>CM023490.1:12116646-13316646 GCA_013339685.2 Hyalomma asiaticum
AAAATTATTATAAATACAGAAAAGTACATACCTGTGCACTTTTTGCGGAAGTGCTTTTTGTTCATGATGGCACAGCGTTCGTGGTGATTTATGGAGTCCGACTAATTTCGCCCAGGAAACCGAAACTGAGCGGTGCAAATGCGCTCTTTCGCGACTCAGTTTCGGTTTTTCCGGACGAAATTAGTCGGATTTAATAAATCTGTATAAATTAGCAGTGTCGCCCTTTTCCAAATATTACAACCAATATGGATTCTCCGCTTAAATAACTTCCATTCTTCATTCAAGTTTTAGTGTCTAACTGTAGAGGTTTAAAAGATAATTTGTCTAACTTTGTTGGCTGCTTTTCAAACTTCCGCTCCTACACATTTTATTACAGCGTGTGCCACCATGAACAAAGCACTTCAGCAAAAAGTTCACAGATCTATACTTTTCTACATTTATGACAACCATGGGCTCATTTTCTGAAACACCCAGTATATATCTCGTCTACAGTACCATCGTAATAGCACTCACTATATTTCCTCTTACTGGTCATTTCAATAAAAAAATGAGCGTACATTGATCAAAAAGTACTTTATTTCTCTTAAGACTGGCACAATGTGCAGTAGGTAGAAAAATATGCAATCAAACAACCCGATTTTTGTTGGCGTTGGCTGAAACATCCACGGCTAAACCTTATCATCATCTTCGTCATCTTCATCACCATCAACAACAACAACAACAACAACCTATCTGCCGCTGCAGTCCGAAAGCTTCTCCTAAAAATGCAGAAGGCTTTCACGTCCCATGCCAGTGAATCTCCTAATGTAATCAAACGGCGTGATTATCTGCCGTCCACTATGACGCTTGCCTTCACTCAACAGTGCCTGTTCTGCAACTGCTATGACCCACCAGTTATCCGCATTGTGAATAAAATGGCCTACCAGGAAATTTCCTTTCTCCTTAACGCCAACTGGAACGTTGACTGCCTTCTGCTTGCCGCCTGATCCACGGTATACTATGTTCCTTTCTCTTGAGTTTACGCCAAACGTGCCTTAGCAGCGAAGCTGCTCTTATTCGACCATTCGCCGGCTGTGACGTTGCGCAAGAAGGAAGAGAGTGCCAAATCTCCTTTTTAAATCAATTATTCATTTTTCAGGAAACTACCTGACAAACTTGACGACAATCTCAGCATTTCTTGCGCGAAACGTGAAGTCGTCACTTTGTTACACGAAGGCTTCATCACGACGTCATCGCTAGGTCACACCAGTTTTTCCTGCCGCAGAGTCTTAACGCCGGGTGTACGACGGCTTTTTTTCGCATCGAAGAACACATAACACTTTCGCACTAAAAACCAGTGCGGTATACCGCACAGCGGGTAGTTGCGAGGCAGCTGGTTTTATAACTGCGTCGAAATAAAGCAGAAAATAGCGGGTCAGTGGCATTGCGTGAAAGGCAACAACAAAGCGGCAGAAGCCCTTGAGGCGCCCTTCGTCCGAGCTCCTCGTTGCAAAAGGGACGTTGGGCGCGAGGCTCAAATGAGGGCTCCCCTCCCTTCCCCCTGACGGCGTCGATGATGCCGCTGCTACGTGCGTGCGTGCGTGACAGTGAAGCGTGCCCTTTAGGCGGCGGCACCTGAATAATAGCGGTTCTTGCGCCCGTGGCCCGTGGCCGTAGAACCTCCACACGCGCCTGGCACAGAAAACCCCTTCTTGCCACCGCATTTTTCTTTCTTTTGTTTCTCCTTAGCGAGAAGAACATGGCCGCAACGCGTCGATCATTAGCCAGCTGCAACGGGCCCCAAGGACGGCCGTACTGTTTCACGGGAAGAGCACGAGGGATAACGTTGTGCCTCCCTGCTTTGAAAAGGTCCTCGATGTTGTTGTGGAAGCTTTGTTGGGGCGTGCGAAGAAGGGGCAGCGCGTGAAAGGCGAAAAGCGCTCGTTAGGTTGCGGATCTTTCCGCAGGTTTTGAAAGAGTCCGCATCCTTGTTCCTTTCTGTTCTATGTTGAGTGCTGTGGAGACAGGTTGAGGTATATCGCCTCCGCTGATCCAATTCGCTGTCTGCACGCGCTGAAGCGTGGCTTTTTTTTATTTTGTTATTTTATTTACAAATACTGCAGGCCCTATTCGGGCCCAAGCAGGAGTAGATAGATAGATAGATAGATAGATAGATAGATAGATAGATAGATAGATAGATAGATAGATAGATAGATAGATAGATAGATAGATAGATAGATAGATAGATAGATAGATAGATAGATAGATAGATAGATAGATATCTTAGGAAATAAATTGACGGTCCGCAATTACTGATAGAGCTTCGTCTTTGTCCCTAACTGTGCGCTACGACATGCATGTAACTACCAACAAGCCCACTCATACGTTATATCAAGAGCGCGAAAAGCGCCTAAGAGCTTTTTGTTTTTTTTTTCAACGTAACCACAGTAACTAGAAAACGATATTAAATGCTGGACTCTATCGTATAACAAAACTACACGATGCGCTTTGAACACGCCTTAGTTGAGACATCGTTGAGACGCTATCTATCTATCTATCTATCTATCTATCTATCTATCTATCTATCTATCTATCTATCTATCTATCTATCTATCTATCTCATTGATGGGGGAAATGGGCGAATTGAACTTTATTTCGAGTTGGAACGCTTCCTGTCCGGCGAGTTAGGGAGCTAGGGGCCACCCACCGAAGTTACGGGCAAGAGCCTTCTGAATAATCACCACAAACATGTGTTCTTCGACGTTGCAAATAAATTTTAAGTACACGGAGGTTCGTGCACTTCGTGCCCATCGAAACACGATGGGGTCAATACGCTTTCCTTATCGCGTCCCACTCGCCACCAACTGCACGCAATTTTCCCTCGCTCTCCCGCGTTCTCCAACGCTGCGTCCAAGCTACGGCAGACCTAATTAAGAGCAGCTCCGTGTCACTCTACTGTGAACACTGCCATTGAAATAGAGACCACAAGAATCGGTTGAATGAGCGTACGCTTGCCAATAACTGGGCACACTCGGTCGACGACGTACGCAATAACTGGCCCATTAATGCGTGACGCAAGCACAGCGGTTACGATCGCATAATCGTCGCCAAACGAGCCAATTAAGAGGCTCGCATCGGAGATCGTTAGGAACGTTCGAACGAGCCGATATTGCTTCACGGATTTATATACTAATAACTCTCCTGTAAGAAATAAGAACGCAAATGATTCGGCGGCAATTACATCAGAAACCGCTAGAGCAATTATTTGAGGAAGCGTAAAACGCTCAATCATAGTATATTAAATATGTCCAACTGCACAGGGGTGACGTAAGGTACAATGAGGCTGAACTGACGAAGTTATTCGCTTTTGTGGTGGCTTGCAGATACTTGGTCGTGGTTTATATATGTTCTTGATCTCAAAAGCTGTTCCAATCGCGACCACGTATCTCAGCAGAGCTATCGAGATGTCCTGCTCAGTAAGTACTCTCTATATATAATGGCGACGTCCCCATAATACGCAGTACATAGACGCGCTCTAAACCAGTGCGAGGTTACCTCGCACTGGTTTAGAGTTCACTGGTTTAGAGCATTGGTTTAGAGCGCGAAAATGTAGGGAACATGCGTAGGCATTGAGGAAACGGTTCATGCGAACTGAAGCAACACAAGACGAGGGCTTAGTCGCAGACGTCCTACTAACCCGCCGCGCAGCATAGCTTAGCAGGCAAGGTGTCCTGCTGCTGTAAGATCGAGAACGTGGGTTCGATTCCCAATTCCTTGATCGGCCGCATTTCGATGGCGGGCGAAATGCGAGAACGCCCGTGCACTAAAATTCTGCGCACTTTGCAAAAGACCACGTGTCAAAATTTGTCAGCATTAATTCGGTGCCCCCACCCCCATTAAAGCGTGCACCATAATCGTGCTGCGGAGGCTAGCCGATAAGATCCCGGAATCTAATCTTATCTAACATCTGCCTCGAAACAAAAGCTATTCGTTTATAGTACATCTGCGCAGTCGCAAATTCTCTATATGGCTCTAGATCTATGCACACAAACGCGTCTGCTTCCCTCGAATTCCTCGTAATAAAGAGAGTCGCAAGTTAAAAGAGTTAAATGCTGGGCTAGTTGGGTGTTCAGACTTCAAATTCATCGTATTTAGCGCAAAGGTAACACAGACAGCAACGAAGGACCACAAACAACGTTGTGTTACCTTTGCGCTAAATACGATGAGTGTGAAGTTGCAAGTTAGCTCAGCGTATCATTTCGTTCGTATCTCCTAGCCCTCGTTTTTCTACAGCGCTGCCCTGTTACTCATTACGAAACACGTCCACTATCTCAATTCGCTTCCTCTTTATTCAGGACTCGTAAGTGTGAAGGAAGTAACGGGCAACGGTTCCTCGCTCCTCGACCGCGATAAGGCGGAGTAAACATTCACGGTGAGTGAAGAACGTTCCGGCCCGCACTCACTAATTAGACAGCGCCTGAGTAGTGCGCGCGCTCGGGAGCTCATTACGCAACAACGCCCTTATCGGGTTCCGAGCCCGAGTACAGGCGAATGCGGACTGTGTGGACGCGAGATGCGAGGGAGGAGCAAAGGGGAGAGTGAATAGGCGGACTGTGAAGTCCGATGAACTGTGGTGGGACCGTAGTTTAATGTCATCGTCGGAGACGTGATGCAGCGTTTCTATACTGAGACACCAGGCAAGCAAGACTGCTTACAAAATTACTCTGGTAATAAATACTCGTGGCAGTACGATCGACATGAATTCACCCGGCGACATATGGTCTACTCATTATGGTACTTTATCGCTGCCCCGTACGACATAGGTTCGATCCCGGCTTGGGCGGTCGCAATTAGGTGGAGACTAAGTTCTGGAGGTCCGATAGTACTGTGCATTTTCATAGAACTCGAGGTGACAAAACTTTCCGGAGCCCTACACTACTACATGCCTCATGATCGCATCGCGGTTTTGGCCCATAACACCCCGTTAGCCAGCGTTCAACAAGACTTCCTAGATCATTAGCAAATGCTAATCGTTTTATACACATATCGCGAATCTGTAACTCCTGTAGTCTTCGAAAACATTTGTATGCTGGTGTAACGACTCTCTCGAGGTTAACGAATGGGCAGCTGGCACAATTCCGACGCGCGCTCGAATTGTGAGCAATGCAATGCAAGGTCATCCTGTCGTTCACAATAGCGGCTGTGACTGCAATCCTTTAGCAAGGTGTGCGCAACGTCGGGCAAGTTGGTGCATAGCATAAGCAAAGATTTCTTGCACAACGTAACAGAAAAAGAAACAGGACAAAACAAATAACGTTGTTATTTAGTTATAAGCTCACGACTGCTAATAATTTCTTATTTCTTGTGTACTTTCTAACGAAGCCAACAAACAATGAAGTCGAGGAGAGCATAGGGGAAGTTATTGCAGTTTCTTAGTTGTAGAGTAGTGATTATAGAATAAGTGGAAAGGAACTAAAGTGGACGAAAAAAAAACACACCTCCCTTTGGTAGGGATCGACCCTACAACCTCCGGATACGGAGGTCGTAGGAGTCTGGCGCAGGCTAGCAACCTTCAGTTGCAAATCTACGCACGTGTTTTGTGCCATCCTTGTCCCAGTCTTCATGCACAGTTTTCGGTGTAATGGATTACAAACTCGATCAGCATTCAATCTTGAAAGTATGTACGGTTGACGGTTACGTGTAGGTTAATTAATTGTTCTGAAGCAAGGAACTGCTCTGTTGCGCTCCATGATTGTATGGAAAACACGAGCAAAGCAAACAGACCACCCTATGCGATTTGGGACCTTCCCACCGATACATTCTTGGTATGCTGGCTATATTTTCTTTTTCTCTTTATATCTCTTGTGTATTTGTAATTTAACTATCCATTTTTTTATTTGTCGATAGCCGCCACTAATACAGCCTATCCTTCCACGTTATGCATCTAAATTTGCAAAATATGGGAGAATAAATTATGTAAGTTAATGCATCCTCTCCGTTATTGTGTTTGGTTGGATTGTTTCGGAACATCCCGGGCACCATTAAGACATTCGAAAAAAAGGTGCATGCGGTTGGTGCTTGCACTGCGTACCTTTCGCAACCCGGATGGCCACAGTCCGTAAATCGATATCACAACAATGCGCAGTTACGACTGCGGCATAGTCTCCTTTTCACGAGTGCTCATTTGCATATATGTCAACACGTGCTGGAACCGTGCACAGCCGGGTTCTCAGAGAGGCGCCTCGGCTGGATAATTTATTACGTTGTGCAATACCGGTAAACGGCAAGGAAACGCAAAAAGAAAAAAAAAAGGAAGCACCAGAAAGGCAGTTTGCTGTCACTTCGTTACCCCTCGCTGTTTTTATCATCATCATCATCATCATCTTGACTAGTTTCTTATGCAAAAGCAGCGAGCGAACGCGTGATATTTCGAACAAGGATCTCCGATCACGCCGAAAGCTGGTTTCAGGAAAGGTTACTCAACAATGGACCACAGCCATGCTATCAATTATCAATCTAATAGTTTAGAAGTTCACTGAATATAACAAAACTCTTCATATGGTCTTTATAGATTACGAGAAAGCATTTGATTCGATCGAGATACAAGCAGTTCTAGAAGCTTTACATCAACAAGGGGCACCTGACGTAGGCGTGAAAGCCATAAGTAACATCTACAGAGATTACACAGCCACACTACTCGTACACATGTGATGAGCAGAAAAATTCCGATAAAGATGGGGGTCAGACAAGGAGATACGATCTCCCCGATGTTATTCACTGCATGCTTAGAGGAAGAGTTCAAACGTCTAAACTGGGAAGAAAAGGGAATTAGAATCGACTGGAAATATCTCAGCAATTTAAGGTTTGCAGACGACATTGTTCTCTTTAGCAATGGCGGTGACGAACTACAAATCATGATTAAGGACCTAAACCATGAAAGTCTTAAAATAGGACTTAAAATGACCAAAATTACTCTCGACAGTCTAACTAAAGAACAGGAATTTAAAATTATCAATGAGACCTTCACAATGTGAGAACGAATACGTGTATCTGGGGCAATTACTAACAGGGAAGCCTACCCATCAAAAGGAAATTCTCCGTAGAATAAGGATGGACTGGAGCGCATTCGGGAGGCATTCCCAAATCGTGACTGGAAACTTGCCACTGTCATTAATGCGAAAAGTGTTTTATCACACCATTTCCCTGGTACTAACGGTACGGCGCAGAAACATGGAGGATAACGACAAAAACCAGAAATGAAATTAAGGAGCAAGCAGCGTGCAATGGACGGAAAAATGATAGGTGTGACGCTAAGAGATAAAAAACGAGCGGAATGGATTAGTAGCTGATATTCTTATATCAATCAAAAGAAAAAAGTCGACCTGGGCAGGACACGTCATGCGGAGGACAGATAACAGATCGACAGTAAGGGCAACGGAATGGATACCAAGAGAAGGGAAACGCAACAGAGGCACGCAAAAGGTTAGATGGAGCGATGAAATTAAGAAGTTCGCGGGCATAAAGTGGAACCAACTCGATCAGGATAGAGCAAATTGGAAATCGTTGCGATGACGACGACGAAAACTTCCTGAGCCTTCCGCTACGGCGTTACTCAATCATATCGTGGTTTTGGGACTAAAAAACAACCCAGAAATCATCATCATCATCTGATTCAGAAATGAGAACTCTATATTTGTATTGCTCTCTACTCGCAGTTCTGTTTGATCATGGAATCCGTTTATAGTAGCACGTGCTGTTGTGCGTTGTGCTTATTGTGCTTATTGTGTTTCTGCTTTCCTGCCAGGGTGGCACGACCAAGTCGGGCAATTACTTAGCCCTTCAGTCGCGTCCCCTAAGGCAATTTTGTGAAAATTTTGCCTTGAACAAAATAAACGAAACTGAATATCCTCCAGACAGACGTCCCGAGTGCGCTACTGCGCACTCCACTGCGCAGTAGCACACTCGCTTTGCCAAACCCACAAAACGAACCACTCGTACACGGACGGGTTAGTCGAGAGCATCGGCGCTGCCAGGCGCTTTTAATTGGCGCCGAGCTGCGGTGGTTCTCGTCTCGTCCCGTTCCCGCTCCATGCAATGCACGAGAGTTCGTACCGCGGCGGCGTTGACCGGCCAATCGACCCGCCGTTATGCCAGCCATGTTCCGACGCGCCGCCGGCGGTGGTCGTTGCTGGCCGGCCTTCTCTCGACTGCTTCGGTCGTCATGGGGAGTGCAAAAACACGCACCTCATTGCGCATCACGCGATGAGGTCCCCGCGCCGTGTTGTTGTTGTTTCAGCTGCGCCTGCTTCCATTGTCACCTGCATAGTGCACGTTGCACCGCATATCTCCATATCGATCACGACAGAACGCAACGCAGAACACCTACGCCGATGTTATGACAACGAAATAAAAAAAAAATGAAGTGGAGATAGAGAAAATGCGACGGATTTCCCTTCGGGGAAGGAACTGCCGTGCGAGCGGCGCATTAGCCGCGCGTGCGTCCGCGGCAACGTATCAAGCGAGCATTAGTTAACACCAGAAGCCAACAGTAGTGAACAGTAGTCAGTATTAACCGGAATTAGGCTACAATTAACAAACGTAAAGTGTACTGATATGATGCGTCCTGGTATTATTTATTTCTCATTTTGTGTTAGGCGTGGCTTTACACGTAATAGTTCACTGACATTTTAAGCCCTGCAAGAGGTTTAAGTGAACTCAAACATATCTTTAGAAACACCATTTCAGATTCCCACCTCACGTTAATTTAGCCGTATCATGTCAGACTTTTCATCGTTAGGAAAGTGCTGGTTGACACGAGGAGGCATTCGAATGAACACTTCTCAGCATGCGTCTGGACAAGTTTTGCGATCAACGTAAGAAGCGCGAACATTCGCAATGTGGTTTGGATTGGCAGAACTCAGTGTCCGGCACTCAGACGAACTAGGGTCGTTTACGCTTGGAATATCATCTTGTTTCCTTTCTCTGTTTATCATCTTCGACTGTCTTTTTTTTTTAACTCTTAGCGAACGGTGTCGCTCACAGTTGAAGTAATGAGCGACTAAATAAAAAAGATAAATCCAGAAAGCATTTAGTTGATCGTAGCACAATACTTTTGCTGTTCTAAAGCGCAATTACATCAGGTATCTCGTTCTATGTCATACATGTAAAGCGTAGAAAAGACTGTCCGCAGTGCCAACTGAATTGCATTAGTCGGTGTAACACGCTTAATTTTTTTCATCGCGCACACCTCTGGAATGCATGCTGAACGAACTACGTTGCTCATTTTCCTGTACATTCTACATGTATACATGAGGTACAAAGTTCGGTTATGTTTTATCACGTTTCGCATTGCAAATGCGCTATTTCTGACCCACTCGTACGACGTATCAAAATTAGACGGCGGTATGCGCACATTAAAAAAAAAGAAGAAGAAAAACATACCGGTATCACCTTCTGCCCGTTCCATCTAGCACTTCCTGATTGTATGGCCTTACATTGATGCTCAAATAAATTAAATCCTTAACAATAATTTCCGACTTTTGACGTGCAAATCCACGATGCGAATATTAAGCTCTCCGTCGCAGAGGTCTCCGGAAATTTCCTCCACGTGGGCACGTGCACTGACATCGCACAGTACACGCAGGCACATGTTATAACATTCCGCCTTCATCGAAAACGCGACTGCCGCGGCCGGCATTGGGTCAGCATCTTTCAGGTCAGCAGCCGACCACCGTAAAGGCCCGTACCACACTGCCGGCTGTACAATTAAATCATCATTATAATTATCACACTATATTTTAAGGCCACTGGCGGGACCCAGTGATTTCCAATTTGGCCCTGTTCTGAGCGATTTGGTTCCCCTTCACGCCAGCGAATTTCTCGATTTCCTCGCCTCATCTGACCAGCCCCTGCTGCGTTTTCCATCCCTGGCACAGGCGTAGCCAGACATGAGAGGAGGGGGGGGGGGGGGGGGGGGGTTCAAACACCTCCCGAAATTCCTGAAGTCTGTATGCACATATATATGCATGCACGTACAAACATACACATGCACATACAAAACTAAGGGAACTCGGACCCCTCCCGAAATAAAATTATGACTGCGCCTCTGATCCCTGGATATCCACTCTGTCGTTCTTGTTGTTCAACGGTTCAGTTCTTCGCCTTACCAGTCTTGTCCAGATCCACATTATTATTATTTTTTTACTTAACTGACATAGGGATACTACCAAAGAGTTCAACTTTATATTGTTCTAACAATGCGGTATATAGAAAACGTTGATCGACTTTCAGCTATCTGATGATATATTTCTCAAACACAGATTGCACCGCGTTGACAGGTTATATGAATATAAACTATTAGAAAAATCTACGTTGCATTCATATACGTTAAAAACTACTTTATATCACTTGCTAAGCTTGAACCCCACACTAACACAAAGCACACACACCAAACCGTGAGGTATGGAACATACCTTGGTCTCGGAACAACTACAACCTGCAATCACTAACCCACAACATCCCAACCGTACTCAACCGACATAAACACACGTTCACATTCAATAAGAAAAGTCTGCGTGATTACTTTTTACCAGTATAACTCATTATCACGTTACCAACCTTGCACATAAATGTAAATGTGAATGCTATGTCTTAAGAATATGTATGACGTGTGATGTATACAGCCTGTCCATATGAATGCTATGTATACAGGTCGCTCTGTGGAATGAATTATGTGTATCCTGGCGTATGCTATTGAGCATGCTACGATGCGGAATGCATTATGTGTATGCTATCATCTGGCGTATGTTATTTTGTATGCTATTGTTGTATGTGTATGCTATTGCCATGTAGGGGACCCATCGCCAAGCTGCTGCGACAGCTTCTTTGCGCAGGTGTCCCTCCAAATTGTTCTTCTGGTTAATAAAAAATTCAATTGAATTAAATTAACGAGTGCTGAAGAGTACGCGCGAGGTGACATCGCCAGACCTCAGCAGCGCTGCACCGTTCTTCCTCCCATACAGCGAAAGCGTTCGGTATAGGCTTGTTGATTGCCTGCCTCTTTTTGTACATAACGGCGTAGCCGGGGAACACGAAAGAAGTGGCGTGCAAATTTCTCCGCGCACCCGCGTGATAGGTGTCCGTGCACGCCAGGATCGATCTGCAGCCACGCAGAAATGCGAGTCACGGCATGCGCAGAGACGAAATGGCGGGAAGGAGAAAAAGAGATTGACTTCATTCCGGAAAGCGGCTTTTGGCCCTTTTCTCTGCGCTGGGCCGCACAGCTCCAAACTCAGCCCCGGATCCGGCCGGCTAATGCAAACGCCCCCGCGTACAGAGGTGAACGTGCTCGATGTGTTTGTTGATGTGTTTCGCCCGGAGTGACGCGCACCAATCGAGGACGGTGTGTGTGTGTGTGTGTGTGTGTGTGTGTGTGTGTGTGTGTGTGTGTGTGTGTGTGTGTGTGTGTGTGTGTGTGTGTGTGTGTGTGTGTGTGTGTGTGTGTGTGTGTGTGTTTAGTTGCACGCGTGTGTGTTTTTGTGAGTGAGTGAGTGAGTGAGTGAGTGAGTGAGTGAGTGAGTGAGTGAGTGAGTGAGATAGATAGATAGATAGATAGATAGATAGATAGATAGATAGATAGATAGATAGATAGATAGATAGATAGATAGATAGATAGATTAAAGAAATAATGAATGAATTTCGTTTCACTGAACGAACCTTCTCATTCCTCGCATTTTTATTTCTTTTTTGTGTGCACTTGCCCGAAGGCATATGGGAAACAAAACAGAATTAAAGTAAAGCTTGTAACTCTGTGTCCTACAGAAAAGCACTGTCTCAGTAAAGTTAATTGGTTATCTAATTAGCGGATGAGAAAGGGGGGCTTTTGTGTGAACTAACTAATACCGCAAATGTTTGCCTACAGTGGCCCATCTACCGTAATACACCAAACGAAAATCTTAAGAAATCAAGTTGCGTAAACGGTGGCACAACACGTACAGAACACACTCAGAAAGCAACACAATTTCCTCTAGAAACTGTGGCACCTCAACGGGACCAGTAGTCTCCTAAGGCCCAGCCGGACTAATGTCTCTAAGGCAACGTCCCTAGCACAACGCTTTCGTTGCGTTGTGCTCCAAATGTGACTGACTGCAGCCCATGACTTCAGCTCGGCTGTCTAGAAGAAAATTATTACCTGGAATTTTGTAGAGGGTGCAACTCGGTGGAGTGGCGACATCTACACCCGTTTTCACTTGCATTTTCACGGTTCCCAATAACGTCGATAATTTCTCATCGAATCGGCCCCGCCTCAGCTAAAGAGAGGCGGGTTCAAATGTAAGGTGAGCTACCTTACTTACTAGCAGAAATTAGAACTTTTGGATCGTACAGGCTGATATTGGCTGGCTGTTGGCTACATGATGGCTACTTTTGGCTAGTGTCAGCTAATGTAACCTGTGCGCTGTTCTCTTCATTGAATTTTGTTTATATTTGTTGCAGGCCTATAGTGCTGCTTGTTCGGAATATAAACACAAGTATTTATGAAGAAATTGGCCTTTCGATACCTTCACCACCTATTTCGGCAGACGACAGTCGTGTTTCCCGCCTTTTCATACGTGCGAGAAGGCGGGAAATCATCATAATCATCATCATCATTATGTCCACTGCCGGACGAAGGCCTCTCCCAGTGATGTCAAATTTACTTTGTCGTGAGAGCGCTGAATCCATTTTACGCCTGCAAACTTCTTAAGCGCCACCTATGTGACTGCTTCGGCTTCGCTTTCTATCACTCGGTATCCATTCCGTCGCTCTCTGTGTCCACCGGTGATCAGTCCTGCTCATAACCTGTCCTGCCTAGGTCAACATTATTCTCTTAAGTCCTGATACCCGTGCTTTTTAACGCGAAGGTGTTTATGCCGGGGTCCACCACGAAACCAATGACGTACTTCCGTAACGGAAGTGGATCTCTAAAAAAAAGGAAATGCGCATACGTTCACACTGAAAAAGTTCCACCCAGTCTGACTCGGACCCACATTCTCCCGGGATTCGACAAGAGGAGCTGGAAGCTCTACCGATACACCACGAGAACATTGCTCATATAGGAAACAGATTGGCCACATATCTTCACTACAGCGCTTTACAAGTTGCATCTTATTGTCGTCCCGTTAAAGGTGTTTAGTACAGTGAACTATAGTGTTTATCTTGTTTTTTTTTTTTTTTTGTAATCCACATTGCCCTCTTTCTATCTCTCAGTAATGCGCAAATTGCTTCTTCGTTCTGCGACTTCCTCTTAGCAACCCACAAATCTCAATACAGCCACCAAGTTGTCTGTCAATGTTTTCAAAACTTTTGAGTCTAGTCGACCACATGCCGTGGCACAGCCAAAGCAGGTGCCGATCATCTCACGTTGCTTCTACCCGGCGTGACGTGAACTGCATCGTGCCTTCGACGACCCCAAATCAACGCGGCATCGACGCGAGCGACGTCGTCCGTTAGCGCACGACGCCGAATCAATATTTGGACCAGCTCGGAAGCCATTTTTTTTCAAGCACGCCCATAGTACAGTACGAGCACTCATTTGAATACTGTCCTCATCTCAGTGCGAGTCGACCGGGAATGGAAACAGCACCCACCCGCGCAGCTGCTCCACTGGGGCAAGCATGAACACGAAACTCGTGGGATTCCGTGCCGCGTAATTGCCCCGTGACCTCTGCCGCACACCGGCCAGTGCGACATATAAGCGAAGGTTGAAGTTGAAGTTTATTTTCATGAATTCAAACATACATATCTTATCCCGTGGTACAGTGGGAAGGGGTGGCTAAAAGGCAACTGAATGCCTGACAATGCGCCAGTCCCCGCCCAGACCACGATATTGCACAGCACTCAGCATGTGATACATAAATGCAGTAAACAAAATAACAGAAACATTGCAGAACACTCAGCCTGGTGTTCTAATACATAAGTGCAGTGAAAGAGAAACAAAAAACAAGAGGAAAAAAAGTAAGCCGTGTGTTTAACAAGTGATCAAGAACATATCTGATATCAAGAGCTTATCGAAAAGAAATTTTCACGGCTGAATTTTAGGGCACAGTATGCAGTTCTGAAGAAAGTATACAAGATAGGCAAGTCGTACACAGAAGAGAAAAGAAAGTGTCATGAATTCTTGCTGAGGACGAGGACCACCGCAGTCCTCGTCCTCAGCAAGAATTCAGCAGCGATGAGACGCGTCGATTTTCATATACACGCGACACAGAGCATCCTGGTATCATCACTGATGTTCGCGTCTAATCATGGAAGAAACTCGAATACAGGCGTGGGCCCGGAATGCAGAGTTTGTCGAATAGTCGGCGCCATTCGAGAAGCAAGCATCATGCAACTTAGGCGCCCCCTTCGTCTGAGCGACAACGCGCGTCACTAGCAAGTGACGAAGACGCGATGTGCACACGAAACAAACGAAAACAAATGCGCGTGTCAGTATGACGCGCATATGTTCGCAACTCGCAAACGTGGTTGTGTATTGGCCTCGAGGGCCACCACTGGAAAGACCGGCGTTGCTGTCGTTGTGACGTAGTAAACGACATCACGTGACGCCTTCGCCACCGCCGGCGAAGCGCGCTGGCTTTCTTTCACCAAGCCGGTTACTTTTCTTCTTGCTTTTGCGCATGGAAAACTGCTCGGCGCCACATGTACTTGACGATATTTCGACCGAGCTAGGTGCAAGTTTCACGCGTATATACTACCCCATAGACGAAGCGTCTTGGTGAAAAAGATGAAATGGGAAACAGCAAGTGCTTCCTACATGTTGAGTGTGTGTGAGCCTTCTGCGAATTCCAGGACAACGAAGGATGCTTACTGAGTACTCCCTCAACTGTCCTAAAGGGTTTTAGGAAAAATCCTCTGTCCGGCCCCAGGCGCGCCGGACACATCCTCAAATGGTCCGCTATGGTAGTTGAGAACATTTTCAGATTTGTCGGGGATTTTCTGGAACATACTCCATGGGTCCTCTGAGTTTCTGGGACGATTGAGTACCAATAGGGTATCAAAGAAAGAAAGAAAGAAAGAAGAAAGAAAGAAGAAAGAAAGAAAGAAAGAAAGAAAGAACCGCAGAGCACGTGCATTGGTTGACCGCCGCGCATCGGGCCACGGTCATGTCTCAAACGAGGCGGCCTTGTTTTACGGCTCCATAACGTCTCGCGCATTAATAAGCTCTTCGTCGAACGATGATAGAAACACGACCAGCCGTTTTCATTTTCAACGCTTGGTCGACGCTCGGTGCGCCGGGCGAGTCGCGACAAAAGGTCAAGTGCCCCTTTCCATCTATAACCACAAAGAAAGCGGCGCAGGACAAGTTTTGACGGCGCACTGTCACGTGCAACGCAACCAGCGAGGCCTATTTACTCTATTTCGCTATTTCCGTGCAGCACAGTCAAGACTACGAGGGCCATCGAGCGCAGAATCCTCCGAAGCGAGACGAACGGCATTGTACGGCTTCATACCCCTCCTCCTCTTTCCAAGGCTGCAGCTGCCATGCAGCGCCCGCCATTGGCAGATGACGAGCCGCGGAAGGACACGCTTAACATGCGTTCGCCCTCCGGATTGGCCGAAGTGGCCTGCAGCTTCCCACGGTGCTGCACGGAACTCTGAAACAGACTTTCTTTATAGCGCTGGGCTTTCCCGTCACGATCCGCGACATACGATGCGTGACGAAAACAGTCTCTCGAAAACCATGCAGTATGATGCGGAAACAATGTGACGTGCGTGGCGTGTACACGAAATGGATATCTTTGCGAAATATACGGCCTCCGGACCTCCGGGCACAGGGCGCATCGCAGCTCGAGCACTCATCTATAAGAGCACGTCACATATGTGTAACGTCATTTGCTGGTTACGCAGTAAACCCCCACATGCGAGACTGCAAGCTGAGGCAAATTAAGAGCCATTCGTTTAACGCGCGGTAGCGTTCAGAAGCTCGCGTCGTAGAAAAGCCGGCGTCGGCGTAGGCGTCCATGGCGGAAATAATAATCTCGAACTATAGTACCGTCAACAAGAGAGAGGAGAGAGTATGGAAAGGTATGGAAGACGCGCGGAGAGGTATGGAAGACGCGCGTCCGGTTTGCTACCCTGCGCTGGGAAAAGGGATAAAAGGGTGGAATAGAATGAGAAATAGAGGAAGAGAGAGAGAGAAGAGTCCAATCACGCGCACACTTGCACAAGTACAGTCTCTAGAGGCGGTCGCAGAGACCTGTCGACTTCAGGTACGTCAGCAACGCCTTCGTCGCCTCCTGAGCCATCGAAGCCTATATGGCCATGGGCCCAAGAACCATGGCTGCTGAAAACGGCCTCGGGTCCGGCCTGTCGACTACCATTTGAAGTTGTTATCGCGGGGTGTCATAATAATCTGCAAATACACAGCACGCGTTCAATAGTTTCGTCAAGACCGCAGAAATCGCAGGTAGGTGTGTCAGCCATCCCGATCCGACACGAATATGCATTTGTAAATGCCACCCCCCTACCAGAGACGGCATAACAAGGTTGCATCGGAGCGGGAAATCCTCGATGGCAGGTGTAGGTTCAGGTTAGGGTCCAGTTTATGTAGGTGGCACCTTTGATAGTTAAAAAATGACCAGTGATCGCGCGTATAATATAGCGAGCCAGCAAATAAAGTTGCGTGCAGTGTCCATCCGTTCTGTAAAAACGAAGTGAAACGTAAAGTATATGGGCAGATTTCGCGACCCCTACAGGCGATTAGAGGGGGCTCTTTTCCTTCTTCCTTTCTATTTTCTTTCCTCTCTAATTCTCTTCTCCCATCTTGTCAGCTTGGTCATTCCGTCCTTTGTGTTCTCATATCAAATAAATAAATAAAATAAAATAAATAAATAAATCGTTCGAATCAGCGCTGTTTTCTTCAAAGAATGCACCAGCAAGCCCAGATATCAACTGTGCCGCTATTAGTCCGGGATGTTTAATAAAAGAAAGAAAGAAAGAAAGAAAGAAAGAAAGAAAGAAAGAAAGAAAGAAAGAAAGAAAGAAAGAAAGAAAGAAAGAAAGAAAGAACCGCAGAGCACGTGCATTGGTTGACCGCCGCGCATCGGGCCACGGTCATGTCTCAAACGAGGCGGCCTTGTTTTACGGCTCCATAACGTCTCGCGCATTAATAAGCTCTTCGTCGAACGATGATAGAAACACGACCAGCCGTTTTCATTTTCAACGCTTGGTCGACGCTCGGTGCGCCGGGCGAGTCGCGACAAAAAGGTCAAGTGCCCCCTTTCCCATCTATAACCACAACCGAAAGCGGCGCAGGACAAGTTTTGACGGCGCACTGTCACGTGCAACGCAACCAGCGAGGCCTATTTACTCTATTTCGCTATTTCCGTGCAGCACAGTCAAGACTACGAGGGCCATCGAGCGCAGAATCCTTCCGAAGCGAGACGAAACGGCATTGTACGGCTTCATACCCCTCCTCCTCTTTCCAAGGCTGCAGCTGCCAATGCAGCGCCCGCCATTGGCAGATGACGAGCCGCGGAAGGACACGCTTAACATGCGTTCGCCCTCCGGATTGGCCGAAGTGGCCTGCAGCTTCCCACGGTGCTGCACGGAACTTCTGAAACAGACTTTTCTTTATAGCGCTGGGCTTTCCCGTCACGATCCGCGACATACGATGCGTGACGAAAACAGTCTCTCGAAAACCGTGCAGTATGATGCGGAAACAATGTGACGTGCGTGCCGTGTACACGAAATGGATATCTTTTGCGAAATAATACGGCCTCCGGACCTCCGGGCACAGGGCGCATCGCAGCTCGAGCACTCATCTATAAGAGCACGTCACATATGTGTAACGTCATTTGCTGGTTACGCAGTAAACACCCCACATGCGAGACTGCAAGCTGAGGCAAATTAAGAGCCATTCGTTTAACGCGCGGTAGCGTTCAGAAGCTCGCGTCGTAGAAAAGCCGGCGTCGGCGTAGGCGTCCATGGCGGAAATAATAATCTCGAACTATAGTACCGTTTCCCGGAGCACCCAACCGCGCAAAGCCTCCGCTGCGGCGCAGGTGCATTAGCAAAAAAAAAATCGAATCTCTTGAAGTAAAAATCAGTCAGAAAAATTGTAAATTACGACTTAGCTAAAAGCTACATGCATGATAGCTCGGACTGTAATCTGAATGTATAATCAAAACGTAATTTTGTTACCAGGAAACTCGAATAATTCCAGCATTTTATAAAGAATTCGCTATCTTTAATGATTGTTCCATTAGAAGGCGACGCGAACGAGGCCCAAACGGCGCTATCACGTTGCACTCTTAAAGGCGAAGCTTAAGCGACCTCCACCTCTTTATGGTGTTGACGACGCGCGGTAAAATTGGCCAGCTAACCTAACCTAACCTTCTCCGTCTGTCCCGTTTTGCGTTTCGATTACACACATGGTAGGAAAAGGGCCCCCACGCGCAACGAAAGAAAACAATAAAATGGTAACTTAGGTGGGTTGGTATCGGTTCATACTAAAGTGCAGCGGCGCACCACAACGAGACAACCGGATTGAAAGGCGTTCTTGTGCGCGTCGTTTCTTCGAATTTCAGTCCGGTCGTCTAATTGTGGTGCGCTGTTAGATTTTAGTATGAAAAAAAAAAAAAACACTCGAGGAAGTGCAAAATATTGCAAAAACAGTAAAAAGTGCACAGTTCACAATATAAGTATACCATTGCACGATCCACAATCGCAAGCTAAAACGCCCAAGTCACAATCAATAGAGAACACCGAGAAAATAAGGTGAAACTCAAGAACACAAGCGAGGACTTTGAAATTGTGTATATTCGTGTGACGAAGGCATAGACATTATTACGTTTTCATGGTTTTATAGAGTACCAGTTAAAACAAATGTTTCCAATAAACACGTGCCCTTGTAATGGAGTTCTTTGTGAATTAGGTAAGAACGCACGTTGCGTCTGACGACGGCAACGCGTTCAGGAATACGGCGAGGCTGTTTCCTGTGAAGACTTTATGAAAAACACGAACGAACACGAACACAGAACAACAAAAGACACTATAGGAGAAAACACTCTAACATGGAAAAAGAAAGCATGCGAACGCGCGGGAGTCCACGCAGCATAGGCAACAGTCTCACCAAAGCTGATGGGCTCAGGAGGGGTGAGTCACAGAAGAGTCGGCGCGAGCTGGAGGTTGTCGCTGTGCCTGGTCGACGAAAGGTGGCCGGCACTGGTGCGGGTCAGGGACGCGGACGAGGAGGACGTCGGGCACCGGCGTCGCGACAAGCGTTGCGTCGCCGCTCGGGGCTCCGAGAAAGAGGGCAGCACTCGGGTCTACACCCGACGGTGCTGTCGGTGGCACAGGCGGCTGGTCATGCGTTCCGTGGACAGCGTTGGGAGCTCGGTGCCAAGCGAAGCCATACACTTCGACTCTTGGCGGCCGCCAGGCACTCGGGACTACGCCTCGACCGTGGTCCTGGTGGAGAGCTCCCGTGCCACGTCCGCGCTGGTTGAACGCCGCCTCGCTTCTCACTCCATGGCGCCTCGCGCCCCGCTCCACGTGCCACGCTCATCTTTTCTCCTGGCGGCCGGATTTCTCCGCCTGTCGTCGTCCTCTTCACCACCTCACGTGCAGAGCCGGCACTTCTCCGTGGCCGCTCTTTCCGTTGCGGGTTCGCCACAGCAACAAACACCACAGGCGCGCACTTCTCCCATGACACGAGCCCCCCTTCCGATAAGTTTTTTTTTTCATAAAAAACTTCGGGTAAGTGCGCGCTTTTGATGCACTACACTTGTCCAGCACACAAGGCACCTAGTTCACAGCGCACACTGCACACACAACGCATAGTTCTGATATGTAGTCCAAACTAACGAACTGCTAACTACAGGTTCGTGCACAAAGTCCTTGAAACAATGCGGGAGTAAAAACCAAAATTAGCGACCGGTTACTCATTCGGCCTCAGGTAATAGCGTCCCACACAAAACGAACAACACCTCTCACGATCTTGTTACATAAATGTAACAACGACGCGCGTTCGTGACCCGACGAGAAAATATTGAGGACGATGGTCCATTGGAACACCGCGCTTGCGCTGGTGCTTAGCACGGCCCTTAGATGAACATCATCACAAGGAATAGTAAGGTGTTCAAGAAGTGCAGTGTGACACAGAAACGCGTGATCGAACTCGTGAGACGCCCAGATGCCCTGCTGCATGAGACAAGTCCTTAACACATCCTTATCTAGAGACAGGGTTTCTGAACCAGATAACAAAAAAGACGACTTGTCAGTACTTTCACGGCTGAAAGACTCCTGTACAACCGCTGTGCTACCACCTCCAAGGTCAGCATTTTTGTACAAGCAACATGTGCTTTTGACTTGCTTGTGTTCGTTGATTCTCACTAGAACCTCTGCCTGAACCTGACACTGAATCGGGTGGCGTTCCGAGCAAGGAGTTCGATGCAAAAGCGTATGAGTGAACACTTCGAACGCCCAAGCGTCTTGCTGCGAGAGACAAGTCTGCAGAACATGCCTCTCTGGAGACATGGTATCTGGTTCACATGATCGAACAGGTGACTCTTCAGTCACCGCAGACCTGAACAACCCCCGCATTAACCCTTTGCCATCACATCGGAAGCCATTCTTTGCACCCATGTCAGGTGTGCTTTCACCTGTATCCCTTTGGGATTCTTTATCGATTACTTCATCGGTCGCCTCCTGCTCTCGACACGAGACACTACAATAATCACTATCTTCTGAAGATAGCTGATCTTCATGGAAGTGGATTGTACAGTCCTCGACCATGCTTATGTCATTCCTTGTCGCATCACCTTGTATGAGCGACGAATCCGAATAGGTCACCTCAGAATTTAGTCTGGGGCATTCACCCATGGCGCTGTTACACATTACCGCCATCAACGGCACCCCTGACGAATCGGCGATAAGCTCTTCAGAGCTCTCCTTGTGCTTTTCGCCATTGTTAGCGGGAAATTCAAGCAATACTCCTTCACTGGAGCTATCTAGAGGAGCTCCTGCCCCTTCATTAATAACATTTTGCTTCTGAGATGCTCCAGGGTATCTACCCCACGGAACAGAACTCTCCCCAATTCTCGTATGGCAGGTCTCCTTTTCGTGGAGCTCGTATGAATTCTGCCAATTCCCTGAGCCCATAAAATCGACCCCGTTGACAACCACGGATGCGCGCGCCCTGGCAGCGTTTTGCGCTTCTACCAACCGCTGGCGAAGTTGACGGTTTCTCTCCTCTAGATCTGCCACTTCACGCGCTAGTTCAGCCTCCTCGCGCAGCGCTTCGCGTTCCTTCGCATTCTCTTCTTCAAGCCATGCCCAAAGTGCGTCTCCCGTTAAACCAAGTTTCTCGCCGAGAATAACGAGCTCGCCTGCATCCATGTCGTAGTCGTTGTGAACTTTTATCCACACAGAAAACAGCCCCGCCCCACGTTGGGCGCCATTGTAATGGAGTTCTTTGTGAATTAGGTAAGAACGCACGTTGCGTCTGACGACGGCAACGCGTTCAGGAATACGGCGAGGCTGTTTCCTGTGAAGACTTTATGAAAAACACGAACGAACACGAACACAGAACAACAAAAGACACTATAGGAGAAAACACTCTAACATGGAAAAAGAAAGCATGCGAACGCGCGGGAGTCCACGCAGCATAGGCAACAGTCTCACCAAAGCTGATGGGCTCAGGAGGGGTGAGTCACAGAAGAGTCGGCGCGAGCTGGAGGTTGTCGCTGTGCCTGGTCGACGAAAGGTGGCCGGCACTGGTGCGGGTCAGGGACGCGGACGAGGAGGACGTCGGGCACCGGCGTCGCGACAAGCGTTGCGTCGCCGCTCGGGGCTCCGAGAAAGAGGGCAGCACTCGGGTCTACACCCGACGGTGCTGTCGGTGGCACAGGCGGCTGGTCATGCGTTCCGTGGACAGCGTTGGGAGCTCGGTGCCAAGCGAAGCCATACACTTCGACTCTTGGCGGCCGCCAGGCACTCGGGACTACGCCTCGACCGTGGTCCTGGTGGAGAGCTCCCGTGCCACGTCCGCGCTGGTTGAACGCCGCCTCGCTTCTCACTCCATGGCGCCTCGCGCCCCGCTCCACGTGCCACGCTCATCTTTTCTCCTGGCGGCCGGATTTCTCCGCCTGTCGTCGTCCTCTTCACCACCTCACGTGCAGAGCCGGCACTTCTCCGTGGCCGCTCTTTCCGTTGCGGGTTCGCCACAGCAACAAACACCACAGGCGCGCACTTCTCCCATGACAGCCCTTGCCTCGATGCATACGACTGCGTCAAGTGCTCAAGGACATGGAAATAGTGGCGTTAATTTCATTTGTATCATCACTAGACATTACATAAGACTCCGTTATTACTTCGTGTCGTTTCTCTATTTTTTTTTTCTGTCCTGCCCATTGCCCACGTATTGTACACACGTACACACGCATGTTCTTTTCGTCCCCCCCTCCCTTTGTGTAACGTGCTAACGGGCTCTTAGGATGCACGCATAAATAAACTAAATAAATGGAAAAGGTTCAGCTCGGTGCCTTCACACTCTTCCTGGAGCAAAATTTTGTAACATACTGGGTTATGTATGCTACGCTGTATACATTTACAAATAATACAAGCTTTCGCTCAATGTGAAGTGGTATACATAACCCGCATAACCTGGGCTTGAGCACGCGGGCATGGACCGCACGTGATCTCAAGGTCACCGCACCATGAGAGTACGGGCCACACGTCACCGGGTGTATACATTCCTACAGGGTCACCCGATTTTCCAAGCGAGTTCTTGTACACCGTTCGCGGCGTCAAGGTCATCCGAGGACACCTTTCAACGAGGCACGTATAAGGCCTCTCGCCTTGATAAAATTGCGCTATCGTGCTGCCGTTGCGTACCAACGAACCCAACCTTCCTCAACGCGCATAGCACCCACAGAGCTCGATACAGCGCTGCACGGCATCGTGAGCGGAAACATGTAACAGCGCTTCACGTGCGCCTCGAGCGAGGCCGCTTGTTATTGCCGCGTTATCCCCCTTTTTTCCTATACCCCGCTTTCATTTCTCTTTCAGCCCTCGCCTAAACTTTTTCCCCTTACTTCTACGAATCGAGTCACGCAGGATTGTTTATGGCGCGATCGTGACCGACGTGGCGTTAGTAACCGCGCGGCAGTTCCCCGAATTCGCCAAGTGGAGGATCGCTGGTGCGTTGTCTCCCAAAAAGAGAGACAAAAAAAAAGAAAGAGACAGAACGATGGAAATAGGGGAAAGAACGAAGCGGGGAAGGCCGGCTTCGGCGTAATCCAATTAGGCTAATCGCGGGTGATTTCTATCAGCCGTGCTCATTAAGTTTGCTGCGCGCGCTCTAGCGCGACAATCGAAACCGTATGTACTATATATACAGCAATGGGGGGCGGGGGCTTTGTTGTTGCGCTGTATGGCGCTGTTTACACTTGGATACAAAGGATACAGGACCTTGGGCCTGGCCTTTCTAGAGTGTTTCTGAGCTTGCGAATAAAGCTGTAAAGTTATAAGAATCTTATGGAAAACAATTCAGCGTAGCTTACGCTAGTGGCGCAAGGCTAGCGAAGAAGCTGATAGGTACCTGGGTGGTCCGGGTCTTCATCATCATCATATGCTTGATTGATTGATCGATTGATTGATTGCTTTGTGTGGTTTAACGTCCCAAAATCAGCTGTGACTATGAGAGACGCCGTAGTGGAGGACTCCGGAAATTTCGACCACCTGGGGTTCTTTAACGTGCACTGACATCGCACAGCACACGGGCCTCAACATTTCGCCTCCATCGAAATGCAGCCACCGCGGCCGGGATTCGATCCCGCGACCTTCGGATCTGCAGCCGAGTGCCATAGCCACTAGACCATCATGGCGGGGCATCATTATATGCCTAATAATAATAATAATAATAATAATAATAATAATAATAATAATAATAATAATAATAATAATCCGGCCACGTGTCGTTTTGACGTCATGTTACGCGATGTAACGTGATGTCGAGGCCTTATACAAGGTTATGCTGGTAGATGTAGCGTCGCCCGGTTGCTAGGCAAGGTCATTTCAAGGTTATATATTTCGTGACACGACACATTGCGATGCTGCGGTGGCGTATCGGTAGAGCTTCCAGCTCCTTTCATCGATTCCTCGGTGAATGTGGGTCCGAGTGCGAGCGGGTGAAACGTTTTTCATTCTATGTGAATGTTAATTTTTTCAGACATCCACTTCCGTTACGGAATTACGTCACAGATTTCTTGGTGGACCGCGGCATAAAACACTTTCGTGTTAAAAAATCTCGTACGTCACGTCGGCGACGGCGGACATGGTGGGCACCTAAACAGCAAAACTGTTAATATCTTGCCTTCCGTTTCGTAGTGAAAAATATAATTTGAGCCCGCTACTTCTGCGAGAAAACTATTGACGGTGTTTTTTAGGCCTCTATGCTCGCAGCAGCGCTCACCGTAGCGGCAGTTTTTCGGCAGCTTTGTGAAGGTTGATTGATTGATTTCTGGGGTTTTACGCCCCAAAACTGCCATTGATTATGGGAGACAACGTAGTGAAGGTCTCCGGAAATTTGGACCACCTGGGGTTCTTTAACGTGCACTGACATCGCACAGTACACGGGCCTCAACATTTCGCCTCCATCGAAATGCAGCCGCCGTGGCCGGGATTCGATCCCACGACCCTCGGAACAGCAGCCAAGTACTGAAGCCACTACTAGCCACCGTGGCGAGGCTAGTTTTGTGAAGGTATTTTCATGATGACACCGGCATTTCTTACGTGAGCCGAACGGGAAATTCCCACCGAACACAGGCTAGCACCCCTGCGCTGTATAGAATTCTTCGCATATACCTGTTCCGGGCGGAGCGTTCATTGCAGGTGAAGCTCCTCGCCGACGGTGCAGTGTACACACACTGAGAAAATCATAATGGGCAGGCCGTTTCCGAGCCCTTCGCGGATTATTCGATATCGATGCGGGAATGCCAACGTAACATGGGAGTGGGTCATTCGGCGAGCGTCACCTTCTGTACACACGAAAGACATCAGGCTGAGTCCCCGGTATACGCGAGCTGAGAAAGCGTACACAGTAGTCCAATGGTAACACAGCGGCCGATCGTATAGCCTGTATGCGTGCTTCCATCACAATCGCCTCTCGGAACTGAATAACGCTAGCACGAACTCTCTTTGCCTATATCGTCCACGCGAAAAAACATTAACGCCCTTCCGGCATCGCAGAGTGCAGAAACTGCGCGTTGCCATGGGACCAGACGTCACTCTGCAGCAACGATTCAAGAAAGCTGTCACAGTTCCAGAGCGGTACAGCCGTTCGTCGAGAGGAGTGCTTCGTCAACTTTGTTTTTTTTTTTCTCCGAGCCTTTCTTCGATTATACTTCGACGGGTCTTCGCTGCCTTCGTCGTCTCATCGTGTACATATGGCGTTCAATAAGTAGCGGGGGCGGTGGTTGACTGCGCGATGCACGGCGCTAACCTCGGATGTCGGCGGCGGCGGCGGCAGCGTTTAATCAATCGCGCGACAACGACCACCCAGGCGCACTTAATCGATTTTAATATCGCCGTCCCGCCGCGTTGGAGGAGGGCCGTACACGACACGTTGTGGGGGACAGAGAGGGACGCTGGCAGCAAAGGGTGTACGCACATACACACACGCTCACCATCAGCACGAGTATAATTGAAGACACTGATTTTTTTTTCTTTCGCGATGTGCTGGTGGGAACTCATCGGCATATAGATGTATATGGAACTTTTTCGTCAACGGGGTAGCCACCCAGAACAGGGTAGCCAGCCGGTCTCAGCACTGGCTAACCTCCCAGTCTTGCCCCGCCACGGTGGTCTAGTGGCTATAGGTACTCGGTTGCTGATCCGAGGGTCGCGGGATAGAATCCCGGCTGTGGCGGCTGCATTTCGATGGAGGCGAAATGTTGAGGCCCGTGTGCTGTGCGATGTCAGTGCACATTAAAGAACCCCAGGTGGTCGAAATTTCCGGAGCCTTCCACTACGGCGTCTCTCATAATCATAGCTGGTATTGGGACGTAAAACCCCACATAACAACAACAACATAACAACAACCTCCCAGTCTTTCCTTTGTTCCTTCCTCCTCCTCCTTTCATCAACGAACATTTTTGTTTGTTTTCGTTTACAAAACAGCGTAAGAGGTCAGTCAGTCAGTCAGACAAAGGACTTTGTTAAGCCGTCCTGCGATTGGCGGGATGAGCAAGAGATCCCGCCTAAGTACCGGCCAGGGGCTCTTGAGCCTTGGCGGCTTCCCCGGCCCGCTGGACATCCCAAAGTTGATCTTGCAAGGGCAGAGCTGAGCAACACAGCTTCCCAGAGCGCACGGAGGCAATCGCTAGACGCTGCATCCACATCATAGTTTGCAGCCCCTTGACAATCCCATAGTACCTGTTCCAGAGCAGCTCTAGAACCACAGTTCTGGCATTCCATAGGTCTTCCATAGGTCTGGGTAACTTATGCGTGACGTCGCCGGGTTCGGATAAGTTCTGGCCTGTAACTGCGGCCATTCGACGGACTGCTTTTTGGTTAGCTTTCGGTGAGGTGGTGAGAAAACGCACCTTTGCAATTTGTAGTGCTGTGTGATATCATTGAATCCAGTCATGCGACCTTCCCATTCCCAATCCGCTCCATCTTCATTCCGGTGCCGACTGATCCTTTGGCGAACTTGTGCCCACTGACGCTCAATTAACATTCACATTGCGCAAATTGCACAAGTGAGTAGCTACCACAGCATATACAGATAGCGACGATGTGATCTGCAGTGAACAGCGGAGGCTTTTGTACGTGCGTCGTCGTATAATATACATTGCAGCGTTATTCGTAGTTCTCATGCAAGTTCTTGAACGAGTATGAGCGTCACGCATGCATTCTCAGTACAACATGCGGCAGCATGTGAGACGTTGCGATATATTTCGGCGCAATATATTTCGTTGCGATAGATTTCGTTACGATATATTTCGGCGCGCAGCTTGCGCCAAGCGATAACGCGGGGTAACGATAATACGAAGAAGAAAAAGAATAAGAAGATTATTATTATTATTATTATTATTATTATTATTATTATTATTATTATTATTATTATTATTATTATTATTATTTCGTGACTCCACCTTCTCAAAGTTTCGGCGCGCAATAGACTCTTTTCATAACTGTAAATCCAGCTTGCCTGCAGTGCAGCTTGCCCTACTAATGGCGGCGTTGGCAATCCTGCAAACGGCGTGTGCAAGCGTTGTTTGCTTGCAATAGGGCATATAAAAGGTCGACACAGCCCTTCTGATTCAAAACATGCACAAAAAAACGGGCTGCAGCATGTGCAACTTGAATTTTGACAGCAATAAATTTAGATAAGAACAGTTGTCGCCATCAGTAGGGGCAAATGTGCAGTGCAGAGAAGCGCACTTGCGAGTTATGAAAGGGTCTATTCAAAGATTCAACTTCGAGCTTGAATTTCTCTTCTAATATTAAGCCTAACTTGACGAAATTAGCGACAATGTAGTTCCCGAAGAATAACGTATGTTAAACCACTGTAACCCAGCCGCGGCTGCTGTATTTCGATGAAGGCGAAATGTGGAAGCCCGAGTACTGTGCGATGTATAAGTGAGCGTTAGAGAGCCCCACGTGGTCGATATTTCCGAAGCCCTCCACTACGGCGTCTCTCATAATCACATCGCTGGTTTCGGGACGTAAAACCTCAGAAACCAATCATCATAAACCGCTGTTGTGTTTCACTTTAGTGCCTCTTTAATAAACCTCATTTGGGTTACTTCGCCCTGTACACTAGGTGCCCGCAACTCATGTGATCGCAGCTTACCTTGCGTTACCGTCTTTACGCAGGAGGTATAAGCCCATATGCGCCAGTAATCATACTCAGCGTGTGCGGGCTTTGCAAACCTTAAACGATCTATTCTGTTCTGCTTGTGCGGTAGGGTTAACTATACTCGACGACTATGACGGACGCCCCCGACTTCGCAAATACGATTAGTCGTGGTTAGCTTGGGTATTCGTTCCTCTCATAACGCACGCCGTTGCATTAGGCGTAAAGACCTTCAAGCTAAAACTTGCGGGCTAAAGGTCATAACACTGCATCAGCAGAAAAGAGAGAGAAAAAAAAACAAGACCGAGCGCATTATACAGCGCGCAACCGAAGAAGGTAACGACTCAGTCATATCTATAAATATTTGAGGCTCAGCAAGGAACGCAAAAGAAAGCCAGTTACGGCTTTGTGCGTGCCATGGGCCACAAAGTTCTGTCAGTATGTATGTATGTATGTATGTATGTATGTATGTATGTATGTATGTATGTATGTATGTATGTATGTATGTAGATAGATAGATAGATAGATAGATAGATAGATAGATAGATAGATAGATAGATAGATAGATAGATAGATAGATAGATAGATAGATAGATAGATAGATAGATAGATAGATAGATAATCATCTACCTACCTCTATCTAGATATATAGGTAGATGTCCTACTGCTATAACTTGCTGACAGCGAGCAGGCGATCTCCGGCAGCGTTTGAAACCAAAACGCATGTTCCCTTGTGTGCGAGTGCCGCAATACTTTGTTCACATGTTTAAAAAATCCTCCACGTCTGATCAGTCGTGCTTTTGCTGCAGGGTCACTTCGGGGATCACTGGGTCGAACTCGCTTCTACTATTTCTTTTTGCGTTGCTTTTCTTTCGGTCAAGTAACTATACAGACTATACATCGTCAACCAACGTCAGAGTTCACGGGAAGTCGCAACACCAGCCGCTGTGCTTCGAGTGGAGGCCCGTTTGCACTGCAGATTAAACAGGTAAAGTTGATTAGGGATACGGAGTGTAATCTCGGTATATTTGCGCGGTTCGTAGTCGGTCGCGTCCTCTGAGGAATGCGCAAATGACAAATGGTGTGTCGCAGCCGCTTCGCGGGGTCGCATGTATATCTCTAAGTAAACACGAGGAAGTTCATAACGTTTGCGAAAGAAGTTAACCATGACTGACGAACGTTATCTGTTTATGCAACGTCGTTTTACTTGTGCATTTCTTGTATTTGTGAGCTGGTGTTTCTTTGTTTTGTTTTCGCTTTTTTTTTTCTTGCGTTGCTCGTACTGTGTTTATTGTTGTGACGTCCCCTCCACTACCTCTCTATACACAGTGCACGATACAGGGCATGTGAGAACGTAAGACTAAACAATAAGTAAAAGGAAACAAAGTTCTGCTAGTATGTATGTATGTATGTATGTATGTATGTATGTAATGTATGTATGTATGTATGTATGTATGTATGTATGTATGTATGTATAGATATCTACCTACCTATCTAGATCGAAAGAACGCAAACTGAATAAGCAAGAATAGTGACCGAGGTATTTCAGTGCACAAACGACCCGTCGTGCGTGTGAAATTAAAAATTGCCTGAGTACTAGCGAAACTTCGTGCGGTATAATATTAATTCCACTGATTGGCGCAACAGCCGTGGATTGATTTATATAAACTGGAAATGAAAGCAAAAGCACAGCGAAGGCGTTGTCAGAAAACAACTTATTTACCCACTGAACCAGCGTTCCGAGAGGGGACTTCTCTTTCTCAGGGAACCTTCAGGAAGAAAGTTCCCATCTCCAAACGACGGTTCAATGAGTAAATAAGTTGTTGTGGTTGTTTATATATATATATATATATATATATATATATATATATATATATATTATATATATATATATATATATTATTGCACGTTCACGTTCTATCTCGGAGCACGCAGAAAGGGTCAATGAATGCAGCTGGAAGAATCGAGACACAAACAACAAAAAGAAAGGGCACAGCGGGCCGACCGTAAAAGGGCACATCGGAGAGAGAGGCGCTTCAAGCAAAAGGGCGCGCGATCATCGATTCGAGGTTCCACGCGCGTTGGCTTTCGCCGCGATGCAGCATTGCCCCGCGGGAAAGCGTTTTCCTTTCATCGGTCTTTCATTGCGCCTGCTTTTCTGCGACCAGCTTCCTTCAATGCGTATACACACCTTCAATTTTCACCCACTAGTCGCAAAAAAAAAAAAAAAAGTTTGCTTGCCAAGGCGCTTCTATATACAGCGCGAACGCGAGCGTTAAATAGTTGTTAATTGATTAAGCATATATAATATTGTCAGTGCTTCAAAGCTGAATAGCCCGCAATGGGACATGTGTTTCCATCTCCGTTTTCTTTTCTTTTTTTAACGTCTTTATTTCTGCATTTAATAGGTTAGACCTCGCGGCTGAACGTGGGTGCACTATGGGAGCTGGGGAGGGGGACCAGGGTTGTCATCTGCCTCTAGGTGGAGTGGTCCCGAGGTCTGCTCTGCAAAATGGCGGCCAGATCCTTCCTTTAGGTGCGGAGCACTCAAAGAGGTTTTAAAAAAATGCTGGAGTGGCAACGACCGCTGAACCTTACCGCGACGGGTGATGCCGGCGTTTGCCTATGGTTCAGCCCTAAAAGCTTGCCAGTGTGTCCAGAAACCAGTATCATTTCAAGCGTTCTTGATCTGCTGAAGTAAACTCTAGACTAAGTGTAATGTAAAAGCGCGTTGTTTTGAATCACTAAAGTATCATTGACCGAGTATGAATGCCACGGTATTGCACACATATTTTCGCGATGGTCAAGTTTCATCACAGCACCCGTAGCACAAAGAGGCACATCAAGCAGTGTCTGTCTAGCAAAGCTGACCGCTTTAAAAGGTTTAAGAAGCGTGAGGAAAACGCTTTTTATTTTGTGCTATTTGGATGCTGTTAATCGATGCCCTGAGTAAGATGGCGGCCGCCGGCTTCACCTTTAGCATAGCACAAAATCTCCACTCCAGAATTTTTTCATTTTAAACCTCCTTGGGAGCACCTTAGTGGCTGGGCTTGTCGGCATATCTCTGCTGTCGTCACGGTGGGCCGATCCTGGAGGCAGTGCACCCAGACGGTGTACGTGTATAGGGCTGTCGGGTCAGAAGCGATTCTAACGAGTTATCAGCTAATGCGCCCGGGCTGTCGTCGTCTAACGTCGTCGTCGTCGTGCCCACGGTAAAGCAAGCCCATTAGCAGCGACTGCACATTTGCTGTGGCAAACACCGGCGCATCATCGCGTGTTTCGCACCTTCCCAGATTTCACGTCAGTGGAGCTGTTATAAAGCCTCAGTTGTAGTCTGTGGGCCCTACGGCTTATGATGTCCCGCGTTCATCGTACTTAGTTGATGGCTAGCGGTTCGGTGAACGCGATAACATCGGCGTCGCCCTGTCGATCTAGGAGACAGACAGACAGACAGACAGACAGACAGACAGACAGACAGACAGACAGACAGACAGACAGGCCTTTATTTTATCCTGAGGGGAAGGTCGACTGGTGGCCTTCCTTAGGCGTCACCCACGTCGGGACCGGGAGTCCAAGACCCCCTGCCACCTCGCATGCCCCCTGGATCGCCCGTAGCTGGCTCCGACGGCCGGAGCTCGTAACACAGTGGTAGAAGGCGGTCTCGTCAATTCGATGGACCCTTGAGTTGATTTGTAAGCGGGGGCAGCTCCACATGATAATGAGTAAAGCTGGCTAATTCGCCACAGAGAGAGCACTGGGGAGAAATTCCCATGAAGCTGGCCATACTGGCTGGCGACGGAAAAGTGTCTGTTTGAATTAGGCGCAGGGCTATCTCCTGGCCTCTGGAAAGTTCTTTGTGCGGAGTGGGGAGGGTTCTCCTGCCTAGCTTGTAGTGGTTCGTCCCGGCCGCGGCGGTCGCATTTTCGATGGAGGCGAAAATGCCAGAGGCCCGTGTACTGTGCGTTGTCAGTGCACGTTAAAGAACCCCAGGTGGTCTAAATTTCCGGAGCCCTCCACTACGGCCTTTCTCTCTTCTCTATCTCTTTCACTCCCTTTCCCCCACCCCCACGGACGCTTAGCCGTGCTCCCTACATGGGCTGCAGAAATTAGCGTCCTTTCCTAACCGAACCACAATCATCATCATCATCAATCTCATTAAAGGTGGTCAGCGGGTCTCCGTCGGCGACATCTCCATCCCCTGTCCCACGCCAGTCGGGGTGCAGGGGGCCCGGTCGCGAAGGGCCCGACGCGCCGGGGCGGCATGCGAGTTGTCGAGCATTTCGTTGGGGTTGAGGATGCCGTCAATGACCCCGCCCAGATGGGCGGGAAACCACACCAACTCGTGAGAGTACACTTTGCAGTGAGTGAGAATCGTGGCAGCTTTTTCCGCAATTTGATTCGAGTCGAAAGCCCTTACGGCAGTGATGGAGTCGGTGAATATGGTGATCTTCCATTGTCATTGCGAGCGCAATGGCTACTTGCTCGGCGATGCTGGCGGACTTGGTTTTAACTGTGGCAGCATTGAGTAGCCGACCTTCCGCGTCCGCATCCGCGTATTTGTCCGCATCCATTCGCGCGGCGTCTACAAAGACTGCGCCGCCGCTCCGGCTGTCTAGAAGAAGGCCTTCGCCCTGGCTTTGCGTCTCTCCGCATCATGAATCGGGTGCAAGTTTCCAGGCAGGTGGTGAACTACGATAATTTCTCTAGTTGCTTGTGGCAGTGGAGTTGCCCTTTCAAGGGTAAGAGGCGAGTATATGCCTGCCTCTTCGAAAATCGTTTTGCCTGCAGTGATGTAGGAAACAGCCGATTTTTCTTTTCTTTTTTTCCCGCTGTCCAGGTCAGCACGCCAAAGGGGGATTGCCTCTATTTTGTCTTGCGTGCTTACTAATGATAGAGCCGGAAGGTGGGCAGTGGCTAAAAAACTCAACCAGTCCGATCGTCGAACTCAGTGGTAGCTGTACTAACTGCCGACCAGTGATATGCCTGGGTTTTCATTGTGTTTCTGTCGTGTCTATACTCGGCGTTTTCGAATTATTTACACTATAGTCGATCTCATTTTGCGTTTAACTGCCCGTAACGTGCACTTTTTATTTTATACCGCTAATCTGTTTTATTTGAACGCTTCCTTATCCGGATCCTTTGGGTTATTTTAACCAATGCTGATAGACAATGGGAATTCATTTTTGTCGGCGCAAAATGCTGACGAAAACGCTTTGTAAAGTGTGCCAAAATGTTGTATACGTGATTCCCTTCTCCTGCGGGACGGAGGAGAAGGGAACCTCCTTTGACCATCTGGTGTTCTTTAACGTGCACTGACAACGCACAGTTCACGGGCCTCTGGCATTTTCGCCTCCATCGAAAATGCGACCGCCGCGGCCGGGATTGAAGCCGTGTTATTTTTTATTTATTTTTTTTTTGAGGGGGGGGGGGGGGAGGGGGGCCAGCCGAGCTCCATAGGCACTACACCACCGCGGCGGACTGGTAAAACTGTTCGGAGTTTAGATAGAACACATTATCAGGCTAGAGTGGTGTACAGTGTCCTCTCTCTCTCCCCTCGCCATACGAGAAAAACAAACTATACTCGGGTGCAGGTCAAGAAAAAAAGCGGCGTCTCCCCGTCAGATGACCCCCATCCAGCCAATGGTGCCGTTCTGTCAACGTGACGTCGCGGCAGAACGCCTCCGCGCCGCGCTCGGATTTCTCGGATTTCTCTCTCGAGCGCGGCGCGGTGGTGGTCTGTCGCGACCTTCCTTTCTTGCTTAGTCATCGCATAACCACCATCATGTGACAATAGGCTAATCATGTTGTAGCAGGTAGCGCACAGTAAGGGACAAAGACGAAGCGAAGAAGTTAGGACTGGACACTTCTTCGCTTCGTCTTTGTCCCTAACTGTGCGCTACCTGCTACAACATGCTTAACCACCAACAAGCCCACTCATACGTTCTATCAAGTGGGTCGAGGGCAAGGCAACGCTCCGCCCGAAGCGAACAAGTGTCCATTCCTAACTTCTTCGCTTCGTCTTTGTCCCTAACTGTGCGCTACCTGCTACAACATGCTTAACCACCAAGCCCACTCATACGTTCTATCAAGTGGGTCGAGGGCAAGGCAACGCTCCGCCCGAAGCGAACAAGTGTCCATTCCTAACTTCTTCGCTTCGTCTTTGTCCCTAACTGTGCGCTACCTGCTACAACATGCTTAACCACCAACAAGCCCACTCATACGTTCTATCAAGTGGGTCGAGGGCAAGGCAACGCTCCGCCCGAAGCGAACAAGTGTCCATTCCTAACTTCTTCGCTTCGTCTTTGTCCCTAACTGTGCGCTACCTGCTACAACATGCTTAACCACCAAGCCCACTCATACGTTCTATCAAGTGGGTCGAGGGCAAGGCAACGCTCCGCACGGAGCATGACATCCAACGGCGTACATTTCTACCTCTAAAAACAACGCCGCCGCTAATGAAAAAGAGAACGAGCGACATGACCCGATCAAAGGTCGGCGGCAAGTATTCCATATAGACGTCTCCATACACCGGGTTCCTCGCCGGGTCATTCGACATCATTATTCGTTCCCGCAAAAAGAGCAGGAAGCAAACGAAGCGCGAAGCAACGATGAAGTCACGTCCCGGCACTGAACTGCCCTCTTTTTTTCTCTCTCGTGGTAATGTTTCCGCGCAATCGAGTTCGCTCATAACGACCGCGCCGTCGACTAACGAGTCTTTCTCTCGTCTAATGGAGCGATAGAGGAAGTCATTTTGCCGGGGCGCAGAGAAATTCGTCGTTTTTTTGTTTTGTTATTTCGTTTCTTTTTCTTCGCTCCATCGTGTGCTTTTGGATCTTGAGATAGGTCGCTGGCGCTGCCTCGTGTGTTCATTTAGCACGCTTGTATGTTCAGTTCCACTCGGCAAGTGTGACCCCCGTGCGATACAAGAAAAGGGAAGATAGCGAAAAAAAAAAAAAAGGAAAGAAAAACAGAGAGAGGTTACGCGGATTGCACGGCACGTGAGAATTGATTTAGGTGAAGAGGTGCACAACGGAAGAGAAACATTTGTTGATAAAAAGGTGGGAATGTTCGTCGCAGAAACTTCGAGTGCTGCACCATGAGCGATTTGAAATTGCCTATCGGTTGGATTGCTCCTTCTGAAGACAGTAAGGCACAGAAAAGAAGAAATTGGGGAACGCTACCGTCGGTCTTCTGCTCTGCGTGTCTTAGACACATTGTTCGTGTCTTTGAAAGTGCAGTCTTGACAGTTCTGAAAACCCTGTCTCTGTACAGTACACTGCAGCACACGTTGCAGCTTTTCAAATCAAATCAAATCTTTATTCGTAGCAAAAATATAAACGCATTGGGTTCGAATATACAGAAGGAGGTCCCATAGCACAAGGCTGAAAGGGGACCTCCTGTCAGAGAATTACATGTTGTTAAGAACATAAAAAAGACAGCTGAACAGCGTGGAGTAGTGGTTTACAGTTAAACGGCGCAAACGTACAATGAGGAACAATTTTCAGTATCTCGAAGGAAACGTTTTCGAGTTGAGCGCAAGACGAAGTTTGGGAAGGTCTTCTCCCGGAAATACCCGGACAGGCCTTCGCTCAACGAGAATGGACGCAGGTCATACAACGCTGCAGACACGGCCGACGAAAACCACGGTGTCATGTGTGCGATAAAGGTCACTTGTAAGCATATCCAACTTAATCTGTTTTAACAGCCGAGCGAAAGGTCATATATGAGACAGGAGAAGTTTCAGCCATAACGAAATAAAACGAGAGAAACTTTCTTCGTGAGGCGCCGCGGTGGTGTACGGTGCTCGGCTGCCACCCGAAAAACGCGGGTTCGATCCCGGCCGCGGCGGTCGCATTTTCGATGGAGGCGAAAATGCCAGAGGGCCTTGTCAGTGCACGTTAAAGAACCTCGGGTGGTCAAAATTTCCGGAGCCCTCCACTTCGGCCTTTCTCTCCTTTATATCTCTTTCAGTCCCTTTCCCCTGCCCTCACGGACGCCTAGCCGTGCTCCCGACATGGGCTGCAGAAAGTAGCGTCCTTTCCTTAACCGAACCACAATCATCATCATCACGAGGTGGGATTCGAACCCGGGTGCCCACGGTCCGAAAGCGAGCGTCATGCATAACCGGCTATACACACATTTGCAGAATATGGATTTATGGAAAGTGCACGATTGCGTTGCACCGACGATTGCGGCACAGCTTTCTATGGATGAGAGAGAGAGAAAACAAGATAGATAGATAGATAGATAGATAGATAGATAGATAGATAGATAGATAGATAGATAGATAGATAGATAGATAGATAGATAGATAGATAGATACAACAAAAAAAACACAATTAAGTCTTGGGTTGCGCAGGAGGGACCTGCGCTCGAGAGTCCTAGACCAATCACAGTGGGTTGAAGGCAATGATGAGGGTAGTTCCCCTCATCATCCATATTCCCCTTTTCCCATCCCCCAGAGTAGGGTAGCAAACCGGACTCCTGACTGGTTAACATCCCTGCCTTCCCTTCCTTATCTCTCGCTCTCTGCTATAACAGTGCCAGTTGTAGTAATGGTGCCATATAATAGTGCAGCGATGTCATGGTATCATAATGGCCTCATGAGCGGTCCCGTAATTGACCTCGAGCCACCACCACATCAATTGTCCTCAGCACAGCGCTACATGATAGTGAACTTCACAACCTTGCCCAAGCTACGCTGTTTACTCAGATTTCGGAGGCGTAGTACTGGCTTGACTTTTGCAGGTAGCACAATCGTCAAATACAACCATCCATTAATTTAAGCTAAGAGACGTTCTTGAATGCCCCCATATGCACTGCCACAGTGGTCTACTGCCTACGGCACTCGGCTGCTGATCCGAAGGTCGAGGGACCGAATCATGGCCACGGCGGCTACATTTCGATAAAGGCGAAATGTTGCGGCCTGTGTACAGTGCAATGTCAGTGAACGTTCAAGAATCCACGGTGGTCGAAATTTCCGGAGCCCTCCACTACGGTGTCTCTCATAATTATGTCGTGGTTCTGGGATGCAACCTCCCCCCCCCCGGCCAAATTAGCCGCACCCCAACATGGACGGCAGAAAACGGCTTCATTTTCAATGTTTTCCAACAACTATTTCTTAATTTCGTCACATCTTATGTCGCCCACGGCTACGCTTACCACCTCTTAATTGGTATCCATTCTGTCGTTCAAACTGTCCATCGCTTACCTAGCGCCTTCTGATCACGTGGCCTACCCATGTCCATTTTTTTTTCTTCTCAATGTCGCTTATTATGTCGGCTACCCCTGTCTGTTCCCTATGCACTCGGCTGTCGTACAATCTTTTAATGTAGCGCCTATCATTTTTTTGTTCCATCGACCTCTGTGTAGTTCTCAACAAAGCCCACGCAGGACAGGAAAGGATGGAGAGCATTGGGAGAAGCATTCGTCCTGCAGTGGACATAAGACATGATGATGATGGTGGTGGTGATGATGATGATGATGATACAACTATTGCATTCTTCCAGTACTAACTCACGGGGTAGAAACGTGGTAGGGATTCATCACGAAATTGTGCTAAAATGTATACGTTCAATGATGCATATACATGGGTATGGACAACTGTTCCGTGCAGCCGGGCCCTGGCGGCCGGCGGCTGGTGCGGTGGGCCGTGGTCGTCGCCCCCGACGAGTCCGCTCTGGCTGGCCACCGACGGATCCACGGCGAGGCGCTGCAGGGCAGACGCCGCACCGGCAGCAGCGACACTCGTGCTGGCGATCGTGAGTTTGCCTTTTTTACACCCGAGTATTACGGGCAACAGCCAACTAGACCCACTCCTTCTTGATTAATCTCGTAAGACAGTGTTGAAGGGCATGTTGAAAGGGACCATTAATCAGTGCTTCCAAGTACGCTTAAGACCCTTTGAAAAGTTTGTATCATGTTCGGTTGTGCAAGGAGAACATATTTAGAATGTATAGTGTTACGGGACAAAATGAATCGCAATGGGTCACGGGTACAGGCACAGGAGGAAGACGAAGATGAGGAAGAGTGTGGAGAATATGGCCATTGTATAAAGTTATAAAGTGTATAAGTTTGTAGCTATACATTTGTGAAGTTAACTATTACAATATATATCTTTTTGGTTTTAAGACGTAAAACCCCGCAAATTATTATCTGTTATTATTATTTGTTACATAATTTTCATCTCATATACACTGACATGATTCTATGGTTTTTGATTTTGTGGACGATAATTTTGTATTTCTTACATTTATGGATTTTTTTGCATTATTTGAAGGCCCATCCGAACTATTCAGTGTATAAACATGTTTAATTTTGCCTATCCAAATATTGCCTTTCTTAAAAATAAAAATTTTCTTGGACCTACACTAGCCTAGGGCTATGGGTCCATACAGAGTTTGCAAACCTTCTCTCTAAAAAAAAAGTAAAATTCAATCGAACTCAATTCAACAACCACAAAAATAATAATATCATGACATGGAAGGCACAAAATACCAACAGAGGTACATTTGAAGGCCACTCTTTCATACATGCGTATACAGGCTACCATGCGTGTATGCGCAAGAGATTACTTATTCAAAAAACGAAGTTTTTTAACAGAAATATCAAAAGATGGAGTGATAATGCAATAAGGATCTGATCTTGAAGTATTCTTAACTTTAATCTAGTTAAAGTATAAAATATTTGGGGACTGGGTTCTGAATGCTTTAGCACCCCGTCTGTTTCATCATGTTTGTGAACCCAAACCTTTGATAGGAGCCGAACGCAAGAAAGGTCCTGAATTCGACTCCTAGGTTTTGGCTTTGAGTGGTACAATGTCACGGTTCGAGTCCTAGGACGTCTTGGAGTAGAGTTCAAGGACACCTTCCAATAAAATCCACTTCCTTTACGTTTCTATGCAGCGAAGCAACAGTGTACCAAGGCTTAAGATCCGCACCACTAGGAGATCTCCTCAGTCTGCAAGGGTGAGCATTTTTTCTTCTGAACATCATTTGCCTTATTGTAAATATCTCAACTGGTTCGCACAGCTTTTCGTTTTTTGCCCTTCCATTGCACGTCCAAATATGCTTCTCACTTGCAACTAACTGCTCAGGACTGATTCAAAACTGGAAATGCAACATTATTTTCTCTTTCTTTTTCTTTTGCAGAACTATGAATCTAGTAGGGACTCGTCTGAATCAGCGAGCAGCACCTGTTCGACAAGAAGGAGGTATATGCGAAGTTATGCGCGTATTATCTACACTTTAAGGTCTCACAAACATCAGGCAAGTCGCGACTGCATCGCATCAATGTGGTGTTACTTGCACATAATTCAAAAGTACACTATGTTTAATAGTATTGCCACGGGGAGTCAAAAGTACACGGAGAAACAGAAGCGTATATTGCAGTATTTATAAGCTGCTGCTACCGCACAATGGCTGGCAGTATCTCACACTCATGCCAATGCACAATGTCTTGTAAGTATAGCCTCTCCAGTTACTGCATTGATCGAGTAATCAGTTAATTTACCTTTTTACTGGAGCTACAAATAACCACTTCTGACTTCCAAGAATTAATTGAACCATGAGGATCAACTAGCAATCACAGTTAAAACAATCCTTTCTTTATTATTAAGTAAAAATAAATGAAAGAGTTCTTGCTCACCATTTCCTGGCGACAGCTACTCCTTTCTTCTTCTCTTTTGAGGGAGATACTAGAGACAAAAAGGAAGGTAGAACATGCAGGTTAGCCAAGAACGTGCCCACTTGGCTACATTGTTGTGGAAGTAAAATAGAATAATAGGTAAGAAAGATAAGGGCGGGGAGGACAACGAAGTGGCCATTAACATGAACGCAGAGAACACACGCTAACAATTCATGAGCGTTCGAGAAGTCCTGCCAAGTTTGGGAAGCATAGCGGGCTTTTTGTGGCTTTGAAGAATGCACAGACCAAAGTACTAAACGCGGCCATGCTAGTCTTGTTTCCAAGAAGAGTACCACTGTCACCACACAAGCCTGGCGGCAGCCACAAGCCTTATATAAAATCGTCTACACACAGAAACCGAGCTATGAGGTCAGAGTGGGCGAGCACCGCAACCAGACCTCACCAGCCGCAGTCGGAGACAAACAGGAAGGAGTTTGAGCCTGCAGTGAACCCAGCAGTCACGACCAGCGGTTACGCCATGGTACGTGAAACGACATCCTCAAATGAATACTTCGGCAAACATTGGAGCAGCAGCACTGCGACAAGCGGGAAAATCATTAGTATAGCAGGCCATTGTCAAATTATGTTTCCAGAACTTCGCATGTTCGAGATATAGAACATTTTTTTGTCTCTTTCACCTGCATCACCTTTTCTTTAGGGAGCACATGGAACGTATAGCGCAATAAAACATCTTCATGTGCAGGGGCGCGCAATACATGTACGGCAAAATAGCCGTGCACTAACCCGATTAGTATACTAAGTTTCGCACATCTTTTCATTTGTTCTGTTTAGAATACGTTTAGAAGTTGCAAAATAGGAGCAGTGCAGTGGTGAAATGATGTCTACACTTAGCAGATATCCTGAGACCGAGCTGTCATTAAAATGAGATACATTTGTGTTGTTCAGTTAAAAGCTTCACCATGGTCAGTGAAATATTGTTACAAGAATTAAATGCACTGGCACACGCTTATGGAGAAACCAGAAACATGACCCGCTTATTTATTCTGTCGATCTTCATTTCTCTATGATTGTGCGCTTGCACTTGTCGCTCTATAACGTCACCGCGCGCTTCGGTCACACGACAGTTTTTCTGCTGCATCACATTTAAGTTCCTCAAAAATCTTTTGAATGCACCTGTCAGTTTTCTTATCTTTTCGTTAAATTTGAAAAGTATGTGCATCTAAAGCATGCGTTGATTGATTGATTGATTGATTGATTGATTGATTGATTGATTGATTGATTGATTGATTGATTGATTGATTGTATTCACAGCCTTCAGTGTACTACCTGAGGCGGCGACTACTGCGCCACCACTCGTCGCAAACGGAAGAAGATCCCTGCACAGAAACCGACTCAACGCAGGGAAGCTGCGGCTCTCCCTTACAAAAATGTGAGCAACTTGCAACATTTCAGGAACATCCTGTTTGTATGGTGGTAAAGGCAAAATGCTCAAGCTTGATGTTTCAAACTTTGCAAAGCCTTGCGTCATTCAATGTCGATGCTTATTAAGCCAGATGTCCTGCATCTCTCATAAGAACATGAAAAGTGACTGTCCATCGTTGTAGTTGGCCACAACACAAATGGTGCTGAAAATTGTGTGACATCGTATGATACAGTGAACGTCAATCAAAGCATGTCTAATAGCATCAAAACGATGCCAAATGAATTAAGAGAATTAAGAATGCAAATTAAAGTGACTGGATGTAAATGAAGACTGAATTAAGGTAACTAAAAAGCAAGTTAAATAGAATGAACATGAGTTTAGAGTGAATTAAGATAATTAAGAAACCAACTAATGCACGGAAGCTTTGTGCATAAGATAGATCAACATGAGATATGGGTGAATCAATGACAAATTAAGATAATTAAGAAGGTAATTAACATTACAGGGCATATCTTTATTATAATGAATAACGGCTTTCACTTTCAAGTCGCCTTAGCATGCAGAGGGACCCTGTGAATTTTTTTTCTTTTCCGTACCACGGCAGACAACGTAAACAAAAAACAGAAAAAAAAACTGCACTGACGCCATATGCTTAGTTGTTTTTCGACATGAATTTGAAATAGTAGAGTCACATCTTTGCATACAGGACGTACTAATCGCACATGAGAACCCTTCGCATCACTACGCTATTCTTCTGCCATCAAGCATTTAGGTTGCATTGCCGCAGACTGTCGATCATAACAAACACGATGTGTTCCCCATCTGCGAAACAAAACTTCATTTGTCGCGAGCATAATTTTTTTTTTTCTACACTTAACAGCAAAGTTCCCACTCCTTGCGGGCTTTAAAATGAATTCCTTTGAAGCAGCGCTCGGCTCATGGGAACCTAATTAAACTTGGTCATTAGACACATCAGCATTATTCTAGGGTCGTACAGTTTTCCAAGCACTTTGACGGGACCTCGGCAACGGACGACACGGTGATTTAAGCCGTAATGGTCTTGGAGAACACACATCCAAAAGCGTGCGCTGTATAGTGTAAATTAGAAAACAGGAAAAGAAACAATACAGCCCGCTGTGTTGTTGGTATCACGATTTTTGTGAGTTTGCCATGGCTATCATTACCTAATGCCCCCACATGGGGCCTTTAAGGAAATAAAGTGAAAGTAAAAGTGAAAATGAAGTCGGTTAGAATCCACTCGCATAGCTCAAAACCAGCCACCGACCTTCTGTAAATGTTGATGGGAGCTATGGTATCAAGGCGAGTTCATTTGTCAGCCTGCCTGTGTCCACTTGAGGAAATGCATGCAAACAAGATCGAGCAGAGTTTTTCTTCGACACGCTCATGCTAACTCAGCGGAGCTTACAAATCGATGACTCGTTCTGGAAGCAGAAGAGGAAGAGCAGACAGCAAGACATTGAGGTCAGCCAGTGTTTCATAGACAGGCTGGCTACCATGGACTAATATTGACAATTGATGGGGCCTTTCATGCTAAAAACCAGCTATTATTAGGAGGTACACCCCCATAGTGAAGGGCTCCGGAGTAATTTGGACCCGCTGAGGTTCTTTAACTTGTGCCTAAATATAAGTATACATTGTTCTTTTTTTTTTCCGCACCCATTGAAATGTGGCCGCCGTGGCAGGAATTCGATCCCGAGACCTCAAGCTTCGCAAGCCTAGCTGCTAAGCTACCATGGCGAATGGGCTACTCGCTATTTAAATGAAACAAAGTGTTTATTACCATATTTTAAAACAAATACTTATCAGACCTGTAGCCAATGTCTAGTTGAAGGTCCAACAAATAAATATAAAGGATATCCTAGCACTGCAAGGAATAAAAATAAAAGAGCAGCAGTAGCAATAACTGGATAAGCAAAGATGTCAATGTTGAATTCACAAATCAATGAAAAGCAAATCAGGAATTAGGAACTACTACACATCAGAGTATCGAAAAACAAGGTATAGGCTACATTCAAGTATAGGAAAAGAGCTATCACATTTCCAGGATGTGCACTATGATGAGCGTGCATACGGGAAAGTTGCAAAGAGAATCAAAGATAATAGAAGAAAACGCGATACCAAAAGGAGAGAAAGAACTGCACACATTATGACTGCGGCGTGAGGCACGATGCCTCTCGAAGCTTGTTTCTAAGTCCACTTGTCCTCAAGTAGAGCACTAACAACTTCTGACCGGTGTATGACGATTCTTTTTTCTTACACAGAGCAATTGTCATCTATAAACCAGCTGAAGGTATCTATCTCAAAGCACTGAAACAAGGGCATTCACAACGTAGATGCGCAGTCGAGTCTTCGCAGGGCTTTCGGCCACTCCGATACAAAATGCGTAGACATTCTTGAAGCCCAACTTGACAATCCTTTAAGGCTCTAAATTTATGAGGCCCCTTGATTGATTTAGTTGCCACACCAACTTATGTACTACTGCAAGCAATCAGCCTCACCATGGACATGCTGTCCCTACGCGCAGATCACCCAAGCCCTCCTCAGGCGAGGAGACGAACAAGTAGCTGCGCGGCAACCGACGGTGTCTTCTACCCGCGTACCTCGGACCTAGACTCGAGCCTGGTGAGCACCAGCAGTGGCTCGGGGGGAGTGCCGCCTGTGAGACTTGCTCTCTTCAGCAGCGGGGCCAGTGCGCCAGCGCACTCTGGCAGGTCTGACAGGGTGAGCTGACTTATTGAGGATATCCACTGAGACACATAGAGGCGTTGTCTAAGGGAAAGGCAAGAAAGTTTGACCAGGCTAAAGAAAGCACGGTATTTTCTGTAGCCATTGTAGGGAGAATGGCTAAGCAACCGTGGATGCAGGGGAAAGGGAGTAAAAGGGTTTAAAGGAGAGGAATGCTATAGTGGAGGGCTCCGAAAATTTCGACCACGTGGGATTCTTGAACATGAATTTATACCCAAGTACCCAAGCCTCTTCAACGAGACTGAAACACAATGAAGAGGGGGCAATGAGTTAGCACTTTCCACAGATCAGCAGCAGCAGTAGCATGTTAGGCCCACTGCAGAGCAAAGGCCACTCCCATAATTTTTCTTTTAGGTAATTCGGTTTTGCAGTAGTTGTGGTCATGCTATCCTTCTATACGAGTTTTTATCTCGCACGCCCACCTATAGTCCCCGTAACGCTTGCCTTCTCTTTGCATGCCCTGCCCAAGTAAATTTGCTTTGGACAGACATGTCATCAACACACGTTGTAGATCAACACATGCTGTCGATGTTACATAGAGCAGTAAGTAGGTTAATATACTGTCACTATGCTGTTTAATGAAGAGCTTTCTGTCTCTGGTTTGAAGGGTCCGAGTCCTGCCAGGAGTGCTTCAGCGGCGGTTCAGTGCCACAGCGGGGAAGCCGGTGACGCGGCCGCGCAATGCAGCATCGGCGGTGGCGGCGACACGGGTTATGGCGAGACCTCATCATCAGAAGAACAGGAGTCGAGCTGGAGTCGCTCCACGGAGTCATCGGCAGCCCCATCCTCTTCATCGTCGCCATCGGCGGACACGGCGTCGGGGGCCTTAGCCTCGGTGTCAGACGACCAAGATGAGACGCAGGCTGAAGACGATGACAGCGATGAAGATGATGGAGAGGTCGACCTCAGGTCAGTGCAGGAATATCATCGCTGAGCTGGGAAGTTCATGCAGGTACTGTCTCGAAGACAGTATGCCCCTGCACTTATTCTGCTGTCTCCGAAGCATGTATCAAAACTGTAGTCTGATGTGCCTTCACAACTGCATGTATATGTACAAGCATGTCAAACACAAAGATGCGCTGTCACGCCGGACTACTGTGGTGAAGCAGCATGCTTTCAATTATGTCAAGGAGATTGCCTCCATGCCATTTTTGTAAATAGATGTATTGATGATAATGGCAACAATTATGAATTAGTAACACGTAATTTCTTGGGGTTTTATATGTTCCAAGAATGCGATATGATCCCGAGAGACGCCATAATGGAAGGCTCCGGAAGTTCTGACCACCTGGGGTTCTTCTACTGGTAATGCAACGCACAGTACACGAGCCTCGACATTTCGCCTCCATCTAACACATCCGCCGCAGCCAAGATTTGATCCCGCAACTTTCGAATCAGCAGCCGAGTGCCATAGCCCCTAGACTACCGTGGCGGAGCAATGACGATAATTACTGACCTAGTTTCAACTTGACTCAAGTACAGGCCTTCATTTGCTGGCATTCATCTGCATGCTTGCCGGCAATCTGCCAGCATTAATTAATGTTGCACAGCTATGGTATGCAATGCAATAACTACGATATATACAGAATGAGCATGAATGTGTATTTGCTGTCCTTCTGTTGCAGTAAACTAGAGACCCAAACACAAGCTGCGCCCTTCCAATGGCCGCCGACAACCATTTCGCAAGCACCGAGTGGAGAGGTGAGAATGCTGTGATACCGTCTATCTTTCTAACTCTCCCTATATGTTTTCTTAATTGTTTGCCTTTTTAAAAGACCATTTGTTTATCTGCCACCTCTGGCAGACAGCAGATCTTTGATTATTTGGCTCAATTACTCGGCAGGCAAATTGCACGTGATGTCGAAATGTATAACCAAATAATTAACCAAATTTCCCAAATTAGGTTATGGCACGTATTACAGCTTATGAATCATGGTATAGCTGGTGAGATTGCAAGCCATGTCGATATGAAAATTTTCCAATGATAAAATGTCAGTTTGGACAAACCAATTTCAAAAGCACAGCCACCTGCTGACGGTGGGTGGAAAGTCTTCCTAGTCATGCAATGTGTGCCAAAAAGCGTATCCAGGCTGTGTACACCAGGTGAGAGGTAGTAGACCAGAGGGACATACTGTCCATGCCAGCCTCTCCATCTTTCTCTTTTCTCATGCAAAAGCATCGCAAGTCTCATTGAGCAAAAAAGCTGGTGTCTGCAGTATAATGAAACGGCACCTAAATTCCCTTTGGCTGAATGCAAGATATTTCCTCGCGCACCTTTCACACTCCTGGGAAGGCTATCTGTTCAACGAGTCCTCTTTTTCCTCATGCTGTGCAGAATCTTCCTCTTTTCAGGAAACAGAGGTGCTTGCAGGACTAGATGAAGCGCTCTAAATCGCTTACTCCATCGCACTGAGAACACGTGTAAGGTGAAGTAGCACCCCAGAGTTTGAATGTCCATGATGGAATGCAGGCCCGTGCTGTTATTACTACGTAGAGTAAGGTGGATTCGGGGCGGCTAAGTTTGTAACACAAGGCTGATGCCGAACAAACTAAAGTGGCATTGAATTGTCTCATTAGGAAGCTGTCGCCATGGCTGCCCAAACGGAAGACACGGAACAAGAGAGTGAGCCAGTAACAAGTGAGCAATTGACGTCCACGGAGGAACAGCAATCCCACTCACTGGACACGGAGGATGTCTCCCAGATGACGGCAGCAAGCGAAGTGCCAGCAGACGAGGACACGAGGCCCACCGAAGACCAGACCGAAGCCGAAGCTCAAGCCGCGCAGCCTGCCGAGCCGTCTGTGCCACCGACACCCCAGTTCCTGAGGCCAACCATTGAGATCGACAGCAGCGACATCCTGCACACGGCTAAGGTGAACGCCGATTGGCAGTCAAGGAGGCATCTAGCTTGTAACGATACTCTTCATGTAAGGATTCCTTACTGTTCCAAGCTTAACTGGATCCCCTTATCCTCCTCTCAAACAATCTTGAGCTCTCATTGACAAGTGTTATCCTCCCCATACTCGGTCTCATATTTTTGTGTGTACATGTGTTTCTCGTACATACTTTATGAACAGCATAGAAGCAGATGACAAGAAGTCGACACACACACACAAAAAAAAATACAAAGCATACAATAGCAGGAGCCCATCCTAGATATTGTTCACTTGTGCCCGTTAGTCCCCTTCGTGTCTGTCATGGATGTCCGCTTACGGGCCATCCTCAGAGTGTGTATAACCAAATGACCCAAATGCACAGCCCCACTGTTTACTGTGCCTCACTTTAAACGTGTTTCAATGGCTATTTACACACAATGCAATTTGTTTTGGCCAGGCTATAAAAGGTATTGTTCATCATCATCAGCCTGTCTATGCCCAATGCGGGACAGAGCACTCCCCTACATTCCAACAATTAAGCCCGCCCTGGGCTATCTGCAATCATGTTATCCCAAAAGTACCTTAACCTTGCATGTCTACCTAACTTTCTGCAGCCCTGCAGAACCCTTGGGTTCTCTAGGAACCCAGTGCGTTGCTTTAATTACAATCCACTATCTTACTAGAAGAGAAGCTCAGGGGAAGATGAAGGCTTGAATACATGAACCGAATGTTAAAAACGGTGTAGAACAGGGAACGTCTGACATCCTGATGTCTTGACGAAGACAGCTGCCATCCTTACAAAGACAAGCCCACTTATTGAGACTTTGGCTCCAGTGACATTCCCTGTTCTACATCATTTTTAATGATTTGTTCATTAATCCAGTATCTTGTCTTGTGACTGCAAGATAAGCAATGACGTAGAGGAGCAGTTCAAGGAGCCACATAATCTATTCAAGAAGAATGGTAAGGTGGACAATGTAGTAGTTGTGCATGGTCTTAGGACAGTGGTAATCTGACGCGCGACAGATACAAAACAACATATACAGTACTAATTCCTTCGTCCTATACATTTACTTCATTCCTTGTTAGTTTAGTGCTACACCGCAAGTGCCTATAATCACCAAAATACAGTTTTCCTTTTTGCTGGCCTTGTACGGGCGTGTAGAGATGTTTATCAGCACTCTGCGTGAAGCAACAGATTCCTCTCAATTTGCCAACGCGCTCACTCAGAGTGCTGATAAACATACCTACACACCCGGACAAGGCCAGCAAAAAGGAAAACTGTATTTTGGTGATTATTGGTGAAATTATATTTGGGTGATCACCTCTCGATTTGTACCGCGAATGCAGCCCGAGATCGACGAAGGGGACTTCGGTGTGGGTCCTTCGTACACCAAGATGACCGAGGCCGAGTTTGTGGCCCGACTAAGCATCCACGAAGCCGCCCGCACCGGGGACCTCCACGTCATCAAGCTCTTGCTCAAAAGCGACCCCAAGCGAATGGAGTGAGTATTTGCACCGTCACGTTCCCGTACATTTCAGATGCTTGCAATGCCAGGCCAGTACAGCGTTTATGAATGGGACGATAACCACTACGGCGGGTGAAGGCTTTCTGTTACAGAGCTTGAGGGCAGGGGTTCGACTAGTGTCCACGGGAAAATAAATATTAGCAAACTGCACAAAGGAACGAGGACAAAGAAGGCACAACAGGACATGGCGCAGACCTGCCCTGTTGTGCCGTCTCTGTCCTCGTTCCTTTACGCAGTTCGCTGATATTTTTTCATGGATGAACCAACTGGTCCAAATCAAAGTTTTATTGTTTCCACGGGAATTTTCACATCTGGTATCCAAGTAACTATACACAACAAACCTCCTTTTTTTTTCCCCCCGTGGCTACAACGTGTTTCTGTAAAAGACACCTGGGGACAACTGCACCACTCGAAGTAAATTAAGTTGTGCCCGATATCTTCAAGAAAAACACCATATTATGCTTTCCATCACCAAATTTAGCACCGCACACAGCATTCTGGGAAGATTTTTTTTAATGTGCCAAGTGGCAGATTCTGTACAGGACATATGCCTAAGCAGTCAGGTAAAGCTGGTGTGTTCTTGCTCGCCGGTGGCGAAAAGGACCAAAGACAGACTTCCTTCCAGGCTAGCAATAACTCATGTCCCACAGCAGGCTCATCAGAATTTTCATTTTGATATTTCGAACTCATGTGCTTTGACATTACAAGCTGACACGTTTGCCACACCAGTCCTTCAGTGGACATATACCATAACAAGCAAGTTTGCCACCAAATAGCCTTTTCCTAACCATTTCCTAATCAAAAGTACCTATTTTTATAGCTGATCTCAAGTTATATTATACCAAAGAGTAATTAACTACAGAACTTAATGTTGAAACAATATTGCACCGCAAACACTAAATCGCAGCACATATTCTGGTAGGACACTGCTCATTCGGAACACTTAAGGCGTTCATTTACGAAAGCTATAGATCATGATGTCGACTTAATTGAGTGTTCCTTAATTACTTCTTGTTTAGCCATCCTTGAGCACGTTTCACAGCAAACGTGGCCCAACGTTTTCTTTCGATGATATTGCAGGACCGTCGATGAACGAGGATGGACACCCATTCACCTAGCAGCAGCAAACGGTCACGCAGAGATTGTACGGGTGAGTTGCCTGCCCCTACATACTGGACATATCAGTGAATCTTAGCTCGATGTTGGTTTACTATTGCAGTTGCCGGCATCAGCCGAGAACCACGTGGTTACATCTGATGATATCAAATCCAGTTGGCTTGTTGGGCTGAAATCCGGTGGCACTGAGCACGAGCGTTGAGACTACAGGAGTCGTAGAAGAAAAAAATTTAAAAAATAAAAACCAGGAGGCGGCGTCACGTGATTTCGCTAGCCTCGGCAAGCCAGCCTCCTCTAACACCAGTGTGCGGTGCCTCTTAAGTAAAATTCAGCCCCCACTGTTGCCGGACCACTCAAGGTTGTTTGGATATGGTAACTTTCACAATTTCAGTGGCGCTTGACCGTACATTAGTTTGCTGATTGCCTTCCAAGTGACCGAGGCCCATTTCCCATTACTCCCTCCTTCACATTTCTTTACGAGAAGGCTTCAAGATTGTCCGAGTGACACCTTCTCCTAGCTTTTTCGTTCCTCCATGCTAAGGATTATGTCAATCCCCGTGCAATAGACTGATTGACTCGCTGCTGGTAGCTTAGCGGCTGGGTTTTGGCTTATGAAGCTCGAGGTTGCGAGACCACATCCCCACCGCAGTGGCCGCATTTCAATAGGAAAGAAAAGAAAAAGAACACACACCCGTGCACTTAGATTTAGGTTCAGTTTAAAGAACCCTAGATGGCCAAAATCACTTTGGAGCCCTGCACTACGGGACGTGCTTCATACTCATGTCGTGGGCTTGGCACGTAAAACCCTAGCGATTATTAATTATGAATTACCAGACTGATTGGTCCCGCTAACTCATTTTGCAAGATGCTCACAAATTCACGCGGGTAGAACTGGGTCAGATAGAATATCTTGCGACTTGCTTCACTTGACCTTGGGCAAGCTTCTCGCCATTGACACAAATGACAAGGCGGTTTCTTTCGTTTACGTATACTACCAGAAGCATACCCGCGCATCAATGACATTTTGTCAATATTCATTCGGCTGCTACATTTTAAGGCGTCACGCTAACAGTGATCAAGACCACAGTAACGCCTGTAGCGTGACGTGTTCAAAAAAGACAAATTGAGCTTTGGTTCGACCTTTTACTGTACAGTCGACAGCACTGAATAATTAGGCGTGCTGCCAAAAAACCTGCAACGTGCTTATCGGCACACTACTCTCCATCACCTTATTTGCAATTCTCGTTTCATTAGTTCATGTGCCTTTGCAACCCTCCCTTACTTCAGTATATCCAGATGACATGTCCCTTCCTGGTGTGGTTTCCAGCCCGTCCACAACTCTTGATTTATTTTTAAATGGTAAATCTAGAGGTGTGCGAATGTTCGAATGCTTCGAATATTTGAAAATATCAGATATGCGAGCCAGCCACCTCCCCCAACGTACCTGATATTCTGCATTTGAACACACTGCTAAGACCTGCGTGGCACCCATAAGGGCAAGTGCCAGTAGTGCACGCAGGCGCGATGCCGGCCAACAAAGAGCTTTCTATATGTAGGACTTGTCACCGCCAACATGCCACATCATGATAATTGTCTTAAAGGGGCCCTGTAACGCTTTTTGAACATTGTCCCAAAACTGTGTGAACCAGTCGTGGAGGCTTCTGTCGACACGTGAGACAAATATTATTGCACTGCACGCTCCAGGGAATTTGCAATTCGGTGCCAAACACAGCTTGAGAGCGCCCCGTCTTCTTTCAACATGACGTCACATGAAGCCCCAACTAAGTCGTTTGAGGTAGAATTAGCATCGCATGATTTCATGATCGTGGAAAGGTAATCTGCTATACTCTATTTGTTCGTTTTGAACTCAGCACATAGAGAGAATGTGCGAATATCTCTCAAAGAGAAACAAGATCAAGTGGCCTAGTCAGTGCCTCGTGATGTCATTAACTGAAAGAGCGGGTGCTTTCTAGCTGTGTGTGAAACCTAATTGTGAACTCCGCGGTGCATGCAGTGCAGTAATATTTGCTCACATGTTCATAGAAGCCACAACGACTGGTCAGCACCGTTCTTAAGCTACACATGGGCTCGACAGCGCTGTTGGTGCTCACGTGACTATACTGGTGTACTTCATGCCTTTGACAGGCAACCGAAACATGCTGCCTCGACATTCGCAGCTGCCGCACCATACAGAACAGCTAGTATTTTTTATGACAGACTTTATTTACGCTGCATTACCATTACAGTTGCGATCTAACAAGCTAGTCGAGAAGGTATGTTCCTGACGTGTTACATTTGGCGGCGATAGTTTATTATTATATTTTCCTGACGTATTTGTGTGCTAAATAAAGCAATATTGCTGAAGTCACATTTGTGAGCTGATATTCGATCTCCAATTCGATATTCAAAGCTGGATATTCTTATTCAATTTATATTGTTATATTGTCAAAAAGTTCGATATTCATACACTTCTAAATTAATTATAGAACAAGATTAAAAGAGTGGGGGTTTAGCAAATACCAACAGTGACACTTCACAGTAAAGTGGGCATAGTACTAAACAATGTGCAATAGTTACTTGACTGCATGCATATGTGCACGTACAAAATATGTTTTAATTACAACGATGCATGCTTGGTCTTGCAGAATTAAATATGCAGTGATGGTCAACTTCGAATCAAGGCAATATGCCATCAACAAACTGCTACATAAGAAAAATTTTTTATTGAGGCTTACTCTGTAGCTCCTTAGATAAGAGGAAAAAAAAAAGAGACAAAATAAATGTTAAGGCAACGGTTTCCTTCGCACACAATCATTGTGTACACGGCTTTGCATCATGCAGTACCTTGCGGTTGAAGGCGCCGACGTAGCAGCTCTCGACCCAACTAGTTACACGGCGATGCACTTGGCTGCAATGAACGGTCACAACGCGTGTCTCGAGGTAAACCTCCTTCATTTCCTTGCTCTCGTGGGCCAATGTTTTTTACGGCACTTACTTCCCATGCATATCACCCCTGAACCGCAGTCAATTGCAATTATCACAAAAATCACATACGTACAGCATAGAAATAACTTTGTTAAAAACGCATATTCTTAACACTTTGTAACAAGCACAACTAGTCTTCATCTGCTTTGTTATAACCAATTTGTTGCATTCGTATTCCTTATAATGAGATAATGAGGTTTGATTGTGTATTGAGAGCCAGCGTGGGACCCATAGGAGTTGCTAAAGCTATCAAAATGACGAAAAGTCATGAATGTCGCTAACTGTCGCCACGGCGACAATTCCTTACGAGTCTTATGCGAGTCCTTTTACAACATAAATACGTGAGTATATTTGCAAAATTCTCAGTGCACACACAGCAAACGAGGTCGGAAGGTAAGAGAGTGGACCACTGCTAGTTGTGTGTTCTCTGAAAACTTCGTGATGAATAGCTGCCAACTCGCCGAGCTTTGAATACTATTGAAATGTGTGAGTAAACTCAGTGCTCATACTCAGCGATATGCAATTTATTCAAGTGCAAAACTACACGACTACGAACATTTTTAATTGGCCACCACTGCCACCCGAGAACCCTCCTGCAAGAGAAATTCATGGATGCATCTCTGACGAAACATCCCACATTTTCACAGGTATTGCTGAAGATGGGAGCGGATGTGGACAATGTCACTGCCGATGGCTTCACTCCCCTGCACTTGGCCGCACTAAAGTGAGCCTCTTGTTTCTGAAATCACATCGCTTCTCCAGTTACGGTCACCATGATGGCCTGCTACCAAAACACACAGCTCTACATAAAAAGCCGTTCAGTGTTCGACATGACGAAACATGAAGTAACGTTACTTTTTAAGCGCATAGCACTTTATGGGCCAGCCTTGTTGACGACTGTCTCCTGGCACATCCTCCTGTCGCGTGATAACGCTCAAAGTTGCAAACGGAAGTCTTAAACGAGAATAAAACAGCTCAAAAACAGCTCAAAACATCATTAACAGCAGCAATCCATAATTGACTACATTAATTAACTAAAATTCGCAATGGTGATGTGCGAATTTGTGAAAGCTGGAGCACACAAACTATGTGCGATGTCGCGTCAAGCCTGCTTCTAACTGTTTGCAGCAACTATGCTGACTGCGTACGCACTCTCCTCTCGTGGGGCGCCAACCTGGCGGTTGAGGACGCGCTGGGCCGCACCGTGCAAGACATGGTCGAGGAGTACGCCCTGGATGATGTTTCAGCGCTGCTCTCCGGCCTCTGGGCGCACGTCGACAAGTACACGCAGTCTCGAAAACAGTAAGTACAGTCAGGCCTTTCTTAACATATTCAATATGGCATGGCAATTGCTTCGTTATATTTGATAATTCGTTAGGAATGCACATTTCGTAAAACCTTCAATTGCAATAATATTTTTGTTTAATGAGCTATGACCGATAGATTGTGATACCCACATACTTTATAACAAAGTTTGTCTGTACTAGCTGTCTCTCTATAGCGCAGCAATTGCTTTGTTATATCCGATAATTCATTACAAATGCACATCCCGTAAAACCTGTGACTGCAATGTTTTTCATTTAATGCATTATAACCGATAGATTGTTATATCCACATTAGTCATAACGAAGCTCATCTGTACTAGCTGTTTCTCACTTATATTGCGTGAATGCATTCAATACGAACATGGCGATTCGCTAAGCACTAGTTCCACACTGGCTCCGCGGACATAGTTTAATTGCTACAGCCCCAATCTCGACTTGCATGTTCAGTTGAAAACTTGGGGCTTTGTGCTGCATTTGGATCTATGCTAATTTTCCCTTTCATAATCATTACTCCGCCTAGTGGAATTACGCAGAACTCATTTGTCATATACTATTCCCGCATGTGCAACGTATATCCGTTCTTTGCCCATTACAGAAGTGAAGAGTGTTTCATCACATGACTCCATTTGCAGGAACGGGCAGTCAGGGAGCAGTGGCCGGAAGCGTTCGACCCGGAAGCTGGTGCAGATGGCAGCAGCAGCCATGGGCAAGCGGTGACCGCGGAAGCAAACTCATCGTGCCTTTCGACGTTCAGCCAACAGAATGAGGAGTGGGCCGCGTCGCTCAATGCGAACACTCCCAGTGTTGAACCAGACTGCCGAGTATACCTGGGCTGGCTTGCAGGGGTACCGATGTCGCTCCTTGTCACATACTACACAAGGTGCTCAAACCACCTGCGCCGCATCGAATTGGTCATTAGATATTTCCTCGCACCTGCAACCAGGAAGCTTCAATAACCAATCGTTGTAGCTTAGCGGTTACGGTGTTGGCTCTGCTAAGCGGCGGGGTCAAATCCCAGCCATGGCATTTCAATGGGGGCGAAATGCAGAAAACACCCGTGTACTTAGATTTAGGTCCACATGGCTAAAAGCCTCTGGAGCCCTCCACTATGGGGCATGCCTCATAATAATAGTGTGGTTTTGAAACGTAAAACCCAACAGTTATCATTCCTGCATAGCTCTTTCTGTTCGCTAAAGACCGTGGAGGTACTATTTGGACAGTATGAAGTTCCTCCACGCTGGCATATTGGTTCAATCAGGAACAGAAGTGTGCTGTCAGCCAATCAGGGTTGACAAGGCTGCTGCAGTCTTGTTCAACCAGATCGCGTGAATTCGAGAATGCGGTAGAATTGAGAGTGCCCAGAAGAACACCGTGTCGATAAACTGGCTCCCAAAGCAGCCAAGTCATCCGCCGCGTACCAATGCCTATTGCCTTGAGCAGAATATCAAAGCAGCAGGTGCACGCTCAAAACAGATTCATATGGGAACATGCCAGGCGCCAAGAGCTAGTCTTTTCGTTTGGACATTTCTCGCTACAAGACCGCGAGAAAAGGATGAAAATTCACCTACACGCGGCAGGTGCCTCGGTAATAGAAAAATCTAATCGGCAGCCCCGCCATGGTGGTCTAGTAGTGGTTATGGCACTCGGATGCTGATCATAAGGTCAAGGGATCGAATACCGACCACGGCGGCTCCATTTTGATGGAGGCGAAATGTAGACGCCTGTGTACTGTGCGACGTCAGTGCACATCAAAGCACCCCAGCTGGTCAAAATTTCCAGAACTCTCCACTACGGCACCTCCTGTAGTCATAGCATGGTTTTGGGACGTAAAACCCCATAAATCAATCAATCTCCTGCAAGCCAGTCCAGGTAACGGGCACTGCTACCGGGATGGCGCCAGAAAAACACGCGACACGTTGACATGGGTTGTCAGCCGCAAAGGGACGCGTAATATATGGCCAACCCATGCGTGCATTCTATGCACGAAGACACAAGGAGATACCTCACGCATGCCAATTACCTTACTGATATGTGCCAGCGTCTGAATCTTACAGGCAGCAAAAGGGTGACCTGTCATTCCATTTCAACTGTCATCATGGTGAACTAATTGTTATGCGTTTGCGGGTCACCGAAAGATGAAAATGCCTTGTTAGAGTGCAGTTCTCTGTGCATTCGCAACTAATTTGTGCAAAGGTACTTTGGTCAAACCTGAGGAGTGTCGGTACTTTTGAAAATTGTGACTTTGTTCTTGGTCTTCGCTGCAAGATATTACCCAAAATAACAGCAGCTTTCTCTGAGAATATCTTTTGTTTTTTTCAAGGTACACTGTTTGGCAATATTTCACAGTGAAGATCAACTAAAACACAATGTTCAAAACTACCGACTAGCCTCGATTGCTATCATAACTTATGAGAGGTGATACAATTCGCAGCGTCGTAAATGAATCTCAATTTACAAAATAGTGTAATCCGTCACAAGGTATTCCTCTGAAGTTATGAATTCTGAAGGGACCACGAAACAACGGGGCAGTTTTTCTGGCGCGTCAGTGGCACTCATCGACGCGATATAAACATCGCACTCTCTCAACCCTAACACTGCTTCGAACTTGCCACAAATAGCCTCGCAGGACAAATCATCCATACACAAGGCCCGGTGCGAGCGAATGCATCGTTGAGACGATGACTAAAAAAGGTGCTGTGATTGTTGTTACAGTTCGTGTGCCGTGGCCGCAACACGCGCTTCCTTGACAGCCATTTGCGAAACTGACTTGTGCAGCAAGTGTCGTGTTTGAAAGATCGGTACTCATTTATGTTGACCGAGATTTGTCGCCAGGGTGCACTTAAGACAGCTCCAATAATGACGAATGCACTAGCGCCAACAGTACACGCAGTGACTACCACACGGAAATCTCTCTGTGATAAAACTAGAAGGCAGCACCACGTGATTCCGCTAGCCTTGGTGAGCCAACGTCCTCTGTCACCTGTGTGCGGTGCCTCTCGGGTGGGACTAGGCCCTGCATGATTCACAGACCGCTTGAAGTCGTGCTGGAAGCGGTAACCTTTAATGGCACTTGACCGTGCATTATTCTACCACTTCCCATGATTCTCTCCTTTATTTTTTCTATGACTAGCACGGGGGAAAAGAAAAAAGCTAGGATAGGCCGTCACATGACAATCCTGAAGACTAGTCATAAAATATTTGAAGGAGAGAATCATGGGAAATGGGCCCTCGTCACATTGTAGGCAGGCAGTAGAATAATGCACTGTCAAGCACCACTAAAAGCTACCGCTTCCAAACAACCTCGAGCACTCTGGCAACTACGTGGGCCTAATCGTACCCGAAAGGCACCACGCACAGGCAACAGAGGAGGTTGGCTTGCCGAGGCTAGCGGAATCACGTGACACCGCCGCCTAGTTTTTTTTCCCCCTCCATGACGACTAGGCTTTTAAGAGTGTCAAGCGACGCTCCCTCCTAGCTTTATTCCTTGCTCCACGGAGAAAGCTTAGTACGTGCAGGATGCTCTGGCCAACCTTCAGCAAACGTTTCCGAGATACATCACTGCATAGGAGGGCTGTGAAATGTGGTTGCAAAAGCAGTTAAATGAGCTGTGCAGGTCTTGAATCGCAAATGGCGCGAGCGGGGAAGTCGCCGCAGGGACGATGGAAGCGCGCTATGCAACCGGGAAATCAATTTACTCGGTTCCCAGCACGCGCCGTGTATACATAGACGTAGAAATCGCGGAGCTCTCGTAGAGAGCGCATATCGAACAAAACAGACCAGCGATGCTGCGTGCAGTATTTGTTTCGCCTTTGAGGCGATCTTGTTCATTCATCCATTCAGCTGTACATTTAAACGATGAGACAAACTGCTGATGCACACGGAGTCTGTTAGCACTTCTCACTGGCTAGTCCGCCTTTCTACAGCGAGGAGGGAGACGTGATGCAAACGACTCGCCCATGCAGATAGAGTTCCGTGTTGTTTCATGGACCTTGTGAACTGATTCCGTCAAGAGAGAAAGAGAAAGGAATTTCAGTGAAAAGTTGCAGTTGCAACCTGACGTGTACTGTGGCAGTAAAAGCGGAAACCGAAACAGCGCAGAGCTGAAATGTTTCAAAAACAGAAAGAAAAAAAAATGCAGGCACAAAAAGTATGATTTGGGATGTTTTAGCTTGTCCGTAAACCTATCGGCCTCTTCGATAACGGGCCAATAAGATGTAAATATGGGATGCCAGGTTAGCAGTGTCATCTGAAGAGTCAGAACTTAATCAGAAGAAAAAGAAGTGTACTACTGCTTTGATCGATTGTATGTTCAAGTTTTCTGCAGTTATAATGCACCAGAAGTGTAATGAGGTTGATTTTCACTGCTGAGCACACCCCCAAATTGCAAAAATTCTGTCTTAACTTGTTGTGGGTGGAAAGCCTTAGATTTCACGGCAAGTTTCCTGGCAACATAAGTGCCAGTAACAAAAGAGGACTCTTCATTCCAGCCTGGTCCACAAACCTAAAATTACGTTTGTGGAACAGGGTGGAGTGAAGTGCAGTAAGAAAAATCGTAAACTGCGACTTAATACCTATGCACACGATAGCTCTGACTGTAATTTGAATGTATGAAAAAACATAATTCTGTTACAAGGAGGTGATGCAAAAGGGGCCCAATGACGCTATAGTGCTCACTTGTAAATGTGAAGCTAAGTGTCCTCAAACTTTTTTTTTCCTTTCCCTCCCGAGAGACACGAAAGGTAGACATATAACCGGCAAACATGCTACTGCTGCTCATTACACATTAACTCAACATTCCATGGGAATAGATACGATCACGGACAGGCTAAAACTACTACACAATGTGTATACTTGCTGTGATTGACAGATCGAAAATGTTATTGATGAATCAAGTGTGAAATGTGCACTGTATGTTGATGTGCTGCAATCACACGTCTGATAGGTTATGTGGCATAGCCAGCGATACCAGCTGTTCGTGAGAACCAGTAAGCAGGCCGCGTTCGCATAAATGCCATTAGCACACAGTACTTGCGAGCTTTGATTCCAACTGTCGCCTATCTGTTCGCAACAACCCATGAAGCCTCACGAGACACTGTGCGGAAGCGAGCAAAGCGCTGTCGTGCATATATGAAGCAAGCGTGTACAAAGTTTCCGACCACCATAGTGCCCACCTTTCATTTAATTATAATCACTCCTTCAAGGTGCACGTAGTTCTCGACACCACGCACACAACTTGGCCCGAGCAATATATGCAGCCTGCTCTCTGCAAATGCACCACTTATGGCACAGTCCAATTTACAGTTCTTGTGCTTGCAAGGTCCACGCTATTATGCATATTAACCCATTATATCTTTGCAGTAGCTTCACTATTTCATTCCAACTAATATTCAACAGCACAGAGCAGACAGCGATGCCTGCAGGTAGCACCACTGCACAAGCAAGCGATGCAAGTTTCCACTCCTTCCGCGCATGAACGCTTCATTAGATGGAGCAAAACCTTAGGACGATTGTTCATACTTATTTGTCTCCACTTACCAATGCTTAATTGATTGAGTGATTTGATTTTAATGCCATCAGTCTGAATTTTGGCAGTTGCACATCTTCATTAGAATGTAGGATTGAAAAATGCATTTAATTTGCATGAACTACAAAAATGCTACGGAAGTTTCCTTGGATGGTGCGAACCGTGAGAAACACCGCAGTACCCCAAAAAGGGCATGAGAAGGAAACGACGACATCCTATCACATGATGCAGTGAAATTATCGTTCCCAACGTTTTGCTCCGCGCACACATATTGCACAGCACATGTGTGGACTTGCTGGCCGCCTTGCGTAAGTCCTCACTTTATTAACTGTGAGGGACCAAGCACTGTGAAAATGAGAGAACCTGCAGATGTTTAGATGGTCTGTAACTAGGACCGGTTGGTCTGTAACTGGAAACAGTTGGCATGAACCTGAAACCAGTTGGTCGATAACTGGGACCAACTGACCTGCAATTGAGACCAGTTGGTCCGTAACTGGAATCAGTTGGCATGTGCCTGGAACCAGTTGTTTTCTAGCTGGAACCTGTCGGTCCCAGTTAATATCACTTTATTCCCAGATGCACATTTTCACTTTGGAAGGGGGCTCCCCATGACCCCAGGTATTTCGTTCCTCTACAAACAGAATGTGTTGGCATAATAGGAAACGAGAGTAAACATTAACAACTTTGCATTTTCCTATTGTTCTCTGGTGCTATACAGCGTGTGAGAGAGAAATACATTCGCTACGGTGCGTGCTCATCATTGCAATGACCTAACTTCAATAAGCGCTTCATTCAACACTGCATAGTACATATGTAGGTGCTCGATTACTTCCTCAACAGGTGCGTTCTGATCTCCCGAACATGCAAATATGGTACCGTCCTCTTGGCACATGTTATAGATCTGCCAAAATTAATCCCTCCGCTACATAGCAAATCCTCTTTGCCTAACCTCGGGTAAACTGAGCATTACCTTCATATTTAGAAACTTAATCATATCACGTAACAGGATACCGGATATAGCTAAGTGATTAACAGTCAGTTTAAGCTGACACACACGTGTTAACAAGATCCAACACGGTGTTCATTCACGTGCTTTCCGGAAACAAAATGGGGCATGCCGATGATTTGCAAACTGAAACATAAGATTCACTGAAGTGAGGATTTACACGACGCGCTGTCTATACCCGCCCACACATAGGCTTCCCACACGCACGTTAGCATAACCAAACACACGTACATCAGTGCACGACTAAAACGGGGCGCGCCGTGGCAGTCATATATTGTATAATCGCCCAAGCCTGGCGCGCTCACGTCACACCGCGCGTCATCTCATACGTGCCTTGCCTCATACATTCTATACTTTCTGAAAGGTTTTATATATGCATATACAATAGTGGACACCACCCGACCCATGTCAACACGAGTGTACAGTTATTATATGCACATATATTAGCAATCCGCGCGCGACAATGCATGTATACGCAAGTCCCATGGTATGACGCTGACAGACCTGGCGATGGAGAGACCTCCAGCTATCCCGAGGTTGCCTACCACTTTCGAGTGCAGTTATGCTTCTGAATGCATTGCCAAAGTAGCCTCGCATAGACCACAATTGAACGCAAATGTTGATATGGCTCGTTATTTCGGACCAAAATAGCAAGTTAGTGTAATTGGTACAGATTTACTTCTTGAAGAAAACAGCGCTGTTTTGTTTTTTCTTCAAGAATTGTCAAGCAAACATATTTCCATGCGATCCTATCAAAGTCGGCCTTACGCTCCCTTTCAATCCCTATATATATATATATATATATATATATATATATATATATATATATATATATATATATATATATATATATATATATATATATATATATGACGAAGGCCATGCCACGGCCGAAACGTTGAACAATAATAAACATGCAATTTCGCAAGTGTGCAATTCGCTTCTAATCTACTTTTGAACCGGACCCACAGAACTTCTTCCCCGTATTATATATATATATATATATATATATATATATATATATATATATATATATATATATATATAGGTATTTATACCCTAAGGTCCCAAGCGGAAAATCTAGGGACTTTAGTTACACCACAATAATGTCCTCAAAGCAGAACAGGGCAAACCACATCTAGGGAAAACTCCTTTTTATATTATCCATGTGCTTATATACCTGCAAAATTTATTCCCCTTCACGAGGTAAATGCGACTTATATGAAATTTAGTAATGATTTAGATATAAATAAAAAAAGCTTCCTTAATTTTTTATGCTAATGTTATGTTAGACATAAACTCTACGTCAGGAACGAAGAGAAAGGTGAAGGAAAGGCAGAGAGCTTAACCTGGCCTGAGCCCGGTTGGCCACTCTGCATGGGAGAAGGCATATGGGGAAGTAAAGGTTGAGAGGAACTCTGTGTAACATCTTTTTTGAATACCAATCAGGCGTTTGCTTAAAGCCTGAATCAAAAGTATGCTTGCACACGCGCACTCTCCTGTCGCTCATGCACTGACAGCGCAAGCGCGTCCGAACATGCAGAACTGTCCGGAACCAATTGCTGCGTTCTGACGAAATTTGACGCGCATTTGCTGGCATACATGCGATTCGGGTGTAAGTTCGTGCAACCAGCCCCACGCATGGACAAACCGCTCTTTGCCTAAACACAAATTTTTCGGCATTATCACTAGATTCATGCGTCACGCCAAAACATAACTATGGAAAGTTGTAAAAGGCATCTACGCAGGATATACAAAATTATGCGACTGGTAATACACCAAACGCAAAACGAGCCAAAAACGTTCAACATTAATGCAAGCAAATCCTATGGAAATGCAAATATGACGAATAAAGGGGAACACAGATGGTACTTATGACAACTGCAGTCAGGCATAATAAATAACGAAAACACTTTGCCGGACGCCAGCAAGGGCTGATGTGCACGGTCGCTGTTGTGGCTATAGTGAAGGGTATGGCATAAAGAATGACGTCAGCATCAGTCTAAATCATTTGATGTGCGATGCGGCAGACACTGTGGACAGTGGCAACACCACTGGCTACGGCAGTGTTCAGAAGCATACATTCGTACATGTATGTTTGTATACTCAATAGAGTAGAATGAATAACAGCTCGACTAAGCATGCGAGATTACAGTGGCGGAGACAGCAGAAGCATGCAGGTCTCTCCGTCGCCGGCGTACATCCCGATGCACTCCGTCTAACCGAGGTTTCATTCAATCAAGATTTTATGCAGAAGAACCATGTCCGAACATTACAGATATGCACCAATCAAGACCTTTGTAACGTGTACATAAGCATGCATCGCTTCGTTATTTTTTGATGACGTTGTCGAGACAATAAAGAAACCGTGACGTTATCACTCTTGCCTCTGTTCCTTCTTTCCTTTGTGCACATTCTGGGCATCCATGGCACGTCTCTTCGCTGCAGTTCACGCTCACATAAGGCAGATGCAAGCAAAAATATCATGTTATAGGACTCTCTAGCTTATGTTACCTACTGGTGCCCTAATGTACAGATTGAACTGGGCTGATAATGTACTGCTGGAAGCTCTGCTTATTTGCTGTTTGAATGTTACCTGCGTTGTTACTTGGCACACTTTCTAGTGCAACAAGCTTGACTTGCTTTCTTTTTTTTTCTCTCTCTTTATGATGCGGGCATCATAAAGTCTCATATTGCGGTCTCATAACTAACCGAGGTTAGTTATGAGAGGTTAACTAACTAACCGACATTACTAACCGAGCTTAGTACATAACATAACTAACCGAGGTTAGTTATCAGGGTCTCATAACTAACCAAGGTTAGTTATGAGACCCCGATCATCCATCACTTAGTTAAATTTAATGTACAAAGGTTTTTTCAAGCGACAAGAGCGACAAGTTGGTATAGATGCGCAGCTTAGAACGACCAGCACTTGAAATGCTCGAGGCAAAAAGTGTCCTGTCTACATCATCTCACACTTTGTCTTTGCCTTTCACGCATTAGTCATCCGAGTTCATACCTTTGCAAATCACACATTAACTTGAATGATACTGCAGTGGTCAGGTATCCAATTTGCAGAACTTCATGCTGTGACCAGCAATAAGTCTCCAAATCTGTTTAGCCACTGCTGGCAGACAAGTTCACCGAAGAAAGTGGCAGAACACAGGAAAATTGTTTTCATTTTTTTAAATTATCCATCTTGATGATAACCACACTTCAATACAAACAAGTATAAAAACTTGCACTCAAGTATAAAACAGCATATACAATAAACAAATTTTCTTTACTCTGCAAGATCCCTAACTGAGAACAACAATATGCTCGAAGGAGTAACCCCAACGTGGAGCTAACACAACCTTTAACATCTGCAGGAAATATTGTGACAAGAGTGTCGTGATACGAAAAGCCAAATGCACACTTCCCATCCGTAAAAAAATCTGCTGCTTGCCATAAAACATAAAATCACCTGAGGAAACACACAAACAACACCACCATTAAATAACTGGTAATAATGTGGCCCTTCAGAAATGAGACTTTAGGCAGAAGAGATTAAATGTGAACAGCGAAAGCAACTTGCAATGAATAAAACTGACACACACTTCCAAAAACCAGCAAATAGACTTGGATGGCGCGAAGAACATTTGCTGATGAAACTGGCCATATAAAGTGAGCCAGCATGCATTTGAGTGACATGTACACTTAAGATTGTGATTCCATGCCAGACCTCATCTATCTTAGGCATTCAAGGTGTGATGCGATCAAACTGTATGTTCCACGTTTCTGTATTGGGTTCTACGTGTTCCACGTTTGCAAAATAAAGAACTGAACTGAAACAGCACAAACACGACTTTTCAGAACATCTAACCAGCAGCGAGCGCAGGTTTCCTGTTGCCATTTCACATTTCAGGTATTGTTGCCACTGCACGGGCCACAAAGTATGCCTTTAAATATTCCATATCACAGTTCCATGTTAAGGCACAATCTCTAGTCAGGTCGCTTAAATGTGATAAACCTAAAACTTAAAACAGTCATAACCATAAAAGTGAACAAGGAGTTTTGTGGAGCTGTCCAGAAACAGGCCACACCCCAGTGAAAAATAAAATTAAGCACGGAACACACCTAGTGGCCAACTAGTGTAGCCCAGCTCGAGGTACGCTGTACGAGTACCGTTGTAAAGAGACGTGGCACAAATTGCTTGGGAAAGTTGGCTTGAGTAACTTCCACAGCCACACGAAGCCATGCCACAGAAAGTTAGGTAAGCCTACAACCGTTCCTGCAATAGTGTTAAACCGGTCTGCAAATAGGTTACCACCAATGTGCTCTGAACCTATACACAATGTACCATCTCTACCGGTAATACGGAGATAGGACAGCAATCTTGTGAACATCAGTCACTGATGGCCATTTAAAACACAGTTGCAAGAATATGTGCCCTAACATGTGAAACTTTCATAACACAGCAATAAAAACAACCATGACCAGTAATACATGTGCGGACATAAATGTCACCTGGTGCCCAAAGGCCACAGCCACACGCGACATGCTTCAGCTACGAGTTCATCACATGCATTGCATGGCTTCAACTGTAGCACTCCAGATTGAGGTACCTGACACCAGCTTTCGGGTGCTTGCGGTAGCACTCGGAGGTATACCCAACAAGCTTCGGCATGAACAGGTCACATCAAGTAGTACTTGCGGCCACGAAACTGCAACTAATGCTATGCTGTAGACGAAGGCCGTTGACGCGCAACTTCAGTAATCCTGGCGAGAAGGAACTGCTTGTCCTTGCCTTCAAGGACAAGCTTGTCCTTGAGGACCTTTTCCATGTGAGCATGTGCAGCCGCCACAGAATAGTAGTAATAGATGCTGATCCTGAAACGCAAAGAAAAGAACACCGTCCAGCAGGGGCCGATTTCAGAAGGGCTTCATAACATGAAATAACCCTTAAAAGTAAGTGCCAGCACTTGTAGCGCTGCTTCAAGTTTATGTGCCTGTACTGTAACCTCCCCTTTCATTTTAATATCAAAAAGAACTTTTGCTCTTACAACTCCCTTGTTTCCGCTTACATTATGCTACAAGATCGATTGTCGTGGTCTGTGTCATTCAATACTACACTTTGATTTGTTCCAGTCAAAAGGGGCGGTGCCAGAATTTTCCCCCCAATGAGAGGGAATTGCCCATAGCACACTCCATACAAGGTGATTCACTCAATGGCATCAATGACATACCTGCCAACCTAGGGACCTTGCAAATTGAGAGATTTCCATTGTGGGTGGGTGAAAAAGGAGCAGGGGCATGTTTTTATTATTTTTTTTCTTCTCTGAATCTGAATAACTGCCAGCAAAGCTTTTATATACTGACAATCATACTGGTGCTTGTAATTATAATGCGTGTCTGTAATTGCATGCACATGCATGGTAAAGTGTGCAGTGCCCCACAATAGATAGTGGCCCTTTCTTACGCGTCATTGCATAACACCACAGTTCGGCTACAAAGCTACCTTTGCATGCCCTGCAATGTGAAGTTAGTGGGAGTTCCTCTTCAAGATAAAGATAGCATGTCAAACCGCACGTAACAAGCACCACACATAAATACGGCACCCTGTACTCATCAATGTGCAGAGGGGAGGGCACCGCGGCTAGCTGTAGGGGTTGCTCAAGGGCAGAAATTTCCAGAAATGTTGTCCTTCGTTACTCCCATTTACGGAGCTGCTAGAGCTGTTTATCGGGAAATTTATGGCTGTGGCCGTACAATTGGAAGGTCCGGCGGGAAGTCTGGAGTCTCGCGGCCAAATCAGAAGAGTTGGCAGGTATGCAATGAAATGCTCCTGTTGCACTCTAACTGCTTGCATAATTTTTTAAAAAACATTTCAGGAACCCTTTAAAGGGGCACTAAAGAGCGAGATGACTTTTCACATCCTACTAAATTACTAGAGCTCTGCGAATAGCAAAATTTTGAGTGCAAAGCGAATTCAAATGTTTATGTTCAAGTGCGAAAGGAATCGAATATTTTTTTGAATAATTCTCAAATATCTTTTAATAATACCATACCTTGTTGTGGAGAAATGTACTGTTAAACATGGGCAAAAAATTTATTGCGTGGTGACGTGTATGCCCACAGTGACATTCCAGAGTCCTGAAGAACAGTCCAACACTGAACTGTGCAACAGAAAGCAGAGACAACTTCGCTGCAGTATGGTAGTGTTAACTTTGCCGCAGTACACGGGTGTTAGCTTCGCCGCAAATACGCAAGTGTTAGCTCCACCGCAGTACACCGGTGTTGTGCAGCGAAGCGCACTACTTGCGAGAAAGGGCAAGTTGTCATGAGCCATAGTACATTTTTTCCCCCTTAATTACCAACTTCTTTACCAACTTACTATTCGACCTATTTGGTCAAATAGTAAAAGTTAGCAGCAAATCTAATCGAATAGCAAGCGCTATTAGAAAATTATTCGAGATTTCGAATATTCGCAACACCTCTATAAATTACCCTTTGACAATACCAACAACACCACTTCTGCCACGAGAGAATGCTTAGTTAGCGAGAAACTGCACTGAAAAGAAAATACAGGTGGTAACACCACCTTCACATCACCACACCACCTGGCTGTGACGTCCCAGATATTGAAGGCGCCTACATTGGCGCACAAACTTCTTTTGCTAAAAATAAATCAAGTTGTGGTGTCGGGGGGCCAGAGACTTAACCCCCGTAGCAGGTTTCATCAAATTTCATTGAGACGAAGTGGCCAAAACACAAAGGAAATACTTTGAAATCCGTGACGTCATGCTTACGCTCGGGTGCCTAGGTTTGGGCACAAAATTCAAAAATGAAACTTCCACCTTCATTTTCCCTTTAACACTGAATCTGTGGTGGTGAAATCAATGGCAACAGAGTCTTCAAATAATAATCTGTCAGCCTAAATTGATTCATTGTTTCTGCTTAGTGTCTCTTAAACAAGTGAAACAGTCAAGCCTCATTTCATGACTGTGGTATTGTGACACAACCTGACAGTGTATGCTAATCACGCTGTCACAAACAGTCAAGTCAATGCACAAAAAATGCAATCAATCACTGACTGCGCCAACTTAATGGCCAGTTGCGTGCAAAGGGACAAGTTATACTCACGCCAATACCACGACCACGGGCACGCCGAAGGCGACGCTGGTGAGGAAGTCGATCGCTTTGCCCACATACCATCCCCAGGCATGATCCTTCCATGAACTGATCATATTAGGCACTACCTCCCATGTGAAAGAAAACTTCTGGAATGGCCCGCATGACAGAGACGGCTGTATCCTGGACACATGGAGAATTGTCAGACAACACTCTAGCGAAAGCCAAAATTTCTCATCTTTTCCACTAAGTGGAGTAGCATTTCAGGCTCTCTTTGAAAATTATCCAAAGAGCTCTTTTTTCATTAAGCCCTTTTCTTACAGCCTGGGCTAAGATGAGAAACACAAATATTAATATGTTCAAGCCCTCTGATCTCCCTATGCCTCTAAATGAAAATCAAGGAATGCCCTTTAGCATAACATTCTGAAACGTCGAAACATAGTGCTCAAGTTCTTACGCCAGAAAAGTATGCAGAAAAATGTATTGTGTAACTGATATAAAATAGTTGTCTGTAAGAGCTGCGGAAAGGGTTTCAAGAAAAGGCAAGCACGACTGAGGACAGCAAGTCCTGCTTTTTTTTTTTTTTTTAGTCTTCTTGGTGTTGCGATGTAGCTAGTTAATAACAAACAACTCAGACCAGTGTCTAGTCCCAATGTTTGTGACCTCTTTACATGACAAAAATGATTTTCATAACAACAGAAAACGAGTCATCACAGCACCAACTGCATATATAACCAGCCCTTAGCCCTTCCCTTTCCCCCTTAAAGGAACGTGAACGGTAAACACTCTAAACACTACACAGTGAAATCTTGCTGACACAATCCCTTTAAGTATGCCTTCGGGACAATACGTTTCTTTCTTTCTGGCTGACAGCCTATAGGCACAATGTGTTTTTGTATGGTTGATACAATTACACACGTGATACACTTTCAGGTTTCTGGGAAGTCATATCGATGATATCATGATGCAACAGCGACAGAGAGGTTGAAAGAAGAGGACGACGATGCGCGCTTGTGCTCTCCGTCACTGTTGCCTAACAACATTTCACTGTATCACCTTAGACAGCAAGGAAGCGCTGGCTATGGGCCCCACATCAGCGTCATTAAAACTGTCAGGATGTGAAGCCTGAGGCATACAGCTGGGTCAAGCAGTGGTTCAGTGCCAAAGGACACCAGTTCAGCTTGAGACTCAAGACAGGAAAAATGCTGTGTTGCTTCCTGTTCTGCCTCCATGTCATGCCCCTGAGAGCTCCAGCTGCCCACTGGCTCTGATGGCCCCCTCTCGAACCCGGAACAAATAAATCTCTCTTTCAGAGCTATATATTTGTTCATTTTGCGATCACGGTCAAATGGAGCTTAAAGACTCTCAATTTTGAATTTCGCGTCAAAATCCTAGCATGTGAATTCAGTGTGGTGTCCCCAATTTCAAAGCCACTTTCCGTTTGGGCTACACTGTCTCAATAACGTGGCCTGAAACTTACATTCCTGGCTCGCTCGAAACACAGTTCATTTTTACTGACACAGAATTATTTTGAGTCCTTGCGGAGACCATCAGAATGTGATGCCACGCTGGTGTGGCATCACATTCACAGCAGCAAGAGTCCGTTAAATAGAAAACGGACTTTAACGGAAATTTAGTGGACTCACAGCAAGAGTCTGTTAAATAGAAAACTCAACAGAATAATAGAAAAGTCTAGAAAGCTTAGCAATAAAACAAAAATAAAGTGCATACTTACTCGACTAAGGCATAAGAGAACGGAATCACAGCAAGGAACAGAGCCAACAACAGGACAATAACAAAGAATGTATTGGATCTTGAAGCACGATATGGCGTCTGAGATGGTGCACTGTTGTTCATCAGTGTGAACTGAAAGACAACGTAAAACAGTTATTTCAGGCCTGCAGACAATCCTACAAATGAGACTGCATGTACTAGACAGCTCCAGTAGTACATAATAAGTTCACAATCAATTCACAATTACTCTCTTTCTTTCACTAGGAACAACTTAATATTAAAACACAGGAACAATGACTGGTTTTTCCAATTACACTTTGCCTAGGCCATAGATACTTAAAAGAAACAAAGTTAGCACCTGCACTTCTACATTTTAGCCAAGTTTAGTTTGTATGCTACTCTGTAAATCAACATTTAAGTAGGATATAGTACACATAAGTAACTGGAACGTATTTCTTTTTAGGTGCTTTATAAAGCAGTGAAAGCTTTATAAAATAGTGGGATTTGCACGTTCATTATAGAAATGAAGTGAATGCCGTAGGTGATGTTTCTAAATAAAAAGATCCAGGTCGTTAGCTTTGTACTTGATATTAAATGAACATGCAGCAGCTACTAACCTTTTGAACGTAAAAGATGATGAAGTACTTGATCATGGTGATGGCAGGCAAGAGCGGGCAGTAAAAAGTCCCAAGCCTGACATAAAAAGAACAAGAAAATAACCTTTTGCACGTAAAAGATGATGAAGTACTTGATCATGGTGATGGCAGGCAAGAGCGGGCAGTAAAAAGTCCCAAGCCTGACATAAAAAGAACAAGAAAATTTTTGACTCTGTCAGCCATAGGCTAATGTACGTATGCTGAAAGGAAAATCGAAATGCCTTTTGGAAAATTCCCCCATTTACTGTTCGGCTGACAGTGAAACAACAGCGCTCAAGCAACGACAGACAGACACTGATAGACAGGCAAGGGAAGCGCAGTAACTTTATTAGTGTCCACTTAGTGAGACTAAAGTGGTTTAGAATGATAACTTTTATTTTGAGAACTCTAAGGTCATTAATTTTAACATTTTATGTTCAATATTGAATGTAAAAGTTTTAGTTTTGAAATTAGCTTCGGAACTTTGGAACCTAATGATGTCAGAAGGCCGGTGTATTTTTTTTTTTTTTTCGTATTCACGCCAAATTCGCTCCATCAAACATTTTGAAACTCCCTGTGTTAAGTCTATGGCTTCCTTTGAACACAACATATGTCTTTCTTAATGATAAATAGTTATGCAGGCTTAGCAAATGCTGTCACATGTATGTGACGTCACACATTTTAGTGCTGGAACTTCAAACCAGTGTTGCCGCCTGTATTTTCTTTTTGCACGTTTCCTAGCATACGGAGGGTCTTCTCCCTACGAGATTTTGTGTTTTTGGTATTCTGAATAGCTAACCAACTAATACGAGAAAAACTGTTTTTTACTTCAGTGTCTATTTAAGCACTACAGTCCAGTACTACATCAACAAGCCTAACAGTCTGCACTCCTGGACTTCTGCAGTACGTAACAAATCAGAATGCACATAGACCCAAGATAGTGTGAGGTTTTAACCCTGCACATATATAATGCCTATGGGCCCTCAATGTGAAATAAATGAAATAAAAAGGCTTTTCCCATGAGACTGTTAAAGAAAACTGATGCACATCACTCACATCATTCACAAGGCTCAGCTAATGAACCATGTTGCCATGGCAAGCAGAGCAAAGATGTAACCACACACAACCTATACTAAACCTATACCTCTGTCTGCCTCTAAGCTTTCTGCTATTCAACGGTGCTTTAACCTTTGGAAAGATCAGGAAATCAAGAGTAAGGAATCAAGATCAGGTAACTAATGGCAGTGCCACAGCTAATCATCACAGAAAGTTATTGGAAAAAGTGAGCACTAATGTAGCGCTTACCAGCAAAGTGTCTGAGAATAGACGAGATCCAGGACTCTGTTCGGAATGTTGAACTCCTGCTGGCCAACCACCTTTGCCAGTTTGCACTGGCAACGGGTCACTATCAACCTATCCAAATGAAAACAGCGTTAAGAGAGCTGAGCATTAAAAAAAAAATTGTTGAAGGGTTTGGAGCAGTCTAAAAGCAAAAAATTCAAGGGCTTTCAAGGACATTCAAGACACCAACATAGCAACTTCAAGCACCTCATGCAATGTGTTTAGTAGCTCATACAGACAGTAAATTCAACAAGGACATTATTATTTTATTGTAAACAAAAAAAGGAAGCAGGCAAGCAATGATTTGAAACATTCGAAACACCTGTAATCTGCCCTGAATCGCACATCACTAAACGCACACAAGGAAGTATTTCAAGAAAGTGCTTGTAGTTATTCCGTAATAGCAAGAGATATTGCTTGGACCTCCTGCTTTCATTTCTTTTGCAGTTTTTCGAAGACTGATTTCATAATGTATCTAACGTCATTTGCTGCCTCAACTTTTTCAGCCCAATTGCCCGCAGATGCCATCAAGCCAGCGGTCGCCTCTTCCACTCTCTTTTTCTGGTGTCTGTTGCTCTCGATTTCACCTTCAATACAGCTTGTCATCTAATGCCTCAACTGTTATGGGTCCTCCTTCTTCTGCTCCTCCAAGCACAGCAGGTACTGGTTCTGTGTAACTAATGCAATTATTTTGTAATATTAACTTTAAGGATGCTATCTGCCTTCTTCAAAGCAACACAGACTCATTCTTTGTGACATAGAAGAGTTCATGTTTTCAACAGAAATTTGGCGATTAATGCTGAATCCCCTTACAACACTAGCTTGTTCATGGCTTAAAACAAGGAGAACTAATGACACCCCGAAAGATTGAGCATGAAGTAAGAAACTCTAAAAAAGATTGCAAAGAAAAAAGAAAAACTCGGCAAAATCCACTAAGCCTAGACAAGTATATAAATTCAAGGCCTTTCGAGGAGTTCTTAAAGTTCAAGGGTTTTCAAAGCCTTGAAAATGGCATTTTAGAAATGAAGGGTTTTCAACATTTTCAGGGACCACTAACCCACGTTACACGAAAGTAAGGTGCAATCAAGAATGATTTCCAATACAGTTAAGCCCCGAAATAATGAAGCCAGTAAAACTGGCAATTCACTTTCATGTCCGAACTTTGTTAAACCGAAATTCGAACTTTTATTCAAAGTACAGTCGCAAAAGGATTCTTTTTCTACACAGAAACGCTACAACAATGTTCGAATAACAGAGCAGTATGGAAAAAAAACCTCACTTCAGTAACATTTGCAAATTGTTTTATGTTGAACCAGAGCTCTGGCGGTGACTACGTGATAACACACTCTGGCTAGACGCCCTTTTCCACAATATCTATGTTTCACAATGACAATGGCACGTTGGCCAGATAACACCCCGTACCAACCCTAGCTGCACTGAAAGAAGCCCCCTCTTCTCTCCCTGCCTGCAGCAGTGCAATTTTAATCCCCAACCTTTACTTTGATTGATTGATTGATTGATTGATTGATTGATTGATTGATTGATTGATTGATTGATTGATTTGTGGGGTTTAACATCCCAAAACCAGCTCTGATTATGAGAGACACCGTAGTGGAGGTCTCCGGAAATTTCGACCACCTGGGGTTCCTTCAACGTGCACTGACATCGCACAGCACACGGGCCTCAACATTTCGCCTCCATCGAAATGCAGCTGCCGCGGCTGGGATTCGATCCCGCGACCCTTAGATCAGCAGCCGAGTACCATAGCCACTAGACCACCGTGGCGGGGCAACCTTTACTTCAGTGGCCAGAGGGGAAAGCTACTTGAGGTACCCCAAGGCCAGCTTTGGAACCATGGCCCTTCGTTACTTTTTTTTCAGGGTGGGGTTCATGTTTGGAAGAGTGGCATAATGGAAGAAGGGGCAGAGAGATCCTCTAGGAAAAAGCTGGTTTCTACTGTATGATAGTGGGGCAGCCTTTTGTAGGCAGACCAGAAAGTGTGCGGTGGCCAGGGTTTGCTTTCTTATCAAACATTTCATAATGTACTACAGTTTGGCATCAACACAGAGCATACCCAGTAGCCAGACTTCATTGCTGTAACCAGTAATGGGGCATGGGGGCATTGTTGTAAGAGGGTTAGTTCACCCACAGAAGTTGCCAATGCAACAGCTCATCATTGTTATAACTGACATACAGTCAAAACCTATATTGTTATAAGTGGGTTCAAATGTATTCACAAAAAGTTTGCCATGGTAAGATTCCATGTACCAGTATGTCAACAACACCAACACTAACTTCCACATGTGCCAGTGCTATGAATGTGGCACTAAAATTATGTCAGTTGACAAACTCACTTTCGTGGGCACTCCACAACAAAGACTAGAGTCACTCCAACAATGAAGTCCAACATTGTCAGCTTGTAGATCTGCTGACCAACAGCTGTTTCCCAACACTAGAAAGAAAAAAAAAAAGTAGCAAACAAACAAGTTTGTGGTGCATGGTTAACCTTACCACTCTACACAACAACAATGCAATTTTCCTGAATAGACTCAGCAGAAAGTAAACCAAGCCTGTCTACGGAGAAGCTATTGTACAGTAGACTCTTATTCATTCAAACTCTGATCCTTCAAACAAATTTCATATTTTTGGTTGACCTGCTATTTTTTCAATGTATTTAAAAGCTGCTTAACTGTACTAACAGTGCTAACAGTGCGCTACCATTATGGTAGCGCACTGTCACTGTTTTGTTGCTGTCATCATCAAGACAGCAATTACACAAACACCAAGTGCACATATACACCACAGCGCTGTTACAACACTGATGTCAACAGTGCATGTGCAGCTCATGCTGAATTACAATGTGTGTAGAGAAATTTTCACTATCAACAATACCTTGTTGCCAACTAACTTTCCTTTACTTGCAAATTGCTTACATTACTTACAAATATGAATTACAAATGCTTTGCACATTCTTCAATAATGAACACTGTATTGTTAGCATGTATCCCTACTCATAAAGTATCTCCAGATACTATTGGAATGTACATTTTTATACTTTTCATCTTTTGCTAACTTTTACATAAATATTCAGTTGTATGTGTGATGCACGTATGTATTTACTAGTACATGCATAAACATATACAGGTGTACGAACATGTTACATTTATATGCCCTTGAAAACATGTACCTGTATGCTGGTTTATTTCCTGTTTTATTTTATATTTTTTTCGAATTTTGACTTTAGCACATTTATTGTCAATACTGTGTCCTCTCTTCGAAAATACTCCATGGCATTTTTTTCAGGAAGGGCCTATATTATTTCTGTGATCTTTTTAAGACGAGTCTCGGAAAAGTCTTCTGGGTCATGGCACGGCAAAATAGTGATAACAGACAGAGAGCCCCAACAGGGGCATGGCAAGTGATCGACTCACCATTGGCTTCTTGCAGTCACCATCCCCTTCTAGGCAGTTGTCTTCCTTGACAGGGGAGCAGTTGATCTGCTTGTACAGCGACAGCAGCAGCACAAAAATGGACGTGAAGCGCAGGAACACCGTCCTGGAGGAAGAAACACACAAAGACAGGCTCACAGGCACTGTTGTGTATAAACATTCCATTTATCACCATAAGCATGCCTAAATACATTGATAATTTACGGAGTTTTACGTGTCAAAACCAGCTATGCTTATGAGACACACCCCATAATGGAGGTCTCTGGAGTGACTTTGACCATCTGGAGTTCGTGCACCTAAATCTGAGCACAGAGGTGTTTTTTCGCATATTGTCCCCACTGGAAAGTAGCTGCCACAACCTCAAACTTCACAAGCCAGTGCATTAGCCACTAGGCTACCATGACAGGTTGTCTAGACAGATTGTAAAGGATAGTGCAAAAATAGACATATAGACATGGACACAGATCAGACAGACAAGACAGGCATTAGATGCCTGGATGTTCGTCTACAGGAGAACCTCAATACAATAAATGCGCTAGATGCCTATATTCTCGTGTACAGGGGAACCTCAATACATTAAACGAAGATGCAGTTTAACCCCTTCTTAAGAGACACACACGAGGCAGTAGTTTCTGTCCCTTATACAGTACAACCTCGTTATAACGAAGTTGAGGGGGAGTGGTAATTACTTTGTTATAACCATTAGTTCGTTATAACCAATATCAATTTCATCTATAGGAATTTCAAGGGGAATTGCAATTACTTTGTTATATCCAATAGTTCGTTATATCTGGGTTCGTTATAACGAGGTTCTACTGTAGTATGAGGGGTCTCTTATAAGCATGGTGCTATGCTTTCATTTTCTGATCAGCCCTTACTTAGATATGGACACACTGCAACTGAACTGACCACAAGGGAAGGCTACTGCCTGTTGTAAAGCGTTTAATTAATCATTGGCCTTAATTTTAGGCTATTCGTTTGTGGGGACTGCGTCACTCAGTGCAATATTAATGTTTTTTACACTACAACTTGCTCACATTGCTAGACATTTCCTTTTGTTTCCATAAGGAATTACGTGCAGTGGGCGGCCAATGGAGCTGCATTTGGAGTTAGAATATCTGTTACAAGCTAGACTGCTGACCAAAATTAACTTTGTTTTGTCCTTTATACTGAATTGCCTTCAGGATCGTATCTGTTACAAAAGAAATCTGACTAATGGGAGAGATGGAGCAGTTAATCATGTGAGTTTACAATTTCTCCTACACCCATTTGTATGTTATATTAGTGTCTCTTATAAAGCAGTTCAACAGTATAATAAATTACTGATCTTAATGAAATAGGTTATATTGTTGCCATTAAAACAGTCTTGCAAATATATATATATATATATAAAATCACGGTGGTGAATAGGCCGAAGGCGTGAAGACAGAGATCAGTAGTAGACCCTTGGAATTGGCAACAAAAATGGTGAAAGCGTTTATTCAATGTTTCAGACCGGCCCTTCATCAGGAATGCCTTCATTCCTGATGAAGGCCGGTCTCCGGCTGAAACATTGAATAAACGCTTTCCCCACTTTTCACTTTTGTTGCCAATTCCGAGGGTCTACAACTCATATATATCTTTTCTCTCTCTCTCTCTCTCTCTCTCTCTCTATATATATATATATATATATATATATATATAATGAATTTTTAACTATAACAAAGCTATTTTCTCACCATAATAAGCTTGTTATAATGAGGTTTTGCTTCACGTTAAAGGCGTTACTAACATGCACTGATGTATCTCGAGGTTTACCTAAGCAAGGTCAGCTTGACTTGATACGCAACTGAGTAGTTCTCCAGCCGAATGAGTTTGGAGAAGAGCGAAGGTACTATAATGTTGAGGCCCGTAATCACCAACGAAGGCACGAATTGAATCACCAATGCGAGGGTCTTGTGAGTGGTCTGAGCCTGAGATTGCTTCTGTAAAAGCAGAAAAACAAAATGCATCAGCTGGGTTGCAATGATAAAATCAGATGATTACTGCACAGTTGCATATGCTTAAGAACAAAAAGCAGGATATGCAAAGCATATTTTGCTCACAAAGAGAAGAGTATATATACTTAGAATCTTTTTGCAAGACATAGCATATACTTTTTTTTCCCCATAATTACCAACTTCGAATAGTTCGCATAGTAAAGTTGGGTGGAATTGAATCGAATAGCAAAAGCTATTTGAAAATTAATCGAAATTTTGAATATTCGCACACCCCTACTTGTGCAACACTTAATGGTGTTGCACTTTATGCTGATGGTAATATAACTAACAGTTTATTTACAAAACCTTATGGTTTAAAAAGCGTGTGCACTGTAAAACAATTAACTTCTGGTGTGGTGCATACACACTCTTAATGAATGGGTACCAGGAACTAAAAGATATTCTCAGTTTCTCAATTGATGACATCAGTATGCATTGCAGTTAGGATACATACATTGTTTCTCGAATGGTGCATTGTTGAACAGTTCCACAGTGCAGGCAGACGTTAGAAATTTTGTGTTCAGTGTCCTAGCTTTGCCCATTTTAGCAATTCTAGATTTACCGTGGGGTGTTTCAGCTTTAGATAAATGTGTATTAAGTACAAGCACATGAAATAAATTGAAATGGAAACAAACCTATTACTTATTTCCCACATTGTACATCATTAGAATTCTCTCCCTCCTATAAGTGTGGTGCAAATGTTACAATGCCTACCCAACTCATAACAGCATAGCAGCACACATATCAACACTACCGATCAGTGTAAAAACAATTTATAGGGTAACACATTCTAAGTAAGTTCCATAATCAGCCTTCAGCTCATGGTGACGTCAACCATGTCTGCAAGTACCTTGTCAACAAGTTAAGCTGATACTCAATCAAGCTTCACATTCCAAGCTGGCAAAAATGGTTAAAGTTACTACGGCTACAGAGAGTAGCCAAAGTAGCCAAAATGGCAACACTGGTTGGGACTTGGAGTATGATCGAGCGAGACAACCAACTCACCTGAAATGAGAACTTAGTCGCATGGTAGACAGCAAAAAGAGAGCCCGCAACAACAGCAACCACGAATAGGTTGACCAAAAGTCGCACGACAAACAGGCCAACTTTCTTGCGGCGAGACCAGCTGGCAATCTCTGTCCTGCGCCGTTCCTCTGCCAGGTCACTCTGTTAAGAGGAAAATTCGTTTGCTCACCATGACTGTCTCATTTACTTGAATTAACGACAGACTGCTAAATGTCTTTAATGTGCGAGAGTCAGCAGCAAGTTCACTGCAGCCATGTTTATTTCAACATCCATGTGAGACAAGAGCAGCTGACAGATAAATCAGCTAAGCCTCCTAGCTGATAACATTCTCAACATATGCTCCTTTCATCTTTGTCTATAGAAGGAGATGCTGATGCAGATGGCAGCACCACCGAAGGCAAACCACTGCATGAAGCAAGAATGGAGGCAAGAAACCCAACACACAAAACAATAGGGAAAATAACAAAACAAACGGCAGTAGGAATCTAAAAAAACAAAAATACCAAATAGGCAAGAGTGTACAGATATTGCTGCTCATTTCCTTTAACTCAGCTCACTCGACTCACTCACTTTTTAAATTTTCATCCACTAATAAGAATTTTTGTCCAGAGATACATGTCGATTTCTCTAGTAGTTTTGTGTTACACACAGGTATTCACGACCCTCCCTTTACAATGTGGGTTTCTGCAAATTTGATTTAATAATTGCTGTCGTTTTATGTGCAAAACCGGCTATGATTATGAGGGCTCCGGGGTAATACAGACCCCCCTGGGTTGCTTAGCGTACACCGAAATCTCAAGTACACAAATGCATTTTGCATTTTACCTCGTTGAAACGGCCACCGCGGCCGGGATTCGATCCTGCAACGTCGAGCTCAGCAAGCAAGCACGCTAACCACAAAGCTTACCATGGCAGGTAAGTTCAATGTGCTAGTTACCCTTATCCCACGATCACAACAATTCTGATAAGCAAGCTAATGCTACATAGCTTCCTTCTGTAAAAGCAGTTGTTCAAAAGAAAAGCCGAGTTGTCTACCTTGAGCTCCTGAACAATGCTGACGTGCTTCAGCCGTGCAGTTCGCTCATCGGTGATGCAGAAATCCCAGGAGGCGAACACCATGTTGCAGTACCGATGCAGCTTCCCTTCCGACACCAGCAGCGACTCCCGAACTCCTGCTGTTGTGCTGCGTGCAACGTCAAGAAAATACTCTGGCTTTCTATCCCATGTCACAAAGTTGTATACCTCGAGACACTACTCAGTTCACTCTAATGACTAACCGTTTAATGCACAAATCGCAAAACAGAACACCACACAAAGAGAAGCACACAGAAAGATTGAGTGCAAGCTACCAACTAGTTTAACAAAACCCTTGGCATTACATTATATGTAGCCTACATTATATGTAGCCAATTATCAAAAACTGTTAACCAGCCAACTGGCCTTCTAAGTGGAGTGCGTGCATGTATGAAACACAATTCCATAGAGTCAAAATACTAATAAGAAACAAGAACGCATGTACCCGAGATATTTCAAAAGCACTCTTTTATTTAGGAAAGACGCAGTGCCGGTGTAACTGACATGTTTATATCATTGTACAGTGCAGAAATGTCCTCTTCAAAAATCGGTCAGATATGCAAGAAACTTCCAACAGGACAAATTTGTATGTACAGTACTCAGTGAAAGAAACACAACACTCGGAGCACTGGGGACACCGAGCTGATTCTATGAGGTACTCAATGAAAGGGAAAGACTGTGATGTTTTCAGATTCAGTTCTTTCTCTCTGTGATCATCCAGCACTCTTCAGTTTCACAATATGCGCCGACCATCACGCAGTCCGACTATCGCATTTCACTTGCTGAGCACTGTACATGTGCATTTCGGCTGTCCGTAAGCTACATCACATAGAACCCAACGTTCTTTCATTCAACCAGCTGGTAGCCCGCACTCAATATTTGTCTAGCTGCACAGTGTCCAGTTTCTTCGTATGTGCATTTAACAACCTGTGGCACAGCCACTACAAAAGTGATTAACAACACTGACTCACTATCGGACCATAAGCAGCAGGCAGAGCGCAAAGCAGGCAACGTTGGTCAACACGTAGGCCAGGGGAAAGTTGTAGTGAAGCTTGGTGCCCGCTATGTGATCAACCGAGTTGATGTAGCGTCCAGAAAACAAGGCTGTCAGTTCCATCCAACCCTGAAATGTGGTAAGTCAGACAGTTACGTCAAACTAGCCTTTTGCCACACTTGGAGGTGACAGATTTTAACGTTCTACGATTACTCGTAACTAAACAACTTCTGTGCCACTCTGCAACTGATCTATCACCCTCCGAAAAGAAAAATATTGTCATGGATCTGTTCTTCCAGCACAAAGCTATCAGGAAATCCAACTACAAGAATACAGTAGGCACCTGTTAATTCAAATGCGAGTGGACCCCATAATTTTCTTTGAACTATCAGAACTTTGAGTTATCAAATGCAAGCAGAAGTGCAGCTCGGTGTGACATACCAGGAAAAGCAGAGACACACTGTTGCCACCTTAGCTTTTTTTTTTTTTTTTTTTTTTCATGCCAGTGGTTCTGAATGCTTTTACAAGTGTTGGCAGGTGAGTGGCTTTATTTCTGGCTGCTAAATATTCGAGCGTGAATGTTCAGCTAGAACGAACCAAAGCGGCCGATTTTTTCCGGTAAGGATAAGCAGAATGAATTAATTAAATTAACGGTGCTGTTTGAATGAAGCAGCTTTTAAATACATGAAAAACATAAGGCAGGCCAACCAAAAATTTCAAATTTGTCTGAGTTAGCCAAAATTTTAAATCGTCAGAGTTTGAATAATTGAAAATGCACTGTAGATGCATGCTCTAGGCTTCCACACAACTGATTTACTATGCAACTGATCGCATTTTGTAAATAGTAGGGGTGTGCAAATATTAAAAAATTTCGAATAATTTTCGAGTAGCGTTTGCTATCCAATTCGATTCGCACTGAACTCTTACTATTCGAACTATTCGAAGTTGGTAATTGGCGCACGTGTAAAGAGGGCTACCCAAGCATCGTCATCACTGCGTTGTGTGCAGCGCTGCCTACGCACGGATCCCTGCCTTTATAAGCGACTGCGCTGGAACGACGGTCATCACTTCGGCAGCAGTGGTTACGGCTTAAGGATTGCCCCTAACTATCCTCTGTATATCTGTACAGGTTAGTGCCTCAAATTTTCCATATAGCTCATAAGTTTCTGCTGTCACCACTGCTGCCCCTCTTTTTTTTTTTTTTTTTTGCCTTGTGTGTTTTTATCTGCATAATTCAAGATGCCAACCAATTCCGAGTTGGCAAAAGAAGTTGACCTTCTCCGTTCTGAAGTCGCAGAAATGCGTCAAAGTCTCAGTGTGTTTAATGAATTGTATGAGTCTATAAAATCAAAAAATGAGAGCCTTTCCCAAGAAAACAAGTCCTTGAGAGACAAAAACAAGTCTCTGTTTGAAAGTAACAAGAGCCTTAAACAACGAGTAGCTGACCTTGAGCAGTATTCATGCCAAAATAATGTAGAAATTAAGGGAATCCCGAAGACTGAAGGTGAGAGTTGTTTGGCAATCGTGCAGACTTTAGGCGACAAGATTGGATGCCCCGTAGCTGCTACGGATATTGACATTGTCCACCGCGTGCCTGCCAAACAAGGAACAAACATTATAGCGCGGTTCTGCTCGCGAACGAAGAAAGCTGAATTTGCTTCCAGAGCTCGGAAGGCGAGGCTCACAACAGCTGCAATAGGGCTATCACAGAAACAACCGACGTCCATTTTCGTAAATGATCACCTCACACCCGACAACAAGCGGCTCTTTGCTCAGGCATTAGAACTTAAGAAGTCTAAAGGATGAAAGTTTCTGTGGACCGATAACTGTACTATCAAGGCCAGGAAGGCAGATGATACCCGTGTTCATCGCATATCTAGTGTGAATGATTTGTCAGTCTTCAAGTAATGAAACATATCGTTTTTGCGCTTGCATTATTGTCTAAATCATCATGGGTAAATCGGTCTTTTCCCTCGATGAAGCCAAAACTCTTCTAAAGAAAAAACAACCCACATTATCCTTAATGCATTTAAATATACGTAGTATTCGTAAGCATCATGATGATCTCAATGCTCTTCTTTGCATTTTGGATCATGCATTTTCTTTTATATGCCTTTCTGAAACGTGGTTATCACCCCATGACGGGAATTTATACGGTCTTTCAGGTTACACGTCTGAATATTGCCATCGTGAAGGTTATCGTAGTGGCGGTTCAGCCATTTTAGTGAAATCAGCATTGTCATATAAACGTCGTCATGACCTTTTTTTTCGTCATTGTCTGTGTGAATCTGTATGGTTAGAAATCGAGAGTACTAATCTGCAGCTGCCCTACAAACGTAACATCATAATTGCGTGCATTTATCATTCACCCTCATCCTCTTACATCGAGTTTTGTAGAGAACTTGAGCAGTTGCTAAACATACTGATTGATGAAAACAAGGATATTGTTATATGTGGTGACATTAACATCAACATTATCGACCCTAATAGTCGGTCTTGCTCCGAGTATGTACGCACTTATCTCAGCTGCGGTCTCTCATCACTAATTTCGATTCCTACTAGGTGTGAAATTGGTGGGCCCAATACTTTAATTGACCATCTACTTTCTAGCCTACCTACAGATCATAGCACTGCTGGAATTGTGGAATACGCCGCAACAGATCATTACCCTACTCTTTTTTGCATAGGTCCTTTAACACGTCCTCAACCAGAAAAATATGTCAGGACTTCCTTTGATTCTAAGAAATTCATTGATATGGTTCGAGCGATTGACTGGGCTGACGTGATTGAAGAAGAATGCGGTAATAAGGCTTTTGAATGTTTCTCTGCAAAAATATCAGAATGTTCTAATTCAAGCACAAGTATCACAACTGTGACGCGATGGTTTAGTTCGCCAAGGAAACCTTGGATTAGCGAATCTTTACTGCGGTCTATTAAAAAAAGAGATAATCTTCGTAAGAAACTTAAAGTCCAGCCGTTTAATAATACCTTGCGGTCGCACTTCAACACGTATTCGAATGTTCTAACTTCCACTTTAAAAGAAGCCAAGCGTAAATACTACGAAAATAAAATAAGGAAAAATGGAAGTGACACTAGACGGAACTGGCAGGTAATTAAGGAATTCCTGAACATCAGTACAACTAAAAATAGCATATTGTGCGTAAACCACAATGCTGCTAATATTACTGACCCTCAAGATATTGCTAATGCTTTCAGTGATCATTTCTGTATTACAGGCACCCATCAGCCTAAATCAACGTTAGTTAGTCTTCCGCGATGTTTTCATTCCTTTTACTTATTCCCAACAATGCCGCAAGAAGTACATAATATGATCAAATCTCTTAAAACAACTGGTCCAGGTCTTGACCTTATACACCCATCAAGCATTAAGCTCGTGTGTAAAGAAATCTCACCTGCATTAGCACATGTAATAAACAAATTATTTAAAGATGGGATCTTTCCTAATAGCCTTAAAATAGGAAAAGTTATTCCTGTGCTTAAAAAAGGTGACCATAAGTGCATGAATAATTATCGTCCTATCTGCATTTTGTCTTTCTTTAGTAAAGTGATCGAAAAGCTGATCTGCAATCGTCTAAGTAAATACCTGTCCAAATTCAATCTTTTAACTCATGATCAATTTGGTTTTCGCGAGAATCTCTCTACTGAACTAGCGCTTATTACTTTTGCTGAAAGGGTTAAATTAGCCATCGACCAAGGCCTTTTAGTCGGTGCTATTTTTATTGATTTCACCAAGGCATTTGACTCCATCGATCATCGCATTCTTTTAAGCAAACCTGAATCTTACGGCATTTCCGGGCCGCCTTTAGAATTAATTCGTAGCTATTTAACAGACAGATCATATAGAGTCCAAGTTGATGGTGTTCTTTCTTCATCAAAAATTATAAATATAGGTGTTCCTCAAGGATCAATACTTGGGCCGCTTTTATTTCTCATTTTCATCAATGATTTGCCGCAAATATTAACACATGCGCATTGTCTTCTTTATGCTGATGACACCACCATTTTCACATCCGATAAAAGTTCTGGTGCACTGCAGGATAAACTTAACGCAGACTTAGCAAATGTTCATTCCTGGTGCGTAAAGAATAAGCTAACAATCAATCCATCTAAGACAACGTTTATGATATTCCATTCCTCAAAAACATTGCTCATTCATTCTGTTGCTGTATCCTTAAATAATGATGTAATTGCGAGATCCCCGTGTACTACATTTCTTGGTGTTCTTCTGGATGAGAAATTAAAGTTCCACTGCCATACTCAGTCGCTTATTAAAAAAATCTCATTTGGTATTCACATCAACATAAAAACTCGCTCTTACTTTCATCGAAATATCCTTATGTCTTTATATTACACGTACATACACAGTCACATTTCATATTGCCTTTCAGCTTGGGGTAATACATATGACACACATCTTCATCAGCTTGAAATTTTACAAAAGCAGGCATTACGATTAATTACATTTCAACCACATACATCCCCATCTGCTCCCATATTCAGTTCCCTAAATGGTCTGCCTTTGCACATGTTGTTCAATCATAAGGTGTTACTACTAATGTTTCGCCTTATAAATACCGAACTTAATATTCCGGGTTTTTCTTACTCCAGCCTCATTAATAACAATAATACAAGATTTTCTAAACAACTTAATCTACTTCTTCCTAAAGTCAGAAAAAATTATGGGAAATTTACCATTGCATTTTCAGGCATTTCACTTTGGAATTCATTACCATCAGATATCAAGTCATCTTCATTTTTATCATTCAAACGTAGAACTAAGGAGCATTACATTAGCATTCTGTCACACACATAGAATTCATTACGTTTTTTTTTATAGCACACTTTGAAAATGTACTTTTGCCTATTTGTTTAAGTGTTTGAATTCTGCCTTTATTTGATACTTGTTTGCATTGCTGGTTGCACGTGACATTTATCCATGTTTGAATTTATGTGAATTGTAATTTATTTCATTTAACCTTTAAATATCTCATTTTATCATTTGCATTTATTCTTCCCTTGTATTGCGGACACACTAGAAATTATATAAAATATATAATTTCATTGTTTGCCGAGATTCTGTAATCCCCCATTTAGTTTTTGTTAGGAGGTCCCCCCGACAGTTTCTACTTCGGGACCTCCGAATGTGCAATTATATCGTCTATGTTCTTGTATTTTATTTCGTCAAATAAAAGTTCAAATCTATTGGTTGACCAGAGAAAGGTAAAAAATACGCTATGTCTCGTGACAAGTGGCCCATTCCCGCAAGTGCGTTTCACCGCATAACACCCGTGTACTGCGGCGAAGTTACCACTTGCGCACTGCGGCGAAGCTAACACCCATGTACTGTGGCGAAGTTAGCTCAGCTTTCTGTTACGCAGTTGGACTGTTCTTCAGGACTTTGGAATGACACTGTGGGAACGTACTAGTCACCCAATAAATTCTTTGCCAATGTTTAACAGTCCATTTATACATAGTTTTATTAAAGAGATATTCGAAAATTATTTGAAAAATATTCGATTCGATTTGCACCTGAACATAAATATTAGAATTCGCTTCGCACTAAAAATCTTGCTATTCGCACAGCTCTAGTAAATAGTGAGGCTTCTAATGGCTTAGGCATCCGAGATAACTTCCCTAAAGGAGCAAGCTTGTCTTCCTCAACATTTGGAGAACAAGAAAGCACTCACCGTTCCCTGGAGGAAATCCTGCAGCAATGAGATGCCTCCCTTGGTCTGGCCAGTCACTTGAGCATTGTATTCATTATAACACTCCTGCATCTTCTGCAAGGTGCGGTTGTCAGCAAGCCAAACGTCGCTCATCCCTGCTTCCTAGGTGCAAGAATAAAATACCGGTCATAAATAGGATGCTTAAAGCAACGAAAAGCGATTTCAAGGCTGTTCAGTTCTGTGAATTTCATAGTATTAGTATGATTACCAAAGAAAAAGTTAAAGCCAAAGTTCCACTAGTAAAACCTTGTGCCAATGTTACACCAGTGCAACATGCAGTGTTTTTCACATCTCATCAAACCTACAGTGGCCACTGTGGCTCATTTGAAGTCCTTGAGACTTGGCATGCTCGGTCTTTGACTATTCCAAGGCATACAACACAATCTAGTAGTAATAAGGCATCATCAAAATTTGTGGTGTCAAAGCAAGCTGAGGTCACAACATCAAGGTAACAGTGCCACTCATATTTAACTTCTAAGCTTTTTAATAAGCCACGCATAATGGTAAAAAGTACTGCAGGATGGTCATTTACTAATGCGGCTTAATTTCTCTTCGGTGTTCTTCAGTGTACACACTATGATTAATATAAAATTTCAACATGAATTTTTTACATATACAAAGAACTTGTCAAATTAGACTCGTGCTTCTAATTAGGTGCTTCAGACAGGTACAGTTACTTGACACCAGTTTTCAATGTTTATCGCAAACATGAGTCAAACACTATTCAAGTGATAAATTATTCCGAAATATTTCACTGGTCATTTTAACAGCTTGTGAAGACAGCACTGCAGCCCAGAGCATAATAACAATAACAACAGCATTGAAGAGTGAACATGGCCATAGACAAGTTCAGTTTAACGAGACACTGTTCCTCTTTATTTGATGTAAGAGGCGATTCCTTGTGCTTAATTAACTGTTCCCACTCCCCTTCCCCTCCCTCCCTTTCTACACATACGAGTGAAATCCATGGCCATATGTAGCCGCAACTGTGGCTTACTGCATGTTTATTTACCGTCAAAGCTTATCTAATTTGGTTTATAACCTGGAGCAGTAACCGAGCACTCAAAACAGATGAGCTGACATTTCAAAAAGGTATCCACACAGTGGGAAAGAGGGCACCACCCCGAGTTCTCAATTTCATCATTTTCTCGCCTACAACTGCCCTGTTCTCGCCAGTAATGACAAACTGCTTCTCACACAAAAATAATATTTCTATCTTGCTCAACTTAGTATTCACTTTAGTGTCCTTTTAACAGAGATAAGAACCCTATTTGCCTTATTTCAGCTACATAAAGACAACTACTTGTTATAAAGAATGTTACTGCTTCAACATGCAACATGCAGCTCCGTGCCCTAACTTTCTCCTTCAACGTTTAACATTTGTTACCATGTCCTTCAGACATGTACAGTTAAAACAACTTATGATAAAAGAAATAATACAATCGGAATTTGCTTGCTCACCAAAAGCCAGTTTGGCCGAGACAGTCTTTCTGACCATGCCAGTGGAACAGCTGGGGTGCTGCAAGCAAAGTAATGTCACTGTCATGAGATCATGAACATAAGTACCCCATTATACTGCTTATTTCATATTGATATCAGTAGGCACAAAACCAAGAAACCACATACAAATGCTAGGAGTTTAATGTCTCACTTGAGCTTTACCTCAACTTCTGCCATCCAAAACATTTAATGTATGTCTCAGTAGGGAGAAATATAAAGGCCCTTATTTTGTAACCTCACTGTGCCAGTGTGCATTCTATGTGACCGGAGATTCCTCCAGGCTCTGTGAGCACAAATGTGCAGGCCTAGAAAATGCATCAGAAGTACCACTGCAAAACAATATCAAAAGCAAGCCACACATGTTGAAAAACACTTCCGATTAACTCTATCGTACAATTTCAAATAATGTGAGTGAAGTGTTTTTGTAAAACAAGTTTAAGGGATGTGTGCTGGGTGTTTGCCGGGTGTTTTCTCTCAGCGTAACTATGCCATCATGTAACAGGTTCTTTTTATAGTTTTCAAGTGAAGCTTTCATTGGCTAGTTTGTGCGGTACTTGTGCTCTCACGGGAGCTGTCCGCGCATGAAAAAACCGTTATCACCATGAAAGCACTGAAAGCAGTAGGCACACTTATTTCTTCGCTTTCGCTGAAAATAAAATAACAGACTGCAAACAGGAATTGCTCGTCCACCTGTAGATTCGAACCACTGGCTCGTGAGGTAAGTATGCTATCAATTCACCACTGTTGTATCATCACATGAGTGCTGTAAACGGGGTTTTGTATGTACAAAGAAGTACACGCAGCACAAGGCGCAAGCTTGGAACATGTGTAGGCTCCTCAATGCGTACTCAGAACATGACGATGCGGACATAGCTGAGCCATACGAATCCCTGGGATTCAAGTATTGCACTTTGAAATCAGCGTGTTTTAGTTGTAAATCCACCACATTTCAATAAAATCAGGAATTACAATAGACCAATTGCACTGTAAAGACTGTATCTCCGCAGATCGTGACTAGTACAGTCATTTTCCTTAGTTTTTCCTATTCTATGAATTAAACACAGTTGATCATTATCAGAGACCGGCTTCTTCTACCAGTCCTTCTCACCTGCTAAGTGCAGCCAAGGCTGTTTCATTTGGCTCGAACACGGTGGGCAGTATCCAGTGCGGGGTGATGATGAAAAGTGCCGGCAGCATGAACATGAGAAGGTTGAGAAGCAGTAGCCAGCGCAGAAACAGGAAGTAAGATACTACACCAGTGCCGAAGTGACCTGCATCAAACAGCCTCTTAGAGTTCTAAATAACCGACAAGAACAACAGCACTCGAGCATTTGTTAAAGCGACACCAAAGGCAAGCATTAACTTTACACTGCACTAAAGTTACCAGGCACACTGTTAGGGAGGACACACTCAACGAGGCATAAGGTGTGAAGACAATTAAGAACCAACTACCTCACATTGCAAATATTAAGTTGTTGTTCACTGTAAATACCATCCAAGAAACATCATAGTGCTTGTTTTGTCAACAAAACACCTGTTTGAACGAAAATCCTACCTTAATGGTCAGCACACCTTCAGAACTAATTCAACCACCAGCGTAACCAGGTTGTGTTGATGTAGATACACAATTTTCTCTCTTTACTTGCCGACAGCCCAGCTAGCTGTGCGAAAGGCAGTACCGGGCAGGAGAGAGGGAGGGTTTAGCTATGTCATGAGCAGACACCACTGCCAGGAGCCACAAAGAAACCTGTTACTATGATGTTTTGGCCAACCCTACTACACACCTCTGGCTTGCTGACTGCCGAATTTGTGATGACTGAATATTTTTTTTCTGAGACTCGACTATGTCGCTGCACCAGGATAACAGAATATCCCGTTGGTAGCGCAAGCCATGTTGTGCATTTACCTTAATTTCTTGAACAAAGCGCTGGTGTAGATATCATTTATGTTTTAAACATTCTCAAGCATTCACCCATCGTGCTACCAAAAAAAAAATGTTTACCTCTAGCGTCCCATTAAGGAGGGGATGCCCTTGAAAAATGAAAAATCGTGAAACAGCCCCTGTTTCGAAAAGCACATATTCGAGCAGTATGAATTACAATCTACCTTTCTTTCTAGCCATCTGCACCAAACCAACCTAAATGTAGCTCAGACAACACATCTAACAAGCTGCCCAGCCAGCGCTGAGACGTGATCAATTGTTGAAAATAATCGAATGTGCACAAACACCTGCCACAAGGCATTAATTTCCTCTCATTGTGCAACAGGATTTTTTTTTTTTTCTTAAAGTGACAAAAAGTAATGCAAGTGTGGATTTCGTGCCCATCAGCTGCAAGCTGTTCTTTAATCCACATTAATGCATTTTCATTTCATACTTGCACAAAGAAAACAACAAATTTTATTACTTGGAGTGTCCACCTAAACTATTTAATGTATAACTACATTTAATTTCGCCTATCCGAATGTGCCTTTCTAAAATAAAAATCATTTTGGCCATGCTAGCCTATGGCTTTGGGTCCATTCAGTGTTTGTAAACTTTACATAAAATAAAGGAAAGAAATAAAATTTAAAAATTAGAAAAAAAATAGACATACCCCACTTTCTGTAGCTTCACCAGCTGTTAGCTTCATATGGGCACATCTGACAAAAAATGGTCCCTAAATCCACTATGCCCTTCATTAAAAAGCTATTCCTTCACAATTAGTGTTAATGCTATATGACATTGATATCTGGATTTTTTGTGGAGTACGTCCAATGCACAGTGTCTGGACTTGAGCTTTATTGTTACCATACACAGAGAATGACAAGAAAGATCAATCAAGCAGCGGCACTGTGTCTTGTACCTTTCCTGACACACAGTTCACGCTTTGTATCACTAAGCCACTATCCATGTACGGGCATGGATTATATGAGCTCACATATAGTGAAAAGCCTGCTTAGAAAAGATAGCGTAACCGAACGAATGTTCATTCGAAGAGGCGCTTACCTTCAATAGTTTTAAGTGCGCTCGACCACATTGTAAGCCATACCGTGATATCCCTGCCAAGTTCTGAAGCTTTTTTCATTGCCTGAAAGGTGGAAGAGTTAGCACTGCATGAGCCACAAGAAAAAAAAGTGATGCTGGAGCAGCACAAGAAATACCAACAATGTACTCATTCTAGCTTATTACAAAATCTAAGTAGACAGAGGTTAAACAATGAACAATCGAGTATCAGAAAGTGCCTAACACAGGCTGGTTAAGGTCTGCAGCATGAATGTTTAGAGCAAACGAACTACCAACAACAGAAACAATCAGTCCAGATACTACATATGAAACAATTATGACAGCAAACTTCAACATAACCTGTTGCTAGTAAGCGTTAGGACCATATACTGGCATCTTATGTTTTCAATCAGTGCAATGAAGTGGTTCCAAGCAGATATCTTACCTAACAGTTTAATAGATGGTAATTGCAAAATCATCTAAACCATTGACTGCTTTCTTATCCATAACAAGTGGACTTGTGCAATCTTAATGCAGTTATTTTAGTGCCAATTTTATCCCAAGATGAATGCATTCTTTTAGCACTGCACTGTGCACAGCGTCGCAGATCACTGTCCGCGGGCTTGTAATGGTACAAATCCTACAGTGACGAAAGGAGAAAATAGAGAGGATGAAACGTAGGTTGTCAAACCTTGAAGCTTTTCAGGTTCCAGGCATCAAATTTCTCCCCTTCTTGTGGTGGCGACCTCTGCAGTTGATTCCTGCGAGTAACAGAACATATCATAAACACTCCATCAACCCAATAAACCACCCACTTGGAGGCCACCAGAAGCACAAATAGATGCAAGGCATTCTCAAGCTTTACCACCATCTATCCCATACAATTATCAATCTTTAAAAATACAGACATCAGTGCAGTGTAAACCACGATACGAGATATGGTACGCCATACCCTCTATATTTGAGAAAACTCGTGAAGTGCGATTGACCGTGCAAAGTACCAAAGACGCAAGGCCCCTGGTCATTCGTCGGCAGCAACTTATTTGGTGGGAAAATGCAACTTCAAGGCAGAAAATATCTTTATTGCCTGTTGCCACAGCAACTGGCACATTGTCGGAAATTCAAGGTCGTTAGCAGACAGGTGTATGTCTCTTAACTCAGCACGCCAGATCAGTTGTCGGGCACATATGAAATGTGAGTAGCTTTCCCTCAATGACCTACTTGCACCACACAGCCGAGTATTTATTTTCCTCAGCGGCTGCAGTAGACAAAGCATTTTCGAGGACAAAAAAAAAATTTATCTCCAGTTTTGCTATTCCTGCTGATAGGCAGTTGCTGCCCTTAAAGGGCACACTGGGCATTTGCCATCGTACTTATCTCGCCAGGCATCAATAATGCCTCACAAGTAAGTCACAAAGTGTCCCCACCTAAAAAGTATTATCCTACACAGCGGTGTCAAGTTAAAGGGGCCTTGCAACGCTTTTCCAGACAATCTTCAAGTGACAGCAGTCAAGGAGCTTGATGAGTGATGGATCGCCTGCCGCAAAAGCTTTTCAAATCTGTCTGGTATTAGTGGAGTAACAGTGTCATGTTTAAAGGGAATTCCACAGTCTGAGCACTTTCACTCTCCTTTCGTCATGACGAGCACACTGGAAGCTACACAGAGGGGAGTGAAAAAGAGGCACGAAGGCTAGATGCTAGCACGCGTCATGGCCTTGAATATTTTCTGCCCTTCTCTTTTTCTTTAAACATATTTGCACTTCCGCAGTGGCCAGTCACTACGTGGACGTGGCGCCACCCCACTGCGTCCGCGGCAACTGCACACGGAAATAGCCAACAGTAGTTCTCCTAATTATTTCATAGTGTGTGTCAGTTATGACGTGTTTCCAGATGTATTTTGAAAGCAAACTGCAAATCCCCTGCTCCACGTAGTGCGATAATATTTGACTCACAAGTTCGCAAGCCCCTCTACAACTTATCCACGCTGTTTCCTTGCTATGTTAAACAAGTGTTCTAGGGCCCTTTAAACTTGCTGTGATGTAATGTACAGTGACATAAAGTTCAAATGCTGCAGTAGTACAGTAATCAAAGCAGTTGGTTCACAAGTTCAAGCCCTGCTCAGAGAGGAAAAGATCCTTTTTCCCAGCAGCATACTTTGTCATGAACAAAGTCTTGCCACATCCTAAACAAAGACCATGCTTATGCTGTCACTATAAAATATCAAGCTTATGTCATGCTTAAAATGCGAGCCGGAAGCACGATCTCTGCATACCTTTTGGCCCAACTTGTGCGCATAATCCGTCCACCGTATTCCTTCAAACATTCTTCCTCCCGTTCTTCTTCAACCCTCGCCTCGGCTCTGGCTTCTTCCATTCCCATTTCCTCTGCGATCCTTCTAGCATTCTTCATTGTGGCAAACCTCTGCGACCCTTCAGCCACAAGGGATCCGGCACGCCTTCCCGGCACCCCTCGCTGTTGTCTCCCGCTTTCTGCGCACCTCGGAATTTCAAGGAGGCCTTCATTGGGATCGCCATTGGGTGAGAACGTTGTTGGTGTCAGTGGTGTTCGCTTTGGAACAGCTGTGCCTTCACGTGCTGCTGGTTCTGGGGTGACTGCGAGTTTCGGGAGTCCCTTTCCGTGTCCTCTTCCTAGCAGAGCCTTGGTTCGACTGAGCGAACTCCATGTCAGTGCTGTGCCAGTCCCCTCGATGACCCTCGACAATATCCTCACTGCTGCTGCGAGTCTTTTCCACATACCTTTCTGAACCACAGAAAGAGAGACTGTCATCACTTGACATTTGCTTACGGTGATGAAAGTGATTGCTATTGCTCCTTTCTTCTTGGTGCGAAGTCTGGGCTACAGAGAAGTCTTCACTACCACGTACATCATCGCCTTCATAAGCAACGTTTCTGTAAACGTGCGGTTTATATTCACTACTGTAATGATCGACATATTGCGTCGGTACGGCATCAGTCCTGCGTAACCCACACTGATTAAAACTCTCGACAGGGCTCATTCTTCTGTCCATGTATTGCTCTGAACTTTGGTGTTGTACGTATCCATCATCAACCCTTTGCTTACGATAGTACAAGTGTCCTTCCCTGTCACTTCGTTCCTGGCTCCTATGATAAGTGTCATCACTCTCACGTCTGTCATCATATTCAGAGGCACTCTTTCTGGCCCCCTTATTGTGTTGGTCATCTTCCCTTTGATAATTTTTGTAGCTTTGCTCCCTAGCGTCCTCGTAACTGTAGCTGCTAGTTTCGCAGTTGTTAGCCTCAGTGTGGTGATGCCCACCCTGTCTCATTTTTGTGTAGCAGTGACTCCCACCATGGTAGAGATCACTTCCATCCTCGACACATTCTTCTTCAGCTCTGTACTTTCTATTCAACCTGTCACAGTAACCTATCAAAACATTCAGTGTAACTCACGTGCCCTTCAGCTGAGGAGTAGCTGTAATCTTGGCCATGATAATTCCTCCTGTAGCGCACCTCAGTATCTACAATTACCAGTCGTTGACTTCCGCAAGCAATGTAAGCTCCATCAGAGCTATCCACTTCTTTCCTTCTGTGAACACCTTGAGTGTTCTCGTAGCGAAAGTCAACTTCACGATCGCTGCACTTGTCTCTCATCAAGTCCCGTTGACTGACAATACCTCTTTGGCTGTGGTCATTGCGTCGCGCTTGCTGCTGCTGCTTGTCATAAAAGTCGTCATCATAGATGTTGCTGTGCCGACCTTGTGACATTCGCTGACCACCATTACTGTAGCCCTCATAACCATCTCTACAGACATACCTTTCCTGAGAGCACCATTCTTCCTGTCCTCTACCTCTATTATACTCATGCCCTCTCACCTCATCGCTCACATCTCTGTAGCTCTCAGGCTCATAGCCTTGATTTTCGTAGCCTCCGTAATCCCGCCTTTGTCTTCGCTCGCGACATTCATACTGCCTGCTAGAACTGCCACCAGTATCCATGCATGGGCGATCCTCGTAGCGTCTTAAACCCTGGTATCCATTGTCCTCATGGCGATCGGCGTCCGACACACGAGATTGATAGTTCCAGAGTCTATCCTCACTTCTCCTATCCATTAAAGACAAAGCTGCTTCACACGGTCCTAGAAGTGCACAACAGGGGTGCAACCGCGACAACTGGGAATGTGCCAGATGGGCTGCTCGAACTAACACGCACAGCCTATCAGGCCGACGCTGATAATGGCACCTTCGAGAGCACAGGCCTTTGATCTGCTTCCCTTGAAAGGCTTGCCGATAAGTGTTCAAAGGTGGAATCGCACAAAGAAATGCCCGTTATTCTGTATAAAAGGGTGCAGCATGCGGTTCCGAGATAGAACACTTGTGCAAGGCAATTCCTAGAACTTCGGCCAAAAGGTAGAGTGCACGTTTCCTTGTTAAAGAAAAAAGTTGCACAAGCATTTGCAAACCTTAGGGCAGAAAGAAAAAAAAAAAAAGAAGAGAGAGGAAGACACACAACTTTGACAAATTTTCAGCTTAGAACATTTCCTTCATAACATAGCACCTAGGTTATGTTTTAAAATATTTGTTTCAGTGTTTGCTTTAAGTGTTGCATTATGAGTTTGTTAACCGATTCTTTGTAACATCATCTTGCTGCATTCTGCATTTTAATACATACACATTACAGTATCATTAGAAACACCGGGTTTCCTCTTTGTATTTAAAACCTCATTTTCTTTCTTCCAGTCCGCTCCTCACAGCAATGTCTGTTGATCCTAATGATATAGTTGATTACTACAGAATCGCCAATTTCAGTAAAAATTTGAGACCAAACAAAGGTCTACTTTTCCCCTAAGCTGGATAACCATGTCAACAGTCGAACTTTCTAGGCAATGCATTTTGCGAAACACGGCATCCTACTGCCCTTTTCATTAACTGCACAACTCTATATTTGTTTTAGTTTAATAATCATCTAGGTTACTGCTTACAGGTTTGGGGCAACATAACTAATACAAGCCTAAACACATTTGCTACTAAGTGGTAAGAGCTGTTGAGGCAGCGCTACGCAATACTGGCAAAGGCTGGGCACATTGTCCATTTATGTTTACTAATGACTCTTACAAAAATGCATGTCGCCTTCTTACAGCATCGCTATCTCCAAAGGCAGACTGCATTACTAAACAATCCCAAAATAATCATGCTTTTGAACAACATTTAATGTCTTGAAAAGCAGATAGTAAATTCCATACTCAAACATATACTGAAAATAGAGACACTGCTACAGTGCTTTCCTCCCTGAGTGTTTCTATGCTTTTATAGTAGCTTCTTACATACCTGTAACACTGTGCAAATACTGATAACATTTCCTATCTTTAGCTTTCATTCTTAGTGTGCACGCCAATGTATCTTAAGTATGGCCAATGTCTTGCCATTGTAAACAAATTAATTGCCTTTGTGTACTGGGAACGGGAAGACCTAGTAAAGGCCAAGTATGATCTAAAGCGTTGAAGGCTGTCCTACTCTATTTGTTATTTGCGTTTGATGCCGACACACTGATTATCATTATCATTAGTATGCAGTGCCTGACCCGGCCTTCCTTCTGAGCCTGTCATTCGTCGTACACTTATTAAGCTTGAATAAATATCACAATACAAATTCGTACTACTGCACACAAATAGAAACATCGGACTGCCACAGGGACGATCAAACTCTGGTCGACAGATGCAGACAGAGAGATAGAGTGTGTACGCTTCCCCGTGCTTATCTCAGTTTGCCCACTCTCAGCGCGCATTTCCGATAGCAGCTCTGCCATCCGCTGAGAGATAAGCAAAGCTGCCTCTAAACTAGGCAGATTGCGCCCAAGGTTAAAAAAAGAAAAAAAGGAATGCAGTGCACTTATAACAAGTCACATCTGCATACTATTACACTGAAAACTCAGTCGTTGCATTTAACCAATGCTAGCCCTCTTATCTCAATATGAAATGAGTTGGAGTGACCTAAGCTGACATGCACGAAACTCTGCCAGGAGCATTCAAAGGTAAACACTAACCGCATAGATGAATTTCCTGCTTATCTAGGTGATAACAAGGAAGGCTGAATATTCGAGGGCTAAAACTAAACACTGAGAGTTAAAGGCTGAGCAACTGATCAACAAAACAAGTGGGGAACATGGTCGTAAGGACAATACAGAAAATAACGGTAGTACTGTATATTACTGCTTTATTAAAATTAATAGAATGGGTGCAAAGGAAAGGGAATGCTACGGATGACACCAGAGAACTAAACGTTGTGGAGAAATTTTCAGGCGCAGGACCACTGAAAGACTTCATTCAGAAGGCTGACAACTCAGGTAGTTCGCAGATTCAATACAAGCTCTGGTAGCGTAAGACAATGACAAGGATGTTTATCTGTTTACTTTCTTGTCTGCAGAAGCCGGTAATTTCTGCAGTACAATGAATTCTAGTCCAGTTCACATCAAAGGACAAAACTGAACAGCAAAGGAGAGCGCTATCATGCCGCCTTATCACGTGTGACCTTGCTTCTTTAAGATGTAAGCTTGAAGTAAGCAATGTCTGATTGCACCTATTCAAAAGTGCCAAAAAAAAAGGTGTCCAGGTTATGTGCAACTGACAGCAGCTTGAATGAGAATGGTAAAAAAAAAAAGAAAAAAAAGGCAACTCCCTGCTTATTGCTACTGCATGAGGCCACGACAATGCGGTTGTGAGTTGTACATGGTTAAGCAGCACTGGTTGCACACCCTATTCATCCAATGATTCACTGTGCCAGCAACTTTCCTCGTTGTCAATGCAACCCATGCAGAGGGGCGAAAGATAATGCAGATTTTTGTTATCACCTTTTTCACGACCTCGCAGCGGCACATAAGGTACAAAGAAACCTTTGTGAAGCGAACTTTCAAGGGCGTTTCCATTGTTGAGAGGTTCCGAGATATCCGGAGTCCAGTGCAAAAGCTTTTCGAGATATGGGATTAACAATACACAGAGTCAACACGACAGCAAGATCAAAATTACAGCTTGACTTAGAATTTGAGATATCAAAGTTTGAGTTAACAAGGGTTCACAGCATGCATTTCAGTGAAGGCTATTTATTTTTGCAAGCAGCACACAAACAGTGACAAATGTGGAACAGCTTAAGATGATAAGCCGAAACACTGTTTTTTTTTTTTTTTTCATTCACAAGGATTTTCACAAACCCCTCAGTTGATTTCAGCTACTCGAAAAACTTGTCTGCGATACTTCATTCAAATCAATGCCCATTTTGTATAATTACATAATAATTCAAGGTGCTGCAGGTTTATTAGACCTGCTGCAATACTTTACCCCCCCGCCCCCCTAATGAAAAAAATCATGTGCCTTGCACAGGATGTCATCCTTTGGAAAGGGGAAGGTACAAGTTTTACCTGTGTCTGGCAGCGCTTGGCTCTGCAGTTACTGCCAGACAATTACCTTCTAACTCGCCTCCTATAGGGAGAGCCATTCAAAGGAGTCCTTCAACGTATCTTTAACTGTGGGAAAATGGTGCCAATCGGTTGTAGAAGCTCTTGTGAACATGTGAACAAAATATTATTGCACTGTATGCACCTGGGAATTTGCAATTTGGTTCCAAATACAGCTATAAATTTCCTGCTCTTCTTTCAACGAATTACATCACAGGGAGTGTCAACTACGTTGCTTGGCTTATCATGGTGTTCTTAAACATGGATACATACATTTTATATTTTTTTTAAAATCAGGACAAACAAATAAAGAACTACTGAGGATGTTTCCATTATCATGAAATCAGCCAATGCTAGTTCTACCTCAAGCAACATGGTTGACGCTTCTTGTGAAGTATCTCTTAAGAGAACAGCAGGCAATTTCCTGCTTTATTTGAAACCAAACTGCAAATTCCCTAGCATGTGCAGTGCAATCATATTTGGATCGCACGTCCACAGGAGCCTCCACGACTGATCGGCACCGTTTCCTGACTATGTTAAAAAAAGCGAAGCAGGGTGTCTTGAGTACCCGCCTTTCAGTACTGTCAGGCAACCACTTCCCCTAGGGTGAGCTTTTTAAAAGTGGTGATGACTTATTAGTTCTGTTATTTTCTTGCACAAATGACAGAAATAAATAAATTGCTGGAGGTGGCCTTTAAAAATTAACTGTTCACAAAGGTGACATATGATATACACTTGGCCCCTGTACATTGAAACAACAGCCACAGTGGCCGACACTCACCGAAACAGTCGACGCATGGCCAGTGGCACAGGAAGGCTCCGAATGGCGGCGCGCATTTCCGCTTGCTCTTCTTCACTCAGCGGCTCTTCCAGTCCAGACTCAAACTGAATGGAGAAGTTTATATTCCCAATTAATTAGAAATGAACAAGTTGGAGAATAACACTGACATTAACTGCAGGTTCAACAAAGCTCCTCTACACACACGATGCTGAGACATACAACGACCCTCAGCTCAACCCTTACTTATCTAAGACTGGCTGTACCAACTAAATGTGCAGCAGCTTAATAGCACAACACAACAGCCCAGATAAAACTGAAAACAACAAATGCAGACTTCCTTGCTTACATTCCTCTTTCATACCTTGTCTATACTGTTTCTCAGTAGTACTTGTTGCTAGGCTCATACTGTATGGTAAACACTTAGCGCAAATTTACATGCAGTGAGGGACAATGCGAGCACTCATCTGCTCTCTTACCCCCTCATCGTATGTTTATTTGTATGAAGTCGCCATAAATGTTATCGATAGACTACACTGTTTGGCATTTGTCACAAGGACAATCACTGCGGTCACACATCAGGACTCTGAGAGCACTGCACATTGAGGATTCCCATGTTTAATCACTGTTAATGACTACTGCCATGCGTGGCACATAGCAGAGAGTACTACCCGTCAGCCAGCGAGAACACCACTTCAAGACTCCACTGGATCTCTTCGAATAGCATGCTTACCACTGAATCATATGCATCAAGACCACCTGGTGAACGCATACTCAGGGCACGATTCAGGCAGCTGGAGCCAGTCCGCCGTCTATGCGAAGCCGACGACAACTGCCGCCGCACACTGAGTGTGTCCGGGTCTTCAATGGACGCCTGCACGACACAAGTTTCAAAATGAGAAATCACAAAAGTGCAATATGTAATTCTGCATTTCTAGCACGTAACAGCACAACTTGCCAATGTGACATACAGGTAAACTACAGTGCATTGAAGATGCAGATTGCCTTCAATGGAATAAAAATATATAACACTTGTGTGGCATCCCTTAATACTTGGAGAAAACTGGGGGATAACTGCTTGCATTCTTAAAGGGCCCATGACAGCTATTTTTTTGTTGGAGACTTTTATGTTCTAATGAGTAGAACAGTGTCTTGTAATCACGGCATGGAGTGGCAAATCTCCAGCGCGAAGTCTAATTAGTCACAGCATCGTTAATTTTGTTCAGTTTTAATGAAGCTTCCAAACGCGCACCCAAAAACTGCAAGAAACTAGCGCCGCGGGGCTAGCGCGGCGGCTGTCGGAAGTGAGCGCATGCACTGATCACTTGAGCTCAAGATTCGGTGGCATTGCGGAGAGCGCGAGCGCCAGACCAGCTCACCACACTCGCTTTGCATCATAGCGTGTGTACAATGTACGCTTGAACGACCAAGACGGAGAGGAAGCAGAAAAATGCGCCTTTTGGCGTGGCCTCCGCGATCGGCTGCGAGAGCCAATCTTGGAGGCTACGCTCGGAGGCCATAGCGCGACGCGCCCGTGTCTCTCTGTGACGTCACGATATCAACTTGCAAAAGTGAAACGTCACAGATGGCCCGCAAACTACGTCACACTAGTGGTGATGTCGCGAGGTGCTGCAAGCTCGGATGAGCATTCCCGCTTACTTTGAAACCATATTAAAATTACTTATAGGCGACGTTCGCCGCTAACACTCGGTCAAGGTGGCCTTCGTATGCAGGAAAGCCAATTAACGCAAGCATCTCGCGTTTGAAATTTTGGTGTCATGGGACCTTTAAGCAAGATGGATGCATGTATGAATCTGCAATGACAATGCCACTGATGAGGTTTCTTGCAACTAACCTCAATACAACAAAAATAAAATCAAGGCTTTAACTGACACCTGTCTGTTTGGAAAGAACCACTGAATGAAAGGCAAGGATGCAAACCACTTGAGAAAAATAATGTATTGCTGTTACAACACTTAAAATGGGTGCCTACATTGTTTTTCAGACATCAATAAATTGTTTTTCTCTTTTCTTTTGTGGTCAGTATCTGCATCTGTTATTCAACAACAAAGCTATGACAAATCACTTAACTTAGAATTATAAAGCTAGAATGTCTATTGCCGATATTAGAATTTAGCAAATATATTCCAACAAAGAATGCCAAACATAATGTTTATTTTTGAGTCAGATAGTTTCATTACAATGAGGTCCCGTTCCACTGTAGCAGTGATAGCAAAGCTGCAGATGTCATAATAGTAGCACTGATGTCACAAATAGCTTACGATTACAAATGGAAACATGAAACCTAACGACACACTGAGATGTGCTGCAACACCGTATTTGGTTTAGAAGAGTGTCTTTAGTTGCTATAAACACCACAACCATTCACTCGAGCTATTCAAGTCTAAGCTCCCTTAGGCCCCGTCCCCTATTATTGTTAAGGAGACTGCACGCACCCTCGACATGGCTGGCAGGGTTGCAGCAGCAAACCGCTCAGTCCAAGCTGTGCTTCGGCGCCGCGAAGGCAGCAGGGTGCAAACTGCCCGTGCCCAGTCGCGGTGACCGCTCCAGTGTGAAAGGGTGTTACAGAGCTCGCCAAGGTCAGTCCTGCTACACCGCCGCCCAAGGGTGTACTGCCAGAGCCGCACCCGCTCCTCGTCCCGGTCGGTGTCTGCGTGGCAAAGCAAAAGGCCTGTCAACTTTTAAGCTGAAAATATTGGGAGGAAGACCCTACACAAAAACAACAGAGAAGCCGATGCTTGTGCCATGCAGTTGAAGACAACACTACTAGATTACATGGTACAAGACTACAGAAACAAGGCGGAAGCTCAGGCGAGCATGGAGGCTTGAATCATGTAAAAGTGTCAAACAAGGAATGCAAGTAGAGCCGATGCTGCCTCGACAAAGACAAGTCTTATTTTCGAGATCTCGTTTGACAACCTGCTACCACACGATACAAGACCACCAAGTACAGCTATCACTTTTGTTGTTTCATCTCTTCCTCTCAACTAAGGCTGTGTTACGAAGGTTTCATTTCTTGTTGGACAAAATTTGTCAGTGCTTGCCCTTCGCCTATGGCTGGCATCTTTATTCAGTTGCTGTTTTTCATTTGGATGCATGCATGTTGAAGCAAAACAATAGATCATCATTATCTCCACAGGCAGGGAATGCAAAAACTGTCTTTCAGACAGGCAGTGACAAAGAAGTGTTTTCGCATAAACTACAATCGCTGCAAGCAAAAACATAAATCCAGGAGTACAGATTGTCGAGCTAGTTGTTTTGCTCCAGTAATTGTGGTCATAGCGTTGAAGCAACAGGTACAACAAGGGCAGAATGTGTGAATAGCATACATCGCGTCATTTCAGTGCTACAACCACAATTACTGAATATATAAATATTTTAAATGGAGCTCAACTAAAGCAGTTTAGTGTAAAAATATGGAATCTTTCCTCTTCTTCTTTTTAAGTTCATATAAAACAACACATAACATTTCTGCTTCAGTCCCACTATCTTGTCTTTGAGCAACTTGCACAAACTGTTATGCATGCAGCCATTCTAAGCACCCATGAAGATGTGATGCCAGTTTCGGTACCTTGTATATAAGCTTAAAAAACACAAACGAAAGGTGTCCATTTTCCTTGCATTGTCCTGTGGCACTCCAAGCCACCATCTGTATTCCTCGAAGATGCACGAATTCATAAATACGTACCTAAAAACAGGTCCTTAAACAGCAAATGTGTTTAGTGATACACACAAGGTGACACCTTAAACTAGTTGATTGTTCACATTTAGCAATCCGCGTGTGTTTTTGTGTCCCTGTTCTGTATATTTCTCACTCTCTGTAGTTTAAAAAAAGAAATTGCTTATATTTGCCTTGCAATTTTCTAACGTGCCTCTTCTGCAGCCTTCTATTTTGAGCTGTTTGCAGTATAAGCGTAAAGGAAACTGCTTACACAATTTAACCTGTGATGCATACATTGTATACAGATGCTCCTGCAAGTTTATTGCCATCTGTGCCTTATCCATCCAAAAGCTTCCAAAGCTAGTGAGGCTATATCAGGCACTAAAAAGGCTAAAACAAACATGCCTCCCTCTATCTGATTTTGACTACTGCAACACTATGGAGCCTTTTTTATCAACAGTAGGGGGTGCAACGGTGCAAAAATGAAGTGTTTTGTATGCCCGACTCTCTTTCCCTTAACGCACATTCCATGACCATCTTCGAACCCTTAATGACGGATACAGCAACAACTGCGGGAAATATGAATGCTCATTCACCTGCTGCAGCAACTTATTGTGTGAAGAATTCGGTCAGCTACTCCACCAGACTCACTCCTGAAGAAGGAGCCACGAAAGCCAAAGACTGATAAACTTGTTTGAAGCATATGATTAGGTGTTGTTACAGATAGTCTTCTCTGATATGGTAAGCCAACAAGGCTGAGTGAGTGTTTCACCATCTTTGAACTCTGAAAGTGAGCTCAGTTTCTTAAAAAGTACGGGTGTATCGGTGCACAAATGCTCCTGCAAGTCCATTGGCCTTGATATTCCTGAGTTACCTTCCTCCTTCACTAGGCCCCATTCCTGCTTCACCACAAGCATTTTTCAAGATCTACCAATCTTCAGATTCGCTGCAACCAAACTGAGAAGTCCTTTCAGGACTCAAATGTAACAAAAGTGCTAACACTAATAAAAAGAGTTCCTTTTCAATGGTGCACCACCTCTGTTTAATCTCCACAGAATGTCCTCTTCACTCGGTACCCACACAACCCATAAAAAATCATATTTATTTCATCACATATCTAACAACTGTCTTGGAATAAATCGCTAGGTCTGTCATAGAACACTTCACAAAATTAATGTTTCATAGAATATACCTTACTCGATGAACAATTCGGGTTTATACTGTGACACATTCCTTTAGATACTCAAGACAATTGCAAGGCTCACTCGGCATGGACAACACAAATTTAACCCTTTCCCTGCCAATCCAAAGGTAAATCGAATGACCATCAACGCATAACTTCTGCCAAACCCAAATACACTTGCTTTAGGTTTTTAAATCGTTCCTTGCCATTCCTGAGACAACAACTCTTGCAAAAAAAAAAAAAAAAAGTAATGCAGGTGGGTACCATCATCCATGGACAAGACATATAAACAAATATTAATTCTAGTAGAATTTTATGACAGTAGTGGGGGTGCATGTTTTTACATTAACCACATGCATCGACTCACGCCTCTTCGCTAGCATGTCAGGAGCACAGCTTTATGTAACAAGTAAGCAGCTTGAATTCCATGATATAAATGCTTTGTAGACACTTTGGCATGCGAATGTATGGCTAATTATATTGTTAATTAGTCATTTCTTAGTTTGCTTATAATGAGTGCAATTTCATTTTTTATTTGACAAGATAATCCTTCATAAAAATTTCTACATGTCCCATTACATGTTCCAAAGAGCATCCTTCTGCAGTGCTAGCACAAAATTTCTGCATAACATGCAAAAATATAAAAAAGAGAACCTTGGCAGGGATTATGAAGCAGTGACAAACAAACCTGGCAGTGAAAGAGTGAAAATCCTTTGCCTGAGAAAAAAAAAAGTTAGCCCATAAAATGAACTACTTCGTTGTGGGTTCACATAAACAGTAAAACTTCATCAACACATTCCTACTTGTTAATTCTTCACAACTCTTACACACTGAAGCATCGGTTGTATTTATTTCACATAGGGCCCTGTGTACTAGCTTCCCATCTTCTTATTTTCCCCCAGAGCTGTTACATCCGGAAAACTCTAGAAACTGTGAATCTGTAAAGCTATGCATTTTATAAAGAATTACACATTGACAAAGCAACAGTTCTTAAACACTCCTCACGTAGCTGTCACAAGAAAGTGCAAGTGCAAATGCAGTGAGAGATGGGCTATAAATATATAGAAACGCCGAACGCTTTAAATTACTACATTTGGTGGCCCTCTTGACAAATTGCGCATATGACACAAAAAAAGAGTCGAAATGATGATCACTTCAACTAAGCAAAAACTCGGGATCTAGAGGATGCCACTACTCTTACAAAGAATAGCAAGGATCATTACACACATACACACACAAAGTACACACATAGAAACATACATAAAAAATATAAGCAATCATGGGACAGATACCTAAGGCTAAGAATGTGCTTAGATCAGCCTTACACTGGCCTGTGCAGCAAAGCAAGCCTACGACACAACTCCGATAGCATCTGCTTCAGCACATAAGGAACAGAGGCTTTAAAAAAATAGCCAACGACGCATGCTGGGCTTGGGCAAGCAGCGACACAATGCAGCTTAAAACAATTCGGCATGAAAATAAGCAATCTGTGGCAAAGAACGAAAAATACAAAATTCCGCTCATGCTACCACGTGGAACTATGCCCTTCTGCAACAACAAGGTACTTTACTCACTGGCTCATTTTGACACAACAATGGCTCGTACATCATTTTCAAAAGCACTATGGCAGTGGCACCATGACAAGCCAGCGTAGTACGGGAACAGCGTTGCAACAGCCAGCCAAAGCTACGTTAAAACAAATCTGCCTATCGAAGTTGTAGCAAGCTCTGAACCCCATTCGTTAAACGCACTAACAAATTTCACCCTCCATGAAGTATTGTATGACAACTATGCAAATTAAGGACACATGAGTTAAATGGAGTTTGCAATATCGTAATGAAAAAGGGTAGGCAGCGTCGACTTCGACAGTTCTGACTGCCTGGACAGTAACGTACACGCCAGTGCATAAAAGATTCCACTTGTATGTAGCAGGGGCAGAGCAAGACAGGATCGAATATGTATCAGTGAGTACTGGAAGCAGATCAAATGAAATATATTTTGGATAGTTTCTGAATAATACGAAGAGCTGTGTCCACCATTACTATAAAACAACACTGGCACCTAATTTTTTCAATACAGACAGCACAGTAGAGTTGCCGGCATGCGAGAGCAGCTCTCCACAGCACGGGAAATGAAAAACAGCTAACACATAAGAGAAACATCCTTGAGGTAGGAAAATGCATCAATTAAAAGATATCTGAATAAGAAAAAAGAAGGAGTATCCGCAAGACAAACACAGGACCTCCAGACTCAATACACTAACCATCATCACGCGGGCGCAAGCTAGGTGCCATCGAGGTGCCCAACGCAGTCAGAATGGCACTTTCAGGTTAGGCATGAGATCAGAGGCTTGATAGCATTGTTCAATGTTTACAGTAAAACAAGGCGTTTGTTCTTTAGCTGAAAAAAAAAAATTTATATGAGGAGCATTTTGCACTACAACTAAAGTTCGAAGATTTTATTTTAATGTATTAGAGACGTTGAAGCCAGCCATTTGGTATTTAGAATAAAAAATGAAACATATGGATCTCCCCTGAACCACTTCCAGAATATCAATGTTTTTATCAATGTGTGTATACCAAATGGGACATGCATATTCGATAGGTCATCTAATAATATCTGTATTACATAACAGCCTAATTAAGACTAATTAAGTGAAGCCTACTTCAGCTAGAACTAGGCCAAACTTAATTCAAAGTTATGTTATAACAAGTTAAGTAAAGTGCAATTAAGCTAATACTAATTAATCCTAGGCTAATTATGTTGTGACAAATGAAGTCATGTCTCATTAAGCCAAGACAGAAATTCATGACTAATTTAACAAATAAGAATTAAATTACTAATATAAAACTATTAAGTGAGGCTTAGGGTCATAAAGCCTAGAGCCACTAAGATGACTAATTAGGCACAGTTTAAATAAAGTAGGACTAATTAAACCAAACATAATAAGCTATTACTCATTAGGCCAAGTCCATTAAGCTAAGACTAACTAATCCAAAATTGATGAGGCTAGGACAGTCAGGCCTAATTAAGCTGAGTTACTAATTCAATGATAATTAAGTCGATAATAATAAGACCAGGTCTAATTGAGGTAATAGTAATTAAGCGGCTAATATAACTAAGTTTAGCATAACTAAGCTAGGACTAATTAGGTGATGTGTAATTAAGGTACCACTAATTATAACATGCATAAGTCAGGACTAATTAAGTCAAGCTGAAATACAACATGCCTGATTAGGTTTGTGTTATCTGGAATTAAGCCAGGTCGAATTAAATTATGACTAAGCCAAGCCTAATTTAGCTCAGACTTATTAAGCTAATCCTAATTAGGCCAAGCAAGGCCTAATCCATTTTAATCTACACTAATCCTCCTTAGCCAACCCAAATCTGCTGTAATCCTTCTTGATCCACGCTAACCCACTTTAATCTGACATAATCCACACCAGTATTACTTAATCTACATAAGCCGCACTAATATGCCATAGTCCACCTTAATGCACTTTAAAGAGACCCTGAAACGGTTTTGGCAATTTTGTGCCAACATGGTGATCTGGTAGAGCAAGTCATTAGGATCATTAGAGGACAGATTTCAGTGCTCTGCGTAAGGTGTGTAATTTACAATAAGGCTTTGAACACGCACATCGCAAAAGATCGCAGCGGCTTGCCGAAATGCGTTTTCAAACGCCCCCGCCTATCGAACGATGGACGGGAGGCTGCTGATTGGCCCCTAACAAGTGACATGCACATAATTTTCCCAACCTAACTGCGAACAACGTGCTCCTACAACGTGCTCCTTCGTTTCAGCCAACGGTATCGTCGTGGCATCTGGCGGCGTACACACGAGTCGCCGGCTCTCTATTACAGAGGCTAGCACTGCCGAGGCCGGTGACCTCAGTAAAGATATCGAGGCACTATGTCGCTACGGAGGGCTCGGCAGGGCGGCTGACGAGGGAGGCGCAGTCGTCACCAGCGCGCACTCCGCAGCTGATCGAGTTCAGGAGGAACAGCAGTGGTAAGGAGGAAGGTGACAGAAATAAGCTCATAGCTGCCTTAGCGCATGGTGCTTCGCTTTATTTATGGCGTGAATGATTTCACAGTTGTGTTGCCTAATCAGTGACGCAATGTCAAAAAAGCGTTTCAGGGACCCTTTAATGTCTTAAACCACCCCTACATGCCTTTATCAGCTCTAATCCCTCCAAACCCACCCGAACCCGTCGTAGTCCCTTAATGAACCTTATCCAAGAAAGATTTTGGGTTAGACTCCAGTCATGGTGTCGAGTTCGACTCCTAGAAGATGGTGCATTAGAGTACCACAGGATATATACCCATCTACATTCACTGATCAATGATTTATTAATGCTTGAGAGTCATTTATCATTTCTTACAGGCTGCTGGTATACATTTGCTGGCTCCTTGGGAGTAAGTGAGTGAGTGAGTGAAATAACTTTATTTTGTCCACAATAGATGCGAGCGAACTCAACGTCCATGGACCGGCTAGGTCCACTCGGGGACTATCATCAGATCAAACTTGACAGCCCTCTCGCAGGCCCTCTGGACGGCCAAGATTTGGGAGGTCCGATCTTCAGCCTTGGGAAACAATATTTATGGTGAATTTTGCACCACACAATTTGTGTCGATGCCACGAGTAAAATTAGTAGTTGTGGGTTGACACTTTTCCTGTCGCCTTGTTTTTTCCTGGTGTGTTACGTCCTTTCTAGTCTTGAGGCATGCACCAACTGGCTCAGCAAGAATTTTTACTGAGATGCCCACAAGTTTACAGCTGCCTTTCCCCCTTCAACACGTTGGTTGAGGTCCTGGGTACAAGCAAGAACATCACAGCAAACATTCTGCTTGACACTATGGCCGATGGCCAGGCAATTATTTGCACAAACTCTGCCTCTGGTCATCCTGTCCATGGATGTCTGCAGGGGTGTGCAAAATGGACACCTGATGCCCCCCCGCAACGCCAAGCAATGACTTTGTACACCCAAAATGAAATCATGTTGATGCCCATGGTCCTGTCCCATGCACTGTGTACAAGATGTTGACTTTCCTGAAATGTGTTCTTTCCTTTTTTCCTGCATTGACACATTCTAGCAGAACATCTAGCCCAGTACCACATTTCTGCTAGTGAAAGTGTTGCAAGTAAATATATAGTGACACACCACAAGCTGAAAGGGAGTATGCATTGAAAAGGAAACTTGGTCTGAGGGTCCTCATTGTGCAACACTGTATATGATACTAATTGCATGACCATGGTAATTTTACTATACATCGTTAACAGATTGTGAGGCCAACTTTAGCTTAGCCTGATGAAGATGGGAACCTGGCTTAAATGGTCATAAATTCATTCAATCATTTTGCATGTGTGTCCACCTTACCGTGAATATCTCACTGTACTCATAAATGCTTTTTCCTAATCTATATGCGTATATAAACAGTGCTTCCACCAGCAGCAAGTTGATTTTTCATCCATTCTCGTCTTCTGTTATCTTCTAATTTCTCCATCTCAATTATGAATGCCAATATAACTATCCTGTGTCTTTGTTCCCTTCATTAACTGTTGACTTCATGCGCACGTGTGTATGAATGAGAAAGACAACCAAGAGGTACAATTTCCGTGGATCCCAATTATTCAGAAGCCAACTGACAAAGGTTCTCATTATCGTGTGAATCATATGTACTGTTTAAACGTGATCATATGACAGAAATCTGTCTGGTTGGGCAGGATAATGATAGTTGAAGTAAGGTGACACCAAACAACAGCAGTTTGTGGTTGTTGCCACCTTTTCTCAGCTATGATACGTTGGCTTCACTATAGGATGTATGTCATTAGGTATCATAAATCATGACGACACTTTTATTTCGAACTGATGTCAACTATATATATGGCATCTTTGTTGCGAAATCGCGTGCTCTCATTGGAGTAGCATATGTCCACCTTATCATAGCTGTGTGGAGGAGGCACGTATAGCCCCTTTGTTGCAAAATCGTGTGCTCCCATTGATGAAGAATATCTCCAGCTTATCTTAAGTGTAGTAGGAGGCGCGTGTTGCATCTTGCGAAATAGTGCGCCCCCATTGATGCAGTGCATCTCCAGCTTATCTTAGCAGCGTAGTGGAGGCGCGGTGGTTTGTAAATAACATATGTCACGTCATGGCTGCGTTTTGCCTAGTTGTCAGCGCTTCGGTTCTTCTTCTACACCAAAGCTACTACGATTTGGATATTGCGAATAAAAAAGCAACGCTATGCCGTTATGTATGGTGCGCTTGATGTGCTGCAGGTTGTGCTGGTTTTGCATCTGCCACATAAACATTTTTTTTTTTCTTGAGTGTCAGTTTAACGTCGCCGAGCAAAGTGTACAGAGGAACTTCCTGACAGGACCCGTGCTTTAGAGAGCTAACGCAACAGGTGTGAAGAATGAGTTCTTCATGGGCTATGCTAGCTTGTAAGCTCAGTTATGCAGTGATCTGGCAGCACTTCTTTTCTCACCTGACGTGTCCGACCCATCGTCGTCGCCGTGTTCACAACGTTCCCCAAGTTTCTTCGACATTGTTTAACGCCAAGGTTACGAAAGCTTCCGAGGGGCGAGTCGGCGGAAAAGTTTGTTCCTGAGCGAATGCTTCGGTGTCACATCAGTATCTCCATTTTCTGACGACTCTGGGCGTAGAACACCGATGTTCTGGCCCCATCAAAGCTCTACGTGACGATTACGTCACACTTTTCACTTTCGACGCGTCAAGTCTTCACGACAGAAAAGTTCTCAAGATGATGGCCGATGACCCTTCATTAATACACATGCTAGAGCAACGTCAACCTAGTTGCTCTAGCATAGCAAGCAAAATGTTGCGTCAGTCAAAACTTCAACATACGGTGTAATGTGGTCATCACGACTAAATCGATCGGTAGCGTGCTCTCAGAATTCCTCAAGGAGATGGCGTTCGGCGGAGCATTTACTTTATCTGTACGTTTTGCCATTGGTTTAGCTACAGCAATTTCGATTGACCCTACTCTCCGTACTACAGTGGTTTCAGCTCTGCGCACGCGCGAAGTCGATAAGGCCGCTAAGGCGCGCAACTTAAACTGCGTTGTAGCTGCGCCTTTCCCCGTTGCGGCTGTTTCTCCTCGTTTGCGTTAATAGAATCTTTTCTCTTGTTTCCGCCGTTTTTTTATATGGCGCACATGAAGGGGCAACTGCAACCTCGCGATGTGACGGCAAGTTACACGATGAGGTTTTATCAGCCGCGCTTTCCGTTTGAAGTTTTGTTGTTGTTATGTGGGGTTTAACGTCCCAAAACCAGTTCTGATTATGAGAGACGTCGTAGTGGAGGGCTCCGGAAATATTGACCACCTGGGGTTATTTAACGTGCACTGACATCGCACAGCACACGGGCCTCAACATTTCGCCTCCATCGAAGTGCAGCTGCCGCAGCCGGGATTCGATCCCGCGACCTTCGGATCAGCAGCCGAGTACCATAGCCACTAGACCACCGTGGCAGGGCCCGTTTGAAGCTTTGCGCACTAGCAGTTGGAGAGTTATTCCAACAATATCCGTAACCTGGAATATGTGCCGTTGTTACTCGCGCCGATGCGTGTGCGTGATACTGGGCGCAAGTTTCACGCTTAGTGCACCTCAGCAAGCACGCTTACTTACACGCCACGTATTTTAATAAAAGATCGAGTATTTGAGAGGTATATTTCGCCCTGGATCACGATCTTGCGTGCTATAATCGTTGTACAGCCGGCCGGTAGTTCCCTGTCACAAACGGCGCACGCGGACATCAGCGGTGGCATGTGCATATCCTTTCTTAATCGTGAAGTGGCGAGTGCAGTTTCCAAGAAAGGAAATTTAGTGCGAGCAACAAGTTAACGTGGGACAAGAAGACACACCAGATATACCTCTTTTGTGGAGATGTGTGTGCCAAACAGGTGTACTTGGGAGTATGTCTGTCCAGCAGCAATAATATATACCTCTACCACACTTCTAAGGCTTGTTTAAGTATTTCCTTAAAATTTTGCGCTCGCGACTTCTCCATCAAGAATATATGTAGCGCTGACAGCCGCATGTCGTTCATGACATAGAGGTGATAGTCCCCGAGATGGGTAACGATTAAATTTGTGGAGAGGGAAAAAAATCCATTCTCTGGCTGATCAAGAGTGTGCAAATACGGCCAATTCCAATAAATTGAACATCTTAGCCATTCAAACGCAATAAAATGTGCCTGATGTGTATGTCAACACCAATATATGTGATGTGAATCCCTTTCACAAACACCTCGATACCTCAGAAATACGTAAGGGTTCCTTACCTTCAGCTCATCAGCTTCTGGCACTTGGATATAGTGCAGCAAGTACTACATATCTTGTCCCACAATGCAAATGTAAGCCGAGGCGTGCCTATAGAGAGCAGAGCTCAGCATGGCGCGACCTCAGCAGGTCTCGTGCGGGACAGTCCCGACCTCGCACCGCCCGAATTGGCACCAGGGTGTGTGCGTCAGACTGACGAGACCGAATAGTGACAAACAAACAAACAAAGCGCGCACGGTGGCGGGGTCTTGTCACGGGCCTCGCAGAGTCTTGGCCCGCGTCCCAGTATGCGAGCGGGAAAAAAGATGGCACATTATAACTGCAAGTCGACAACTCCACCGCGCCCTCAAGCCACGTGCGGCACACGTATAAAGTTCGTCGGGGCCGGACGATGTTGTTCCCGAATACATATACAGCGCTCAACCACAAATAGGGACTGGTCAAGAGCTCATCGAGTTTAACTATTATTCTATATTCCTATTTTGGAATGTTTGGTAGCAACCTTGAGGGTGTTTTCTTTTTTCTTCTTACGGGAGTTGTTCTTTGCGCAGCACATCCCATTCACTTCCCGGGACAAGCGGGGATGAAATTAAATGAAAAATAATTACCAATAATTAAAAATAAAACAGGACATGTTAACAGCTAGCCGTGTATATATATATATATATATATATATATATATATATATATATATATATATATATATATATATATATATATATATAATGTACCGAAGCATGGATATTTTATATTAATGAGACATTTAATCATCAAATTAATTAATTAATATGAATTATTGCACTTACGGTTCAAACTGCAATCGGGTTCGGCTTTCGATTGAAAGGGGGGGGGGGGGGGGTAGTGTTACCCGTGGTGTTACCGGAATGCGGGAGAGGGGTGTGGATGGATACAATGTTATATTGATTAGCTTTTTTTTTTTTTTTTTTTTTTTTTTTTTTTTAGTGGAGAGTGGGTCCACCTGTACGTATAAGGAGTAGTTTTGGGGTGTTGTGGATGTGTACAAATCCCCGCAAACCAGCTTTACGTATGCAGGTATAGGAAGATGAGAAAGATAGGAATCGCGTATATATGGCTTACGCCCGCATTTTGGACTACGAGGAAGCCGCCGGCTCATGTACCATGTAACGCCGCGGTGAGATTGCACTTTTGATAGCCTCTTAAAGAATTATCAAGGAGGCTATGGGGTGGCCTACCAGTATTCCCATTTTTTCCCCCCCCGCAGCCTCAGGCCATGGAGCTGCTGCAATTACATGCAGGGATTTATACGCCCCCCCCCCCCCCCTTTTTTTGGATCCTCACACCCCCAAAATTTCTCCAGATAACCAATGGCTCGGTATCCACTCCCGCCCTTCGCGTACAGGCTACAGGTAACAACCCCCACCAAATCGAAATTCTGGATAAGCCCCTGAGTACGTGTACGCGCTCCCACAGCCATGAATCGTTACCGGGCATGCGGCGATAACGTACGAAAAGCGCGCGATACAGACGACGGTTCTGTGGTAGAAATACACCCCAAAAGCACATTCGCTTTTGCCAAAAGAGTGCACTTCGGGTGTGTGTTTTTTTTTTTTTCCTGCGTTATCGCCACGTGTGACGCGCCAGTCACTTCCTGGTCTCGAATGACGTGTGTCTAGTGACATAACGTTGCTGATCGTAAAGTGGCTAGCGCCGAGTTTTCGGGAAAGGATACATGCTAGCAAGCCAGATGACAATCAAGGTCGCGGGACAGCAGATACTCCCCACATACTCGATCTTTTTTCATACACTCTTATCCACAAAAGGTGTACCATCGGGGGTGTATCTTTGTCCCGCAACAATAATCCTCAACCATCTCGCGCGCTTTCCGTGCATTATAGCGGCGCTCTCGAACGGCGCTACATTGGCGTGACTTATGACTTCATGATTGAAACGTACTGGACGCCGAGTTTTCAAGAAAGCGAATGCGAGAACGCCGATGACCAAATTATTATTGTAGGACAAAAATATTCCCGAAATACACCATTCCCTGGCAAAGAGTGTAGTGCAGGCAAGCTGGATCGTTGTGGGACAAACATTGCCCAAGCACACCTGTTTAGAGTATGCTTCCAGTTATAAATCGCAAAAGGTGTGACTTTTTCCTTGCGAAGTGCGATCAGTCATCCGGCTTGCTTGATTTTCCCTCAAAACTAGCATATGTACTTGTCGAGAACGCCGTACTCACACAGATATACCATCAAACCTCGCTATATCGAACTCTCCGCATACCGCCTCGGAAAATCACATGCATTTTTAATCTTGTATTTTTGAACGGTGTCGGACGTAAAATGGATATATCGAACGCCGCGGGCACAGAACACGCGCGCCCTGTTGGGCGCCAAGCTTTCCGGCAATATCGCCTCGCTCAGGCTTTTTTTTTTTTTTTTTTCGATGGTAACCATTCTCAATCTCTCGTGCTTGTGCGATGGATTTTTTTCTTCTTCTTTAAGCTGTCATAGTAGACGGTCGTCGTTGCCAGTGATTATCAGCGAGCTATAGACTTCGCTCCGTCCAGTGAGTGTTTCTGTGAGTGGACGCGGTCGAAACCGCGGTTGCAACTAAAAGCAGGCTACACTACTTCCGACTAATGCAATACATGAACATTTACTGCGCGGCTAGTAGTTGATCAATTAATTCGGAACGAGTTTGACGCGTTTTTCTATGTGATCTCATATATCGAATTATTTCGCGATCCCGCGCGTTGTTCGATATATCGAGGTTCGGCTGTATATCGCTTTTAAAGGAACCGACGGCATGCAATTTAAAGTTGACTGGAATGACTCATTCTTGAGAATTTCAGCTTTAGGTAGCCTGTACACAGCATGTTCCCATAATCACCTTTTCTCCCTTTGTAAGCAACTGTTTATCATAGTAATCAGTATCCAGATCTCTCGTTTCTAAAACATCGGCTTATTTATCGCAATAAGTATGCCAATTTCAGTCACAACGTTTAATTGGTAGGATGTGCATGCACTTTTACCTCACATTTTAAACTACCTACGTTTGTGTAAAAGCTAAGGCGAAAGTCTGCACGCTCGTCAATATAGCCTCCGACTCATTACGTGCGATTGGCCGTCTTGGATTCTGCCTTCACGTTTTGGTAGCTAAAAAATCCTAGCAATATTTCCCTCCCTTCTTTTTATTGTATATGATGTAGTCCTATTCCCCGCTGCGTTTATAATATTGCACGCCCTGCAGACGAACCTCGATATAACGAATTATCACAGAGTAAATACATAGCTTTTTTATTGAATGTGGCAATATACGTTTACAACAAATTATCATGTATAAAGAACGTATTTTCTTGTCAGGTAGACACGACTTTAAACTGCGTATCGCTTCTGCAATCAGTATCATTAAATGAGTTATATTATAATCACCCCCCCCCCACTACCTGCTATAACATTTGCCTGGAGCACCAAAGGCTAGCTCACTCAGGGGCATTCCTGCCTCCCCAAAAAAACCTCTCATCATTGTAGGCACCCCCTCCGAGTCCAGGGAATACCAGTTCAGGTGCCCAACCGCGAGGCTGCACTTCAGCAACAAAGTACAGTATGGTCCCCTATAAAAGGAAACACACAAGCACGTGGACTGCACTCTGCAGCAACTCGTAAGTGCGCCAGAGAGTGGAGCAAAAAGAAGTACTATGTACACTTCTTGGATTATGTCTGTATTGGCAGCCAAGGCTACTGTTTATCGTGAAAGAGAATATAGTAGAGGCTTGTCCATCAGTCGTGCCTGGCTTCTGAACCCTTTTCATAATTCGCAAGTGCGCTTCTCTGCGCTGCACATTTGCCCTACTAATGGCGACAGCCGTCTTTATTTAAATGCTGTCAAAACTCAAGTTGCACATGCTACGGCACGTTTTTTTTTGGAACGTTTGTATCAGAAGGGCTGCATCGACATTTTACATGCCCTATCGCAAGCAAATTGCGCTTGCACACGCTGTTTGTCGGATTGCCAATGCCGCCATTAGTAGGGAAAGCTGCATTGCAGGGAAGCTAGCTTTACAGTCTATAAAAAGGGTCTATAGGTAGTGCTTTTAACGCTTTCCTGCCAACGTTTTCATGCTCTAAGCAGCTACCACAAATCACAGGCCAAATGCTGGCATGCGCCCTCTTCCAGGTGACGACACTGTACAGTAAAACCTCGTCATAACGAAGTTGAAGGGGGAATGGTAATTACTTCGTTATAGCCATTAGTTCATTACAACCAATATCAATTTCATCTATAGGAATTTCAAGGGGAATTGCGATTACTTCGTTATATCCGATAGTTCGTTAAATCCGGGTTCGTTATAACGAGGTTCTACTGTATATGACCAAAATGAGCACAACCAGACCAACAAATGAGCCAGACCAACAGTATGCGAGGGAGCAATAATTTATTGAGCAAGTGAAGTGGCTGTTGCCAAGCTCAGAAGACAGTAACGATGATTGGTGAAAGGGGTGTTGTACAGCAATTGGAAAACCTAAGTCGCATTCTCCGCTAGGGAGAATACATGATGGTGCAGATGCATCTGCATATTATGTTTGCCAGGAGCAGAAGACACAACCGACGATGAAACTGTGACGAGAACCTACGCAAGCACACACACACATGCACAAATGCACATAAATGCACGCAAGTTCCAAACTGGGGACAGTTCTCCACACTCCTTCTCATCGATGACAGGGAATGGACAACAGCAGAGCAGGGCCTTCCTCACTCGTACTCCAGGATCTGCTTATGGTAGAACAGTAAGTAGCTGAAAAATCGAAGCGATAAAAAGAAGGTTTAGGCTCGGAAGGTAACATGTGCAAGTTTGTAAGAAATAAGATAACTTACTTAAGAAATTTATGGGCAACTGCAGTTTCAGGATGAAATTAAATGTTATAGGGACATTAAACAAGGCATAAATCATTGGAAGATTATCACTCAGCATTAAAAGTAGTGCTCGTGGCCAGTGCATCACACAGCTCAAGCCGCCAGGGGCAAAGCCAGGATTTTACTAAGGTGAACGCCTCACATGTCTCATTGAGATGTGTCCTTGAACGAACTTGGCATCGACACAAGAACTGGTACAAGACATCACATGTCTATATGAAAGTGAATATACACTATCATGTGCGGCATATAACCACATGGAGCTATGACTTTGAGGTCATGTGTGGCAGATATGTTTGGTCTACACCCACATATCACAGCAAGATTTATGTGGGTATGGACCAAACATGAACATGGTTTTAGATGGAGCAAAAGCCTTCAGCATTTGGTAATGTATAACCTAACACACAACTTAATGCATAATTCAATGCATTATTAAATTTTTGCTAGGCTTTTGACTTCAAGTGACATGAGTAGCATAACATTGAGCTGCATTTTTTATGACCTTTCTTATTTACATGCATGTACAGGTACTCCCAGAACAGCTCTAAGGACTGGATAGGTGGCCGCTCGCTGGAGAAGCGTGCAAGTAGAAATATATTGCCGGGGCCTGCTCAGCTTCTGTAGGAAGTGGGTGTCACTTGACACTGAATCTAATTAGTGTTGCCTTGCTTCAATGGTAACCACTAGGTGCCTCGAGGCAATGTTACAAGAGCACTAGACTAATTTGGTTTTTGACATGCTCTCTGTGCGCTTAGCACCTTAGAGCTTATAAGCACACAGACGTGCCCATTTGTTTGTTTGTGCAGCTTTTATTGTTTCCTATGTTGGGCATCATTTATTTTTTCGATGCAATTTACCTGATTTGTTAGTACTATACTCGCGATGCGCGACTGTGATTAGCACTAGCAAATCAAGACGCTCCTGCATGATGCAGCCGTGAGCACATGGGGGACCCTGATTTATAACGAGATATGAACACACAGAAGCCATGAAAGTATCATGCAATATCTTTTTAACCAACAGAAACAGCATGTCTAAGGGTGACCCGATTGAACTGCTAAGTGGCACTAACACCAGCCCTTTGGCGCAAGGCCACGCTGATCTATGTGCCATAGGGAGGGAAGTCTGCTTGCAAGGGATACCTCGTATGCATACAGCATATAGCTGTATTTTTACACCGGTGCACTTCGCCTGTGAACGGCCACATGCCCAGTGTTCCGAATTATTCAGGAAGTGCCTGTACATGTGTTAAATATAGTTCCAGCATGTAGGCAGCGTGCAAGAATAATAAATACGAGAAATACGAGCTGACAACGTGCAAATGATGCAAGGTAGTGCTTCTACAAAAACACCTCTCTGAATATGAGCTTTGAAGTCTCACAAGGTTACAAGGTTATAAGGGTGGCTTTTATTTAAAGCCTTCAATTATGCTGAAGCTGCTGATTCAGTGAAATACGAGGAGGTAGCTTCCTGCAACATTTTCTAAGAAATTAAATAGAACGATAGAAGAAATTATCATTGTGTAAATGAGATAAACAAAAACAAGCCTTGTTTAAATTAGGGACCATGAAACTACATACTCTAAATTTTTCTATGCTACAGCTCACATGGTCCTGGCTTGAGACTTCACCAAGCACCACGGCCTGTCAAAGAACCTTATGGTTCTTCTCTTACTTTAACAAAATTTCTCTCTATCTCAACAACACGACAAAATAAGTTGGCAGAGACATGCAAGACTGCTCACAACTTGGAATGCAAAATCACGTGTAATCAGCAGTATGGCTCCAACGTGTTGCATGCAACCATGCACGCACTCGCAATGAGTGCTTGCTTGGCACCTCGAGGGTGCAGGTTGATTCCAACCAAAACTATGAAATTTACTTCTGAATACCATGAACCAACTTTGTTCACTTGAACCCCTCTGAATATTTGACATCAAATGGAGCTTTTTGACTGCATAAGCTGCCATGGGCTTGTTACAATGTCCGTAACTGCTGTCACTCAGGATGAGAAAAAAAATTACACCATGTCCCGCTAAAGGGGACTATGAGGCGATGCGAAGCAGCACTAGGGGTGCACACTGCGTTTGCATTGGTTTGACTAGGTGTCGCGTTTGCATCGATTTGACGCTAGCAGACGCTACCTGCGTCAGCGTTGTCTCTCGCGGGCGAGGGCGCGTTCTCGTCCCTTGCGAGCTGGTAAAGCGTTCATCGAAGAAAGAGCGTTTCCATAGTCAACGCGCGCCGTTCAGAGAGGAGAAATGCCGAGTGGAGAGGAAATGAGACGAGGAGAGGAGTGGGAGGAGGATGCGCATGCGCAGTGCGGGTGTGGACGCCGACGTCGCGGGACAGAAGCGAGAACGCAGGAGAAGCGCAAGCAGGTGGTAGGAGAGAAGTGTAGAGAGTAACGCGCAGCTGTTGGAGTGAGGGAAGGAGGAGAGTTGCACATGCGCAGTGTGAGTGCGGACGCCGACGCCGCGGGACATGCCCCCGCTAAAGATGCTTCGCATTAAAAAAAAACTCCATGCCTGCAAGCATTCGAGCATACCTCAATAGGGGCTGTGCTACCCACCGCCTCGATTCTCAGAACGTGGCTGGGCGCTTGTTCTCAGCCATGGCTCTGATATGGTAGGAGTGGTGCTTCGGGGGGGTTAAATGTTCAGTTATCGGCCATGGTTGTGCAAGGTGATTAGAACAAATAAAAAAGAGCAAGCAGATGACGATGAAGAGGAAGAAGAGGGGGAAGAGAAATGGTAATGGAAGAAGGCTGAAAGGATGAGAGAGCATGCAGCAATGTCTAGCTTACTTTGTCACTGTGTTGACTTCTCTGCATGGACGTGGAGTTTCTTATGTTAAAATGCCATCACTGACGTCACCAATGTTGCAACACATTCGTGACAGGAGTGACGTGATCATGTATCCTTACGTTGTGACGTCACAATGATGTGCGACGATGTCACCACTTGGTCGCAGTGTCTTTTTTTGGATGCATCTTGCACAGTCTCAAAAAGACTTTGCAAGATTTACGAGACATACACACATACACACACGCACACAGAAGAACAGATGTACCCACCCTTCGGAATCTAGAACATCCTGTAGGCTGGCCCGCGTGATTAGGTGGTCGTCACACTTGAACCAGTGGTCCCGGTGTTGCCGCACGTAAGCCGTGTAGTGGCCCGTCTCGATAGTTCCACTGTGGTTCACCACAGCGAATAGGCAGTACCTGCGAAATCAAGCCTTCCTCAGAGCTGGCTACTGCAGACAAGTGGGGCAGTCATCAGCGTCTGTGCCAACATAGCGTAGATGACGAGGATAGTCGTCCTAGAGCCATCATTCTGCAGATTTGCGAGGTCTGGTTTCACACCTTTTGTCACCTCCTTCGAGCAGATAAGGGTTAAAAACTAAGGAAAACAAACGAGTGACTTGCACCATCCTTGTCTCTCTGTGCCTTGTTTACCAGTGCTGCTTTAACAGTGGAGCCGCTTAGGGGCCCATTGTGTCTGCTGTCACGTAACAAGAAAAGCAGACCCGCTTTTGCCCTTGATCGACCTTGACCTAAGCCCACTGCCACGCCATAGTGATTATGCGAAGGACAATGTAGAAAGAGATAATGAAGGAAGGAAATGAAAAAAAAAAAGACAAATAAGGAAATGAAGAAGGAAAAGCCTTGAGTCGTGCAGAAGGAAGACACAGACCCACACTTGGCCTCAGCCGATTGCCATGACAGTGGTTGTGACGGTGCCAAATGATAGTGATAGCATGCAAAAAGAAAGTAAGAAAGTCCCCGGGTTGTGCAGAAGGGAAAAGTGGACCCACATTTGCCCTCGACCAACTACCCTCTGCCCACTGCTGCATGATAGTGATAGTGACAATGATAGTGCTACATGAAAGTGATAGTGAACTTGACACTCTTGCCCCAACTCCACCGTTCCCTTAGATTTCAAAGGCATGGCGTTGGCTTTAATGTTATTGCACAATACCTGGACAAGCCCACGTGGTGTGCGTACCATTTGTATTACAGCACGCACGCCAACAGATGCCAATAACAAGCATATCTGAAGCAATAGATGGTTTCGGGGACACCAATAACAACTGCAAATGCACAACCCCAACAAACTTTCAATTCTCGTGCCTTACTGCTCCATTCACCGAAATTTTTAAGTTGCATCAAGGTATAGAAGCTTCCTGTATATTTTCAAACAAAGCAAAGGTGTACAATGTCTCCAGACTGGAACTACAATCTTGTGAATAGCTTATTTTATTGTTTACTTGAGAAGTGCACATGGCACATTGTTTCAAATGTTCTAGCTCGTCTCTTCCTGTACACCTAGCATGTGTCATCTCCTTTATTGTGGCACAAGTGTAACGACCTACGATGGTGGACAAAGCCAGAAGCTTTTAGTGAAGCATATTTGTAAACATTGAAAGTCTATAGATTAAAGCTTTAAGGATGGCTAAAGAGGAACCTTCTGAAAGACAAAACTGGAGCCACCAATGCAAACATGATAACACCATTCACAAGGCAGCAGACTTTATTGCCCCTCTTACAGAACAGCTTACTTACCAATGCGATCACACAGTGCTTTGGCACTTTCGTCAGAGGCAGTGTGGGGCACTCTCTGGCCAGTACTTCAGTTGGCACATCGCTATGGAAGAGCTAGATTGACCAAGGTCAAGCTAGCTCATCCAAGGCAATGTGAGAAAAGCACCGGACATGTTGAGTTGGTCTAGCCCATGGTACAAGATTTGTTCGAGTGCTGCTACACAGGGGTGGCTCAATAGAACCTCAATATAACGAATGCAGTTATAACAAATTAAATGAAAAATTGTATTCCCATTGAAACAGTGCTACGAGTGTACATTTGTAACTAATAATCAAATACAATGAAGCTAATACCATGTCATACAAGCCGTTAAAAAAAGGACTGACTGCATGATGGCAGATTTTACCGGGCTACAAGACAGCTACATGGCTCACTTGTTATCGTGGCAGGGCTGTGGAGCTGGATTGGCTGGGCTCGAAGAGGATGAGGCCCGTCCCCCTTTGGAGGATGATGGAGCACGGGGACCAGACATGAAGGGGCTCATGTCCAGGTACTGGGGAAAGCTGATGAGGGAGGAGATCTTCTTGTGAAAGCGTGATGAATGCTCAAAGCGCTTCAGGTGAAAGCTGCACACCACCGGCAGCTGCTTCATGGTCAGCTGCTTGGTTGACTCCTGGTAACTCTCGCACCGGCCACAACGGATCTTGGCAGAGCTGCCCAGGTGCTCGGGACGGGTGAACCTGGTGACAGTTGCAGATTACTTGATGACTCTTCTCGTGTTACGGCTACACGACTTTTGCAGTAACTGTGTTTTATAGAGGTGCAGAAAGGGGCGCAATTTCTTCTGGACTAGCACTGTGGTCTGTGCAAAATATTCGGTTCAACTGCCTGGTGGCCGATACCTATGAAACACAACTATATCCCACACACGATGTAGTAAAAAAATTGGCTGCGTATCTGTGTGCTTCACAAACATTGTCGAAAGACGATAGTCTTCTGTCGGCCGTACAACGCTGCGTGAGATATGGACGCCATCTGGCAGCGCCGTCGGGAAACATGAGCTTGTGCAGAATCCCTGGGCAAGTGCCAGGTGGCAGCACCAAATCGTTGGCAGAGGCCTTTTTCGTGCATAGCGTCGCATTGTTAGTGCAGCCTAACAAACACTAGGGTCTTTAGAATTACGTATCTATGTATTTTAAAGTAAAGGAACACACCACCTAATACTTACGTATTGATGTTGCGCCTCAGATATGTGTAATATTTGCTTTTTGATCGACAATGTTCACAAGTATGAATGCAGCTACCAGTTCAAGATGGCTGGGCGTTAGGCAAGTGCTTAAACTTTGGCCGGGTGGCCGAATCGTGACAGACAAACAGAAAGACAGAACAAAATTTCTGCCTTCAAGTATCCCAAGAAAGACTATCATCTTTAAAAGCATGAAGTAATGATGTGGTTCTCCAAATATGAGAAATGAGCCGGGCATACCACTTCACTGGTCATCATGTGCAGTTTAACAGTCGAACACACTTATAACAATATTCGAGGGCCATAAAGAATTCCCCTGTTGTAACCTGTACTTGTCACGACTGGTTTGCATGAAGAAAGCTAAATAGGCAAATGGCAGAGCCATCATGAGAAAAATTCAGAAACTGTCACGTTACATGCATGTTGGGGACAGCAGGACAGGGTGTGAAAAAGACAAAGCTCATGTATGTTTTTGGTTATATTCTCAAGGTCACAGCAGCATTGCAGACAGCTCTAAATGCCAGCCAGTAATGCTTTTAGGTGTTGGTAATCATACGCATATGTTCGTATCTAGACAGTGAATGTGCATATTTAATGGACAAATTGTTTTGACCATGACAGCTTCTCGCACTTTCCTACTAAGGACAAGCAACTTATTCGGTCGGCACAACTGAGCAGAATGAAGGGCCAGCAAAGTGCCTTGGCAGTGAGCGCAGTTGGCATGGTAAATTCACATCTCAGAGTGTAGTGCAGTGTAGGGCTATGGACTCAGCTCTCATTCATATAACCAATAGGCTAGGTATTGTTATAAGTTGGTTCAACTATACTAGCATTTCCTGACCTACCTCAGAGCCATATAAGGAATAACTGAAGGACCAACAGGGCATCTAATTGCCAGTGACAGCACGCAAATGCATGCACACACACTGAATCAGTGCAGCATGCACGTAATGACGAACTAAATAAAAATGTTCCCATAAGAGAAAGGAGAAGGAAGGGGGTGTTTCAACATGGGGTGTCTAATAGCAAAGCTTGGTGCCCTATTATGGCACAGGCACATGGCTTACCAGGTGGAATACAACACTTCTAAGGATGCCGGATGATCGGCATATTTCCACGATGCTGATGGAATGCGGTTGCGTCACCGTTCAAGTGAAACGAGCATACTACTTGACAAAGCATGTCATCAACAATAATGTATTGACTATGACAATGACTGTTAAGTGGTTTTTGCTTTTTTAATTTCTTTTTTAACTTAAGCAAGAAAAGTTGGTATCCACATGGCAGCGGTCACAGTGTAGGTGGTAACGGAGAAGATACACACAGGCTCTCAAACTTTCGCAGTTGCTTTGGTGTATCGAATACTCATGCACATATTCCCAGAAAGTGCTTGCTCCATTGAAATTTATAGATGTTGATTAGTCCTGAAAATTTTTCTATGTCTCAGAATTTCTTAGCAACTGGTTGCAATCCAACATGAGGAAAAAGAAATTTAGGCATTCTGGGTGAAGTTCACTTTCACTGTTCCACAACGCCTCAAAAGCATGGCTTGATTATCAAGCACGGCTCCGCAATTAGGAGTTACTTCAGTCCCTGACATTTCGTATGGCCTTTCACATTGCAATGACATCAAGAACACATTTCTCAGGTAACTGCTCCGTATTGACCTCAGTGCTCAATACAGAGCTCAAGTGCTCGGTAATTGCTCTGTAATGACCTCAATGTGCACGGTTCAAGAAAACTGAAAGTGAGCTTTCAGTTGCTGGTCTAGACTCTTTTCATAAACTGTAAAGCTAGCTTCCCTGCAATGCAACTTGCCCTACTAATGGTGACAGCTGTCTTCATTTAAATGCTGTGAAAATTCAAGTTGCACAAGCTGCGGCCCATTTTTGGGGATGTTTGTATCAGAAGGGCTGTGTCGACATTTTACATGCCCTATCGCAAGCAAATTGCACTTGCACACGTTGTTTGCCGGATTGCCAATGCCGCCATTAGTAGGGCAAGCTGCATTGCAGGAAAGCTAGCTTGCAGTTTATGAAAGGGTCTATACTTCAAAAGGAAGGTGTTTACACAATTTCTTTGTGCCATAGGTTTCTTTAGACTGTTTTCTTTGCCAACATTTACAAACATACAAACACCAATAGGCTACCTCCAGGCCACCTCTCCATACACTACGAAAACACTCATATTACCTCGCATTACGAAAATCAACACCCAGTGGCTCACCTTTCTAGGCAGTCCAAAAGGGAAGTTGGTTCCGAATCTTCCGCTTCTGTAAAGGCAAAGAAATAATATACAGTGAAATTATTTTGAAATTATTTTAAGACAAAGGTATTTTATGAAAGGCTTTACCGGCATCACTTCAGCCCCCAAAATGACACCACGGAAGGAGCATGCAGCTTTTCCAGCATCAGCCCCATTCACTTTAGGGTTTCCCACCGGGGCTTGCTAAAAATGTCTCTTTGAAAAGATTGGTCGAAGAGGATTGTTACATCACACAGTAAACTGACAGAAAAGGCCCAGGAACGTGTGTTGCATCGTGTACACCGGAACATTGCATGAAAGGTTGAAGATGTGATTAATAATAATTATAATACTAATAATCTGAGGTTTTACATGCCGTGACTATATGACTCAATTATGAGGCAAGCTGCAATGGACGGCTCCGGAAATTTTGACCACCTGGATTCTTCAACGCACACTGACATCGCACAGTACACAGCATCTCCATTAAAATGCAACTGCCAGGCCTAGAATTGGACCCATGTCTTTTTGGACAGTAGCAGAGCGCTGGAAGCACCATACGACCGTGGTGGCCGGAAGATGTGAATGAGCTTTGCTGTATATACAGCGTTTTCGAAGGTCCTGCTGAAGTGGATGTTTTCTTAAGTTTTTTTTTTTTTTTTTAAATGCATACAATGTGAAAGTCCATGCAATTAATATTTCTCTTTTAGACAAGTCCACTTTGATGTCAGCGATAACTGCAAATGAGGGATCAGTTTTTTTTTTGTTTTTTTTTCTTTCTTGGTTGTTCAAGCTCATATAGCCTGAAGCACCCTAAAGAATGGGCTCGGCTTGACGCGAAGGCAAATATGACTCACCTGGGGAGGAACTGTTGTGCTGCTGCTGCTGCTGCTGCTGTTGGTGGCTGCTGGGTCCCAAGTCTAGGGAGATGTCCCAGAATGGATCGATGGTTGTGGACACACCTCTGCAATGAGAGAAGATAAACATTGGCTTCAAAACCTCGGAGAAAGGCCCTGGTCTCACATGTTTTGGAAGCAAGCACCTCCTTGCTTCCAGTAATGAAAATGTGACTGCCAACCACACAGAACTACGCATAGGCTCTGAAAAGCATATGAAAAATGTGCTTGGGACAACCTGCACAGGGGACAGAGAATTCTGCCCAGCCCATTTCTACAGTATGCACAATTGTACACATTCGAGAAGCTTTGGACACAGCACGATGATGATGATGATGACAGCTACAAGATTTAACTGATAAGGTGCCTGCCTTAGGACGAGTCAGATAGCGAGGTAAGGACAAATTAATGAAACATCACTGGCAACTCACTTGCAGGACTGGCAGACCACGTCTGACTGCAGCCCTCCAGTGAAGATCTGATCAATGATGCAGTTGCAGTGGTGTGGATTTGTAGTGGACATTCCGTTGGTGCCTGAAGTGAAAACGTCACAGCTCATTTACACCAATGCACACTAAACAAGGCTTTGTTCCCGTGCTGCCATCTTGGCCATGGTGTTTCAGCACGGCAGAGAACTTCCGTGACAAGTGATGTGTGCATTTCTGTTCTGAAATAGCAGGAAACCGGCCCTGCTTATCCATGGTACCACTCTTTGCATAGTACCCAACTTGCATGAATTTGACACAGCAAAACCTCGTAACAAATTCAGTAGTATGACATAGAAAGAGTTTTGTTATATCCAATAATTCTTTATGAATGTATGTTCAGAACACTTTAGCAGTATACTACTTTACTTCATTTGTTATATCGGCATTTGTCACATCAAGGTTTAACTGTAGAAAGTTCTTGTCACTTGAGTGTGTAGAGGTGTTAGAAACGACAACACCCATGTTTTTATAAGTGTGTCGTTGGAAGCAGAAGTGAAGATGAAATCTGCAAAAATGTTTAATTCTTGCTTAGCCTGAGAAGACAGCCTCCAATTAAATATTTCAGCCTGTAATGGTTCTTGCAGCTTACACATTTATCTAACATAATTTAGAAGGGTCATACACAAACAGAGCAGTAACTCGCGCTTGCTGTGGAACCCGTATTGCGTAGTATTTTGTTGCCGAGACTTCACATGTTGATTATCATTGCACATCAAAATAGCCAACACCTTCCATTATAATTTACTCACATTAGCAAAGACAGCTAAAAAAGAAGCTGAGACTATAAGTTCTTGAAACATCAGACAGACTTTCTCTGTTGGTAGTAGTAAACTGCACAACAATTCCTTCGTATGTAACTCACAATAAAATAGAAAGCTGTGTTTAAAACTACGACATCTCAACTCCTTTGGCCATCCTGGCACAAGGCTATTTCGGTGGCCCAAAGACTTCAAGCTGACCTTTGCAATGCCGGTGCAGCACGTCCAGCGTGGCAATAAAGAACTCGTGGGCATCTTGTTGTTCGTAACCAGCCAAGTGGCGAGCGTGAGTCCAGACCAAGTGGAGTAGCCGGTACGGAATGTGGGGGCTTGACTTGCCACAGTAGAACTGCACACAGACAGTGCAACAATGCAGCAAAGTGCGACTCACCAAAAATTAAAACACTCGTGTGAATAAGTGAGCGCTTAAACGGTCCATTCGTTTGGCTGCACTAATAGAGCATCCCAATCAAACACTTTAGCCATCTTGGAGCAGTTAAGCAGCTAACACGCCTAGAATTTGTGCACCAAGGCGTCCTAGGAGCGTCATGCCTACGGTACTACCATAGCATACCCAGTACAGAAATCCACCATGCAAGAATTTGTGCAGAACACTGAGAAATGGTGGCGCCAACCTTAAGAGGTGTGTGTGAACGTAGCTGCAGCTGTGAATGTAGCTGTAAACCACACGTCCATGATATACAAGCAATGCAACAGGCGGACTTGTTATAAATCTGCCATATTGTGAGTCAAGCACTGCTGCATCACTGTACAACAGTAAAGTTCACACATTATACGCAAATGCAAAGTACCGTATTTGCACGAATCTAACGCGCACCTTTTTTCCGATAAAACGGGTCTAAAAATCGTATGCGCGTTAGAATCAAGTGCGAACGAACGACACCGTTACCATATCGCTGTCGGCATCAAAATGGCCGTCTCCGAACGCGCTTCAGGCGCCGTCGAACGGTCACTGCCAGAAAAACGAGCTAGCGGCGCGGCACTCTTTGGCGCGCATAGTTTCTGTAGTTTCTATGTCGCCGCCGGACCCCCTGTAATGACGCCACGACACACATGATGCGTAGGCCGATGATAATCGCCGCGCCGGCTTGGCCGTCTTGCGGCCAACCAAAGTCGCTACGTCGCCGATGCAATCTCCGAGACGCCCAGCCACACGAGCTTTCGATAGCGTTCGAGGGTGGCCGTAACGGGAAAATAGATTTTTCCCATCACCGCACTCAAAACGACTCATCATCGCATTTCTCCCTCATATCCGTGCAGAGCCCAAGCCTCTCAGTTGTGCGCGCAGCTTGAAGTCCGAGATTGCATCGCAGCAATCACGTGACCACGCCCCGACAATGCTTAGGCTTAGCTGCGCCACCCTGCGCAGCACACATGGCAGCACACGGCAGCGGGCGTGAGGGAACTGCGATAGCACGGAGGAATGCAGCATTGCGAGTAAATGATGTTATCGCCGCTTGCACGTGGACTTATGAATCGGTGCGCTGTACATCTTCGAAGACACGGCGGATCAAGTGAAGCGGGACTGCAGGGCTTCAAAGTTAGCGGGGCGTTTATTATGCAAGTATGGCATTTGGTTTTATGAATGTGAGAAGGTTGATCACTAAGGTTTCTTTTTTTTTTTTTTCGTGTCACGAAAAATGGGTGCGCATTACAATCGATGTTTCACTATTTTTCTTTCGTGTTCGTTACAATGGAGGGCACGGTAGAATCGTGCAAATACGGTATACTTCGTAATGAAAAGGAAGGAAGGGACACACAAATGCATTGAGGGGACTTCAACACTTAGTCGCTGTTATAAGGTGCCTAGTTCGAATATATTGCGTGAATTTCAGCAGCCAAGAGTACTATAAGGCTACCAAGCCTCCAAAATATATAATCTAAACATCTCAAATTCACTCCAAGTTCTGTCTTCTTATTTTCAGCAAAAATATACTGAACTCTTGTCAGCAATGCCAATATAAAATGATGACAACAGAAGCTGAGAGAGGCTCTATTTCCTTCTTCCCTATAAATTAACAAATAAATAAAGGTCAACTGTCAATATGCTAATGATGACGTAGGCAGTCATCAATGTGCACTAGGTGTAGCAACCCCACCTCTTGGAATAGCCTTGACATTTCGCAGACAAGGCACATGGAAGGATCATCGCGGAACTGGCAGACATGCCGGTCGGCCAGGAAGTAATCCCGCAGCAGTGGGGTGTGCGTCAGAGCTTGCACAATGCAGTTCATGAAGCAGGTGTTCCCCAGGTTGATCAGACCACGCAGGCCTGGTGGGGAAAAAAGAGCACTTACACTTAAACACGCGAAGCTATGAGAACATCAAATGCCACAAATGAAAGAGCAATGATGTGAAGATTCCAGCAGGCCAAGACGAGAGTACAAGAACAGAAGAACGCACAGGACAGAAGCTGCACACCAGCTTCTGCCCTGGTGGAATCTTCACACCACGGATATGTACCAACTGGCCCAACAAACCACTCTGTTCAAAGACCAATGAAATGGTCTGATTGGAAAGCCATTCCGTGTCTATTTCTGGCAAATGAGTTCTGCAGAATAATGCAAAGCGGAATAATGATATAAAAGAGAAAGTTAACATCCATCTGTTTGCAGCATAAACGTAAAAGTTTAATGCAAAACAGAACGAAAACTTTGTTCTGATCCAGGGTTCGGACCCGTGACTAATGCCTGTTTGGGGTAGTCGCCCTAGTGACTGAGCTAACCGGGAGGCTAACAATAGGCAGTGTGACGGCAAATTGATCGCAAATTGATCGACAACTAGAAGTACAAGGCCATGAGCTTTTATTTCAGAGAAATCCATATAGATTTTCTTGTAGCCTTCTGCTGCAACCTGTTGGATACTAATTTTTCCTTTCAATGTCTACTTCTCTAACAAGTACAGGATAGGTAAAGGTGATACATTCGATATAACGAAATATCGGTTATAACAAAGTAAACCAGAAATAGTACTACCATAAAAACAGTGTCATGAATATAACATATGTTCAGATACAATGGAGCTATTTTTGAGTTGGAAAAATAGGTGAGTGGGCGGATGGGTGCGTGCGTGTGTTAAACTAAGGAAATAAAACCACAGGTCAACATGCACAAACCTATGTAGGAGTTGTTGGCAATGCGCTTGCGCCGTGGATTTCTGCGAAGCAGGTCCAGCTCGAAGTTGCTGGGCTCCCAGTGCTGGTAATATTCTTGCAGCCCTGCATTCAAGCCATAGATGGAGTCATACGTCAAGGTGGTGTGCCACTGAACTATATGGCAGTTTCACGACTGGCCTCCCTCACAGCATTCAACACCATGATGGCCATTCAAATCTGTGCTCAATCAACATCATTTGGCATTAACCAGCACCACCTTTATGGCACAACATCTGTATTTAGGAGCTTATTGGTATAGTTCCTACGGGAAACAGGTTTTTTGTATCGAGCAGCTGCATTTTGGTCAGCAACTGATCACTACTTCCACAATATATGTTTGCAAACTCGAATAACAAGTCAGCAATAAGAGGACATATCTAGCACAATGCTGCATAGTAAACAAAGAATGCAAGTACTGACAAGCACTTGGAGACAGCGAGCAACAATTAGGACAAAAAAGACAACATTTTTCGTCTCACCAAGTAGCCTGGCACAACGGCGGCGATGTTTACGGGCCACAGCTTCGAGTTCACGGTCATACACATAGTCAGCACATGTGAAGCAATACACCACTCCATACGAAATGTCAACAGCTGAAAAGTTCAAGAGCAGCAAAAGAAACTCACATCAGTACACTTTCCGAAGTAATGAACATTCACTTCATTCTGACTGAGACTAACTTATTTTGGCCCAGTTACACTTTTAAAAAAGATGAATCAATGCACCAACATTTTTTTACCTTCAGGACCTTAACTTCCAATGGGAAATCTAACAGGGGTAATAAAATATGTGATAATGTCAATTTAATGCTAATTGTACAATCATAGCAGATTTTCCTTAACACAACATTACAAGGCATAATTAAACTCATGAAAAAAGAAAAAAGAAATGCTAATACTACTAGGAAATTTTTATTTTTATTAAACAATGCGGTGTCATTCTGCTCTTTTGATGTGCATGGCAGAAATGATTGTGAAAAACATGTCACGTGCATATATTTGAACTTCATTTCGATCCATGCAGTGAGAAAAACTGTGAAGTTGTGACATGAATTCCAGATGTAGGGTAGGAAACATTTTGCACAACTCTCCAGCAAGACAGGTAAAAACAAAATGTGTCACTTTGTTGTCCTCAAATGCCTCTGCTGAAGAGGATTACCTAAACAACTTTGCTCCATAGGAGGCCAGCCTAAGGGATCTAGGAAGAGAGTGACAGCACCAATAGAAGCAGCAAGACTGGAAGTAAATAATTTCACGTATTTTGATTGTAAGAGACCTATTTGTGCTTCTTCGTATACCATTCTTAATATTTTTTATTAATGCCTAATTTCTAAAATAATAAGTTTGGTAGATTGTTTCCATAGATATTGGCTTTTAAACAAACTCTAATCCCTTACTTCACAATATGATGCAGTTGTGCAGAAACAACGTGAAACACATCAACTCATCACCCATCACTGTTAAACAAAATCGAAGCAACATTACAATGTGCAATTCATAAACCGCTACTACTAGTGCCACCCGAGGAATATTAATTGGCTGAGGAGCCAGATTTTGCCGTCAACCTTTTTCCATCCCCCTTCTTCTGGCAATTTGAGAAGTGTCATACACATTGTAAAACCTTTCTGCAACTTTCATAAGAGAACATATTCTTTAGAAGGGAGGATGGAATTCCGAAATGAAACAATTTATTTCCACGTGACCATATACTGCTGTATCATCAACGTAGACCTGATTTTGCTTTGCCTGTGGCAATGACTCTCACGTCAGTGCTTACCTAACAGATGCTGATTGGCCCGAGCATGCTCGTGAATGTGCCGGTTCCCGTAGCAACCAAAGTATACACACTGTAGACATGCGTGAAGCCTAGGACCTCTGGCATGGCAAGTGTGACAAGCGCACAGCTGGGCCTGCATGTTCCATGTTCAGAAGGAAAGGAATGCAACCTTGTTAGCAACACATACAGCAAGGGGGAAAAAAAGAAAGAAAAAGAAGAACACATGGATACAGGGATTCGTGTTGTGTTTCCCTTTGGATCGAGTGTCTCTCTATTTTTTTTTTCTTTAGTTGCAGTAGCTGTTGTTCAACAAAGAGTCACACACATGAACAAACAATATCAATGCAATTCACTCAATGACTCAGTCATTTTGTAATGCAGAGTATTTCAGATGCATTAACGTTTAAATCGTACGTCTCAAAAAAATAGTAGTTGACGTTAAGGAAACAATGCTACAAGGCATCAACATTTAACTGCAGAAAACCTGCACTTTCAGGAGACAGCATTCGATTACAATGTGGCATATATTTTATAGAATTCCGAAATTATTCAACTGCAATAGGAACACATACTGCACAACACTTATTAATGCTGCGAGAAGGAAAGCCGTTCACACACAAACGTGCAGAATGGCAGGGGAACGTCCAGTTTGCTGCATTTTCATGCATTGCTCCGAGAACACAGCATCTAGAGCAGAATCAAACGCTACAAAAGAACGAACGTCATACAGAGCTCGCGCATGAACGCAGCTTTGTTTATTCATTGCGCAAGCTGTAGATATTAGCGAGAGATTAGCATAATCACCCATTCCACTAAACGGCGTCACACCGACATGCCACAAAGATAAAACGCATGTTCGGGAGTTCAACTACGCAGTTTCACTCAACGTTTATAAACGTTGGTTTCACTGGTTAAGGCTAAACGTAGGCAGGTTTCGGCATTGTAACAGAACGCACGAACTCTACATCTACCCGTTCGCTTTGATAAAGAGAACTGTAGCTAGATTGAAACATCTAAGGCATTCGGCGCTCGTTTATGCAATTCCTTGTTTTGTTTGTTTTTTCTCTTCTCTCTCTTGTGAGCCTGAACTTGACCTTGCGCTGTTTTTCTTCACTGAGAGCGGGTTCTTCCTGCGTTAACTAAAAGCCAGCCGAGTCGACCCGCGTACACTGGGCAAAGGAGTCGTCCTTTGGAAACGTTGGCCATCGACCGCTGCAAGCGAATACGACATCGATAATCTCACGACAAAGTGAAGGGTCTCCGCGCACCTCAATTACGTTGCATAATAGCGCCGATGACCGTTCGTGCGTTTGACGAACACGGGCTCGCGATTCGCTTGTATCGCAGCCGGACCCATCAGCTATCCTGGTCTTAACAAACCGATCGAACGTCTCCAAAAAGAGACAGCGCGATGGAACGGTGGCTCTCGCCGTAGAAACGAAGGGTGTCCCGTCATATCGCCCACCTTTTTCGCACGGGCTTCCTTCGAGACGCAGCACACGAAGTACGAATGGATGAGCCGGTAGGCTTGGGTGCCCTTGGCTTCCTTGAGAGCTGTCAGATGCGGACAGCCATGTGCGCTCATCCTTGCTCACCCGACGCAGTAGAGTCGTCCCTGCGAGCGGACAGCTGTTTTTATCCTCGGTGATTCGCAGCTTCGTTCGTAGCGTGGAAAGGCGCAGACCCGCGGCGTTTTTGCACGGTGGCGTCGCAGGCCACCAGAGATATGCCAGGTCGGGCAACAAAAGAGAGGCGCCGGTCTCCCCCCCTACCTGTACTGGAAAAGTGAGACGCCGGCTCGTGTGATCACAGCGGCTTCGGCTTTTTGTGTTGTTGTCCCTTTAACAGTATCTGCACGCGCTAGACTCCTAAAACCACTGAAGCTGAATAACCGTGTGGCCGTGTTCAAGAGTGTTACATACTGCCACCTGACGGGATCCTAATTTTCTTTCTCTTATTTAGTTCGTTTCTGGCGTGCCAAAGAGGTCATGAACAGTTGTCATCCACCAGTTTGAAGCTTCAAGCGTTGTAGTGGGGTGCTACAAGGGTGATCAATCCATATGACTCTTTTGGAAGAAATGTTTCTGGATTCGAACGGGGACCCAACGCCACTGCGGGTCCACGAGGCCAACGCCTCCGGGACGGTGGTGCTTGCAGGAAAATTTTGCCCCGGCTTTACCATAGCGTTAATATACTGAGTCAGTACATTAACTATATGGGCTTTGCCAGACGGAAAGCGCACCTGCGATCTGGCAGCATTTCCACAGTCTTAGGCAAATGTTTTGGACTTCGAGTAGTCGCAATGGCAGCTTCACTGTGAAGGCGCTTAGCCGTGCTCCCTTAAGGGCTGCAGAAATTAGCGCCTTTTTCCTTTCCTCAAGTCACTAACAACAACAACAACACTGTGGGAGGAGGGCACCTACATTTTGCTTCAGTCAACACGGAATTTTTTTTTTTTTGTTAGCACGGACAATTTTCTTCTGTAAATGTAGATTTTCATGCGAACCATACATGTAACGGAGGAGGGGAATCAGGGCCTCTCTTAGTTAGAAACAGCCTAAAGCAACCAAACCCCTCCTTTTATTTTTGAGTACGTGTGCGCAAACAGTTCAAAAATGTGGGCAGAAGGATAGCTGCCCCAATTGCCTAGTTTGCTGAAGCATTACAAGCACCTGAACCTGGCTCTCCCACATATGTCCACATCCATTTTTATAATTTACATATTTCACTGTAAACATATTTCCCCATTGCTTTCTCTGGGTTCCCTCACTTATTCCTCTCCCCCTAACAGGTTGCTATGCTTTTAAATCCTTCATTATTCATATAAATGGCCCACCCCACCACATTCTGCCTCATGAGGCCTTGAAATGGTACCAAGGCCCAATAAGCAATACTAATGTGGACATGTGGACACCTGTTGATGTGTTTAGAACTTTACATAAATGTTCATTTCACGTATTTTTTAGCGATAGTAGTGATGTAAACCGTTTGAGTCAACATTGCTGTCAAAAAGATTAACACAATGCTTATAATTGCGTGTAAGCAAATCTTTTGGCAGCAGGCCAGATCTGCAGAAACCTCTTTTTTTCTTGAGCACACAAAATAATGTGCAGTGCTTTCAGTATTAAAATTACAGTAGCAACTTGCAAGGAATATTCATCTTGGGAACTTTGTCTAAAGGAATGACAATGCAAAAATTGTATTGCTTATCACTTCATGAATTGAATTTTGATTTGTTGCCAATGTTATGGTACAGAGTTTCGGATATGTAAATTTTATATTTCCATTCTTTTCTCAGCAATTCATGCATGTAAACAGCAACAACAACGACAAAAAAAGAAAAAAGAAAAAAAGAAATCGACGCCCTAAATCAATGTTCTGCTTCGTACAGCAAGGAAAATCCTGCTTTCATTTTCAAACGCAGAAATCCTTCACTAAGACTGGTGTAGCATTTGTCTAATAACAGCATTTGTGCATTTTGCATACCCGTATATAAGTCAGGAAGCTTTTCCCAGCCGGAAGACATTTCAATCAAATTTAGAAATGAGTGAAATGACACAAGAACACGGTGTTGCATCAAAGAGCCAGGGATGCATCCAGCAAATGCACCCGGCTTATGTCAATAATGACAATGAACATTTAATGCCAGCTTTCGTGTGCCATACAACGGGAGAAAAAAGGGGGGATGTGGGGATGAGGTTGAAACTGAAAGAAAAGATTCAGTCTTTGGAAGACTCTTCAGTTTTCTGTGACCCCACGTTTTCTGCCTCGGATGCGTTCGTTGAGAGATCAGTGCTGCCGCCGTTAGATGAAGCGTCGTCAGGCTTGCTGTCTGCGGCTTCAGCAGCACCTCTCGCTTTGTCATCTGCAGCTGTTTCTGAGGACTTCTTATTTTCTTCACACTCCGCTTTTTCGTCGGCTTCCACCTTTTTGTCTTTGGCTTCATGTTCATCCTTTGGCACATCAGTAAATGCAGAAGGCTCCTTTGGTGCTTCCGCATCTGGTTGTGGCTTCGTTACTTCCAGGAGGTTGTACTTTCTGAACTCCAGGTAACGAGGCATCAGGGAGATGCAGCAGATGTTGTGCAGCACGTCTATCATGAGCACCAAGTCTGGCTTGCGCAGTTCCCCCGTCCACAGAGGCTTGGCATTTTTTACCACCTGCGACAAACAAACATACCCTTCCTTAGGTATGTAGTAGTTCCTTCTTTATGCAAGTTAAAAGAGCTGGCTAATGTATAACCTTGATGCGCTAAGGCTCAACCAATAGTTTATACTGACATCAGAACAAAGGAATGTATTTAGCAGCTGGGGCTTGGCATATTGTTCATGTTGTAATAATGTGTAATGCAGCCTTTGATTACCTAGCATAAAAAATGAAATTTGTAACTAATCTTTTTTTTGTATAGGCCTGCAATGTGCTTGATTGACACATGGTGCTGCCATTCCTAAGAACATGCAAATGAGCTTTTGTGACAACCTTTTATAAGTTTCTTTTCTTCGTCCTTTTCTTTTAAAACAGCTTGTGTTCCTGTGTACCACGCATAAACCATGCACACAAACAGCGCTTTGCACATTGTTACAGACCTGCACTATCTCCTGAAGCATTGGGTTGTGCTGAAGGCTGCTGTTGTGGCGTATTTTTCCAGCGACCAGGTAAGCGACCTCAGGCGAGCCAGAGTCGTCGTACGATGCGAGCACAGTTTCCACTGTCTTCTTCATGGTGTCCAGATGGGCTTTGCAAGTTGTCTGCACGGGCAGCAGGCGCTGGATGAAACGGCTGCGCTGTTCGTGCTTCGCCTTCAGGTCCTCAAAGATGGTCGTCACCAGCCGCCCAGGGTCGTCCACCTAAACTTGTCAAGAACAGTCATCGTCATTTCTGAATGCTATTTGTTTCAATAATGTGCAGCAGCAAAAGCAATCTGATTGCACATGCACATGAAAGCACTACTGTTGGGAAAGCACCTGGCAACATACAGTGTTACAGTAAAACCTCGTTATAATGAAATTGAAGGGAGAGAGGTAATTACTTTGTTACAACCATTAGTTCATTATAACCAATATCAATTTCATGTATAGGAACTTCAAGGGGAATTGCAATTGCTTCGTTATATCCAATAGTTCGTTATATCTGGGTTCGTTATAACGAGGTTCTACTGTATAATGAAATGGATACGTTGGTGAGAACAGTGCAAGTCATTGTGCTACAAAAGAATGAAAGAAGCAGCACTCAAAGTATGAAATATTAAAGAGAACCGTTAAACTTAAAGTAGTAAATGTACTGATTGATTGATTGATTTGTGGGGTTTAACGTCCCAAAACCAGTTCTGATTATGAGAGACGCCGTAGTGGAGGGCTCCGGAAATTTCGACCACCTGGGGTTCTTTAACGTGCACTGACATCGCACAGAACACGAGCCTCGACATTTCGCCTCCATCGAAATGCAGCCGCCGCGGCCGGGATTCGATCCCGCGACCTCCGGATCTGCAGCCGAGTGCCATAACCACTAGACCACCGTGGCGGGGCAGTAAATGTACTAAGATCAGCTAAAAGTTAAAGTAGGAAATGTACTAAGATCAGCTGAAAGTCACCTATGCAAACTTTTATTAGTGAATACATCATCTGACATAGTATCTAAATAGATAATCTGACACGTAGCTAAAAGGAGCGCTGTAAAACCTCGGAATGCCATATTCAGCTAACACAGCCAATTGGGTCAAGCCTAAAGGGGGCAAAAAAGAAATAATTTGGGAACAGTGCCCTACTAACATCAGCACTTTGCAGTCATAGTATTGTGACATGAGATTCAATCAAATCTCAGGGTCTGTTGGAAACAATAGAAGTGAACAGTGCATGAAGACAACTTGACATAAACCGAAGTTGCTGCAATGTTTCCCATTCTTAAACTGTTTTTGTGAACTTGGTGTCACAAGCTGAACTTCAAATATAGCCGAGGTACACACGCACAAAGCTGCTGCGCATGTGTTGCTGAACCCTGCTTTTCCATTGTGCATAGTGTTGTGCCACTAATGCAATACTAAAACACTCTGCTATCTTGCTTTTTTTAACCCCACTGTGTGAAAAACTGACGTGGAACTGTTCAGCAAACATAGATGTTTAATGATTTAATTTTTAATGTGGTTTAATTACGACCAACAATTGTAGGAGAGCAATAAAAACTGCATTAGTGAAGAGCACCTGCTCCTTATTATTCCATCATTGGCATAGCCAGGGGGAAAGGGGCTGCATTGCTGTGATCCACTATATTACAATTGATTTATTTTCTTAGTAGTGTCAACTGTGGGGGTCCAAACAAGGGAAGGCACACATATAAGTGTACAATAACAAAAAAAAATAATAATAACAATGTTATATTTATAAATTACAGGACAGTGTCACACTACAAATCAAGCTAGGCTAATGATTATCGACACAAAATAACTACAATAATGTACAATGCAGAGAGGTGTTTACTCACTGTAGTTGTTACGAAAAAGTTTCCAGCCACGTCCGTCTTCACTTTCTGAAAGCGGCGCGCTTTGTCTTTGGACTCCTTGAGCTCACTGAGCTCCGCAGCCAGGTCATCCTCAATGGACGCCTTACTGTCTGTTGCCTCTGGTTTCTTGAACATCAGGAAGGAGAATGTGGGTACATGATTAATCACATGTACAGAGAATGACATTGAGGCATATAACACTTGACAGCACTACAACAAACAGCCTAGCTGGTGGAAAGAGCACTTCGCAGTATTGCGCAATGACACTGATCAAGAAAAAAGGGAATCTATCAAGAGGCTCACATTTGTAAGGCACAACCACACGAAGTCAAAGAAAGCGAAGGAGCTGTTGCAGTTTTTAATTCGTATGTAGCAATTATGACATTATGGAAAAAGAAAGTTGACGAGAGAACAACTTGTTGTCGGTGGGATACGAACCCACAAGTTCTGCATTTCACGTGCTGCGCGTTACCAATTGTGCTACCATGGTTGGCATTCCCCCAAACTACTTTCTTTCTTTCTTTCTTTTTTAAAGTGTGGGAACATAGGAATGTAGGCTATGTGAGGGCCGGCTATCCCATCATCATAATATTGAAGCGGAGAAGAACAATAAACACACATAAAAAAAAAGTCACAAGGAAGGACAAAAGCATAAAAAAAGAAAAAAAGAGTATGTACAAGCTATGTACACGCATGGTGAATAGCATATAAAGGACACCTCTAAGTTCAGTGCACGCAGAGTGGACACACACACCACCGTCAACACAGTCCCCACAAAGATTTCCATGGGCCGGCCTAGAAAATGTCTGTGCGACATGCCAACGCACAATATGAAGAGGTAACAATGTCATTTACAAACAGTTCATGAGGTTTGCGTCCATTAAAAGTCCTGAAGAGCGCTAACTTTCTTGGGTATTTATGAATGTGAAGTCTAAAACACTGCTGTTTGAGGCTTAAAGTTTGATTTATTATTCTTTGCACGTATCAATGACATTTGTTGCTCAGTAGTATGTGAAATCAACTTTTAAACATGAATGTTATGTAGGGTTATGAGAAAATTGGAAAATTTAGGATATCAAATGGAACAACGTCCTACTCGATTCAATGTTCGAGGCAAATTGCCGTTACATGTGAACCCATATATTTCTTGAATAGTTAATGAATATTTCAAAATGCTAGCTTCATTAAAATAAACATAAAATTGGGACAAGAATATAAGAAATTTGATGCTTGATGGCATATTATAGCTATGAAACATTTATTGCCTAATTCAACCCATGCGACGCAATGGAACAATTAACATATATGATAGATAAGAGGGCCAGGATTCTGAATGCACACATCATACAAAATTTTCAGAAAACACTTCACGATTACTTTAAGCTTTAAAACCACTTAAGCATGAACAGTGAGAAACCAGCAACAAAAAAATATTGCAATTAAACAATATTTTATAGGAGAATACAGCGAAGAAGATAACTATAATAAGTCAGGTGTGAGTTTAGGTAAGACAGCTATGATTTCGTTTCGTAAATTACTGACACATCTACATGCAAATTACATCAACTTTGCCTTCACTGGATACTACAAATGATGCTGTTCTCTTCAATCATAACAGAGCTACAGAAGAAAACATGGTTTCTTATTATTTTTTGGATTTTCTTTTCTTTTTTTTTTTGCAGTTACTGTGGAAAATGGGGCAGCATCAAAGCAAAAGCTCCAGCAATAACCAGGCGAGGAATTACAAAAGAGAAAGGCTGTTATTTTGGTAACACTATTCAGATTTCTTGAGAACTTGTCAGCATGCTTAGCATAATGATAAGGCACAGTTACTGCAATAAGAGAGCCCCAAAAGTTTTGCAGGGGTTGTCGGAAACGACCTGTCGAATGCGCCACATTTCACTCAACACATCTCGCATTCATCTCGATGGACGCAGTCTGTGTAGAGTTTGCCTCATGAGCAGTACCAGCACTAAACGGAAATATTCGCTTTATCATTATATCGCATGACCATATTTAGTAATAAAGTAATACGGTCGACAGCCATTGGCAGTGTGGAGCTGCGCGGGGCAACCACATGTGATCATATCTACGATTGAAATCAGTTGAAATCAACTGAAAGTTCATCGAGTTTTACGTGCAAAACCACGACGTGATTACGGGGCACGCTGTAGTGAACGATTCAGAATTATTTTTGACCTCAGCATGCGGTCAAAATTAATTATGAGTCCTTCACTTCGCATTTTTCAACTTCGTATACCTAAACCTAAGGATCTAAGCGTTTGCATTTTGCCTCGTTGAAATGCGGCCGCTTTAGCGGGGAATCGAACCTGTGTCCTCCAAATCAGCAACTCAACACTTCAGCCGCTACGTCGCCACGAAACGCGTTCCACATTGCACCGGGTTTAACCTGTTTATAGTGAAGCAAGGTGCTTGAGTGTGGTGGTGAGAAAACCGCTTGCACGCACGTCGCAAGTTTTTTCTTTATCGTCTGCTAGACACTAAGGGTGACTGGCCCAATTAAAGAAACGTTTCATTAAATACAGCACGTATCGAATTAAACAAAACTACGGATACTAACTTCGGGGCCCCAGATTTTGTCAGCGTATTCGTTGAGCAACTCGTAGCAGTCCTTCGCAGCTTGAAACTCGCTCCGCTCGAAGGTGACCAGAAAGCCCGTCATGTCGGTTTCCAGGGTGCCGACTTTGCGCTTCTTGGCGAATGTCTTGTAGTAGTTTTTCTTGCGTTTCTTCCCATCGCCAGAGCTCATGATGGATCCTTAATTTGGAAGTTTCTAAGCAAGATGACAATGAAGGGCGAAGAAAGGCCAACAGCTTTAAAGGGGGAGTTTGCGCAGCCGAGAAATGTATAGGCTAGTAAGAGTTACGCACGCATAGATGAGCTGTTCAACGAAAGTCAATAAGCTGGTGTATTTTAGGGCAGTTTAGCAAGGAATCCCCTTAAAATCGCGTCTTGCTTGTGTAATCACGCTTAGCGTGCCTCAAATGTGATGGAGCAGACAACACAACTTGGCTTGGATTCTATCGTTGGATCTAGCTGGATTGGCTGTAAGCTAACAGGCCAATTGTAGCCACATCGAGACAATCCGCAAGTCTCGTCTGTCTCGTCAAAAAAACATTAAAACTGCGACTGTGAAAGATATTTGTGCGTGTTCGGCCCCATTCATTCAATCAGACTTGCCAAATGTCAGCGTCCCTGGTGCGGAGGGCTCTAAACTTGTTCAATGATTTGGAAGAAGGTAATGTGCCACGATCTGCTAATATATTATCAAGTTCTGATGTGGGACACTATCACCACGTTGGAATTGGAACTTGTTTGAGTGTGCTAGAACTGCAATTAAACCTTTCTCACTCTATGTCCTACAGATCTTTAGCTTAGCTTTGCTGTTAGCGCACTTTCCGCCAGGCATCCTTGAGCGTACAGGCCAAGTGGCCCGCTCATGCTGGGTGTCTGCTAGCGGTTAAATCATAGTGTAGGTGTTTTGTGGTTTAATCGTGTGATGGTGGTTGTAATCACGTGTGTTTCGAACGTACTGCTGTGACGCTTACTTGAAGCCGAACACTCTTGAATGCGCAGTTCGCAAAAACCAGAAATCGAAGAAGAAAGGCAGGGATCGACGTGCGCAGACGGCGTCAGCTCTTCACGGTACCATGAAACAGCCCTTGAAACGTCAAGGTGCGGTGCGCCGGAAAGGTTTGCCCAGCGAAGAAAAGCGGACGCGAGCCATCATAGGTAATTCGACGCTTCTCTTGCCTTCGTGTTGCGTACATATACACCTCTCAAAAGAAAAACATTGTGAAACTAATGCTGAACAAAATGAGGCAAATACATTGCCTTGTGCTTTACGAAGGCAGCTGCTAATAAAGCACAGGAAAGTGGAGGGTTGTTACCTTGTAGCTTTTGATTGAAGTGCAGTGGTTATGCAACAAAGCGAAAATGAATTAAAATTGGACGGACAGAAGAATGGCTTGTCCCCAGTGAACCCACAACTTTTGTAAGAAAAACATTGCGAAACTAATGCTGAACAAAATGAGGCAAATAGATTGCGCCCATTTCTTGTTGGGCTATACGAAGCCAACTGGTAAGAAGGCACAGCAAAGTGTAAGGTCGTCGTTTTGTAGCTTTTGATTGAAGTGCAAGAGTTATGCAGTAAATCACGAATGAATTAAAATTGGACATAAGAACAACTTGTCACCAGTGAACCCACAACTCTTGTGTTAACATAACGTTAATAGTTATGGTATAGAAATTTGTGCCTCACATAATATGTAGCATTTCGCTTACCTCTTCAGTAAGTCTTCATTTTACGTAGCAACATGTACAGTGAAAAATATTTGAAAAGTGGAATATAGTTGATACAGTAAATGAAGCATATAACACCATGTGTGTTCCACATTTTGTTTGTCCTGCAGGTTTTCATGTATTTCTCTTTTTGCTTTGTGCAGAGGAACTTAAGCAGGCACAAAAGGCTGACTACACGGAGGAGAATGTTAAGGCTCTCAACAGACTGTCACAGACTTGTAGCAAGGCAATCAGCAAGGTATGCACAGCGCTGTGCTCACTAATTATGTCATCCTTTTCTCTCCTAAGCCCTAACTCTTGAAGTTATTGTAGATAAACAGATGTGTTATGTGCTTTATTGTGAACCTTGTAAAGCTTAAAGAACTTTTTCACAAGCAGAATCTCCTTTTCATACAAAAGTAGCCCAACCGTTCTGACATAACAGAACACAACAAGAATGAATGCATATACATAATTTACCTTTGTTTGGGTCGCTTAGAGTGCATATGCAAACAAATGGAACAAAAGCTTTATTGGTTTGTAAACATTTGGACAGAGATCTGTCTGGCTATATCACAATATTTGAAGCTAACATGGCTCCAGCCACAGTGGCCCTACGTTTTAAGGCTAGTTGGCCTGTCCTTCAGGGGGTGACTAATTGGTCTAATGGTACTCCCTGATGGACACCTCCTTTCCCTCTTTCTCTCGCGCTGTGAAGGGCACCAGCCACCCCTTTAGGCTGAACAGGCCTCGCAACGTCGGGCAATCTCGGACGCTGTGGCTGGAGCCATCTTAGCTTCAAACAAAGTTGTATTGCTGTATTCATTTATTTGCTGAACTATCTACTGCTGAAAACTCTCTCCAGCTGTCAAGAATGCAATCTGGGCAATGCGTTAAGTTTATTTACCCTGGCTAGGCGTAACTGCATCAAAATCGATGTATCCATGTTGGGCATCGTGGGTTTCAACCCTTAGGATTTGTACCAACATAGCCGATGTTGAATACAAGGAGTAGTTATGATCACAAGGCTATGTTTCTGCAATTCTCTGAGGAAATTTGGGACGCTTCTTATGGCATCTCGTGTCAAAAGGGGTTGACTATGGCCATCGCAGCTGTGCATGACAAAGTGAAAAATTTGCAATTTGTGCTTACCAGTGCACTAACTTGAAGCCGTTAGTTTAAGTTTGCTACAGTAATCAGGTTCATAGATACACCATGCAGTACAGAATGGCATTAGTGAAGAACACTTGCCATTCCTTTAGGTTATGTTGAAGCCACGTTACAGACATTTCGGCACAATTTTGCAAGCTTTTCCCGCACTCTGATCCTGAGGGTCATTGTTTTATTAGGATTATGAGCATAGTGTCACTCGATCTGTGTGTTGCACAAGCATGAACTTGCAGCAGGTCTTGCTTGATAAGTGCGCATCTGTCTATCGAACCATCAAAATCTGTTCAAATCACGTTTCAGGCTGGTTTGCATTCCATGATGCAGAAGGTAAATGCCGACGTGCCATTTCAAGATGAGGACAAGCCAACTGCATTCACAGATGAAGACTTCCGTCGCTTTGAGGAAGAATACCATATATCTTAAACCAGTTATCATTAAATGTTTTTTTGTTTTATGTACGTTGTAGTGTCCATTGTGAAGTGCCCAGGTCATCTTAGCAGTAATGAGTTTCAAACAAATTCCAGTTCATTGACTTAAAGGTGTCAGGAACTCCATCGTTTCAACACTCACAGTTGTTTGGAGTTTACAAGGACAAATGGCTACCTACATCTTTGTCAGACAGGCAAATTTAGTCACTTTGAGCATGGGCCGACTTATCGATTTACAGTAAAACCTCATTATAACGAAGTTGAAGGGGGAGCTGCAATTACTTCGTTGTAACCATTAGTTTGTTATAGCCAATATCTATTTCATTTATGGGAATTTCAAGGGGAATTGTGATTGCTTCGTTATATCCGATAGTTTGTTATATTCGGGTTCGTTATAGTAACAAGGTTCTAGCTGTATTGCATTCGCAGGTTGTTAGGCAAAGGTGCGATTGCACTTTGCAGAGAGTGCATTTGTTGAACTTGGCCTTTTAAAGGGGTCCTGAACCAACCCCTGGGCTTAGTGAAAAAAATATATTCTACGGCTAGCCTACACTGTAATGAACATCTCAGGCAAATTCTGTAGTTATCAACAAAGTGTAGTGTTCACAAGCAGAGCACAAAGTTTCCACTTCCTCAGGAGCCCTCAAGTCAAAAGGAGGCTTCTCCTCCTCAAGCTCCTTGTATATGCTGTGTTTCGTCATAGAGCATGTACAAGGAGCACTGCTGCTATTAGCCAATGGCAGATGTAAATTAACCCATTTGGCTTGCACCTGCCGTGCCCATGTGTGGGGCCCAACAGCGCACGCTTTTAAAACCAAAAGCAAGCGTGTGCTCTTCGCTCGCTTTTCGCTCGCTTTTTGAGCACCTAGGCAAAACAGTTCCTTTGCATTGTGGGCACCTAGGCAAAATGTGCAAGTCTCATAGATACCATTGGAAGATGTCCATAAACTGCCTTGGGCGTCGATGTGAACGGTACGGTGCAAAATTCACTATAAATATAGTTTCCAAGAGCCAACAAATGCATGCCAGCAGCCTGTAAGAAACGATGATTTCCAGACTTTAATCAATCATTGATCAGTGATTGTGAATGGGTTGATACCCTATGAGACTCCTATGCGCCACCTTTAGGACTTGAACTCAAGAACATGACTGGAGTCTAACCGAAAATCTTTCTTGGATATGGTGGATTAAAGGACTAGGACGGATTAGGGCTGAATAGGGCGCATTAGGCTGTATTAAGGCAGATTAAAGTGGGTTACAGTAGATTAAGAGATTAGGGTGGATTAAGGGTTACAGCAGATTAGGGTTGACTAAGGTGGATTACACCTTTAATGTTTAGCTTCATTAGGCATGGCTTAATAGTCTGACTTCAATTAGACTTGGCTTAGCTTAGCTTAGCAGAGTTTTGTGCAGATTTCCCAGTTTCACCAATAGCTTAAACAGCTTTGTTGTTAAAATTGAACTAATGCATATTGAGACGTATTCACACTTTAAATTAATCCACTGTCCTACCGCATCTGAACGCATCTTATTCCACATTAATCTGTTGACACCTGTGGGTTCGGATCCTGAAAGTATTCCTTTTGAGCCATAGTCGTGCGTTCGAGCCCGAGAGGATGACTAACTTGCCTACAATCACTATTCAATGGTTAACTAACTTGGTGTTATGTGGAACAAGGTGGATCAGCATTAGAAGATGCGCACTTCATCCTGATGCTATCGTATGGGCAACATCGAAGACAAGCAGCGCACTGACAAAGTAGGCGTGCACACCTCCGAGCCTAAACGTGTGCGATGAACGAAAACAAAGCTTCGGAGGATCGAAAAAATTCAGTGATTGCGAGGGCACGCGATTGAGCCTAGGCGCGGAGTGAGCAGGTGGCCACAAACGCATGCTCACTCCGTGACGGGGCCTGCAAAAATGAACGAGAGTCTTCTTTTTCTGCTAACTGGAAGGTCTTTGTTTCTGCGTGTATGTTTTGATAAAAGTTCCCCTTGTTGTGGCTCTGATGAGGAAAAAAAAAATCCATAATCAAGATTCAGTGACATTTTGTTTGATGGCGCCTCCTCAAATGGAGTCCACACACAAAGAGCACACAGTGGGTCATGGTGATGCTTCACAACTTTATTTTTTGTCTTCTGGAGGAGGCATCAATGTTAGCATGGCTGTCCTGGCAATCTTCAGCCCGAACAACGGTGGATTTGTGTACACACGTTCGATTTGTGTACACACTTGCACAGCACATGCCACTATGAAAAGAACAGAGAACTGGGCAAACACAAACTCTGTGCTACAAAGAGCACACTGTTCACATTGAGAATGTGGGCAGCTTGCTACTTCCAACAGAGCTGGCTGGTTGATCGTCGTCTTGCTGTCCTGAACACTGCAAGTGGAGAAACAGGTTTGTTGAGCGACAAGTACCACAGAAAAAAGGCTGTGCGTCTAGTACACATTGATCTCCTAAGTCTTTTAGGGGGATACGTGACATTTCCTGTACAGCCAAGCATCATTACAACAAAACCAAGTCCAACAATAAGCTTTGCTATAGTATCCAATATTCAGAGCAACACTCGTGCTTCAAGAAATGTTCCAAACTTTTATTGTTATACGAGGCTTTGACCTTACACGAATTTTTAAGTGTACTATCCAGTAGACCAGACATAATTCTATAAGAAAGATGTTTAAGACGGTTTTATTAAAATGTGACATGTGCACTAATTCAAACTTTGAATTTTGTTTGAATTATCAGACGCAAGTAGAAGTACGGTTCAGTGCAAGATCCCAGGAAGGCAGAGGTGGCCAACATATCATGTCCTTTCTTGCCACCCAAGTGTTCTTGTTTTTTTTATCTACTAGTGGTTTTGAATGTTTTGACAAGTGCTTAAAGGTTATTAGGTTTATTTCCGGCTGTTAAAAAATATGTGCGCATGACTGTTCAGCTAGAAGGGACCAACATAGCTGATCTTTCTGGTAAGGATAAGCGAAAGGTGTGAACAGAATTGATCAAAAATTTTGAAGTTTGAATTAAACAATTTTAAATGCACTGAAAACATAGCAGCCCACCCAGAATTTTGAAATTTGTCTAAATTAACCAAATGTTCAAATTATTGAGAGCCTGCTGTACTACCCAATCAAAATGTTGCAAAGTTACACTGCCCCCCCCCCCCCCCACAGTAGGCTCTCTTCCACCGTTCTCCATACAGGTAGAGGAACCCCCACCTGTTTTGTGAATCCGCACCCTTTCCTTTCTTACGTCAAAAATGCCACAGGCAACTTGTAGCGCCATTTTCTTACACTGTACATATCTGTTAAAGCACCTGTGTTTGTTTTGCAGTTGGATACATGTGTGCTATGGGCAAGCCTCTGAGAGCACAAAGGCTATCACTAATTTTACAGGGGTAACCTTTACAAGAGAAAAAACGGCACTGTGTGCCAACACCAGGTGCTAGTGGCTAGTGTAATGCGCAATGACATGTATTTGCATTTCATCTCCACAAGAACGAGGCTATCATGCGACGGTGTCTGGCAGAGGCGTTTCATACCTTTATTTGCATTTTTTATCTATCCTCAAAATAGCATTTCCATCACGTAAATTTATGTGCACTATGAAGAAATGCAAAACGAACACTGCAGCAGGACAGCACAAGTCATAGGACAGTAAACAACACTGGACATAGTGCTAATGAACCGAATAGCCCACCTAAGAACCCTCGTGCACAAAAGAAGGCCCGCACATGTGACAGCTATGGAAGTACTCGGTAAAGAAAGGAAGACAAAACAGCTGTCTCACCTTTTGTATATATTTTGGGTCTGTGGCTATGTCCTGGTCCATCTGCTTCAATTTTTCATTGAGCTGTATGAACTTTCTCATCTGGGAAAAGTCAAAAGCAGCAGGAAACAAGGAAGATTCTCTCTGGCTTCTCTTGGTCACTTTCAAGCTGTAAAAATGCTAACTACCTAGCTCTTTTTCTCAATGATACTTGTACTGCAAGAACAATTCAGTATGATGGAACATTTGCTGGAACAATGCATGATCTTCAATTGCGGTGCGGTGCGTATCCCTGCAAGTATATGTGCAGGTTGCCCATGTGAGAGCATAACGGGGTAAGTGACTGCTCATTCTGTTCTGCCAAATGCTACAAATACAGTTGCATTTTTTTTTAACCGATCCTAGGGAGTATTTGCAGTTAACAGTGGAGCTGTCACACAGAAGGAAAAAGCCCTTGCTCTTGCCCACTGCCCAGACTGCTGGATGATAGTGATTATGTGAAGGACAATACAGAAAGAGATAGAAAGAAATGAAAAAGAAAGAGAAGGCTTGGGTTGTGCGGAAGGGAGAGGCAAACCTGAACAAAAAAAAAAGTGAGAGAGAGAGAGAAAGGGGGGGAAAATAAAGACTGCAAGAATGAAAGAATGGGAGAACAAAATGAAAAATAAACACCCGACAGAAAGAAAGAAAATAAAAGCCAAGCACACGCCAAGCTTCGCTTAGCCCCATTTTTTTACAGGGGAGCAGTTGCTAGTTTTTCTTTCTTTCGTTTTTTTTTTTTTGGAAGACTGACTGCAAGCAAGGCTTACTTTTTGAAGTCGCAAAGTTTCTCATTCAAATCACATTTTTCAACTTGTTAGTGATAAATTTTTTGAAATCCTAAGGGCATTCATTCTAGGGGTCAACAACTTTGTAGTTTACTTTTGCTGCAGGATGCATGTCTGACTAATGTGATCACATACTAGCTAGATACTAACAAGTTATGCTTTAAAGTTACGAATGCAGTATATTTATGGGTACATAGAAGTTGGCCTCAATTGTAAGCCAACCATCCCCGATTCAGATGGTCAGAGAGAGAAAAAAAAAAAGGCTTTCCTCAAGTGCATTGCAACCAAAATGACAGTGCACAAACATCAGGCCCCTAAAAATCATTTTGTTATGTTACTATCTCCAGCAACAGCCCCACACTTGCTCTGGCTCACTCCACTAATGACGTAATATGCTAAGAACACTGCTTCAATGCAAATATTAAAAAGTGGTAACTGCACGCAGTGGCTGACCAGCAGGGTTTAACGATGTCATTTTTCCAGTTTCGATGGTTTTCTTCTGAAATCCTCGAATCCTTGTCGTTAATGAAAACTGCTAGCGTAGCTTTGAACAAACATGGCAGCACGGCACGTTACAAACTGGTGCTTGCAATTCGTTATGTGCTGCCACACACGACTGCTCACCTCCTCCTCAAGCCTCTTGAACATGACCGGCGTGTTGTACTTCTCTGGGTTGTCCACAAACACCACCATTCCGTCTTTCTGATTAATTGATGCGAATATTTCTTCATCTTCAATCTAACCAGGTTAGAAAAACAGCATGTTAGTCTATTCATAACACACACCTTTCATCCGAACACACTTAAAGGTCTGTCTCAACTACTAAACAAGCATCTCCAATCATGACATGTATAACACACAATGGTTTATATGTTAAGTCTCGAGCTTCAAGAGGCTTATTTATTTGGATGAGGGGATTGCAACAAATAAGTCGCACTAGTGTTTTCGACATGCTGGAGCAAGGCTGTAGTAGAAAATAGCTCGGCAAAATTGCAAATTAATCAGTTGTCACGTTAATAAACTCCCATCTGAACAAATGTATGTTTTCATTCACATGTACTTTCCATGACCTGAAACAAAGGTGTTTTACTTTTTCTCGATGTGAAATGGTGTTTGGGCATCCTGGAATTAAATACAAGCAACTTGTAAGCATTTACATTCTTAAATGCAAGTTGAAGGGAGGCTGATGAGAAAGACTCTGGCTTTTAAGGGCATAAATAATTCTTTAACGACTTTATCCTCTTATTTTGAGCTCCAGCTAATCAGTGTAGCATCACAGATTAGTTCGAGAGAACTCCAGAAACACCACAGAAAAAATAGGAGAAAGAAAATATGCAGGAGATTGTTAGGAAAGAGGCGGCTCGAAATATGCAGTGCCATCAAAGCACACAAAGAAAGAAAAATGAACTTTTTCTATAATTATGTTTCTATAGCAACTTGTGCATGGGAAACTACTCCGTATCAAGCAACTAACAAGTGTCCCATAAAAAGAAACAAAGTATTGCGTCAGTGATGAGAATGTGGCGACAGCAGAAGCTGCACGCCTACACTGATCTCTATGGACAGACAAAAGACTTGCCATGTTGAGTATGTGCCTTTCTGCATCCCCAGTTCCTGACAGTTGCACCCTACTTGCCATGTCTGTCAAAGACAGTGTCAGAAATGTCTGCAAAGAAAAAGCAAAAAGAAATCAAAAGACAGAAGCTTGTGATATGCTTCTGCAAGTTCCAAATGGGAACACTAAAACTGTTTTGTAGAAAGGCAGTCACAGTCGAGGAAGCAGTTCCTCAGCAGAGCATATTGTCGGTCATTATTTTACGTGCAAGCATAGGTAGACCGCTGGTCAAAGCTTGGGGCGATAATGCGCTAGGCCCGCGACATAGCCGGAGAAAACAGCACCTCAAGTGCGAGCTGACAATGATAATGCAGGTAAGTGGAGGCGCGCTACGTTCATCCCGTAGACCTCCCAGGTAAGTTGCTACAAGATATGTGTGCGCAATGGGTGTACCGTGCTTGCCTGGCGATTGACAGGCCGAGTGTCAAGCGAGAACGATGAAGAAACGCAAGCGAGTGAAGGTCGAGTGCGAGTCGACTGACCTCCAAGTGCCAGGCACGAGCTGAACAACGCCGGCAAGAGTCATGTGCTTCGTGTGTTCAGGAGACATTTCAGGAGACAGTTCAGGAACATGCTGAACTAGTTCCTGTTCAGGAGTATGCTGAACTGCTGAACGTGTGTTCAGGAGACAGTTCAGGAACATGCAGGATGTCGTGCGACAATGCAGGTGTATAAGGCAAGACAGCGTAGCACAGAAGCTCCTCTGCAGCATGCGAAAAGCGGTAACACCCACGCACATAGTCCACGATCACTGAGTGAATTGTCACTGCAGTTTTTTTTGTAGCCCAGGTGGCAACCAAAATGACGGTCTACTGGCAAATGGCATTGTGCAATAACGCCAACGGAACCCATAACTGAGCTGCCACACTTCTGGAGGTTAAGGAAGTATACTACATCATAGATGACAGCCGTTTCACATAGGAACATATGAAACGAACAATATTTTACGCATTTTAAAGCACCAAAACATGAATGTTAATTAACTGACAAGCTTATTACCGACTACAACTTCATAGTATGCAACTCCAACAATAATGTCTTTGGGATTGCTTTTGTGTGAACCGTACACGTTAATGAAATTCACACACGACAAAACTTCACCGAAATTGAAGGGACAGAGAGGATGCATTACCTTGGTCAACCTTTGAATGTTTTTCTTGTAAAGTGATGCCAGGCACTGCTTTGTCAAACCTGTGTTGTTATCCTGGTAAAAAAATGTGTGAACATAAATATAGCAGAAGTAAGAACCTGTACATGCTGTAATGTCCAAAGCAATGAAATCCAAATCAATCCATGTTCACTGAAATATAACAAGTAGCTCAATGGTATATGGACACAATACAACACTGAATAGTCCTATTAAAAATAAAATAATCTAACGCATGTTAATTCTGCTTAGCGGTCACTCGTAACTCACAACACTTATACACTACAGAAACTTTCAGCTACACACTATATTTCAGGATGCTTTATTCCACCACATTTGTCAAAGACCACGCCACTCACAAATTTATGCAGCAACCTTGAAGGCCAACTTCAGCAATTTTTGACCATGTCAAGACAATGGCAACTCTATGTTCCTGAGATGCTGATAGTAGAAATGCTCAGCAAATTTGGAAATAATCTTTAAAGGGGTCGTGAAACGTTTTCTGAACATTTTGTACTAAGTGCATATTCGGGATCCTGACCCTCCAATCAACAATATGCATTGTTCCATTGCATCTTGCGAGCTGATTTAGAGCGATAAAAAACATGGTTTTGGTTTCACTGCACGCATTCCCCTCAACTCTGCAGTTGACGTCATGTTAGTAGCCACCAGACCTCCGAGACTGGCATGCCCTCGAAAGCCACAGGGAAACAAACCGCGCTGCAGCTTTGCTTCCAAATGGTGGCATTGCACGGTTTCTAAGTATTTTCTTTCTAGCTTCCAAGTGAATCGATTCTTTTAGAGCAAATGCGAGTTCACTACACCTTTCAACTTAAAAATATCTCACTGCAACGTCACCGAATAGTACCATGCTGGCCGGTAGTGTCACATAGTCATTTCGGGAGCGGAAGAACGCTGGGGTTTCAAACGGTTGTTATTAAATGTGCACTGAATATTTCGCCGAAATATTTCGGAATCGGCTTGTCGAATGCATATTGAAGCAGTGAAAATTACAACAGGGCATCTCCATATTCTTTTCACGACCCCTTTAATGAGCGAGAAAGCACAAAACGAAAAACGTAGCGAGCAGTGACGCCCAAAGAGTCAATCTGCCTTTTGCACAGTGCAACAGTGCAGGCACTTTTCTTATGACAGTAAAGTAGTGAAGCACTTGGGTGTGGCCATGGCCTCCGAGAGTTGTTGCAGTGCACGCAAATCTTGAAGGCCATAGTATGGTACCCGTATGCTTTCGTCACTTCTATTGTTTTGCCTATGATTTTGCCAACACACAATGTCGCCAATAATTGTAGGAAACCACGCGAGTGGCTTGAGGTAATTGGTAAAATTTGATTTGTAAGCAATCTGTGCATCTGTAATCTTGCACAAGGGACGGAAGCATGCCAAGGTACATATGCAGCGAACTTTGTTCAGATCCACTGACATTGGAAAATCGCCTGAGTTGGGTCTTTTAAGACAGGTTTGGCATAATGCACCTTTTACGATAAACAAGACAAGAAATAAGTTATTCACAGCTGCGTCAGCTTTGCTAAAGCACTACGCACAGCCATCACTGGATTAAGTTGGTCATCTTACCCGCGAAAATGTCTCGGCATGCTTGGCGAGGACAGCCCTGACTTCATCTGGGTTATTGGACGTATAAGCAGAAGCAAGGTCCAGGTAGGGTTGGCTCAACGGCTGAAATGAAAGGATGCATGTACAGCCCTGTCCCCAACACAATCCCTGCTGGCCGCGCTTTCTCAACACATCCTTGAAACCACCAAGCATTTTGGGGGGGTACTTCGACTCATTTCACAATACAACAGTCACCCACACACTCAGGCAGTACCGATCCCCTTTACCACATGAACATCTGAACACTGTTTTCCATCTAACAGAGCGTCCATGAGATCCATTCTTTGCTGGCGCTTGTCATGTCTAGATTGCTTCTGTTATGTCAAATGTTATGCAGTTTACCCCTCAAACTAGATATAATTACAATGCTCAAATCAGTACTTGCTGAACCTACATCTCATACCACAATGTGGCTGTCTACACTTGCCAGCACCACGATAAATCATGCAGTAAACGGGCGTGTTTTCCTTATCTCCTTAGGTAGTGTGGTTGTCGGAGCTAGACATTTCTTCAATGTGTTTAATTATAGTAGTATACTAGTTCACCTCCACAAACAAAAATGAAGCTCTATAGATGCACACAAGCCACAATAACACCAGCGGCTGCAACATATGTTTACATACAAATTCCACTGCAGCTCAAATGCTGGGTTCATCAAAGGAAAAAAATGACGCCTCGAAGTGCAGGCACAATTATATGCATGTGAAAGACAATTCTAAATTGGTTTCTGCTATTTATTCTTGCTCCAAGAGGTCTTAATGAATCGACAATTATTTCAAAATTAAACACCTTTAGTTCTAAATATCTTCAGACAAATCGACATGACGTGACATATAACGTTCATTGCAGTGAGTAATACTAAACCATTGCAATATTCCAGCACGGCTTGCAATCGGAAGCCAATCTATTCACTTGGAAGGGCTTATGAAACCATGCCCATGGCACAGAGGTGACTCATGGTGAAACAGCACTTACCCTGATAAACCTGGTGACCACCTGAGAAGTATACTTGGGCAAAGTGGGGACCTGCGTGAGTTTTCCATTGATAAAGCAAAATCAGTATATTAGTGACTCTAACCGTCGTGGTTTCCTGCACTGGATAATGTTTGTACGTGCAGTGAAGACACAAAAAAAAGTGAATGTCGTCATAGACGCTTAAAGGTGCACCACAAGGCAAAAACTTCCACATATGTGGTCCCGTTATCTGTCTGTCAAAACGCACCCGTACCAGAGATATCAATCATAAAATAATATTGCGTCTTCTTATGGAAGTTGCAGACATCACTGAAAATACAAACCTTCACATTTTTCAGACCGTGGTTAAAGATATCTCTATGTTGTCCTAAATATTCCAATAGTTATGTGATTTTGTGCACACAGTAATGGCAACACTATTCTTTTTTGGGATTATCCTGTTAAGTTGCAGTTCAACATCCATTTTAGTGGTCCGTGCTAATCTTTTGCTTGTACATTTGAACCCCTACATATAGAAACATGTACCAAGGAACTGTTTCTATATTTTATACAACAGGTCTCTTTAAGCAGGGTGCCATGTCTTCAGCTTCTTATCCACCCTTATTAAATATGGACACATAACCAAACTGAATCCAAGGGAAAGGTTTTGTTATATATCATTTGCCTTAATGGGTGATTTGCTTACTGGACTGTGTCACTTAAAAGACATGTTTTCTTCACTACAACTTCCTCACATTACTTGGTTATCATTTCCCTTTCTTTCCACAACAAATTAACTGCATTCAACACCCACCAGCGATGTATTAGGAGTTAAACTATCTGTTACAAGCAAGACTACTGACTAAACTTAAGGATATAATGTCCTTTATACACAATTGTCCTCAGGAAAGTGTCCTGTTACAAAACAGGTTCAACTAATGGCCAAGATACAGCAGCCAGTCATGTGGGTGAACGATGTCTCTCATACACAACTCTCTCTTATAAAGGGGTTCAACTGTACGTCTCAACAACAGCGCTGTCCATCAGGCACCTCCTGGGCAATTTTTCAGGTGGTTTTCGTGACACATCTCATCGTCTTCCAACATAGAACACGCATGGAAGATGCTATACACATGAACTTTTCAATCCATTGAAGATTTTGTCAGTGTTAGCCTTTAATAAATCGTAATGTAAACAATACCACGCTGCTGTCCTGTTTGTATGTCTCTTGTCGTGTCATCTAATCTGTCCAGCACCTGTAAGCTGAGGAATGCACAATAAAACATCGCAATGCAACTTGCCTTTCCGTACAGTATCAGTGCCAACAGGATGTACTTCTTGTAAGCTTCGAGCATAATGTGGCTCACTGCCATGCTTGTTGTCGTAATAGCCTGGAAATGGAAGCATAGCTGCTCATTAAGCAAGGCTGTCCTCAATTTATACAGTCCATACAACCAACTGTAGACTGCGTGCCTGCAAGGTTGTATGGAACCCGCTTTCGTAACCTGCTGCGTGCTACTGGTAGCACAGGCTTCCTTAAAGCATAGTATGTCGAAATAGCTTAATGTCTGCCAACCTCCCATCAGGCAATGGTGAATAAACTGAACCTTTTTTTCTGTGCCACTATTACACGCTTGACAAAAGGAACAGCCAAGTGCCATTCTGTTTACAAAGTACTAAAAGAAGGACTTGAATACAGTGTCAGAGTATGTTAAACGGCATAGAAGGATTTCTTCCCTGGAACATCAAATTGTTATTCAGCACAAACAAACTGGTGAGGTTGTTGTTTCATAGCATTAATAATGTACGGTTTAAGTTTTCCATGTGAAATCTTAGACACTAAAGAAAAATATTAAGTTTGGCAAGACCAATTTTTTGCTGCATTGGAGTCTAGCATTGCTTTCTGTACACCAAAATTCCACGGCTATTTAAAATGATTGGCGAGTTTCTGAGCAAACTGATCCACTCCGCCTGCTACAGGACTATCAGTGCCATTGGAAAACAGCGATATCAGAGTATGGTGAAAAAGACCACTGGAGTTTTCATAAGTAAACTGGCACAAACAGCTGAACAAACAGATGTGCTCTTTTACATAAGCACAGAGTTGACTATACTTACCACTTCGAAAAAGTAGAGTGCACGTTCATAGTTCTTTAAGGCTGCATATATCATTCCGCCGTAGTAGTAGTACAGCAGAAAATGCTTTGCGTCATACTGGTCATTCTGCAAATAGTTAACGTTGTATTGGAAACTAAAGCAAAGCAAAGAAACGGACACAAAAGTCACGATTAAAGCCTATCTATGATGAGCGTACCTCTCGACTGATATCCGTTATGTCAATGTCAAGGAACTGGAGAGCTGGCTTCAGGCACTTGGCAAGAAGGCAGAGCTGTGAAAAAAATTTGTATAGTCACATATCAACTTGTTTGTGTCACCATCATCATCACCAGCCTGTCTATGACCACTGCAGGGCAAAGGCCTTTCCCATAGGTCTACAATCATCCCAGTCCTGTGCTAACCATGACCACGTTGTTCCCGCAACCTTCTTTATCTCATCTATCCACCCAACTTTCTGCCACCCCCTGCCACACTTGCCTTCTCTCGGGATCCACTCTGTTACCATTAACGACCAATGGTGATCTTGCCCTGTCACTAAATGCTCTGCACAGGCCCATTTCTTCTTGACTTCTACTAAGATGTCATCAACACACGTTTATTCTCAGACTCACTCCACTCTTTTCTTGTCCCATAACGTTACAGCTGTGATTTCCCATTCCACTGCTCGCTGCGTCGTTCTATGTTTAAGGGGGGACACTGGTCTTAGAAGGCCGAAAATTGCAAAAAAAAATCGACTTTTTGAAGCTGACATTTTCGGAACCTCTATCTATTTTTGCATAAATTGCACAAATGTGCAAAGTTTCTAGCTTCTGTTCTCATTATTTTTGCCGTAAAATTAATTTGTAACACCAATATGAGGTGTGTCTGAGCGCAAATTGTTGCTAAATTGATTTTGGCCGCTTCGCTTGTTTGCTTCTTCTGTAAAAGTCGACCTAGGAAAGCTAGAGCTACAATTCCTTTTGCACAACATAGCTAAATGTGCATAGAAAGCAACGCTGCAAGCAGATTTTCAATCTACAGTTCAAATTTCTTTTATTTTAATTTTAAAATTATCCTGTTTTTGGCTAGGTGTAGACCATGAACTCATTAGTGCTGTAAATTGAGAAGTAGTTGTTCAATTTCCAATCACCTTGCAGCGTTGCTCTCCTTAGGCTTTCTAGTATCCATATATGGGTTTATAATAATGTTACGTTGCACAGATAATTTTTCATTGTTTCGGCAAACAATAGAATGAGATTGCTAATTATATCTGGAAATAATTGATCTGTGTAAAATATAACTGGCTAGTTAAATAAAGCTAAAAAAACTGAACAAAGCTATGCAGTTTCATCTAATTTGGCTGAGAAATAACCTATGTTATCTCTAAGAACCATGTCCCCCAACCCTTTCAGTGGGGGTTCCAAGTTTCTGCCACGTAGGCAAATGCCAGCAAGATGAAGCTGCTGTATACTCTCCTCTCGAGGAACAACGCTACACTGCCATTCGTTATTCAAGAATGCCTCATGAATGCACTCCACCCCATTTTTTATTCCTCCAATTACCTCAGCTACATTTTTCAGATTGAGAGTCACTACTTAGCCTAAGCAGATATATTTGCTTACCACTTCCAGTGCCTCGGCACCTATACGAACCGATGTGCTTTTCCAAGACTACAGAACAGAACTTTAGTTTTCTGCATAATGATTGTGCATAGTGGAACGTGCCTTTGCTTTGGTCTGTTGACGGGGATTGCATTATATCACATCCTTGTGACGCGAAGTGCAGGCCGCACTTATCTTGTATGCTGCTTCATGAATGGTGTTCTACAAACTTTGCATGCCCGACACGAATGTGTTGGTCCAAGAAATCCATGCCCAAGATGGCAACCCTTGAGCAATCCTGAAGGGTCTTTATTACATGGGCAGATTAACTGTGACACTTTGTTAATTAACTTTATTTATTTATGTTGCATGTATTTTCACCTTCATATTATGTTTCCAATGTCGGGATGATGCTTGTTCAGAAGGGAGCACTGACATGTGCCTTTGTTTTGGTTTGCTCATGGTTACCTTGTATGCTGCTTCGTGAATGGTGTGGACCATTCTACAAACTTTGCATGCCCGATGCGAACGTTTCAGTGCCTTCCAGAACATCAGCAATAATACTAGAACGCAATGTGACGAGTGTATATAAGCCAATGCATTTCACCACCCATCGGTTTTTTATGGTCGACCGATGACTGTTCTTGCTGCTATCACCTTACCATGTGATTTGCTTTTCTTGCAGGGCATAGCTTCGCCTCAACCTCGATGAACAGTTATGGACCCACAACGTGGCAAAAAGGCTCAGCCTTTCTGTACCGATGAGGGAGCAGCCTGCTGTATCCTAACGTGTGCCCTAATGGACCACAATAGTTTTTCATTCATTCATTCATAGCTTCGCCCAATAGACAGTTTGACTGCCAATGTGTTGAATTCTTCTGCGTCAATCACCATCACGACAATGTGACAACAGATACATAAAAACACAAGCATTCTGAATGTCACAAATTGTGCTGCCTATCATCCCAGATCAAGGCCATATTATACCACACTGCAATGTAGTATTCAGCCAAAAGTTCTGGCAACAGTATGTTTCTCGTATCTGTTGACAGTGGAAGGTCCAAGAACTGTTATGTGCACTACTTCAACACCCTGAGACAGTGCTTGTATGTAACTATCAGACCCATTTACTTCAAGACAGTTCCTTCCACTGGTAATGAGACCAAGGTTCCCCTTTCGTGCAAGGTAAATGCACACTTGTCATTTTGGTTTTGTTATAACAAACTGCCTTACCAGTCCTTCACGTTTTTCGTATAGTGTGCAGTATGCTTTACTGCAAACGTTTTCTATGCCATTAGCATTAATCATTGCTGCTTGTTGCCAATAGCCAGACTGCAATAAACAGGGGATTATCAAGCGTCTGAGCTTTTCCCAATATTTTCTTCCTTCATGTATGCACACCCATTGTAGAAAATACGTAACCATAACACAATGTATATAACACAGCAACTCACCTGATACAGCAAACTAAACAGAATAAAGTGTTAAATAGTGTAACGAGCATGTCACGGCATTTGACGGTTGTTACACTGCATACACACATAGGAAAGGAGGCAGTGGAAAATAGCACCGTCACCCCTTTCTTTTTCTTCATAATATTGTATGAACAGAAACAGGCATCTAAGTGGATCCTTACACTTATAAGGTCGCACAATCTCCAGACCTTACACGATACGTCACGGCAATACTGTAACTTGCCTGGCATAGGTCGGCGTGGATTGATGTCAGCTGTGACGGCAGCAATTGAATCTTAGTGATGGCACACGTAAGGAGCTGAATTCCGCGCATGGGCTGCAAAAGAAGACGCTTCTTACAAACTGCATTTGACACCATCCGACTAAACGCAACTCAAATGCATGAGCTTACCTGTTGCCTTTCGACGAGGGATTGCGTAAGAAGGTGACAAAGCTCTGCAACTGAAACCAAATTTTCACTGTAAGAGGTCCGGTTCGCGCTAGACTACGGGTTGTGGATGTGTGAAAGCAAACTCACATGTGTCCGTCGCGCACCGGACTTGTTCGCCGTTGCAACCTAGGATGAACTCCTGAACTTGGGCATAAAGCACGTCGAAGTCGGCGGCGTTGGTTACGCTGAACTTGACACAGCTGCGAGAGAGCAATGTCACGCTCGTTAGGCGAATTCTCAAATTAATGAAGACGCTCATTTGCTTACAGAATTGCCAGCACTCCCAGCGAGTGCTTCTGAAGATCCAATGTCGCTAAGACGTCTTCCAAGTGAGACGCGTTTCGTACTAGCATCTCGCTGCTCTTGCTTATAAAAGTATAGAGTTGCGAGAAGCTCCCTGAAATGAAGGACGGGAAAAAAGCGTTGGTAGATCATCAGCAAGCACTTTGGGCAAAGAAAGGTTTTAAAAAGCTCCGCGTGCAGGCACACTGCGTGAAACTGCAGTCAAAACTAACCCAAGAAGCAGCGGACTTACCACTAGAGGACATATTTTGAACGTTCACCACAAACTGCTCGAGAGGGGAAGTCATTTTGAAGATACTTTCAGTGCACTGCTGCGTGAAATTCAAGCACAAGCATCAACAAAGCCTGAAACGGGACACCACAACAAGACCCTCCACATCCATTCACATGCAGCAGCTCATGACAACTAAAGAGATCTAGACAGATAAGCGAGAGGGCAAATGCAGCACCGTAAAGTAGATAAATGATACGTCTTCTGGCTTCGAAGCAGTGTCAACGCGCGCCTTTCGCAACTGCGGCGGGAAAGTGACGTACTACTTGCGCTGCTGCAGCCGATCGCGGAGGCCACGTACAAAAAAAATTCAAATAAAGCGCAGCGCTGTTTTTATTGCAGTGAGTCGACAGGGCGATGTACCAGGGTTGGGTTGAGCAAACGTGCTGAGCTTTAAACGACCCGCTGCTTTATTTACAGTGCTACTAACCCTACAAAGTGCAGGTCAAGGTGGTACGAGTTCGGTCCTGCGGTCGGGCTTGTTGCAGTCGACGACGGCACAAGCCAGTCGGTTGGCCTCCTGTTGTAAACAGCGATGGAGAAGACGTAAGTTATGTCACCGTGTCCTTGCGTTTTTTCACAGGTAGCAGCTTAAGGTACTTTTCCACCGCCGATCGCAGGTGACCTCTGTTCTAATGACAAGGCTGCCGCGGCCGCCCTACACTCTTTTAAATCCGTTCTTTCCAGCGGTGCCCACGCGACCCTTGAAGACTGTGCAGCGAGGTCCAATGTGTCCTCTCGCAAAAAAGTGCGCTACGATGATTGTTAGACGTAAACGGGATCGTACTTTCCACGGTGCTCTTTTCTCTCGGCCTAGTTCACAGTCATGAAACGCATGTCATCGCTTAAACATGCGTCTTCGTGCGATCGCGACCGAGGTCCAGCGTGCAAGCTGGCACGTCGGTGTCGTTTTAAAACCTTTGTGCTCACTGCCACAAAAAAATTGTTGATTGACGCCCCTTCCTGCCTTATAAGCTTCGGTTTCGTCATTGGCAGCTATGTCCCGTATTAACTGCTGACATTAATGGGGCATCCGTGAAAGACAGCTACTAGATAAACCACGTCGTTCTCCGCTTATCCGTGGTTGTTGGCGAAAGCGGCACTTGCACGATGGATATGTCAGGTTTTTTTTTTTTTTTTTTTTTTCTGTGTTCGAGAATCGGTGTGTTACATAGTGGCCGCCAGTTTACTGTCGCAGGCAAGAGCGCGCTTGTCCTCTTGTTTAGCATTGATGTGGCCCACATGCGGCGTAGTTAGCGTAGTAAGACAAACAAACAAAAAAGTGGCAGCAATTGGTTTACTTTAAATTGCGCTTTTCGAACGAATTCATAGAGATCTCGTCGCACAAGGGACAGCTGTGTTTTGACACGGCACGCAGGTGACGTTGCACTAATGGAGTACACAAAGAGGTAAACGAAGCGACGAGTGGTATGTTGCGCGTTGATAAGATAGCTTGGCGGGTTGCATGCCCTTCGGAGCGCGCGGTGTCATTGGACCGCTGTGAGAGACCGGCTGCCTCCCCTTCTTGCTCCGAGGCTGCTTAGCGATATTCAAAGCGACCCTGTTGCTGCAACAGCTGAGCGTTGCCGTGGATAACCTCCACGCTTGTTTGCGGTCACGAAAATAGCGGAAACTGCCTCGTTTCCCCTCCTCGCAGTCGCAACAGCTGTTGCCAATCGTTTGCTTTCGTTGTAGTGAGCATTATCAGCGCACATTTTGTCCATCAAGACACGTTTTAGCGGCTGTGAGAAACTCGCACGTTGTCACCCGATATAGCTCTGTATCAGGACTTTTGCAAGCGGTCTCATGTACATCTCTTAATGTGTGTGGCCCTACTGGTCCTACATATTTTGTTACACTTAATAAATTTTGTAATAAACCAAGCTGTACCTGAACAATCATGCACAACACATATTGCGTGCTTTGTGACAAGTGATTGCTGATGCATATTCCCGTTTGTGTTTTCAGTGAATACATCGATGTCCCAGAGTGGGTGATCATCCACGAGCTCTACGAAGGTGAGAACTCGCACGAAGCATTTGAACTGGACTTTGACCGTGCCCTCGAAGCCGGACCAGCATCCATCATTGTGGAGCCCCGGCGGCTAGGTGAGGAAACGGCCCGCTGGATCGCACTCGGAAACTGCCTTCATCAGACGTCCCTCCTGTCCGGAATTGGATCGCTAGCGACGACCCTTCTCCTGTGCCCACCGTCGCCGACGCCGTCCTCTGCTCACACTCTCTTTGTGATCGGCGCTCCGCTGGCCGGCGTCAGCGCCTTCTGTGCCACTATCTACTCGCTGTCCTGGGCGACCGACCCTTGCATCCACTACCAGGTTGAAAAAGATCAGGCCGTCCTCGATCGGCTACCGCTCAGGGAACTGGCCAATCCGCAGCCACTGGTGCTGGTGCGTAGGGACGAGCGAAAAAAGCGAGCGGCTCACCTTATCACAACGGGCCTGTCTGTTGGTGTGGTGTTGTGGAGGCTATACCAAGTGTGGCGTAATGGGGACTCGTGAGCCCTCCCAGCGTGCAGCTAGGGCTCATGTACGCACGGGCAACACCATTGAGAAACAAAGTATCTAGACATCAACAGACAAGTTACGTGGAGGTGGCAAAGGTGATAGTTGTGAACTCCAGCTGCATTACGCTGCTAGCGAGGGCAGGCAAAGCTTTGTCCTTGCAGATAACGAGGGAGCAGCAGCTGCCTTGTTGACTTTTTGTTTTGATAGCTAAAGCGTTTTTATGTTTCTTGACCTATTCTTGCATGTAGGGAGTGCAAAGGAACAGGAACTAAGAGGCATAGTGTCATTTTAAATCTAGTTTATCTTGCGCATGTAAAATATTCTTTAAAGATCGATGCAAATGTGGGACGAGTGCCTTGTTTGAAATGCTGTGTGAAGATTTGTGTCCAAGCTGCATTTGCGAGTTTTGGTTATTCTGTTGTGCCGAGAGAATCTGTACCACATCGGGCAGTGGATAAACTACGGAAGCTTTTCCATAACAAATGAAATGTCTTGATAGGCTCCTTTGAGGGCTGCTTAATACAGCAATGCCTATTGAAAAGAGGAAAGATATTGCCTCTTAAAACATGATGACATCGTACTTATTAAAGGAGAGACAGAAATAAGGTTGCAATTGTTTCTCAATTATTTCTCATCTTCCAAAGGCAGCTGTGAATAAAAGAAAAAAAAAATATTGGTACTTATTGTATCTTGTTTGAAATTTCATGAAAAGCAGATAGCGTGCCCTTATGCATTAAAGTGTTCTCATTAAACAACCTTCACCATGCCTCTGTGCTTTTATTTTCTGTCTAGCTTCTGGCAATACTACTACAGATTTTTGCATGACCAACATTACTATATAAAAGCCACCATGCCCTCAGCAGGCTCAATCAGAGCCTGTTTTTTGTTCAGTGCCACATGTGAGCAGCCAAGCAACATTCTTTTTATGAAGCCGTGTCCTAAAAGGTGCAACCTTACCAATAACCTTGTAAGAAAGAAGTGTATGAAGATGGCTGACACTTTCCGCTGCCTGTTCCTAGACAACTAGAAGCCAAGGCTGGCAGTGAAAACCATGATTTCACTTCGTGCGATTTCTGACTAGAGAGTTCACTTCCCTATGCCTACATGCACCTTGCTTTCTTACTTGCTCAACTTTTTCCAAAAAATGACTCGGGTTACATTTGACAGTTTCTCTGCTATAGCAGGCCCATTTCGATAGGGGTGAAATGTAGAAACACCAGTGCGCTTGCATATAGGAGCACATCAAACAATCGCGGGTCAAAAGTAATCTGGGAGTCCCACCGCTATGGCAAGCCTCATAATTGTAACACGAATTTTGCCCATAAAAGACCTTAGTGTTTAAAGCGCAACAAAGTGGTCAAGTCAAACTTCTGATGCAGGTGTAGGTTGAGCCTTGTCAACCATAGGCTGGCTACACTTTCAAATGACTGTGAGAAAGCAGCAGCCATCTTTCAATGCAACCCTGCAGCACCTTTTATACTGCACGCACCAAGGAACTTAGCAATTTGGTTTCGAACTCAGCTGGAAAGCCCCGCTCTTTCAACAAATGATGTCACTGAGGGCGCTGACTCCTATTGCTTGAGGCAGAAGTAGCACTGGCCAATTTCATGTTCACAGAAAAACCTTCTGCAATGCCTTATTTGTTCGTTTTGAATTCAACAAATTAAGAAAATGCTTCTCTCTTTCGAAGAGCAACGAAAAATGTTAAGCCATGTAGTCAGTGCCCCCAGTGTCATCATTTGTTAAGAGTGGGCACTTCTCCAGCTGTATTTGAAAGCAAACTGCAAATTTCCTGGTGCGCGCAGTGCAAGAATATTTGGCTTACACGTTCACAGGAGCATTCAAGACTGATCGCAGCTTTCTGACTAAGTTCAGAAAGTGTTGCGGGGCCTCCTTAAATTACAGTACATTTCGAGTCCCTTGCGGGGATTTAGCCCACGCATTCATGAAGTGAACATGTGATTCAGAGAGGCAGGGGAAGAGACTCAAGCATTTCTTTATGTTCAAGAGGTGTTTGATGGGTCATCACAGGCGGTCTATTTTATGTCTGTTGTCAACAAAAGCCTCGCCCAGCAATCTCCAATTTACTCCATCTTGCGGGAGCTGAGTCCACTTTGAGCATCCAGACGTCTTGTGTGACCTTCAATATACAGTCCAACAAAGATGTGTGGTTCAGCACCACTGTGCTTAAGGCAGCACACTGATAACATCTTTGCAAGTGACCGGGTTGACTACAGTCGTTTTGCAAACATTTTTGAGAGAGAAAAGAATGGTAGTGGTAAAATAAGCCGGACATGAACACAGGACTGGTAGTCCACATTCGTAGCCTGCATTGAAAGCCACAACGCGAACAACAAAATGCACATTTTTTTTTTCATGGATTCGTTTTTATTAAGTGCGTAACTAACGCATTGTCGGTCACAATGGTCACTCGGACGCGTGCAGAAAATAACACAAGCTCTGTACAAACTAGACAGCTGTCCTGTATGGCTAAGACAAAGATGCACAAAGTTGGCAGGATAAAAGAAAAAAAAAAGCCAACACAAGCACAAGATGTTGAGGGAAAATAACCTTCTCCCCTCAGAGATCTGGGCAAAGTTGATGACCAAAAAAACAAAAGCCAAAACAAAAAAGCTTTGAGCAATGTAGGATAGACAGCAGAACTTGTACAATGAATACGTATTTTGCTGCGCTGTTCTGAGGAAGGATTTACAGTGCTGCGTAGCTAATTCTTGTCCAGCCTATGTTCTGTCGCACCATTCATGGCGCAGCTTATAGCAAAATTTTGGTACAGTGTTTATTTACACTGTGAAACTGGGATTTACTGTAATACTTTCCGGAGGACTGCAATACCATAGCATAAATTTTAACAAACAGCTTCCTCACGGTGTGTAACCATCCAAAATAGAAAAAAGGTTAAAAACATGACGTTTTGTCAGGCTTTGTATAAAGTACCAAGCACAAAATGAGCATGGCTGTTTTACACGTTGTAAATTGTTCAATATGTTTGCATCAGGAGCTGCACCAAATCCTGCACGCTTTCTCCCGCTACCTGTTCGATTCAAGTCGGGCTGGTAGCTAGTCCAAGAAATGCAATACAAGCCACATGATACAAGCTTCCCTTGCAATCCTAAGGCAACAAAGACATAACAAGATCCTTATTAACTGCAGAAAATCGCAGCGACACCTTCAACACCTGAGCTTCCCCAGAACAGACAGTCAATAGCAAAAGGGGACTTTGCAAACTGAGCATTGCACCAACGCACGCAAAATGACAAGCACACGCATTTTAAAACAGCACAGGGAGAACCCGTGGCTTCAACGAGAGCCACTCCCGGGTGAAGCACACATGAAAACTCAGAACAACAAGGATCGCTATGCAACACTTCTTGCCACCCAAAACAGTACCCAGAACATACGTATGGCACAACAGACTTACAACAGACTTTGTAGCGCTCATTCTTCCAAACTTACATTTAGAAGCTCTCCTGTCAATCAAGCTGGTTGGTTGCTCCTGAAAGAGGTTTCCAAGGGACAGAGAGGGGAAAAAATCTAGCCACCGGCCTTCAACAACTCCCACATATTTTTCAACGGGTGAAAATCACAGTCAGTTTTTCATTCCTGCTAGCAGAGAACAGGGCAAAAGACGTACGTGAAGCAACACAACTGCAGAAGAATGACAGCGGGTGATAAACGCCTATGTACAAAAACCAAGGACCCTTCCCGGGCCATGCCAACCGTCGCACCTACAAAAATAAAGCACTCTCTCCGGAGCTGCAAACGTGCTGCAGTCGAAACTCTGCCACCAAACTCTTGCACCGTGTCAACACTTCAGCTAAATCTGACAAGCACTTGTGAACCCGCGTGTTTACGGAGGACGACTGCTTCCAGAAGACACTCTCCAAGTTGCCTGCTGGCTTGCACGACTTCTCGGAGATCGACAACTACTACTTGCACACAGCGTTGCCTTGTAACATGTTATAATGAACATGCCTATAATGATCTCATAAGAAATGTTTGTCTGATAAAGCCTCTGCAGACATGGCCTGCTCAAAAAGCTGGGGGCTTGCTCTGTATTAACAGAAAAACATCACCGGAACCCATTGCTGCAAGCATTTGGCAACGAATTTCGCAAATGCTAGAGGTCTTCCTCCTATTCTTGGTTAAGTGCAAACGCACCAGGAACGTCAACAGTGAATAAAGTGCACTCAAACAACAGTACATAAAAGTACTCTGAACTTAGTAGAGTAGCCTACCTTTAGCGACATATAAAAAAAATGTCCACTTAACTGTTGCCTTACTTTTGCTCAAATTTTCCAACAATGCAATGCGCCACTCACATTGCTCAATGAAACGCTCAACCAGTTATTAAGACTGTGCAATCACGTGGATGCCTTGCCATCGGAGAAACAAATGGCAGCAGAGGTACGGTGTGCTTTCAATGCCTACAAGCAAGCCAGGCAAACAATGATGCTCAGTGTTTATTGAACATTGTTCGACCAATCATGCAATTATGTTGCAAAATTTAAGTGAGCAAAGCAGTAGTAAGTGCAGAACCTACTCTTAAATCTGCCAAAATCACTGTACACTCAGTCATCATTAAAAGTGGACAACTCTGCACTTTCACTGAGGTCCTGTGGCATTTCTGAAGTTTAGATATGAATACGCAGGGCGCCTGTTTTCACAATTAATTCTGGCCTTGCTCTCTCGCAATGAAATGTTCACAATGTAAGTGGAAGCTGAATTATTTGCTTTGCGTGGTTGTCACATGACAACAGCCTAGTGGAATGCATCGCAGTCACATTTCCAGCGTTTCCTGACACTGACGGGAGTAGGTAATTGCTATGCAGGGGAAATGCAGTGTGCTTTCATGCTTTACAAGCGATGCACAGATACTGCGTGCATCTTCAACAGCTCATTGCTCGAGCCTAGTTTCAGGCCAAAAACCAGCGATGAGTGCTAAAGTCTTCTGAAAGCAGCCTTCCTCATTCCCTTAAACTGTGCACCGTCAACACCCACGTGGGCAGCCTGGCCTCAACAACAAACGATAAAAACGTCTTTCAGCACCGGTGTCTCACAGACTAGCTGCCACAAATTTTTAGTCAGGTCTCGGACCTGCCGCATGCAGCAAAAAAAAGGCTGTCTGGGTTGTAAAATGTGATCCATGTACCACGAGTATGCACATCGCACACTCTGGTCGCGATCTCGGCTTAACCGACACCACGGGCATTCGCAGACCCATTAGTCCTGCGGCTGCCACAACGGTGGCACACACTTTCATGGCACAGGCATGCGGTGCTGACTCAACCCTACGACAACATGCCCTACTGAGATATATGAAGCACTGTGAAACCCTGATCACTCCAAAGCCGGCAAGGCTTTGAGCACACTTTTCCTGTGAATAGCACAGAAGAAATGTTTCCTGCGATGACTGGCTAAATTTGTTTTTTCGGAACATCACAGAACCACACCGAAAAAATTGTCGTTAGTTGTATGTTTCATATGAGTGGATGACAGTGAGTTTGTGTATGTGTGTCACTATTCGGCGTCGCATGTATCAGTAGACGAGCTGTTTCTTTTTCCTTTCTTTCACATAGTGCAAACTTGAGTAAACACTGATAAGCTCACTGGGTGTACATGCCACAAACACCACAAAGATGACGAGTCACTAAAGTTGTTCTAGGATTGAGCCAGCTAACGAGCGTCAACTAACAATGAACCAGCAGCTGTCCCCTGCCCGTTTCACAATGAAATATCTAAACCGCAGCACCACAGAAAACCGCCTGCTACCGTGGAAAGGTACAACTTCATGCAACGATGCATGACAAGCAAGATTCTTGGTCTACATGGTGCTGGCCATGGTAGTTTGTTCATTGTGCAATTAAAGCAGGTGACTACTTCTTATGCTCAGCTTGCGTCACATTACAACAGCAACCATAGTTGCGCAAAACTGACTTGTGTGAGAAATCACTGCCCTTGCACACAGCGTGGGCACATACTTAAAAGACCTCTGTCCAGCAGTAGCCAGCTGCCCAGCCCAAATACAGAAGTGCCAACATCAATGTGCATTACAAGTGCTCGTTCCTCCTCGTGTTGGAGCAATGCAAATTCGTGACACTCTCTCAGCGACAACCGATACAGTTTGTTCTGACCAAAAACTTTGGTCACTTTCCACTCCAGCTGATAGCTCAATGCAGCACTTCCCAAAAACTGATTTCGAAAGCAGCTTGAAGGAAAAAAAAAGAAAAAAAAGGAGAAGCGCCACACAAACCAAAATGCAAGAGAAACACCAGCTTTCTGAGGTGGGTGAAATGCACAAAATGTACGCGGTGATGTGATGACTTCAGCTATGATTATCGAGACCACGACAGCGATACACAAAAAAGGGTGCGCTCGGCACCCGTCGCGCGAGTGGACGACGGGGCAGCGCGCCGCTGCAGACAGTGGGCACGCGGCTTTTGTTTACAAACAGCGAAGAACTTTGACGTGGGAGAACAAGTTTCACAGACGTGGTGCGTGTGGACACCTCCCAATCAAGCGCGCTTCCGACATGTGAGGGTGGGGAAAATGCATAGAGACGAGAGGGGTGAGGCATGCCATTGTGTCAAGATGCCACTACAGAGGTTACACAGCTGCGTGCTCGAGGAAATGAGCGATAACAAGTGCACAGTGGAGAGAGAGAGAGAGAGAGAGTGAAACAGACAAGCCTGGTAAACGGCCCCCAAGAAGCCAATACAAGTGTTTATGCGCACGCCAGCAACGCGATGGTTCATTGCTTCGTAGGGCTTCAGAGCACTAATGATGAACATGAAATCAAGTCGCTTCGTGTTATTTTTTAAATTGCTTCAATAAATGTATTAACAGTAATTAACTTAACAGTTAGCTTGTGTTGTCAGCAAGCACATTTTCTGCATGTGTAACGACATTTGGTGCTTTCAAGACAAGGACAGAAGTGGGACTCCCAGGCGACCACAATTGGGGACACAATTACCTTCACAAAATTTTCAATGAATTGATAATGGGTGCATCCAGGTTTTATAACCAATAGCGTTCTTAGCACCATGCGAAGATAGAAAGCTTCACACAGTGTCCTTGTATGTCAACACGTCTGGTGCCAAGTCACACAAAATTTCATGCAAGTGTTTATTTTTACAAGGGAGATCATTTGGGAGCCCCATAACGGTTATTAAGCAGCAGTTTACATCTAAGACATAACATTCTTTTTTTTTTTTTAATTTAGGCAACATATGGTGCGTACCTCAATATGCCACAGCAAGAAAAGCCCCTAACGTCCCTTTGTTTCTGCATGCCTTCATGGCACCTTGCCAGGTAAACAAAAGATGTGCACATTCTGTAGGGCCTGCCACTTCAGTACTAGTACCAGCATCTGAAGCTGCTGTTTCTTGGAGGCTGTCTGCTCAGTCTTGTCGGAACAAAAAGAGTAAAACAACACAAAAAGGGGGGGCAATGTTGTATTGGTGCACGCATAAGAGAGAAGATAGTATAGTACAAACAGCTGTACACAGTCACATGTTCACATGGACACTCCACTCCTGTCCCTAACCCAGAGGGGGTGACAGTAGCACATGGCCTCCCCTCATGTAAATCTTTCTTCAACCCCATCACAATAGGAGAAATGCGTGTCAAACTAAAAGAAAAAAAAAAAGCAATATGCAAGTAAGAAGTGATGACAAAAACACAATGTGAAAGCAAGACGACAGCTCTCAGACCCCTTTATGATCCTCCCCGTCTTTGGAAGACAGCCCGCCCTGCTATATCAACACTGGCCCCTGACATCTTCTGATATGCCCTCTATTGTCACAGGTGCCCATCACGTGACAATGGCCTTTGCGACGTTACGCATGAGGCACAGAACTGTATGCCAGCTGATGGCACACCGTGCCAAACACGACGGCGAGGGATTCCACGACAGGAACGCAAGGACAGGTTCCACTAGTTCATGCGCAGATACCTTCGTTCCAGGCAATGCTGCACTGTCTGTGGGTTCAGAGTGGTCTGCTTAGACAACCCAAGATGCAGGCCACTGTTGCGCGTGCTCCCTGTCAGGGAGCCTCCCTACGTCAACTAGTGGCTTTCAGCATAACTACTATAAAGAAAAAGCAATAAGAAAGAAGACACTATAATGACTATGCATCTAGGAGATATGGCCACAGTGTTTTTAGCAGGTAACTACATGGTCTATGATTCGCTATGACAGTGTATGCCAAATAAGGTATAAACAGCAGCTGGCATATCAAAATGCGGGTCTCTGAATGTCCTGATACCAAGTGAGAAATAAAGCTGGGTATTTAGTACTGGCACGACATGTTAGACTGTGTTGTAAACAAAATGTTGCAGCCACGGCTTTTGCGTAATTATATTTGCTGACAGGTTAAAAACACCGCGGAGGAAACCACCAGGTGGCGCGCACCCTGACAGTGGCTTCCCTCAGACCGGTTCAGCTGTGAGGGGCTGAACCGAGATTGCAGTCTGCCGACGTCATCACAGTGTCAACGAGGGCTCAATCGAGATGGTGTTGTTGCAGGGGTTGTAGCATCCAGCGAGGTAGTAGACGTCGGCGTTGGCCTCGTCACTTCGGCTGCCGCGGATTGCCCGGTACTGTTCCCAGGAGAGGACCTCGCATTTGTGAGAAATGGTCTGCACGTCGTTCTGGTCCCGGTGCGAAGAATCAAACAGAGCACCCTGCACATACGCGTGGTCAGTGTTTAGCAATGCATTTGCTTGTCGAGTGGCACTGTGTTCTCGATCAGTCGTCCATAATACTTTGACTGACAGTCTACCTATTAAAACTTTGATTCCCGAGACTTCCTTTTTCTTTTCTTTCTGGTAGTGGGCCGAAGGCAAGCGCGGGTCCTTCCTGTGTAACCGAACACTTGTGTTCTTTCTTTACCTCTCCCCATCTCTCTTTATCTCTCTCTCTCTTTCTCTCTCAATCTCATTATCTTCTCTCTCTCACCTACAACAAGTTGTGTTACAATCAGAGGTACAACACAACCATATGGTTCCCACAGATGCATGTTCTGCAAGCGTAGGTGTATAGCCTAGTGGCTATGCTGCTTGCCTTCGGACAGCAAGTACCCCAGCTCGAATTCCACCTCGGCAAGAAAGTTCCTTTGATATCTGAATGCTCAAAACTGCAAGTGATAATGGTGACGGTGACGGCTACTACTACGTATCAACTTTACCTCTAAACAGCTCAGCTGTTAAAAAGAGTGGCTGCAGCAAACAGCTGTGGACTTGTTCAGTTCATATAACTGCGCGTTGGTGCATCCTCGCTTCCGCAATACAACACCTTTTGCCTAAATAAGCAGGCTAGGACGGATAGCTTACCTTGGGGTGCCTGAGACGCCTTGCGAGTCCCTTGGTCTCCTCCGGGTGGTAGAACCACTTGACGCGGACCAACATGTTTCCGTTCCAGCTTTCCCACATGGTCTCGATGCGGCCAATGTATGGCAGGTTGGGCCGTCCCGTCGACAGGAACACCGCACAGTCACCCACCTGTGTTGCACAGAACACAAACTGTTTTGCCACCGCAAACTCTACCCTACAAGATGGTAGTAAATGATAACCCATAAATGAAGCTCAAGTTTCATAAACACTGCCTCGCCATGTTATTAATATCTGCAACCACATTAAGCAAGCAGACAATAAAGCCAGGAAAAGTGTAGGGGAAAATTATTTTTAACTTGCCGATTGCCTTCTCATAAGCTCATTCAATGTGTGATAGCTGTAATTTAAAAGGCATCCCATATCTGCCATCATGGCCATAAGTTCTTACACTTTGGTTATACTTATAAGATGCTGCCCAGGATGCATTTTACCAAAATAATTTTTCAGATCAGTTAGTTACTGGAGGAGTCAATAGAAATTGCACTGTCCTCTTGCAATGCCATCAGAAAAATGACAATGGAGAAGCGCTCCTCCTCTGCTTTGGCTAGTGTCTGCAATTACACCAGGCCGAGGGAGCACGTCATGATCACAGTGACAAGCCATGCTTCCCTTTTTAACCGTCTCCTGTTTCTGTCGTCAGATAATTAACAGTGCAAAAGAGTGCGGATTAAAGAAGAGAAACTAAGACAGCAGGTGTTCTTTTGTTTCGCGTTCTGCACTGTTAACATGCATCACCAAATCGGCCAAAAAATTACTCTCTTTCAGTTGTGCTTTGCGGCACATTTCCAGTGGTAGCGTAACGTGTCCCACACTTGACAGATGAAACAGATGTTGCTTCCTGTGGTTAGTGGCATCCCAAGCAATGATGTGGCCATGACACTTGCTCAAACTGCATCTTTCCCTAGGAGAGCATGTGCTCATCTCTTTTAAACGGAGCCACTGCAACATTTTCTGAACACAGCCAGAAAAGGTGCGCGATCAGTCGTGGGGGTTCCTGTTGACATGTCAACCAAATGTTGTTGCACTGAATGCACCAGGGAATTTGCAGTTTGGTTCCAAGCACAGCTGGAAAGCGCCTGCTCTTTGAACAAACTACGGCGATAGGTGGACACGAACTATGCAGAAAATGGAATAAGTACCACAGGCTAATTCACTGACATAGTTTTGCCATGTCCCCAAAGTGACCCTGGCGGCTCGCCTGTTGTCACTGTGGAGGCATGCATGTGCTCAACAAAAAGAGAGAGAGAAAATGCTCAACCTCATGATGTGTGGTGACATAACTTCTTGCCCCTTTCTCACTGCCCCCTGTGAAGCTTCCAGTTCGCTCATCATGACAAAAGAAGAGCGACTGCGCTCGAACAGTGGAACTACCCTCGAACCTGATGCTCTAACTCTGCTGACACCTGATGGATTCCAAACATTTTTGCAGCAGGCGATTCATGAGATGATAAACTCCTTCAGTGATGTAGTTCAAGGATTACTTGGAAAGGTGTTGCATGGTCCTTTTAACTTTCACCGCAGAGCCACATCATACTTTTCAGATACATTTGCACCGTCTGGTCTATGTTCCTTGTTCATTTGTTTGCAATGCTCAAATCGGATGGGGGCCCTTCAATCAATCGTAGTAGCCTGATGGCAAAGCACTAAGCATGTAATGTAGAACACCAGTTGTGCTCTCACTGTTGGCAAGTTGTAATCCTGATCATTATTTCTATGTTAAGTTATTAACAGCTAATTTATGCCTTCCTTGGTTCAATTGTCTGTTGAATATTTAACAAAACAAATAGAGCCCTTTGCTTCCTTTATTTTGGTGTTCATATGTCCACATCTACCAACTTGGAGACCTTAAACCAAGGAAAATTGTGCAGAAACATCATCACACAGCTGGAGAAGAGAGAATGGCAAGTTTTTCATTTATTTATTTATGTATTTAAGGTCTGCCCTGAGCGTATACCTTTTAGAAGACGGGTAAGAACTTTATCAACAATGATTTACCTTTAGACCCAATACAAAGGCAGCAGCAAACTCGCAACTGCCTGCTTTAGAAACTCGTTTGGATAACTTTCAATTTCTTTGTTGTCCTATTATAGTCAGAATATACTTCTGTCTGTGTATACAGTTGGTGAATGACAAGCAATGCTTTTATGCTAACACAATTTACTGTACTACTTTTGTTAGCTTCACCACTGTACTCAAGTGCTATGCGGCAAAGCACACATGTAGATATGGGCCACTTGTCACGAGACATAGCGTATTTCGCCCCCTAACCTTAATTACGGACTTTGAATACCTCGAGTGCTACGGGTGTGAATCGAATTGAATAGCAAGTGCTGTTAGGAAATTACTCGGAAGTTTGGATATTTGTACACCCTTACTGATATTCACTGTTCGATGATTTCTCGTCAAAAATCGCAACTGTAATTGGTTTGCTTTTCTGCGACAGGTAACTAAAGGTAGCAGTGGTAGCATTTTTTTGGTACCGGTACTGGCCATACCACAGTGCTGCACAATGATGGTGTACATAAGCTTTGACCACAACTGGTCCGTATCAGCTGTGAATGGGCACAAGATGCTCCGAATGCCACAGGTACCCACCCGAATGGTTTCCCTGCCCCTACAGATGGCCTTGTAAAACTCCTTCCTGGCTTTCCCATTCAGCCCCGGCCGTTGGGAGCCCGTGCCCGACCATCGCCACAGCTGTCGCATCGGCAAGAATGCTGCATGAAAACAAGCACGTCACAGTTAACATTAAAAACAAAAAACAAAAAAAAAGGCGCTAATTGGAACAATTGGCCTCATCTTTGAACACATTACAGAAGGCACTGCTACACCACAGAATCTTGTTGATACGTTGCAGCAAAACATGTTTCTCAAGATATAACACTTCTTTTTCTGTATCCAGCTAGTGTCCCGCAGGAGCAATGCATGTTTGTACAGTTAAGTGTCGTTGTTACTTTAAGTAGGGTAATATGACAGCAGAAGAGGGATTTTGCTGGCAGTAATAAGGTACTTACAAAAAAAAAAAAGTGTTAAGGGTTGTATATGTTCTCTAAAAAAAATTTGGTTGATTAATAAGTTAATTTCATGAAAGCCGCCTTAAGGCAGTGCTGCAAAGCCACACTGATGGGCCAACATTATCAAATGCTTGGCTGCGAAGTCTGAAATAATAGTGAAATAGTGGAAACAGGCAATAGTGAAAGAGAAATAGTGAAATAGTGAAAGTGAAATAGTGAAAACAGGCAATAGTGAAATGCAATGCAATTTATTAATTCGGGTGCAACCAACAGACAATTACGCAAGCGATGATTCTATGCATGTCAGTTTTCGGACATCCTCGTTGTTGTGGGCAACTCCTTTCACTCACCCGCGATTTTGCTTTTCTCCACCGAGGGGAGGCGCCCATTTCGCTTGGCGGGACCTTTCTTGGAAGGCTGGAACAAATCGCAATGACAAAATAAAAAATGTGCCCACAGGTATGCCACCAGATGAAGTGAAAATTTTTAAAACTTAGCTTCTACAAAAGTTTCAGAAGCATATTGATTATTATAAATATACAAACAATGTAGTTTTTGCAATTTATGTCTCACGTAGAAACTTTATTTAATGAAGACCAATCTACATGCTAACGCTTTGCAAATGACAGCACGGCTACTCTTTGACCATGAGTGGCCAAATACAGTAGAACCTCGTTATAACGAACCCGGATATAACGAACTATCGGATATAACAAAGTAATCACAATTCCCCTTGAAATTCCTATAGATGAAATTGTTATTGGTTATAACGAACTAATGGTTATAACGAATTATAACAGAATAATTACCACTCCCCTTCAACTTCGTTATAACGAGGTTTTACTGTAGTATAAAATTCGCTACATGGAAACAGCAGACAAACATGCATAGCCATACTGGGGTTGAAATATATGGTGTTCTATGAACAGGAAGTTATACAAAGCCAAATATTTTCTGATGTCAAGAAATTCCTAATACTACTGGAGTTGTTTATACGGAAGTCTGACTGTATGATGTGACCTGGAATGACTGAATACGGGTGATCACCCACACAAGATTTCAACAGGATGGAGGGGTTGCAGAGCAGTGGTGCTACTTTGACTAGGAATCTAAAAAGCACAAGTTAGACAAGATCCTTAATTGAACCAACCGCTTTCAAGATGTCCTGGAAAGTAACACCCATGCTTCATTTGGCCAGCACCGTAAATTATCCACACTTCCTTCGAGTGTCATAAGCCGAGGAAATACGAAAAACTCAGACTCACCGCACTCTCAGCCTCATCTGACGAACTGCTATCTTCCGAGGCATCATCACTACTCTCCGCATCTGCCTGCTGCATTTCTGTGGATGAAGTCCGGATCCGAACTTTCAGTCCGGATTTGCTTGCCGAGCTGCTGGGCACGGCTGAGTGCGTGGAACATCCCGAGGTCGAAGGCTCCGAGGAACAGGTGGACGTGTTTGTCGCCGCACTGTCTCGCCGAGTCGCTTTGCCATTGCTGCCCTTCTTGTCGGCAGCATCTGTGGAATGTTCCCGGTGTCGTTTATGGTGTTTGTGCCGGTGATGACATCGATGGTGTTTGTGATGCCGACGGTGCTTGTGCTCTCGCCGGCGTTTTTTTGGTGCACTCGGCCCGTCGGCTGCGTCGAAAACATCGCCGCTGTCCGAGTCGGACTCATCGCTTGGAGGTGCTCCTTGCGTTTCTGCAAGAGCGGTGCACCGACTCCATTGAAGTGAATGCTACAATGACTATGCCATGGTTGAAATCATGAAACTAATACTTCAGACAGTGATGTAGCAGAGCGATGTGGTTACTTCTCCATTTGATGCAAATGTCTACAAAAACAGGCACCTTCCTTTAAGTGACTCACATGAGGGTACTGGGCTGACACGAGGTAGAAGAGTTGCACACAAGAGATGGTAGGTAAGTGTGTACAGTGGGAAGGCAAAAAAGAGGGGGGGGCTTAGGTTGCATGGGTGTACAATCACGGATGAGGCGAGTGATTCCGGAAAAGCGAGCCAGGTGTGGATGAACTAAATGTGGACTGTGCGTGAGTGAACTCAAGGATGTTGCAAGACTGTATGAGCATGCATACTTGACACATGTCAGCTGGCAACTGTCATCGCATATGTGGTTGTAAAGTGTAAAGTGAACAGTATAAGTTTCATACAACGAATGTTAAACCCCCTCGTACACACACACACCTTATTCTTTCAAGTATACAGAAAGACCAGCTTACTCAAGCGAGCATCTAAATACATCTTCAACTAGGTGGCTATGTGTGAGCACTGGAGATGAACCGATGCATGCTATTTTTGATGCCGTCATACTGTTTCAGTTTTATGCAGAGAACAGCAATTATTCAAGCAATAACGCACAGCAAACACAGACGAAGAAGAGAACGGAGACGGCACACATCTTCGTCTGTGTTTGCTGTGCGCTATTACTTAAATAGTTATGCTTTACCAACTAGCCCACCAGTCGATCCTCTTGAACAGCAATTGCTGCCTACACGGCTCACTACGGCAGTCTGGTATTAACAGACACATGCTCACTTTTGGCCTTGGGTTTCTTTCTCTTTCGGACCCTCTGTGAATGCTGCTGATTGGATGCGGAGGCCTCCTGTCCATTCTCTGTGTTCCGGCTGCGCTTTTTGTTCAGGACAAGAGATGGATGCGGGTCTCCAGCTGAAAGGTCAGACAAGACAATGGCAGCACTTACATTTAAAAGTAACAAGTTGCATGCGATTTGACTCATGCAGTGTCTGTAAATGCTGGCCTATCAAAACAAGAGAAATAGGGAAAGGCAACTGGATACTGCAATGTGCTTTCCTCCACACATCAGTAAAAGGCACTCGCCATAAACAGGTTCGAGATTGTTTCTGGTGAAGGGAAATGCAGTGCCTTTAAACATGCCACACAGCGTTACTGTCATGCGCTATGGAATTCGAGACGCTAGTGTTGCATTCATGTTAATAGGGCTAATGACTGCCAACAGACAAAATCTGCACAACCTTGGCAGGCGATGACTCAGCTCTGGCACAAGTGCTAAGTCAAACAGGACTTGGTTGTGACAGCTAGTCACCTGACTGAGTGCAGACATCTACCTTAGGAGCATCCATGCCATTTGTAATCAGAGCTCTAGCAATCTATTTTAGTTCTAATCATTGCATCTTTGTTGCGAGAATTTATATTTAAGCCTGTCACATACTTCATCCGAAATACCACATTTATCTGTGGTGCCTTCCAGAGATAATTAACAGGATCACATCAAGTGACGCCAAATTGAAATGAACAAGCTGTACTTTGTCAAATTAATTTTTCACATAGTGTGCCAACTTTTTTGTGAGTCAAGTAATATAAAACTTGCACCCATGGGCCAACAACACATTAATGATGATAAAGTTCTGAACCAAAACATGTTTAATTGTACCCATACATGTGTGAACTTTGGCTGCCTGTACATACGCATGCACACTATCATAAAATGTCTCACCAATGGGATGGAAGTCCTGTGGCAGCAATCTGACATCCTCTATGGGAATCTTTCCAGAATCACCATCATCAAATTCCACATAGACAAGGGAAGTGCTTGGAGAAGGGTTTGGACTGGTGGCTGTGAAAGACAGAACAGGGAGAGGTTAAGGTTAGGAAATCAAAATCTTTTGCAAGTAATTATAGAGTAGATAAATATCAGTAACATATGGTTAAGTATTAAATTGTGAACCAGAATTACATACAGAAACCTGCGTAAATTACTTTTACAAGATAGCTGTCGCAGATGCATCTTGCTATACAACTTACAAAGGCACTAATAATTTTAAACTTTGGGAATACCATGGACATCAATTGGCATCATTTCAGGCATTGTATGCTCTTATAAGGCAGGGCAGGGCACAGGCAGGAGAGAGACCAGCACTTACCCCTCCACCAACTCCACTCCCCAAATCCCGCCTTCTCCACTCATGCTCCCTTACTTTCCCAGCTTTTAGACACTGTCGAGTCGCACTGTTACTATTTCAATACAACTGCTGCGGTTTTCCGTGCCAAAACCATAATATGATTATGAGGCCTGCCGTAATGGAGGGCTCCTGAAATTACGACCGCTTGGGGTTCTTTAAAGTGCTTGCTGCTGTTATCCCAACTTGTACTAAGCAGCACATGTCAATGTCATCTTATCAAACACATTACCTTACAATTACCAGTGTGCCCTGCTACCAAAGGCAAAGTCAGCAATTTTACTGTTCCCAACGTGTTCCCAACGTTCAAATGGCAGGGTAACAGTGATCAGCCCATCGACCCTCGTTTAGGAGGTCATTCACCTGATAAATTTTACTGACTACAGCCACGAATAGCAACTAGAAGTGCACGTGATCGAGGATTTGATAGAGTGCTGTCTGATCAGCTGTAGTAATGGGAAAGTAGCAGGTCACTGGCCAAAATCAAATACAAAAAAGGCATTTAAGGCTCACTATGCCGATCGCAATACTGCTGCAGCGTATTTGTGCCATCACAGCATCAACACCCTCGCACTAGGGTATTCGTCTTTAGAAATATCTACAGCATAACAGTCTTCCACCTTCTAACCTGTGCGGTTATGTTTACTGTTGGACCTCTAGGTCCTCTAACTGCGGCGTGGTCATCAGAGAGGAAAGAACACACGTCTTGTCAAGATGGAAAGCTAAAGAAAAAAAGGGGGCAAGCTGGCACTGGCATGAGAACAAGCATTTGTTCGAGAGGAGCAGAAAAGTATGATGACGATTAGTGTCTCCTGCTACGATGGTTGATAAAAAAGGAAGTCCTGATGATTACTGACGTGTAATGAAACTGTCAAGCAGGCAAGTTGCAAGCAATCGACAGTAAGCAGTACTCAAATGGACAAGGACAACTGTAAGGAAGAAAACACTGAACAAGCACTGTCTATCGACTTAACATTTATTAAAGAAAATGTACTATTATGTCCATCGCATCCACGTATAAAACTTTTGCTGCAAAAGAAAGAGAGAGAGAGAGAGAGAGAGAGAGAGAGAGAGAGAGAGAGAGAGAAACTAGGACCTGACTGGATAATGCTTGTCTTGTATGTTTCTCTTTACGGTCATACCCATCTGTGTACATGCTGCTCAAACTGCAAAGCTAAACATCGCTCACCGTCCCACAGGTGTAACTCCAATTTCTGACCAATTTTTAGGCTTTGTGTGCCCTACAGATGCTTTTTTCAGTTTTTTAAGCGACGTCAGGCAATCAACGTGGGACTCTGCACTAAATGTGTAACGAGCAGCAAACTGATAAATGAACACTCATAACACACTGCCCACCTTTGGCAACCAGACCAGGGTAGAGACAACGGTACTGCTGGCTCCAGTAGGCGCACACACGACGACCCTCGGGCAATTCTTTCAGGGAATGTGGCTTCACTTCGCGCACCTTTCAGGAGAGAGCAACATGGGCTGGTAAGATTATGGGGGAAAAAAGCCTTCAAATGTGGACACAAGTTAGATGAATGCGTAATTGTGTACAGACATCAAAATGAGGAAATGTGTCTAAAGGTCGAGGTTTGGCATATCAACAATAGTGGAGGAAGTGCTTGCACGAGTCAGCCTTCAATGACATTACACAGGGAAGAGATAGGCGTTAAAGATTGTCTCTCAAGCAGACTGGTATGTGTACTAATTTCTGAGCATGTGCAGATAATTTTTGTGTCTTCCTTCTTTTTCGCCTAGGTTCTCTCCTTCAGTCGATAGTTGGCGTTCTTGTTGTCTACTCCTCTGCTCTTTCATCAATGTTTGCATACCTTTCCTCTGCATAGTGAATCCTTACCAGCTAGCTCGGCTTTCCGTTGTTCTAGGATAATAAGATATTGACGCACACTCCCAATAAATGGGTCATGCATTCTCACAACACGTTTGTATTGACTGAGAGGACGTCATTTTCAGTGCCTTAAAGTACTTCACAAGCATGCAGCTACAATCATGCAAATGCTCTATTAACGATAGCTCCTTCTAGAAAATTTCTGTATGTTTTGCAGCAACACGCTGAGACGACGCATTTGGACAAATCTGCAGGAGCAACTGTGGCTGAGTATAACAAGGAACAGAGAACATTTAGTTGGAAGTTTACTTTCGGTGTTTCCACTGCACATGTTATGACATTCACCACAGCTGACATGCCACTCGTCTCGTACAAACACAGAGAAACAATTAAAACAAAAATGCACTACAAGTTACTTACCATGAGGAACTTTGTTCCATCTAGTACACTTACATATTTTCAGTAGAAATCAGTACTGGAACGCATTTCGCAAAAAAAAAACTTCGATCAGCTCTACTGACAATTCTAAATTTAAAGCACTAGTGGTACAACGATAGCATTATTTTATGAGAAAATACTTGACAGAAATGAATGTAACAGAACTATAATGAAAATTTCACCCATGCACATGTCATTACATGTGTGATACTGTCCCCAGAATTAGTGTGACTTTACCATGCCTTTTCATGCTGCATGTGTTATGCAACAGCTAATCTTTTGATGACTGCGTCATGGTCTAAAGCGGACACTCTTATGGAATAAGTTCATGCACACCTTTTGACACGTTCCTGACTATTTCTAAAATGGTACTACTATATTCAGTTATTAAGCACTGTGCATGTGAGAAACACAATGTCCTCGAAGTTAACTGATTTCCCATTGTTTCCACAACATAATCTCTACAATAATTCAAAATATTTTCGTTCAGACATTATATATTAAATGTAACTTAAACATCCTTAGCTGCAACAGACATAAAAAAAATGCGCCTCCTTTTGCTGCAGTTTAGCTATGTGCATCTCATATCGCTCATCAAGCGACATAAACACACAACATAAGAAATGGCCATAATGTCATGTCATGTCAAGTGTGCATGTCAAGTCTGTCAAAATGATGATGCACATTGCTGCAAAAGCTCCTTAATTAAGGTATTGTTCCCTGGCTTCAGCAACACCTCATTCCCGTCAAATCACAGAGAGCTTTGAAAACAAACAGCAATCAGAGTTACATGCTTTGTGAAAGATGCTACATGGAGTGCAGTCTACTGTACACGCCTAACAGTGTAACGTTCAAAAGCACTTTGTAACACATCTGACCGCCACACATTTGCCAAATAACAGAAAGAATGCCAAGCTTACCGCTGCCTTCAGAATCTCTTCTCGGGAGAATATGTGCGGTCTGTTGCCTCTCTCGCCATCAAGAGTGATGCCATAACTGTCCAAAAAAAAAACAATGTTGTAGTAAAAAAAAAAAAAGGTTAAAGTCAAGACTTAACCAGGCGTCAAAGTGCAGTAAGAGCTTGAGGCTAGAACTGAAATTTCCAGTCTATGAATGGGAACTGAAGGCTCTGTGTGACACACCTAACACTGTTGTCTCTTATTTCCAGATGAAGCAATAATTAAATAGTCTTGTGTTAACAGAAAAGCGAGGGCCTAGAGGAGAGGCAGGGGTGGTTCTAAGGAATGGGCAAGATGAACCCACAAAGGCTACCATCAAAGATTTCATCCAAATAATCTATTTTCCTTTACAAGTACAAGCTACAGCACAATTCACAAACAGAAAAAGACCACAAGGCACAAGATGCAAACAGACATTAGCACAAAATGACCCACACAGAAAACACTGCTACCACCCTTTTGGCAAGAGCAAACAACGCGAAAACACTTTGTGGGAAAAATAATAAATAGACAATTGCTAACTGGTGCTTTTGTCAGAGCATGTTTGTACAGTGCTCACAGAATGAAACGTGTCAATTTCGGCTAAGCAATGCATGTACCTACATTGCCACCACCCTTATGTCGCACAGGCTAATATTGGCTTTTAAATGTGCATCAGTTCTAGCACCACCCTTAGTGGTCATGTCCATAGTGACACAATGTGGTCATCTCAAGCAAGTGCAAAAACCAACTCTTTTAATTAGAACGCTAACGTAGCGTTTCATTCCGTGAGCACTGTACTTTCAAATTAATGACAATTTTTGATAACAAACGATGAAGGCAGAAAATATGGTATTGACCACATTATAATTGCTGGTTTATGGAACACGAAGTTGTTGAACACTTACACATCTGGTGCCTGAATTTCGTTGATGTAGCCTGTATAGAAGAGGCCATCCTCCAGCATCACAACGCGTGTGAGGTCGTGAAGATCCTCTGGCAGCAGGTAGCACTGCTGCGGTTGGTCTGCGCCAAGAAGAGCGAAACACCTTCAGCAAGCAGTGCTTATAAATTACGGATCACAGTCTTCATAATCAAGAAAAGAGTGCACATAATTTCAGTTGTATCGAGCCACACTATCTTATTGTATTTACTTGCGACAAAGGTTCGTTACACGTTTATTTTAATTGTGACCCACTGCTGTCTCTGTAAACCTCTGACTTACTTCTGAAGACATCCTATATCTGTAAACAGAGCCTGTATAATAGCAGTAACTGCCGAAAGTGCATCCAAGACCGTGTCACATGTCAACTATGTGACGTGTTCTGGGCAACCTGATTGCATTTTATGCCTGCCAATTTTCCAATTTCATCTCCCCATCTTACTCTGTCTCATACGGGAAGCACGTTCCCTCTCTTGGTATTTACATCGTCTCTCTGATTGACCACTGGTTATCTGTCGTTACTATAGGGCCTGCCTGGGTGCTTTTTTTAAAAATTACTACAAGGTGCATTTCGGGTAGGACACTGCTTATTTATGTTCACACATGGCATAAGTATGTGACACATGTGGAGCACTTTACATTTACTAAAGGAAAAATTATGCAAGTTCCAAATGGGGGAAAAAAAGTAGATGGGAAAACATAAAGAGAGCTACCGAGAGAGAGAAATATGCTCACCCGAACCACTTCGCGCAGCTGCTGAGAGCCGGCTGAGGGGCACGTTTTCGGTCGAGTCACTACCCTGGTCGTCGGAGTCGGTGTCGTTGGGTGTCGGCCCAATTGCTCGGGAGCATTTGCGCAACACTGAGACCAATTTCTGCCTCCGACGCTGGAAAGAAAGAAGACACACACGAACATGAAATGGTTGCATCATTTGAGCCGTTAATAATCATATCACATACATCATCTGCATACCACAGTGCATTGGTCTCGTCTACACAGGATCCACAAAAGAAAATGTATCATTCGAGCCTCGGGTGAACCCTATGAAAATAAACTGTGCCTATGGGGTTTTAGCTGGAGGGAGGGGGCACATTATTCTGAAAAACATATTAAGCAAGATAGTATCAATAATATTTCACTGTATGTCAATGCTTTACGACAACTGTAACACACAAGACTGGCAATAATCTAATTGTGGTTCGGTTGAGGAAAGGTCGCACTGTTCTGCAGCCTTTCTCAGGAGCACGGCTCAGTCCACCTGGGGGTGGGGAACAGGGAATCAAAAGAGCAAAAAAAAAAGGAAAGAAACGCCGTAGTGGAGGTATATAGAAATTTTGACCACCCGGGTTTGTTCAACATGCACAGACAATGCACAGTACACGGGCCCCTGGCATTTTCTTCAGTGAAAATGCGACTGCAGCAGCCGGGATCGAACCTGTGTCTCCTTGCTACACCACTCTATACATGGGTATGCGATGGTTTACCCTCTCCCCTCCTCATGTCCCCCTCTCTCACCCTCACATCATTCCACCCCACCCTCATTTTCCTTTCCCACCCCCTAGCTATACTATACTACAGTAAAACCTCGTTATAACGAAGTTGAAGGGGAGCGGTAATTACTTTGTTATAACCATTAGTTCGTTATAACCAATATCAATTTCATCTATAGAAATTTCAAGGGGAATTGCGATTACTTCGTTATATCCGATAGTTCGTTATATCCGGTTTCGTTATAACGAGGTTCTACTGTATACTATACAAGGCTTCACTACGCTTTACTCTCTGCCCTCCTTCTTTTCATACCCCTCAGCCTCACTTTCCTTTCCAACGTCCTTGCTGTACTACAGTAGAACCTCGTTATAACGAAACCGGATATAACGAACTATCGGATATAACGAAGCAACCACAATTCCCCTTGAAATTCCTATAGATGAAATTGATATTGGTTATAACGAACTAATGGTTATAACGAAGTAATTACCACCACCCCATCAACTTCGTTATAACGAGGTTTTACTGTATAGTAAACATGAACATGCTTTGCTATTCACACATACAGGGGCTTTTTTCCAAGGCAGCATCACCCACTGGCGTGACTACTTGGAAGAACACCTGCCTGCCACGCGAAAGCAGCTAAAGCATTCTGAGATGGTTGTGCGAAACGTTAAGTAGGTGTGAAGATCAACCATTTCAGTTTAACGAGAGAGGACACTGAGGCGTTGTTTTAGTACCTCTGTGGCCGAGTTTTCAGGTGAAGACAGACATTTAACCTCGAGCCACAACGGCATCGGTGTTAGAAATTTTGACCACGGTAAAAAAAAGAAGAGCCCATGCATGCCTGCAAATCTGTGAACATTACAAATTGTGGAGGACCAATGCACGGTACTTTGAAGAGGAAAAAATAAAATCAGGGCAAGCATGACAGGAGAAACATAGTGCAAATTTTTCAAGCGATTCCCTAAGCTCTTTCTTAAAATACATATACAGTTTATCAATGATTTAACTTTTAGATGCAGCACACTGGCAGCTGCAAACATATAACAGTAATAATAGACGAGCTGTATGCTGTTCTTAGATCACCGTTAGTTTTTTTGGCTTCTTTGGCTCATTTTGCCTACTTTGAGAACTTGTCTGTACAAGTACAATCGTAGAAAAGGTTGGCACGAGCGCAGACATACGAGGATGGAAACCAAGACAACACATGTGTTGTTTCGCATCTCTGGGTCAGTGTTTGCATGCTTAATCTTACTGTCAAACCTTAAAATAACGAACCACTGGTTATAAGAACTAAATAAAAAGCAGTATTGCCATTAAAAGGTTTTATGAACATACATTTTATAATGCATTATCAGATATAACAAAACTATTTCTATGCCATATCAAATTTGTTATGATAAGGTTTAACTGTTGTAAAAGGGACGTAGCCAACACAGCACATGTGCCCAGATGCTCGACTCTTGAACCCCACACACAGACAAACGTCAACAACAAACGTGAGAAAGAGAGCATCGATAGTGAATGAGTGCTAACCACAGTGGAAGCAGCGGGGCAAGAAGCAGTGGGATTGGGGTCAGGTCGTGACGGTTCGGAAGATTCCGAGGGGGGATAGGAGCTGGCTGTGCTAGTGGTGGCCTTGCCAGAGGAAGGTTTGGAAGCGGAGGATGTAGTGGCATTCGCCTGGAAAGAAGCCACACCTCAAGCTCAGTCTCAAAGGGGGTTCACACTGTTAACAGCCAGACACACAAATGCAAGCAACAAAAGCAGTGCCTTTTTTTTGTGTGCGTGGTTTGATGGAACCGTCAAGCGATACCCCTCATCGCCTGTTCCTCGTAAAACTTCCCGCAAAAATGCCCGCCCAATTCCATATGACATTCCACAGCCCCTTCCATTTTGTGATTGGTGGTTGTGGCCACGTCTTACAGCATTTAAATCCTGATTGATTGATTTGTGGGGTTTAACGTCCCAAAACCAGTTCTGATTATGAGAGACGCCGTAGTGGAGGGCTCCGGAAATTTCGACCACCTGGGGTTCTTTAACGTGCAGCATTTAAATCCTTCCCATATGTACAGTGTGATGTGTTCCGGTGGAAAAGACAGTTGCAGCATTGAATTCTGAGTGGAAAGCTTGTGGAATGGAACGGCATTTAGATAAGTTCTTAAAATTTCACTTACATAGAAACTAAAGGCATATATCACTTTGGCTAAGCTGGTTATAGATCAGCACTATAAGAGCCACCTCATAAAGCTGAAGAAGGGTTGATAAATGCTTATCTTTTTATGGGCAGGTTTTAGACAGCATGTAGGCACACAGCACATGCACACTGCAGCTAACAGATTTGACTTATATCTTAGCATGTTGCTTCTGATATTTGTTGCAGGGCATCATTCACAGCTATGAGCACTGGTTCTAACATTTATAGGTCATGTGCCATTTCCAGTTACCTTTCTCTTCTTAAAAAAAAGGCAAGAACAAACTTTTGTTCGTAATTTACGACACATGTATGTACTATCAATTCAGACAAGGTTTCACGTGGAGGCTGCTTGCTGCCTACACTATCTAAAGCTCTTGACATAGTCCAGCATATTGTTGCAGTTGCCTGTTAAATAACTGCCAACAACACTTAACGTATGCTACATGGGTACATTTCTTTGTTTTCATAAAGGCCAAGACAATATGACAATGATGATTTTCCACAATGCAAACCAGAGTTCATCAATCACTTGAGCTCTGAAGCTTCCCCTAGGCTCCATGTATCCAAACTCCAACACGGCACTGGTCAAAATGCAGAGATCTGCAGACTGCCACAGTGCTTGTTCGTGGAGAAACCAGCTAATACATATATTTAGAGTTGTTCATTTTTGGATCTTACATATTTTCAAATTAAAGGGGGAAGGGGATGAAAATCAGGTCCTCTTCTTCAAGGTGATATTTGGTGACAAGGTGGTTTTTTTTGTTGAACCACTCTGAAATTTGGGATTTTTTTAAGATTTTACTTACAGGTTTAAATTTACAAATGAGAGCCATAGAGTGTCTACAGTGCTGCTCGCAACATGTGAAATTAACTTTATGTCACCGGAGGTTTAAGCCAGCAAGATAAAGCTTTGTTGCCGCGACGTCGCGTAGCTACAGCGCATGTGCACTGCAAACTCTGTGCAGCATAAAAAACAGGTTGCTACATAATCCTGAAATTCGAGCAGAAAGCAGGTCTAACCCCAATTTTCCTGAAACACATTTCGGGTGCAAGAATCAAGTGAAAGTAGGTTTTACCAGAAACAAACAACCCTAAACGTATTGCATTTTCTCGTTTTTTTTTGCATTGCACATGACCACATATGTGAGAACGTGAAGAATGTGTTTACGTTTCCAGCTTACTTTTTGCTTAAGCTACTCTGATGCCACTCTAGTGCCTCTACTGAAAGTAATCTTCACGATTCTTGTCGCAATAACATGCACATGGACGGTGAAAACTGCAGCGATGTGGCGTGCCTTCTACTGTTTTTCCCAGCTGGTGGAACAGGTCGCTAAACTCTGCAGCTCCGCCCATGGGCGTGTACGGGTTTCGAAACAGTTTCGCAACTGATATGATTGAATAACCCTGATGCGTAATGTGTCCTTCAACACCTTAAGTGAGCCATGAAGTGCACTGCTTGCCTTTTGTTAGCAAGAACACAAGGTGAAACTCCTTGCTGACATCACTGACAAGTGGTGATCAATCAAGGCTGTACTATTTAAGTACTGCTTGTTAGACCAACATCTTGATTAGCAAAATATAAAAAGCTTGTCAAGTCTGAAGCATGTAATGGAGGCTGGTGGGTTCATGTTTCGTGATGGAGATAATAACAAAAAAAAAAAAAAAAAAAACGTTCTAGACTAGCTGATAAAACAATGACTCATCAGGTGCTTTTCTTTCATTGCCATACAAACAGCATACTTTTGTTATTCAAGAGTGAACCCCACAGTAGGGCCACTATTGACACCTCCCCTTCTCATCAAAGTAGTATACCGCCAACTTTCAATAGAAGAAACACAATAAGAATAAACTGTTTAATATGTTGAACGCAATCTTGCATAATGTTTCTGGCCAAAATAAGCAAGCAATGAACATGTGCTTATTACTGAGCTTAAAATAATGCAGAATTTAACTAACGCACTTGTGTTCAATGCAGATTTGTGGTAACAAGGTTCGGCTGCCCATGCTCTCGGCGGTAAACAGAACTTTTATTAGACCTTAGAGATTCCAAGCACTAAAAGGAGCTAAGAAAGAGAAAATTAGCATCCACCCTTTCGTAGCACAAAGCTACAAGGAAGTCCATAAGGATTTCTCAGAAATGAATGCTTCTTAGTTGCCGAAAAATTCGTCCTGGTCCAGGGTTTGAACCCAGACTTTCTGCAGAACTCATTTATTATTAAAAAGAAAGCTACAAGGCTCCCAATAGCTTGTAGAGAACTTCAGAGTAAACAAGCAAATAAACAATGCCTCACATTCACAGCCTGTTGTACACAACACACCATTCTCCTATGGGCACCCACCTTTTCAGGCTTGGCACGCTGCGACGTACTGGTTTCCTGACGTTCGGGCGGGCTGGTCAGTGATGATGACTTGACCACTCCGGCATCCAAAAGGAATATGCGTTCGCTCCGACGCACGCACCAGATGTCATCTTCCGGCCTTGATCCAGAACCGGAGTCCTGCAGCGACAACCAAAAGCACACATGAATGTCTGTGTTTATTCACTTATAACAGTGGTGCAGCTGTACTCAGTTTATTGTACATACTTATGGTCTTCAGCATGTTGTTTGGACAAGAAATGTTCAAGCTTAAAGTGGTTTTACCAGAAAGTCAGTAGAAATCCTTAAAGTAGAAATCCCTAAAGCACAATTTTTCCATCTTCATGGTCACCCCTTCTCTCCATGTGTGGAGATGCCGGCAACACTGGTAGCTGGGTTTTTGCAATATCAATTTACGAATGAAAATTACTCTCCGTCGCAGAGAACACTACCAGATGTGTGTAAAATACAACTGCAAGTAATAAACTTTTGCTTAAGACAAGTGAACCTGTGTGGGAATTTTCTGAGTTTTTCGTTACACTTGGGAGTGTGACGCATATCAACGATGGTGTGGTCATTTTTTTTTCATGACTTTCAGGGACAAGTTAAAAATGCTATTCCCTTCCTATGGGGCACACATATGCTTGTTTCCGTCAACATAAAAAAACAATCTTTTCATTTCTATCACAACCGAAAAATGTTTTCCTAGTAATGACAGTCCCTTTAGCTAACAGCATTCTTCCTTCTACACTGCACCTTTTCTCCAATAAGACAACCATTTGTGAGCTGCGTAGTGCACCTGTGAACTACTACTAATTCGTGCAAGCATCCACCCTTGTTTACTCACCTTGTTCTTTGAGCTTGCTTTATGACTCGACTTCTTCGTTTGCTGCTGGGGCTCGGCTGTCGATTTGGCTGGCTTTTCAGGCTTTTCTTGCTTCTCTTGTTTCTCTTGCTTTTCTTTTGTCTTCGTCACATTTGGGTGCTTTGAAGAGCACACTGCTACGAGAGTGTGCAAATTTGTTCTGTTTACTCACACGCACTGCAGACCTTCCTTGAATATACGCATGCACACAGACAGAAGGTCTAAAGCAGCTGACATTGGTACAATGAACAGAGGTGTAATGAGTTATAGTATATTGACTAAAATAACTACACAACAATCTACGGACTCAAACATAAAAAGCCTTCACAAGCCAATATCGCCTTGTGAAGCAAACGTGCATACAATGAATATTAAACACAATGAAGAAATTTATGACATTGAATGCAGCTTTACGAAAATTATGCTCCACTATATTATATCAAATGGCAGTCATATGGAATGATGTAGTACACATACAATGCAGAAACAATGGAGAAAACACAGTAAGTGGACATGGTGTTTAGCAGAAGCAATGCAACATAAATGCTGCAACACTTCAATTTCCTAATTTTTTTTTATAAGCCCAATAAACCTGGACTTGCTGTCTGTCAAACAAACAGAGCAAAACTGAATTTTCCCTCTGTCACCTCTACAATATATGGATATTAATTAAGACGCATTAATTACAGCACATAGGAGTAATGTTTGTATATCCTGCTAACAAAATCCAAACCGACGGATGTTGCCCAAATGAATTTGGGTGAAAGTGCTCGCAGGAACCAAAACAGACGCATGAATGTAACCAAGTTTGAAGCTGCAATGTTTACTGCCAAAAGGCACACCCACTTTTTTTCATACACTCATTAATTTACATCAAAAAGGCAAAGATCAAACAGCAGCTCACTGAGATGAACAGATACTCAAGCATATTCTCAACAAAATCCATGTGGATATACTTGTTTTAAGGCAACTTTTTTTTTTTGACTGACGAGAAATAATTAAATTTCTTACCATAGGATGGCTTGCTTGGTTCGGGGCAAGATTTCCGTCGTTGTTTCGAGGGTGAGCCAGTCACAGCCGCTGCTTTTGGTTCTATGCAGCAAAATAAAAATATAAACAAACGAAACAGTGACAGTGTGCTGAAAAACAAAGCCACAATAGTGTGATCTGATTAGGTAACATGTTCTGTCAGCACAGTCTCGCTATGTTTCTTATAACACGTCCAAAGGCCACCAAATACAATAGGATATTTGTAGAAGTGTTAAGGCCCCCCTTTTTTAAATTTTCTTTTATACAATGAAATATCAATATTTGCTGCATGTCACTGGTAATGCAGCGGAAATTTCAACAAATGATGTTTGACACATTCCACTTTCTGATGAATTAAAGCAAGAATCAATCAATGGTACCAATATCTCCTATACCATTTTTCCCTTTTTTTTTTTAGGGGTGAAGCTCCTCTTAGTCTAACCTTGTCAGGCGTCAGTCGTCAGGCGTAACCCGCGTGCCGGGAGGCACGCGCTCGCCCTCGGCGCGTGCTTCCCGGCGCGTGCCTCTGCTGTCTTGTGAGAGAGAGAGAGAGAGAGACAGAGAGAGAGCGCGAAAGGCGCGCGTTGGCTATGGAAACGCTCTTTCTTAGAGGAATGCTGTACCAGCTCGCAAAGAAGAAGAACGCGCCCTCGCCCGCGAGAGACAACGTTGGCGCAGGCAGCGTCTCCTAGCGAGTTTCTTGATTGAGAAATAGCGACTGCTCGTGTTGGAGAAGCGTTCACCGGCAACCCATATATATATATATATATATATATATATATATATATATATATATATATATATATATATAGGCAGTGCCTATATATATATATATATATATATATATATATATATATATATATATAGGCAGTGCCTATATATATATATATATATATATATATATATATTTTCCAGCACATATAACTGGACACCAAAACCACATGAGTCACTGCCTGTCATTGTGTCATGTTTGGCTACAACTGTTCTCAAAGACAGTGAAAATTGCCTCTAGTGATTTACTTCAAGCATGATGAGCACACACGGAGCACTTTAATGGAGGGGGACATGTCACCATCGAGAATGAAAAATACCATGCGGATTATTCAAAGCAAGCACACTGGCATTACGAATGAACCTGGAACATTGTCGTGAGCATTGTTGGAGACTAGCTATACTATGCTTCAAATTAGGTGCTGTATGTTTAGTAAGCTTCCTCTACCTTAAACATACATAATGTTCTTAAAACACATTATGACCATGCATAAACCTTATTAATAAAAAAAAAATATGACAATCGTTGATTGAATTCACAGTGCAAGTCTACAGCGTTTGACAAATCATAGCCCCATGGAACATCATTGTCTACTCATTTTTACGTACAACATAGGTACAGTTATTTGCTTTAGCGTTTTATATTTTCTCAAATTTGGGTGCTAATAACTGGGTGCTGTTTTTCAAGGAAGTAATCTGGGAGAAACCTCTTTTTTTCTTTTTAAGGACAATTCCAAAATATGTTTTTTTTTTTTTCAGATTAAATTTGTAAATCTGGCTATACAAAGGCTAGTCATGTAGTATCCATAATGCTCACACACAGCTTGTAAAATGCGCTATCACTGTTGGCATTCACTTCACCAACAGAATCAATTTTGTCGTCCCAAGGTGCAAGAGTTAGTACAAGTGCACAGCAAGCTCTGTGTGGCATAAAAAACTGACTGGCATGTGGTACTGGAATTCAGGGAGAAATTGGGTTTGACTTGATCTTCTTCTAACAAGTTCAAGGTGTAAGAATTGGGCACAATTGCGTTTTACCTGAAAATGAACAACCCTGAATACAGCCCGAAAAATCTCTTCTAGTGAAGCCAAATCACATCGCGGCAGACTTCCTCATTTCACTGACTGGGCTCTTTCAGAGAACGCACACCCCGTAATTTTATCAAGCTGACAGTGCAGTCTGTACATAACTAAATGTCATTAATAAATTCTCATCATCCTGTTATAAACAGTAAGTTTACTAAAGCTGTTTCCACTTTCAAATTGTACACATGACAACTTTTTGCCCTAACTTTTGCTGAAGGATGGCAACAAATTAAGTGCCAAATATATTTGAACACGAAAGTGAGGAATTTAATGAGAAATACAGTATCAGATCACGCAGTATCAGGGTATACATTTAAGGTAGTACAGTAGAACCTCGTTATAACGAACTCGGATATAACAAACTATTGGATATAACAAAGTAATTGCAATTCCCCTTGAAATGCCCATAGATGACATGGATATTGGCTATAACGAACTAATAGTTATAACGAAGTAATTACAGCTCCCCCTTCAACTTCGTTATAACGAAGTTTTACTCTACATGAAATGATAATGCAAGGTGTGTAACAAAGGTATGCCCGTAATTCACCAGCATACCTGATGTCCCTGCTTTGTCTTCCGGCTCAGTCACAGCTGGCTCGGGGCCAATTTTGATTGTTAAAACTGGCACACAGGGCTGGGTTCTTTTGCCTTCCACCTCTTTAGATGCTGCAACACAGGGATTCAACAACTTTCTTTCAGTGAAACGCCCAACCATGCAACAACACGTGAGAGCTACTATGTCTTCGATGGAGCTATTGTGCTGTCCCTTTCGGCTGCCACTGGGTGCCAAAAATGACCCAATGGTGGTCGAAAGGGAGCCAATGGCTTTCTCAAGCTCTGGCCATTTGACTGGCCAGAGCTTGAGATCATTTGTTTATTTTATATATTTATTTAGGAAACACCTTACAGGCCCTGTCGGGCATTGGATAAGGGGGTATTGTAAGAATGAGCAAAGTAGAACAATGGAAACAACAAAAAACAGTAGAATTTAACACAACTATACAGTGGCTGAACAAACAAACAAAAAAAGAAAACACAGAATGTGCGCACATGACAGCAAGCAAAATAAAGATGAAGTAAAAAGCCACCCACAGCCATCTGCAAAATGTTTTACGACTGATACAACCAATAGCACCTCCGTTCAGGAGACATAACTCGCAAAAGATATAAGCTTGAGCTTTCTGGCATGGATGAACCTTACTCGCTCAATACTTCGCTGTGGTGATTCGAACATCATCAATCCCGTGTTGTGCACTACATTGGAATACTATTTGTATAATCCATTTTGCAAGCTTGTTATGTAGGACGATGCAAATAAATGCCCCTTTTTTTACTGGTTTGCACTGCAGTGTTCTTACTGCATCCTTTGTTCCTTGAGCACAACGGGACCCCCCCACATTATAAATGTATGTCTGTAACACTGTTTTATTGACAGCATCATTCACCATTAGTTCCCTCATAACCAGTAATTCATTATATCTGTACTTCTTACGTCACGATTCAACCGTACTTCTTTTGATCTGCATAATAAAGTTGTGCTATTTAATGAACGGCACCATCAGTTACAACGACATAACCCAACGTCCAAAGCAAGCTCTCACCTGCTGATAATGTGACCTTCTCCGCTGCCTTCTTGCTGGTTGTCTCACGACATGATGACTTCGCCAGCTCCTTGCTTGGACCAGCTGCCTCGGTCTTCTTGTCTGCTACAACCTCCTTTGGAGCAGTGCTCTGCTTCAACGCATCAAACGGTGACAATGGCTGAGACGTAGTTGATGAGTGGCGCCGCTTCCTCTGATGAGATGTGGATGTAGACGATGCCTTCTTATGTGCTGAGCCTTTCTCCTGATCACATCTGCGGTGGACAAACACAAACCTGACGTGAGCTGTAAGAGACTATGGAATAGAGTTCAGAATACCCGGAAATATTTGTGAGTTTCTCTAAAATAAGACAGGTCAGATCACTTTAATGTAGGCAATATACTCTGGTTTGTGAATGATGGCTATTCAATTAGAAGATAAAACTGAATAGGGCACCATTAGACTCAATATTAAGAATTTCAGACACGTCAAAGACCCTTATTAATTTGGCTTTGCTGTGAAAGTGGCAACTCGTGTTATAGCATTGAGAAGTACAGTCAGCTCTGTTATAACAAATTCAATGTTACATGAAAAGAGCTTTGCTATATCCTACGATTCGCTATGAATGTGTATTAATAACACTGTTGTAATTGGAGTACTACTATATATAATTTAATTTCTCATAAGTGATAATTTGTTATAAGCAGGCTCATTAATTCAAACTTCAAAGGAACTCAATAATTTTGTTTGGGTTATTGGAAGTTATCAGATGAAAGCACAAGTAGTGCAATCACAAGCTCAGTGCAACACACCAGGAAAGCAGAGATGGCCACATATTACATGCATTGTTGCCACCTTGCTATTTTTTCTCCCTTTTTTTTTTTTTCTAGTGTGTTTGAATGCTTTGACAAGTGCTGACAGGCTATTGCCTTTATCCGTGGCTGCCTAAAAAAATATATCGGCATGAATGTTCAACAAGAAGGAACCAAAGCAGCCGATATTTCTGGTAAGGATCTGCAGAAAGTATAAACTAACAGAATTAATCAAACAATGCAGTCTGAATTAAACGGCTTTTAAGTGCATTGATAACATAGCAGGCCAACCAAAAATTTGAAGTCTGTTCGAATTAACCGGAAGTTTGAATGATCAGAGTTTAAATTATCGAGAGAGTACTGTATCTGCATTCGTTATGCCGATTTTCAACTGCGTGGCAAGACCAGGCACTCACTCCTTGTCCTTTCGAGGCTGCAGCTTTGCCAGTTCCCGCTGCTTTTCGCGATACTTGCGCTGCAGCTCCGCCAACTGGATCCGCATTTCCATTTCCACCTGGTCTATGGATTCGGCAACAGTTGGCTTCCCGCTGTCTTTACAAGGTGGCGCTTCATCTGCAGGAGTCGTTCTCACGACGACAGGACTCAGCACCGGCTTCTCGTCTTCTGCTGGCAGCTCCGCGACCTCGGAGGACTTCCTTGCCTCTTCCAAGAATCTCTGTTCGGCAAGCGCACACAAAAGGCCCAATCCATCTGTGCACGACGCGTCAAATGTTGCAGCCGCAGAGCTCGCAGTTAAGTTGGTCTCGCTGGCCATGGCTCCGGCCTGCACGGGCTCCCTTGAAACATCGTGCCACTGGAATGGAGGTTTTGGGTGGGAAAATTCTTTCGAGTTTCTTTCAAAACCACCATAGCCACTCTCTGCTGGCTGAGAACCCTTAAAGGCAAAGCTCAAGCGGTCACTCGAGAAGTCCTTCGTGACGTCTGTTTTGCAAGGCGATGTCGACCGTTGCCTCGGGAAGGTTGCATTCTCAGTCACTGTGGTGCTGAAAATATTTCCCTCTGCAAATGACCGGTCTGGTTCACAACTCGTCTTTGACTGTGCAAAGCCAGACCGTTGAAGAGCCATCTCTCCCGGACCGTCTTTGTCTTCAAAGGAATCTGTCGAGTCTGTCACTATCTTCAGCGAGTCAAACAGTGAGATCTTAGAATTGTTTGGCGAGTCAAGGTTGGCCTCGAGAAGAGGTGGAGATGGTGGACTTTGCGGTGCAGTTTTCGACGACGGGCCTGGACTGAAGCTTCGACGAGCAAACCACTCTTCTGGACGAGAAGAGGGCGACTGAGCGGTCAGTGCCGGTGGACTGCCCTTCTCTGGCGACACCGTGGCCTCTCCAACCGAATCCCGAGAAGTCTCAGATTTCTCCAATCGTGGCATGCTTCCTGCCGCAGCTTCTTGGTTCGCTGCAAACTCTTCGATGCTGTCCACCAGCAGGTCCAGTCCATGGTGGTCAATGAACTCCTGGACACCCGATGTCTGAGTGAGGAGCACTGGTATGGAGTCGTCTATTTCACTGTCGGATGTGTCCTGAACCTTTGCTCGCGGAGGTGTGAACAGTGGAGTACGAACACCAGGTTCGTGTTCTTCCGGCTCCACATGCGCTTGTGTTGTCTGCTGTGGCAGGTCGTCTGTCTGGTTGGCAGAGTCTGTTGTCTGCACAGCGACAGGAATTGGTTCGTCCGGCTCGTTGTCGTCTGACGTTGTTGGGCAGTCCATATCCACCTGAAAACGAGAAGGGATTCCATGTACCTGAAGCAACCTGAACGTGGAGATCCAAGCGGGCTGAAATATCTATCTAGGTCAACCTCACTCACTCCATTTGCGATTGGAAAGGTGTGACGAGTGCTGCAATAGTGGATCAATCAGCAAATAGTAAACAGGAGAGGTGACCATGAAACAGTGTAACAGCAGACTCAAATCTCAACATAAAAAAAAACGGATCTTGTGAGTTACAAGGGGCTGTAGCAGAAAAGCTTCTGAAACGGACATCTCCAAAAAACCGAAGGACTGAGAAGCCCACATTACTTTCCTTTGACGCACTTACCCACAAACCGTTCATGCAGATGCTCAAGCTCTAACCTCTAAATGCCAACATTTAAGGGGGGACGTGACGTTGGAAACCAACTTTCTTATTTCTTTATGGATTTTGATGAAATTTGGCAGACTTATTAGCAATGATTCTGTGATACTACTGTATAAATTTCATGAGCTTATCTTTAAAACTTTCTGATTTACAACAATGTCCTCCTTCTGACCTTGTTCCGAGCCTCAATCGCTTAAAAAATGTGATAGAAAGCTTTTTCAAAGTGCTGTGAGCTCTATGATGAACGGTCCAGGGCGTAACATTCTTAGATTTTTTTATTTGCTACACAATTTTTTTCAGTTGTCGTTTTTTACAAGGTGACTGCACCACAAGAGCTCAGGCTGTGAGCAATTAGTCGTATTGTTAAATGTTGTGAAGGAAAACTGGAAAAGCAAGAATGTCACGCCCTGGGCAATTCTTCTAGGAATATAGGAAAAAAAACGGAACTGAAATAGACCTAGTAGTCATGAAGAAATCAGCGGAACAAGCAAGGCAAGGAGCAAGAAAAGTCGTTTTGAGAAAACGGCTTTCAAAGTTTTTCCATGGATTTTTATTAGAAAAGGGCACTGAATACGCAGTGTTTTGTGTCCTTTTTGGTGCACGGCTTCTTGAATGTCCTTTCTTTAGTTTGGTATGCCTTGCTGGCCTCTTTTTTCCTAAAAGACACCTTTCTTTGCTGCTCTGGGAAAGGCATGTTGTCCAGGCTACAGTCAAAGTGTTGCACAATACTCAGCATAAGCATGGTGGGCTCAATGACTGTACTTGAAATACTGCCTCATGGACAGATCTGCATGCCAGAAAGGCATTGGTACCAGGGTACACAAATACTGTCAGCAACTGTCTCACTGGAAGGTCTGGACTGAGCCTTCAGACTTTTCTGATATGTTTTATGGTGCAACCCTCAATGTGAGATGTTGATTGTTGACCAGTGTAATTAGTCAGAGCTCCTAGCCCCTTTTCAATACTTTTGAGAGCCTGCACAGCTCTCCTAATGCACAGAAAATCTTACGATATTCATTTCGCGGCAATTACTACCGCTAGAGTTACTGTATATGTTCCTCTACATATACAGTTACTCTAACGACCCGTTCGCGAGAGCGCTGCCAGACGCGCGTACACGTCAGTATCATTTGCGATGCTGACCCATATCTAGTTCCTACTTAATTAAAAGTTATTAGGAGCGCTGCTGACTCCTACAACGCCGAGAAACGGGTTCAAGGTCGTGATTTTGAACGATCGGAAACTCGTTCGCTTTTTTGCGTACCGGCGCCTGTCATTCCGTTTTCAGCGCGGTAGCACACACACAACTTACTGGCACGTACGCGGCGACCTCGCGGAATGCGTTTGGTGATACAAAATGCGGCTCTAGGCGCGCCTGAAGGGTATCGTCCATACTTGCAGACGGCGTGGCAACGTGACGAGAATCGGGCACATCCGTGGCGCGATCGCTACATGCAGTCAGCAACGTCGGACGCCGCGCGACATGGGCAACGGTGCCACTACCGCTCGCACATGATGCTTCGCCCGCGTATGAAATGCCACAAAGCGACCCGTCAAAGTTGACAAAAGCAAGCATACCGGCCGCGCGCGATTGATCGGGAGCGGACGCACCATCGGCACTCGCACGCGTTACTTCCGAAACCACGCTCCGCGCGCACCGACAGCGAGCCGAAAAGTCTAAACGCGCCCATCACAACAAAAATCCGCCGCTGAAACTACGTTCCGCAAATACCGACGATAATGGCGTGCTGAGATGTCAAGAGGCGCACAAAGCACTCGCGGAGTCCGCTGCCGAAACCGCTCCGTACGCGCTGACGAACATGGCGACGCGATCGTCAAACGCGCGGCGCCACAAGGCGCGAGCACCGCGAGCGATAAGATATCAGCTTTGGGATCAGCTGCCGTTCTGTCTACACACCGCCCGATCGCCGACACTGCAAATACTATCGGGGAAGGCACGCACAGACGAACATACAGCGCAGAGAGGCGCGCCGGCGCGGTAGCAGAAGACGCGGACCGCCAAGGAGACCAATGGCGAGGCTCCGATTCGTCACGTGACGGGCGCGGCCAATTGGAGGCCTCGGCACGGCCTTGAATCTTTTGCTTTTTGTGCGCTTGCTTCTGTATGGAGGAGCTGGCTGAAGCGGCAGATTTGAAGACGGAGAATCGCGCTTTCCAACGAGGGCAAAATGGCGGCGCTCGGTTGCGCCGTTGCGGAGATATTGGGACTTGAAAACTGCCGTTTTTTCACGATTTCTATCGAGTTTTTTCGCCACGTTGGCCTCTATTAACATTTTTTTTAGCACTTCTACGCGGTTTTCAGCGTTCATATTTCGGAATCAGATAAAAAGGACTTGTAGAAACTGACTATGTGGTTTTCAAAAAATCGATTATGAATGTGCTTTCTGTGACAATGCTTATCAGATGGAAAGAACACATGTAGTTGTTCCAAGCTCCCTTAGGGCAAATGTGAAAGTACCTCTGACGTACCCAAGAAAGTACCGCTCTCCTTGAATTCCCTTGTTTAGCTTGCTCTTTAGCTCTGTGCATGCCTGAGTTAAAGGTACGTTTCGACGGCCAATGTGTCCGTGGGTGTCGGCAAGGGGGTGCAGAAGAAGCACCTCCCCCCCCTCATTCCCTCCACTTATGCTCCCTCCTTACCTTCCTGTCATATTGACACGTGCGGTTGTTTTGGCCTGCGTTGCGCGTAACAGAAAGTGATAACGGCGCTCCCCGCAAACAAGCAAAACCAGCGCGCGTGTCACTGGTAGCATGGCGTCAAGCGTTGTTGTTGGGCTCCGTCCGTAGACGAGTTTGTATGGAGCAAGCTGCGTCGTTTCTTGCACAGTTTGCCTGACATCGCTTGAGTCCTGTGTGCTTTGCCTTGAGTGCTGCGTGCGTCACTACCATGCGACAATATGGATGCTGTAGAGTCCCACTGTTGTTACTTCAACACGCTGGCACCCTCCACCAATGACAAAACGCTGCCGACGCCCATGACTGTGTGATCAGTGCTGGGCAGTATCGAAGATACATGTATCTTAGATACTATCTTAGATACTCTTTCAGTATCTTGTATCTGTATCGCGATACATCTTGAAAGACGTGTATCAGTATCTGTATTTTCGATACATTGAAGAATGTATCGAGTATCTTAAGATACAAGATACTGATGTCGGAACATCACCGCGCGACACTAGAAATACTGGCAGAAGTCCGCTGCTCAAGCAGGTACTGCCGCCACTAAGCTTATAACGCTTATAACCACCCGCCACGGCGGCCTAGTGGTTAATGCGCTCGACTGCTGGCCTGAAGGTCGCGGGATTGAAACCCGGCCGTAAAGGCCGAAATCCGATAGCAGCGTTATACTTGAGTCCCGTGCAGTACTGTACTTAGATTTAGGAGCATCTTAAAGAACACCAGATGGTCTAAACTTTCAGAGCCCTCCAGTACGGCATCCCTCATAATTATATCGTGGTTTGGAGATGTAAACCTCAACAATTATTATTGTGACCGTCCCCACGAGCTATTTCATGACATTTTCGACAAGCAGTGAAATTTCCAGCGTGTGATCTTACTTGGTAGGCTGACGACACCTTTTGCTGAGAAACATCGTAACTAATAATGTTACAGCACGATTCGTTCTATATATATATATATATATATATATATATATATATATATATATATATACAGTAAAACCTCGATAATTCGAAGGCCGCCGGACCGCGAAAATTCTTCGAATTAAGCGAATTTTCAAATTAACCGAAATGAAGAAAAAAAGCAAACAAGCGCTACAAGATGAAATCACATTTATTTTCTTTGCGAGAAAAAGGTTATTTGAAATAATCGGTGATATTGGACTGCTTATTGCGGTAGTTCGCCGCCCCAAGTGCCATGTTCTCAAACCTGCTCACAATACTCAGCATTTCACTGTCACCACCGCTGCACTCGACAAAGCTGCGGAAGGTGTTCACGGCATCGACAACTGAAGCCAAAGCGGGCGCGCGGGCGGGCTCGTTATCGTCACCATCATCGCCGTCTAGCCCAGTGTCGACGACGTCCTCGTGTACATCAGCGTACGATGTTTGGACCCCCGCCTCAACACTGGAATACTCCACGAAGCCTAGTCCCTCGCCGTCGCCGGAGTCGGTGATCCGGGCGCACATCGAGTCTCCCTCGTCGTCTAGGCCGGACGAGCTGCAATCTTCATCAAGATCTTCGCCACCTTGTTTGCGGAACCCGGCATGTTCAAAACAGCGCCTGATCACCTTTGACTCCAACTCCTTCCAGGCAAAGGCAATTAAACAGATCGCACCAAGCAGATCGATGTGGTATTGCTTTCCACTGTCGTAGCAAAGCAGAACCCGCTTCAACAGGTGGTGGCGGTAAATCTTCCTCGTTTGCAGGATCACCCCTTGGTCCATCGGCTGCGATATGGCCGTAGTATTTGCAGGGAGGAAGACGATCTTGACGGCTTCCAGGTTTCTGATGTCCCCGTGGGCCGGGCAATTATCGATAACAAAGAGCACTTTCCGCCCTTTGGAGGCAAACTTCCGGTCAAGGAACCGCACGTATTCCTCGAATATCGCCGCCGTCATCCAGGCCTTCTTGTTGTGTCTGTACATGACGACATCCCTCGGAGGAAGGCGCGCGTTCTTAAAGCACCTAGGCTTACCCGCTCGGCCGATTACGAGCAGTGGAAGCTTGTCGTTCCCGGACATGTTCGCGCCGAACAAAATGGATATTCTCTCCTTGGGCTGCTTTCTCCCCGAGACAGTGGTGTCCTTGGCAGCAAATGTTTTCGTGGGAAGCATCTTGTAGAACAAGGCTGCCTCATCCAAGTTGTAGACGTCGTCCTCTCCAAACTCCTGAAGCAGCGGTGCCAGCGTACGCATCTGCCAGTCGTCAACGACGTTCGTGTCGGCGCTACCGCTTTCCCCGCACACGGTCAAGTATGTAAGGTTATTTCGCTCTTTAAATCGGGCGAACCAACCATTACTGCACTTGAAGCCTTCGTGGCCAAGGCGCAGTGCCAGGTCATCGGCCTTCTCCCGAAGGATGGTGCCGTTCACGGGAAGATGAGCTGCGTTTGCGCTCTGCAGCCACTTCATCAAAGCGACCTCAACGTCCGGGTACGTTGGGAAGCGAATCCTTGATCGCTTTGACGAATGCGTTTTCCCATATGCCTCGAGCAACTTTTCTTTGTTCTTCAAGATGGTCGAGAGCGTCGACAAGGGCATCTTGTGCCTTTCGGCGAGTTGGGTCTTAGTGCACGTCGACTTCTCAGCCTCCTCGATTAAGGACACCTTCTCCCGCAGCGTCAGCGTCTTGTACTTCGGCATCGTGAGTCCAACAAGCGGTCAGGACTTCGCACGCGGCAAATGCAGGCGTAGGCGGCGAAGTAAACAAGACTAATGCAAGACGGCGAATGGTCCAAGCACGCGAGCTACGTGAAAAACGCGAAACGGAATGCGTGAAAAACGGGAAAACGCGAACGTGGAAAACACGAAACGGAAAACACATTTTAACCCGTTTCCGGTACTCCAACTACTATGACCTCCGAGATAAGCGTCGCCGGAAGGCTGTTTCACGTCAGTTTGCTGCCGGCGGGAATTACGAATTATCCGGATGAACCCCGCGGGCTGTTCAAATAATCCGGTAAAATTTGCATTGAAAAACACGGGACCGCAGAAGTTCTTCGAATTAACCGAAATTTCGAATTATCCGAGTTCGAATTAGCGAGGGCTTACTGTATATATATATATATATATATATATATATATATATATATCCATCCTTTCTGAGTCACATTGTTTTTTTCGCTGTCACAAATCACAAGGTAATTCGCGCAATCAATGTCAAGAGTATGAGTAGCGGAGGTATCCTGCGACACTTTGTACCGCTACGATGTCTGGAATTCTCTCGTAGAGAGAAATTATTACAAATTGCACATTCGTGAATCCGTCGATGACGAGCGCTTACGCGAGCACATAACTAGAATTTAGGAAGTCATTGCGGTTTTATGTCCTTTCTGTATAGAAGATCCGTCACAAAATATGTCGCTACGAGCGTTGTTACTCCTGTACACTTGTCCCGTGGTCCGGTGCTGCGTAAACGGTATACGTGTACGGACCAGGTTATCGTATTGCGGCATCGTGCCGAGGTTTTGCATCGCCATTTTTGTTATTAGATGGGAAACCACTACCTGGTTGGCAAGTAGAGCATCGACTTCCATGAATTACAAAAACCACAAAAAACCGCCGACAGCGTAGCTTATGCATAGCTGTCATGTTTAGCAGCCAAAAGAGCCCCAATCAGTTGTTTGGGAATGAAAACAATTATAGCCAGAAAACAACAGTTGTTGAGATACTAACACATGTTTCATTCAAGTTAAACTTGGTTGGTCGCAGTTCTGAAATTCTAAAGCAAACACTCCTGTTCATAGGCGTTTTCTGCTGCATTATATATGTCTACAATATGAAATTTATAAATGTATCGAAGTATCTTAAGATACAAATGGCAAGTATCGTATCGGATACAATTATTGAGGTGGTATCTTGTATCTGTATCCGAAATACTTCTTGCCGGAGTATCTTGTATCGTATCGCGATACAATTTCAAAGTATCTTTGCCCACCCTTGTGTGTGATCTAGCATATACCGGTTCCAAATGAGCATTCAGCGCGTAACCAGTTGTTACAGGCGAGTGATATTCATGGCTGTGGGAAGCAAAGGCAGCTTAAGAACTACTGCACACTGCATCAAAAACAGCTTTCGTAAGGCTGAACTTCTGTACTATATCGATACAGCCACTCACACATTCAAGTGTTCAAACCTGTTCAAGTGTCCATATACTGTAATTTCGCAATTCTAAGCACCCCCCTATTGTCGGATAAAAATATAGGAAAAAGGTTTGCCTGCAATTCTAAGCAGCCCCTTTTCTTTCGATGAAGAGCACGTAGCCAATGCCAAGCTTGCTCCCTCACCACCAATCTCTGAGACCATGTCTTATGTTCTGAGACCATGGAGAACCCTGCACTGCTGTGGGATACCAAGAGTGGCACCTCAAGTAGTGCGATCAACTTGAGTTCGGGTGCAGTGAGAGTGAGTGACCGACCACCAGACACAACGAGCGGTGGGTTCACTGTGTGCACCTGCTTTTCTGTTTAGTGTTTGCAGAATAAAATGAGATTTCTCGTGCCCATGTCATAAAATGTTGCCACAAAAAAGGGGTGTGGCATGCAGTAATTTTAAATTTTTCTAACCTAAGCACTAGGTCATATCCCAGTTTAGCTCTACTCAACATTATTGCTCCGGATGCCTTCGAGTCTACCTGCCCAGACTGCGGGTCGGTTAGCAACTTGGAACATATGCTCTGGCGGTGCCCCTCGTTACATGGGCCCAATCAAGTCGCCGAGGAGGAGTGGAATCCTGCCATCAAGAGTTCCGAGCTCGTTCCACAACTCCGGGCTGTCCAGAGAGCCCACGATGCGGCGGTGAGGCTAGGCCTCCCTGTCCCCACGTGGGAGCAGCCCGCAGTGCTGTTGTAAGGAGAGCGCTTCTCAGGACCTCATTAAAAGTTCTTTGTCTGTCTGTCTGACTGTCTAATCTAAGCACCACCCCCCACTTTGAGTACTGTAATCATAAATAAGGCGGGTGCATATAATCGGGTAAACATGGCAATTGCTATAGCAAAATAAAACTCCCTCTGGTGGGTGCTCACCTGGGAGACCTTTCCCGAGGCCAGCGCAGCCACCACCGACGTGGTGCCAGCCACCTGAGTCAGCTGCTGGACCACTGCAGACGGGTCATACAGGTAGGACACCACAGAGGGGGCCGGCGGAGTCGCCACCGCAGTCGGCATCGTGGAGTACGCAAATGCCGCTCCTGTCGACAGGTCCTTCGCCGCCTCCAGAATCTCAAGCTTTGGGGGCACTGCCTCAAAAACCTGAAGACAATCAGAAGTGGTGCGCTCTAGTAGCAGTAGTATGGCAACAACCACCTACGAAGGGATTCAGACCTAGCCTTCACTGTCAAAGTACGGGGCCTGCCTTATGGAGATCAATGACAGCACATCAGCATTTTGTGAACTACACATGCCGACTGCTTGCATCTTGAGCGCGTAGCTAATAAAGAAATCTTGTGCCATGACACTTATGCAGTCTTGTTACTCAAGGGCATGACAAGCAAATGAGAAGGCAATGTGAACATGGCGTGATAACGCTATTGCATTCCACTTTCAAAGGTGAAGCTTAAGTGTACCGCCAATTTTGATAACAAGCCGCACTGGCAGGATATATGGATGCTTATCATTTCTCACTGCAGTCTTAATCTATGCGAGTTTCTTTTGCCATTACACGTGATGTGTGGCTGTTGTGATGATGGTTTCGATGGCAGGTTAACAAGTCATGGTCGCTGGATCCCAGGTGCAAGACAATTTTTTGCAAACGTTGTCAAAAATGACTTTTAAAGACGATAGTCTTTCTTGGGATACTCCAATGCAGAAATTTTGGTCTGTCTGTATGTGTGTGTCTGTCCTGCTGCGAAAGGTGAACCCCTTCCTCAACGACCACCCAGCTTGAACTGGTAGCTACCTTCATACTTCTGAGCACAGTCGGCCAAAAAGCAAATATTACGCATATCTGAGGCGCAACATCAATACGCAAGTATTAGACGGTGTGTTCCTTTAGTAGAAAATACATAGATGCGTAATTCTAAAGAGCCTAGTGCTTGTTAGGATGTGCAAAAGCGGATGTTTCCTACGCAGTTCTGCGTACTAGGCAAGCTTCTTGCGTTTCCCGAAACCATGGCCAGATGGCGCCCTTATCTCACGCTCGTGGCGAACGGGTAGCACAAGGCAGCGGAACAGCCGCCCGCCACTCCGGCCGGTCCCTTTCTCTCCTCGCGTCTCTTCGTTTTCCCTCTCGCTTACGCAACTCCTCGGGGAAATAGAAACACGCGAACCGGGACTCATGTAGTACGGCCGGTAGAAGGCTATCGTCTTTCGACGACATTTGCAGCGAAGCACGGAGATACGCGGCCAATTTTTTTTGCTTGCTGCTGTTACTGTAATATTCCTGTGGCATTTCCGTGTAAAAAAGAATCCTTTCGCGACAAGACCGTAGCACAAGAGGCCAAATTTCAATAACAAAGTTTTCATTTAACAAAGTAAGTTTGCAATTTTACTGACTTTGTTATATCAAGAGCTAACTCCATTTCGCCAAGCTGCAAAACATCCAATCATCAAGCATCTACAATCGCAAGTTTTGTAAGGATGAAACCCCAGTGAACCTTAGGAAATATACCAGAAAGTATTTTTTCCAGTACAGTAAAACCTCGATAATTCGAAGGCCGCCGGACCGCGAAAATTCTTCGAATTAAGCGAATTTTCAAATTAACCGAAATGAAGAAAAAAAAAGCAAACAAGTGCTACAAGATGAAATCACATTTATTTTCTTTGCGAGAAAAAGGTTATTTGAAATAATCGGTGATATTGGACTGCTTATTGCGGTAGTTCGCCGCCCCAAGTGCCATGTTCTCAAACCTGCTCACAATACTCAGCATTTCACTGTCACCACCGCTGCACTCGACAAAGCTGTGGAAGGTGTTCACGGCATCGACAACTGAAGCCAAAGCGGGCGCGCGGGCGGGCTCGTTATCGTCACCATCATCGCCGTCTAGCCCAGTGTCGACGACGTCCTCGTGTACATCAGCGTACGATGTTTGGACCCCCGCCTCAACACTGGAATACTCCACGAAGCCTAGTCCCTCGCCGTCGCCGGAGTCGGTGATCCGGGCGCACAGTCGGTGATCCGGCCGGAGTCGGTGATCCGGGCGCACAGTTCTGAGTCCCTCGTCGTCTAGGCCGGACGAGCTGCAATCTTCATCAAGATCTTCGCCACCTTGTTTGCGGAACCCGGCATGTTCCAAACAGCGCCTGATCACCTTTGACTCCAACTCCTTCCAGGCAAAGGCAATTAAACAGATCGCACCAAGCAGATCGATGTGGTATTGCTTTCCACTGTCGTAGCAAAGCAGAACCCGCTTCAACAGGTGGTGGCGGTAAATCTTCCTCGTTTGCAGGATCACCCCTTGGTCCATCGGCTGCGATATGGCCGTAGTATTTGCAGGGAGGAAGACGATCTTGACGGCTTCCAGGTTTCTGATGTCCCCGTGGGCCGGGCAATTATCGATAACAAAGAGCACTTTCCGCCCTTTGGAGGCAAACTTCCGGTCAAGGAACCGCACGTATTCCTCGAATATCGCCGCCGTCATCCAGGCCTTCTTGTTGTGTCTGTACATGACGACATCCCTCGGAGGAAGGCGCGCATTCTTAAAGCACCTAGGCTTACCCGCTCGGCCGATTACGAGCAGTGGAAGCTTGTCGTCCCCGGACATGTTCGCGCCGAACAAAATAGATATTCTCTCCTTGGGCTGCTTTCTCCCCGAGACAGTGGTGTCCTTGGCAGCAAATGTTTTCGTGGGAAGCATCTTGTAGAACAAGGCTGCCTCATCCAAGTTGTAGACGTCGTCCTCTCCAAACTCCTGAAGCAGCGGTGCCAGCGTACGCATCTGCCAGTCGTCAACGACGTTCGTGTCGGCGCTACCGCTTTCCCCGCACACGGTCAAGTATGTAAGGTTATTTCGCTCTTTAAATCGGGCGAACCAACCATTACTGCACTTGAAGCCTTCGTGGCCAAGGCGCAGTGCCAGGTCATCGGCCTTCTCCCGAAGGATGGTGCCGTTCACGGGAAGATGAGCTGCGTTTGCGCTCTGCAGCCACTTCATCAAAGCGACCTCAACGTCCGGGTACGTTGGGAAGCGAATCCTTGATCGCTTTGACGAATGCGTTTTCCCATATGCCTCGAGCAACTTTTCTTTGTTCTTCAAGATGGTCGAGAGCGTCGACAAGGGCATCTTGTGCCTTTCGGCGAGTTGGGTCTTAGTGCACGTCGACTTCTCAGCCTCCTCGATTAAGGACACCTTCTCCCGCAGCGTCAGCGTCTTGTACTTCGGCATCGTGAGTCCAACAAGCGGTCAGGACTTCGCACGTGGCAAATGCAGGCGTAGGTGGCGAAGTAAACAAGAGTAATGCAAGACGGCGAATGGTCCAAGCACGCGAGCTACGTGAAAAACGCGAAACGGAATGCGTGAAAAACGGGAAAACGCGAACGTGGAAAACACGAAACACCAACTATACTATGACCTCCGAGATAAGCGTCGCCGGAAGGCTGTTTCACGTCCGTTGCTGCCGGCGGGAATTACGAATTATCCGGATGAAACCCCGCGGGCTGTTCAAATAATCCGGTAAAATTTGCATTGAAAAACACGGGACCTCAGAAGTTCTTCGAATTAACCGAAATTTCGAATTATCCGAGTTCGAATTAGCGAGGGCTTACTGTATATGTCAGTATTCCAGTATTCCGGTATATTTCCAGTATATTTCCAGTATTCCAGTATGACCCGAAAATACGGGTCAGAACTCCTACAGAGGCAACGCCCAGAAGTGACTGCACATACCGTTGCAGTGGGTTTCAGTTCGCTTCTCCATTGGTCCGGCATGATCTGTTGGAAGGTTGTGTGCTGCTGAGTTGTCAGGATTTGCTGTACAGGGCTCGCCGTGGCGGTGCCGGAGAGTGTCCAACTTGTTGGCGCTGCTGGAACAAGGTACAACTGCCCAGTGAGTGCGTCCCGAGCCAGCTGGAAACCGCCAGGTGATGCGAGTGGTGGTGGAGTGGCCTCCTGTGGAAGCCAGATGGTGGGCGTCGTAACCACAGGTGGTGCTGGCGTTGTCAACCACGGCAGTGCAGCCGCGGCTGGGCGAATTGCCAGAGCGTCAGAATGAGAGTCCCACGTGGTGTGCGCTGGTACAGGGCCTGCACAGGAAGAGAAACAAAATTATAGTTGCCGCAAACTAACCAGGAAACAATTTCTCTTGCTGGAAACATGCTGCAACTCCTGTCCTGCCCGCGTACTGCTCTACCGCTTTATCCAGCTCCATTTTTCTTGTAATCAGCACAACGCTGAAAGAGCCTTCCCTGCCGAGTCACATCTATAAATTCTCCACTGATGGTTTTGAAAAGGCAAGCACAACCTGCATTCAATAAAGCAGCAATACATAACCCCACCACTTATGTAAGGACCCCGACAAAGGGGCCTTTCAGGAAATAAACTGAACTGTTTGAAAACACTGCAGCACAACTTCCTAAGGTTCTGATCATTTGCAAGGTAATCAGTGATTTCCAAACTGACTGCTGTGTTCTCGGTGGTCACAAATAAGGCATGTTTAGCTATTCCCGTCAGATATGTTGCATGGTCACCTTCACTTGAAGCTACAGGCAACTTATTCCTAAGAATTTGACTTAACAGAGCTCATCCTAACTGGAGTTTCATGTAGTATCACTTACCAGCAGTGACGAGGCATGTCGTCGTCGTCTCGGCCATTCCTTGGTGGGCAGCTGGTCCTTGCCTCGACTCACTGTCAAACAGGCACAGAAATTTTGAAGTCTCATCGCATACCCAAGCAAATTACTTGCGCCTTCATTTATCACAGAAGACAATGCACATTACAATGCGTTATTTAAATTTACTTTCTCGCACAAGACGCTTAGAACACATCGAGGTGCTCTTACTTTTAACCAGAAAACATTACAGGGTCCATCAGTTTCAATGATTACATTTTAAGAATCACGTAAGTGCTGTTTGTGTACTCTCCTTTGTTTGTCCTTGTTTTCTGCATTGTTGTCATATTTAACGTCTGTTAACACACCTGAGTCTCTACGCTTCATAGCTTCAATAACATACAGGTGTTCTAACTTCGGACAGCGGTACATATGGTGGGTGCACACATGGATGCAAACCTTTTTTTTGTCTCATGTGCCTGTTTGCAACAAAACCACTGACATAGCTGACTGAATGCTCAGCTTGGGTTTAGTTTCTCTGGTCTCATTGAAGGCAAAGTCTACGTCACTGAAAATTGAGTTGAAAGATGGTAGAAACCAGCCCAGTGCACCATGAGGCAGGAACATCACTGCAATGTGTAATGTTCACGGTGGCTTGATCATATCAGTTACAACTCATATTGACTAGCAGCACTGTTTGGTTCCTGGTTGTTTCCAATGAGCCTTTGTGTAACGCTCGCACCACTTCCACTTCAATATATTGTCTCTGCCCTCATACGTAACACTGAAATACATTTCAAAACTTGGATCATACAAAGGAATTCAATGGTGCTTGCAATAAATCAGCTTGAGGGGCCTTGCAACACATTTTACCATGCATCGTCTCATGCAATGTGTGCAAGGTAAGTGGAGTTGATCTGCTTTATGTTGTTCTTTATGACAGCAATGGTTCAGGCTGCGATGTGCTTGCCCATAATATTGCAAGTACATTGAAAAAAACTATGACACTGCATTCTGTAATACCCCAATTATTTCCTAATTAATAATGGTAATTACAGCCAAGTGAAAGGTGTTTTTATCATTAAGACAGCGTCATCTGTAGACCAAGTATGTGGCGGTGCCTGAAATTTGTGCATGTGCCGAACTTGTTGAAACTAATGGTGTACACCGAGTGGAGCAGTGTTGCCAATCAGTCTCACCAGAGACGTGGTCCTCTGTCTGAACCACCTGCAGCCAGGATGACCGTCGAGCAGCTCACTGCTGTTATGTGACTCTGCTCTGCTGCACTCGACGACAAGCTTGTCTTGCCTGTGGTAAACAAAGGAAGACACTTTCATCCACAGCATTTACCTAGATTATGAATGCTAAATAACAAGGTACATGACGTGCTCCTATGTAACATGGGGCCTTTCCATTCTGGTGAATTTGTCAAGTGTGCTTGTTTCATGATGACCTTCAAGCTGAGTACTGATATATTAGATGTTGGCTTGTTATGACTAAGATTGTGAACTTGTTATTTATTACATGTGCACTTTGATGTCAGCCTTTTTTACAGTAAGTCCCACCTATGGTTTGCAGCTGGGGACATCCTCCTACCTATTTCCCAGTATAATACTGTTACTGTACCACCAGTAATGGTCTGGCTGATTTATTGACTGATAGACTGAATAATTGATTGATTTTGTGAAAACACAGCAGCTGGGCAAAACAAAACATACATAAAGGTATTTTAATGGTACCTGCTATATCTATCTGTTAATAAATGCCGTACATACTGTTACACTGAGTACCAAAGGAGACTAAGAATGAACATAGTGAATCTCAAGAACATTTATAGAGCCAGTTAATGATCCAAAACATGAAAATATAGTGCAATAAAATCTGTGACGTCATGCTGGCTACTGCATGAAATTTTTTAAACTTGACCTTCCTCTTCTCTTTTCACAATAAACATACCATGTAACTAAAACCAAAGGAGTCCAAAGAACACTTGATCAGTGTAAAATTTAGAAATCTAAAACGAACGACAGAAGCTCAATTTATTTATTTATTTATCTTGTTTTTTTACTGTCAAGATTTACAATTTAGATGCACATTGCCCTAAGCCCAACTAAAGGGTGGTACTTACATGTTCATGTTCTAGCAAACTGCACAGTAGATGGGACACAAAGAAAGAATGAAAAGGAGACTATGCTCGTCCATCTCTCTTCCATTCTTTCTCCGCGTCCCGTCAGCTGCGAAGTTTGCTAGAAGATGAACCCGCCCAGTTTTCAACGCTGGTAATAAAGGCATAGTTCGTGGCAATGGTGAGAAAATAAAAACTTCCGCAAACTTGGCATACAGTAGAAGGCCCCGACTCACTGCATGTGATGGTGTGGTCTTGGCGCTGCTGTGCCACAGCGATGCCCACAGGGATCGGCTGGCTGGAGGCATTCAGCACACTCAGGGCAGGCACCACCGACACCGTGGTGTCACACTTCTCCTCCACCACAATCTTGCTGCCACCACCGTCCTGCGGCCGTCGCGTTGCCACCGCCACGCAAGTCGGGATTCCCGTCGAGGTGGCCCCCCCGTCGGGCTTCTGGATGACGGCCTCGCATGACTTGGAAATCTGAACGAGCGAGACGGTTTCCGTGACTGCACCACTAATGGCTCTTGGCAATGCTATGACAACAAGGCAACACTTGTTTAAGAAAATTGTGGTGCCAGGACTACTTAGAAGGCATCGAGAGAAGTCATGGGAAGTACCAGCAGTGACAACAGTTCATAAAGCGCAGGCCTTGTGCTCAAGAAAGGAAAGGAACTCTGCAGTTAGTGTGAGGAAGAGTGGAACATTGTGCTAACCTACAATACAATACGAACCTGAAACTACAATACTAAGTTTATCTCATTGATTGATTGATTTGTGGGGTTTAACGTCCCAAAACGAGCTCTGATTATGAGAGACGCCATAGTGCAGGTCTCCGGAAATTTCGACCACCTGGGGTTCTTTAACGTGCACTGACATCGCACAGCACACGGACCTCAACATTTCGCCTCCATCAAAATGCAGCCGCCGCGGCTGGGATTCGATCCCGCAACCTTCGGATCAGCAGCCTAAGTTTATTTCAGGGTGTACGCCCTTGCCTCACCGATGAACACTTTCATCAGCTCCCTCCCACTCTCTCCCATCACCCCTTCGGAACGAAACATTGTTCCACTTCTTCCATTAAACAATTAGAGGTATTGTGGCATGCAAATGTAAGCCAAATGCGTGTCATTTGGTAACTTTTTGACACACCAGTTGTCCTGGTAATCGGCAAATGACTGCCAACATTAAAGGAGTCATATTCCTGTGTGGACAATTCACAGTAGAAGCTTGACTTCCCACGCAACATAATGCAGCTGCTTGATGGTTGACCCGTTTTGCATGCTCAATTTTCACATGATGTGCGACAGCAAATATAACTGCACTGGCACGTCATTCACGCACATCATTCACCCATGCATCACCAAGCAGTGCTAGCATTGAGAATGATGCATTGAGCAACGCTAAGCTACATTCTAAGCAATTTAAAAAATCTTAATGAGTAAGTACAATGAAGCACAAAGATGCATTTTGCTATTTCTGCGTATATGAATGCAGGCTAACGCGTAATTTTACTGTGCGCCACAGTTCCTGTACCTTGAGGTTGACGGGAGCCACTTCCTGCACCTTGGGTGAACCTGTGCCCGAGCCCAAAGGTGTGGAGAAAACCGATGTGGTCTTGGCAGAGGCCTTGGCCATGCCCACAGCAAGCCCGCTGCTTTTTGTGCTACCACGGAGCCTCGTCTGCGAGACAACTTTAGTCTGCTGCACTGAAAGCATGACTGCGTTCTTGCCCAGAGGCACAAGCGCGGGGCCCGTCGGACGTTGGTCAAGATCCACTGGTTCCCGCTTGGCGACCGCCTGTAGCATAACGGCACTCTGGCCGTGCCTCTTCTTTTTCCTCTTTGGGCGACGGCAACCGTGGGACAACGGCAACCACGGGGTTCACCGGAGCCATGGGCATCACGTGATTGACTGGGGTAGACGTGACGGAGGCACTGGCTGAGGTGGACGACGTGCAACTCGCAGCCACAGCGGTGACAGTTGCTGTTGCGGCGGTGGGGATGGGTGTGATGTTATTGATGGATGTGACGGTACTGACAACGGGTGTGACGGTATTGACAGGTGCGACGGTGCTGACGGGGGAAATGACAGTTTTGACTGGCGAGACAGTATTCACAGGCGTGACGACACTTACAACAGGGGCCACAGAACTCACGGGTGTCACACAACTGACGGGTGTCACGGGTGCCACAGCGGCGATGGCGCGGCACTCGTCTGTCGTTGAGCTGCAATCTCCTCGGGCGAAAACACTGGTGTCTTTTTCCAAGTTTGTGGGAGCCACAGACAGTTCTGGAGCAGGTTCAGGCGTGGGAGAGAGGTTGCGAAGGGGGGAGGCTCGGGAAGGAGAACGTAACGGAGGCGTGTTGGAAGTCGGAGAGTCCGTTGCTGCCTCAGGAGTTGGTGGTGTGAGACTGACATCTGGAGTCGATGAACTGACAACAGCAGGACCCGTCGGTGACAGCAGAGGCGGCGGGTGTGCTGACGGTGATGGGACTGCAAACAGACAGCAGTACAGATTACAGAGTCACCTACAATGGGAAGTGCTCTCGATTTTAGAAAACAGCAAGCTGAGTGACTTGGAAGGTTGACACCTTTGAAACAGTGTTTGTGTTGTGAAACACTGCTGGTTACTCATTCTGTATCAGTATTTTGAAGACAATGTTCATTCATTGTAACACTATTCAGTATGTAATAAAATGTTCCATGACAGTTACAAGTATTGAGAAGTGAGGGGGGACGGGGGAGGGAGGGGGGGGGTATAAATCCCTGCATTGAGTGCACCCGTGTCTCTTCTTTTGTGTTAAGTGCTTTCTTGCACTTTCCAGTGGCAAGCACCTTACTCCAATACGCTCTTTATTACTCAAGTTCTTTAAAACTCAACAAATTCAGCTGTTTTTATAACCATCATGGTGTTCCATCCAGGCATAAAGGTCATAGTAAAGATGGGGTGGACACTGTTGGATAAAGTTTACTACATGTAAAACTGAGTGTAATGTCAATCTTGAACAGTGCTAAACCATACACCAGAGTGGTTGGTTGTCAGCAGCTCAGCACTCACCAGTTGACGACACCTGATCTGACGGAATGCAACACAGTGACGTCCCCACAGTCGTTGTAGGCTCTGTTGGCGGCGAGCTGGCCACCCCAGCCGTGGGGGCTGTGCCACTACTGTCCGACAAGTCCTGAGACCACGTTGCACTGGACACAGTGCCACAGTTCTGAGGCTTGCAGGTGCAGTGAGAACACTTCTCAACAGTCTTTGTTCGGCCACTAGACACTTGAGTGGCACCCAGCGACAGGTCTGTCGGGCCACTTTTGTTCGTGTTTTTCTGGGACGACTTTTTCGAACGAGACTTCTCCGAGCAGCGGTCCCTCGTGTGTGCGTTTGGAGGCTTGCTCGAAGGTCGGACACTGAAAAAAAGTAATGCTTTCTTTTGAAACAGCCAGTTTAATGCATTGAGACTTACAAACGCTAATGAGGCTGTAAACATATGATACCTTAATTTGTGCCAATGAGTTTGGGAAAATGGCTGTACACAATTTTCTCGCAATAGCAGTTGGAGCAGATTGGGATACCCCAGCATGCGTACCTACCAACTTAGTATATCCAAACAATGGGCCCTGACGAAAAGGCTGAGTGTCCCAAGCATAAAAACACAACTTTAAAACAAGACTACATGATGTTTACCTAAAGACAAGTTATGTTTTTATGCACTGAATGCTACAGTACTTCACCATATGCAACATTGCATGAAAGCAAGGCGGGACGTGCCAGTGATATGGTTGTCAAAAGAATTTTTACGCAAAGTTATCAAACCCCCTGCTTAGTCCCATCAACAGGCACTTGTTTGTACTCATTCTATTGAGGTGTTCATACATATATCCGTAATCTGTGAGTAGGGTCACATATTTGCCAAGGCTGCCAAGCAGACAAGTGGATAAGAGAAGAGACTTCATAAATCATATAACCTGTGCTATTTTGACATGTCAGAGACGAAGAATTCAGCTTGCTGTTACACTCTTTGTAACACTGGAAGGTGAAGGACTCGTGTAAATTTAGTAATGGACCGAGTAATTGTACATCAAGTTGCACATTAGGCTGTACAATGCCAGATGCAGCAGGCTTTCACTGCATGCAAAATCATGTGTGGTGCATACTTGCACATCTCGTGCTGGGGTGTGCTGGTATGTGCTATGCATAATCTCAAGGTCGCTGATCCATGCGGTGTATTTGCCACACATGGCTTGGTATGTGCACGTCCATAAGATCATGTGATCTTCTGTGCTAGTTTTATTACCAATTGCGTCAATGCCAAGGTAGTTCAAGGTCGCCTTCCAACGAGGTCTAAACACGTTAGTGGCTACACTTAGAACACCGCCATGTAGAGACCAGGAGTGCTTCGTACCTCTGTGTAGATGAGGTGAGCGGAGCTACGGTGGTCAAGAGGCTATCGGCATGGCTGTGAGTAGCGGGTGTTATTGGCTCATCGACTGCCTTTCCAGGGTGGCTCAGATCTGTGCCTGTCGAGCTCGAGGTGGGTGGTGACAGCAGCGAAGAGCTAGCGAGAGGTGACAGCGCTGAAGCGTAGTGCGACAGAGGCGAGCCCAAGCTTGGTGAGAGAAATCCGCCATCTGGAATGTTGACCACGAGCACCATTAAACATCCCGGTGAAACTGTTACAGCGCATGGCTATAATAGTTCAAAACTCACGAGCGTGCAAGGAAAATACCCATCGAATCAGTAACGAATGTGTCTATTGTGCTCATACTAAGACTGCGTAGGTCCGCGGTTAGTTGAACCCCTAAGCCTGTACCACTGAGTATCTGTTAGCATCTCAGGAACCATATTCGAAATCTGTCTTCATGTGGGAAAACCTGGCCTAAAAGTCTTAGTGTCTGTCGCCTGCTCTTGAGGTCAAAGTTGTCCTCTGATCAGTGCTGCTAGATATCATAATCACTGTTGATGTAGCTATTGCCCATCAGACAATTAGCAAAAAAGAAAGTAGTAACGCTATTTGAGAAGATGAAATGCAGACAAGTTTCTTTTCTCAAAATGATTGGCCAATACTGCTTCAACGTGCACAAAACAAAAACATGTGGATGCCAGAGAAGTCATACAGCATATCTCTATGTGGTACACACACAGTTGTGAATAATGCAAGGCCAACAATGCCAGACTCAATTGAGGACAACATGAACTCTCGATTAGCTTACCTCGATCCAGTAGTGAAGGATAGTGTGAGGCAGAGTGTGCCAAGCGGGGAAACAAGCTTCCAGGAGGCCCAAAGGGGTCTGGCGGGGAGCTCAACGGTGGGAAGAGGGAGTAGTAGCTCCCTCCGTAGCGGCTGTAGCCCGGAGAAGTTGACACTGCATCCATCACAAGCACCAATAAGTAGGGCACAGGCATGGGGAAGAAAAAGGAATACTCTCGCTATTAGTTTAGTGCCACACTTCCTCTCTTCTTTTCAGTGATCGTTATTCAGCGAACACAGTTCAAAGGCTAACGAGTCAAACCATGCAATGAAAGCAATGGACTTCACCATTTACCTCCCAGGTGAAAATGTGCAGCTGGGAATCCAACTGGTCTCAACTGGAAATGACTGAAATCAACAGTTCCATGCTACAATCCAACTGGTCCCAGTTGGAAACTAAATGGGAAGCAACTGGTCCCAGTGACAGGCCAACTGGGAAGCAACTGGTACCAGTTGCTGACCAAATGGTACCAGTGGGAAACCATCTGAGAGGCAACTGCTTCCCATTACACCCATCAGGACACCAACAGGAACCTTGCCCAGTCATACTGGGAGCAGCTGCCTTGACAGCCATAATTAGTTCCCTATCTGATATGTTAGAACAGAACAGAGTAAACAAATTATCTATGCATGTGTACAAAGATATAAAAATAAGTTTTTTTTTACTTTGCACAAATGCCTCAACATTTATTGACAACAAGAAGCCGCATAACAGAAAATTCAGAATCATCCACGAGCAAGTCTCATAGAGAACATGTGGATAGTTAAGGCAAGACACACGGCCGGCATGTCGGCACCCTTACCACTACACGGGGTGACAAGATCGGCTAAAATAAGACAATGCCAAGGAACTTCATTAGAGAAGTATATTACGCACTGGTTTGTTAAATTTGCATTCATCTGCTACAAGCACTGCTTTGAAGAATGGCTTCTTGGCCCTGCCAAACCTTGATATGAACTTTGCGTAAAGTGCGAAAGAAATAAACATCATCATCACAATCCTGAAGTTATTATTACTTGGCTTTTTATTTGCTGTTGGATCACTCCAGCTGAAGCATGGAAATTATGGCATATAAGTGCCTGTCCCCCACCCAGGCCTTGCCAAAGCTTAACCCCACCATCCCCCCATTCACAAGAAATCCTGGGTGTGCCCTGAACTTGAGGTACTGCGCTCACTACTGAGGCACTAAATTAGTGCAAACAAAAAACATCCAACACCAGGAGCGGAGAAGACAAGTATCCTTTGTCTGCACTCCTGTTGTCTAGACAATGAAGTGTCGTCATCTGCATTCCTTATGTCAGTTGTCTTTTGCTTGCACTGATTCCCACAAACAGACCAATAATTCATTCCTCTAACACACTCACTGTCGGGCGGAGGAGTAGGGGGCCAGAACTGGCGCATGGCGGCCATGTTGGGCGACGTGTGCGGGGCTCGGAAGCTGCCCAGGGGACCCAGGGGGCTCCCTCCTGGGCTGGACGCGTTGTTGCTCAGCGCGTTCAGGTAAGGGAATACTGCAAATGACACTCAATAAGGCTTCGAAGGGGGCTAGTTGGTACAGCTTTGTATGCTAACAGTGTTATGCTGTTACAACAGGACAACAAAAGAAAAGAAGGCAAAAATATCTGTTATGTCTTTTCGTCTTTTTCAGGCATAGTGTAATGGTGTATCACAGTTAAACAGCACGATGCAAAGGACATGTTGGACATACGTTATAACACTAGATTACATTATACATACATTAGAACACTACAACATTAGAACACTAGAACATTAGAACACTAGAGGACAAACACATGTTAATAACTGTGCAGTGGAGGATCTGCACTGTACTGTTAAGAGCGCTATGCTGTTACAACAGCATGAAGAAGAAAAGAAAGGAGGCCTTTTCGTTTTTCTTTATTTTTTTTAGTCCTAGTGTAACGATATACCACAGTGAAACAGTACGACACAAATGACAAGTTGGACATACGTTAGAACAAACACAACGTAGAAGACTGTGCAACGGAGCATCAGCAACGTCTTGGTGAAAACAGTGCACATGAATGCACGCACGTGGATGCCTATCAGCTGTGCATGCCTATCAGCTAGTTGGCAATACTGCATGTCAAGCAGTAGCAGTAAACTTGGGACAGACGGACGAAAGACATAGACGGCAAGACCCTCATTTGTCCTTCACCCATCCGTCTCAAATTTTGCTACCGCACACTTGTTGAAGCACTAGGAGAAAGAAAGGGAGAAATAGAAGACAGATGCAAGGCGGGGAGTTCAACCAAAAGAACGAACATGGTGCACTAAACTACTACACAACACACGACACCCAGAAGGAGGGGCGGGGTTGAAAGAGAGGAGAGTTACAGAGAAAAAGAATTGTTAGACATTTTGATGCCATGTCGTATTTCTTATTTCCCTGCTTTTTCTTCTTTTCTGGCTTTTCTGTCATGCAGTAATGTCTTCTCTGCTTATTTTTTTTACTTGCCTTGGCACTGATTTCAGCCAGAAAATGCTTATCACACATTGTTGTTCCCCTATATAGAAAGTGGGTGACAGTGGTCTACAATGACAGTGTCTTAGAAATAACAAAACTGCAGGCTGCATGCATGCTTGTGATGATGCGACGGGCAATACTTTCACTATTATCAGACAAGCAGGACGTGCTCCATTCTGTCTCTGTGCCACAAGAGGGCATGCCACTAGATCAACCACAAAGGTATAAACCCCATGTTCACAAAATATTGACAGTCCCGTTAGCCATGGGCATCGGCAGGTGGGTGTAAAGGGGACACTTGGTCACCCCATCCTCCTGCCATGATGCAAAGGGTTGTCCCCCCCCCTCAAGGACAAAATCCTGCCAACACCCATGACTTCATATAACACTAAGGAGAAAGCTGACACTCTTCCAAGGTGCTGTATAGTTAAAGGGACTGTCTAGCACCCTTCATCAATTTCCCATTTTTTATCTCAATAAAAATCACATCATTCAAAGTGTACGAGGTCGCAGTGGTTTCGCTGGCAAGTCAGCTGACACTTTTAAAGCAGAATTTTTCAATCTTCGTGGTCACCCCTTCTATAAGTGTAGGGACATTGGCAACACTGGCTGCCAGGTTTTTGCAATATTAATTTAAAAAAGAATGTTACTCTCCGTCTTGAAAGAACCCTACCAATTGTGCATCAAACATAATTGTAAGTAATAAATTTTTGCTGTTAAGCAGGATAATTGAACCTGCATGAGTATTCATTGTTTCTTTTTTCTCTTTTTTGTTTTTTTTTTCGTTACACTTGGAGACTGACACTCATCGCCAAGGATGGCGCCACCGGTAATTTTTACGCGACTTTCAGTGACAACTTAAAAATATGATTCGTTTCTTATGGGGTGCAAGGGATGCTCGTTTCCATAAGGAACGACCTTCTCATTTTCACCACAACCGAAGGGAATCTTTTTCGAGCGGCAGGCAGTCCCTTTAACTATGCTACGGGCCACGCAAGTCCACCTAACAACACACAGAGTGTACGCGAGGCGTTTCTCTCACAGGCGGCGCCTCCGGCGGCGGCGGCTGACGACGTGGGCACCGCGTGCTGCTGCTGCATGAGCAGCCGGGCGTAGTGCTGCTGCAGCGGACAGGGGGCCCCCGGGGCGAAGCGCGCTTCCAGGGGGCTAGGGGCCTGGCCCTCCATGCCTCCTCCTCCGCCTGCGCAAGCATCAGACCCCGCCGGCCGCCGCGCTCCCGCCGCGCTCCGTCGGACCCCGCTCGTCGAAGACGACGACGACGACCCACTGCCTGCAGAAAAAGGAAGCGAAAGGAAAAACAACGTGAACGCCTTTCTTTTTGTTTAATGACCGGTAACTACACTCCGTTTCATATAACGGGTGCAACGCTGTCAAAGCTGTACTTTGTTTCAAACATCAGGTGCAACGCTGTCAAAGCTAGCGGTCGTGTTTACGCCGAGTGCTTCCGCGACCAAAAAGTAGTGCGCTGCTTGCGGTGAGCGAAAAACAATAAATACCTCGCTGGCCGGCTTAAATCGTAATACGTTTCTCGCCAGTTTGTCGAAGCACGATCGTATTGCTGGGAGAAACAATCCAAAATGCGCGAGCTGGTATTTCATGTTTGTCGCTTGTTCGTCGAGGCGAGAGACTTTCTCCTTTTCTTTACGGACTATACTTGCGTAGCCTTCGCAGCATTCCACCTGATGTATGAAACGGAGTATAAGCATGCAAGTATACCTTGTTTTATATGTACTTCTCACAGATATAAACACACACAGTGAAAACCTCGTTAGTAAATCCCGCTTAATACGTTTTTCGTATAATACGTTTGGTTTTTTTCCTAGGCCCACAGGCATAACGTATTTTAACGCGGTTGATATGAGATCACGTTTTCACCTGAAACGGGATATAATGTATGACTGCGAACTGGCATTTCTGTCGCCGCCGCGGAGCGCGTTTCCGCGTGTCGTCGTCAGCGGCGGCAAAACGCGCGCTACGACAGCGCCGCGAAGTTTTTTCGTGCCGCGGAAGGGATACAGGTCTTGCACCGATCTCAGGGTGCGGCGCCCCGCGGCAGCAAACGAGCAGCGAGCTAGGTATACAAAAAGAACTTGTTCCGGACACAAATAAAAATTGTTTACGGACAACCAACAAAAATTTCGAAGAAAAAGGACGAGTTATTTCAATGTTGCTGAATAAAAGTGCGTTAGCTGCAGTTCATGCGATCTCAAGTTAACGCTGCTCCGCAAAGCGCACGTGTTATGCAGATCGGTATCACTCTTCCCCAAACGAAGTCTCATCACCAGATAAGCACGGTTTTCTAACTTTTGAATCCCGATTTGGATTATACGAATTTCGGATAATACGTTTTGCTTCCCGGTTCCCGCGGGATGATCGTAAGAAAGTCGAACAAGTCTTCAGTATACAACAGCATCAGCAGGTGAACAGAGTTTGTAAGAAAATGTTTGAGTGCACGCCACGATTTTTCACACACACAACAAGGCCAAGGGAGACAGGCGGAAGATACACCACTAAAGTAGTTGCCACCGCGAGGGACGGTATAATCGCGCTATAACCGCTCTCTAAGGCAAGAGGCAGGCTTTTCCACCAGAACCTATAGTAGGATACAACTTAAAAAAAAAAAAAAAACAGCAGTTGGCAACAAGGGCCGACGGACCGCGCGCGTCGGTGTTACTCCGCCAGCCAATCACAAAAGCAACTCGTCGTCGCGCGACCTTTTCAAAATGGCGCCGTGGTTATGCCTTCGGTACACGCGGAAAGTCTGCTGTTCATGAGTCCTTTGATCGGTATAAGCCACGATGTGCTCGAGAAGCATGGACCAAAATGCGCGCAGTCTCAGTGCTTCCACTTGCAAAAGGCTCGCGGTTACAGTATCCATTTCGCTTCCGACCTCGTTTTAAGCGTGAAACTTCATTGAACTGAGTTGAAAAACTCGGGTGGCGGCCGGGTTTTTGCATTGAAAGCGCTTGATTTCAGCTCAGTGAAGAATTATCCATTCCATGCTCCACTCTAATGAACGAAAGAAGGCATAAAAGTTTATGCACCTATCCATTATTGTTGTCACCCTCGCTTTATTTTCCTAACACGGAAAGTTCAAATAAGGAACTATCTGAAGCTTCGCGGAGGTGCTATCGTGAGCAATATGAAAGGGAACACAGTAACGCGTGGCAAACAGCCTCGATATCGACGTGGAGCGATAGGCAGACGGCGCTGTGAAAAATTAAGTGGAAAGGAGGGCGCTCTTCCGCTGTTGGCACACCCACCAGCACGCTGGCGCTCCTACAAAGCAGCAACTTACGCCATTTCGCGGATAACACGGTATCGTCCAATATTCGGTAAGACGCGGTAATTGTCGCAGTAACATGCAGCGATTCGTTTCTTTTTCTTTTATTTTTTTCTTCACACAAGCGCATGGTACAATACCAAGTCTTGCACTTTGTGCACACAAACGCACGGCAGGTGTGCCAACAGTTGTTAGAACAGCTTTCCCCTCCCCACTATGTTTCTGACGGCTGCCGCCACGTATCACCGATAGCTGGGTTTCGGGCTGTTTGCCATGCGTTTCTGCATTCCCTTTCATATTGCTCACGATAGGCGTACATAAACGAACGCTGGAGAAGGCAGTTGCCGCCCTGACGAAGACAAGTCCGCTTGTCGAAACGTTGGCTCCCGCGACATTCCCTGTTTTAAATCGTACCTTGCGATTTGTTCATCGATTCAATCATCCATCTTCCCCTGAGCTTCTCTTCTAGTTTGGATTTCACGATAGTACAGTAGCCTGCGCTTGTGAGAGCATGGGAGGGGCTTCACTGCAGACTTGAGTTGTACTAAGGGCAAGCAGCGGACAATATCCGCCGCGGTGGTGTAGTGCTTACGGTATACTCGGCTGCCACCCAAAATACGCGGGTTCGATCCCGGCCGCGGCGGTCGCATTTTCGATGGAGGCGAAAATGCCAGAGGCCCGTGTACTGTGCGTTGTCAGTGCACGTTAAAGAACCCCAGGTGGTCTAAATTTACGGAGCCGCCCTCCACTACGGCATTTCGTTCCTCTCTATCTCATTCACTGCCTTTCCACCTTCCCCCACGGACGCTTAGCCGTGCTCTCTACATGGGCTACAGAAAGTATCGTCTTTTCATAAACCGAACCGCAATCATCATCATCATCGGACAGCGTGTAGCGCATGGCGTACATTGTTCCTTCGTTTGTACGTAGTACAAGCGAGCGCACCTGAGCGAGAGGCGCAGGTTACTACGAAAGATCGATGATTCACTGTCTTATCGCTTAAACTTTTAAAGAGGTCTCTAAAGAAGAAAATATAGATACACTGAAGGCTTCTGCGGCCTCTCGGCCTGCACTGGTGCGGCGAAGGGGCAAAGGGAAACAAATGCGCGAAAAAGAAGCACAAAGATCCCGAAGTCGCATGCGAAGGGCTGCGTATGTCCGGATAATTCATTGGGAAGTATGCAGCAAGGATATCACTTCCACAAATCCTGAATGCAAGCACATATGGCAGCCGAATACGAAAAAGGGGGGGAAGTTTCCACTTTTACAGAACAAGCTTTTTATCCACGATAACTTTTTTCTCTTCGGCGAGATGACACTTGCTGTAGGTCACTGATATTTTGAAGCGCGGCACTTTTGAAAATATAGGATAAGATGGCGCCTTCTTTGTTTCGTATCTCTTTCCGCTTAGCCTTTGCATACACAATTAAGTGTTGCGCTACAAAATCGCGAGCTTTTTTTTTTTTTTTTGTCGTACAAATTGAGCCATGCGAAGTGTTGAAAGGGTAGTGTACACCGGACCGCTTTAGTACTCTATTAATAATTATAGTGTAAAGCCTCGTTATAACGAAGTTGAAGGGGCAGCCGTAATTACTTCGTTATAACCATTAGTTCGTTATGGCCAATATCCATGTCATCTATGGGAATTTCAAGGGGAATTGCGATTGCTTCGTTATATCCAATAGTTCGTTATATACGGGTTCGTTATAACGCGGTTCTACTGTAACTTGTACCGCAATGGCACTTGCTGTAGGTCACTGATATTTTGGAGCGCGACACTTTTGAAAATGTAGGATAAGACGGCGCCTTCTTTGTATCGTATCTCTTTCCTCTTAGCCTATGTACGAGAAGTGTCGCGCTACAAAATCGCGAGCATTCTTCTTTTTTTTTTAATCGTACAAATTGAGCCAGGAGAAGCGTTGAAAGGGTAGTCTACAGCGGACCGCTTTAGTACTCTATTAATAATATACAGTAAAGCCTCGTTGTAACGAGGTTGAAGGCACTGCGCGCCCCAGATGAGCGCGAGTGCGATTCGCTCCGATCACAGCGGTACGGAAGGCCCGTGCGCAAAAACTGCACACACGCAAGCGCTCGCGTCTCGGCAACCGCCCTATGACGCACAACACTTTCCTGCACGCACCACGGTCACGCGGGAAGCCACGCGTTGATATACACCGTGCAGGGATTTCCCCGCAATTAAAGTGCGCACAGGGAAGCGGCTGCACGCATGGCCGCGTGGCACGAGGCACAGTCCGAGCCCGCTGAAAACACGCACCTATGTAGTTATACTGCGGAAGCCGCTGAAAGCATATGCAATGCACAACACAGGGTCCTCGACACGTGGTATAACAACAGCCAAATGCGGGTTCGATTCGGGCCGCGGCGGTCGCATTTTCGATGGAGGTGAAAAGAGGCCCGTGTACTGTTGTCTAAATTTCCGTGGCCTGCATTTTTTTTGGTGGTCTAAATTTCCGGAGCCCTCCACAACGGCCTTTCTCTCCCCTCTATCTCTTCCACTCCCTTTCCCGCCATCCCCACGGACGCTTAGCCGTGCTCCCTACATGGGCTGCAGCAATTAGCGTCCTTTCCTAACCGAACCACAATCATCATCATCATCATATAATAACAGCCCTGCTTCCACGCAAATTAGGTGATGCATGGAAAACATAAACAGATGTAAAGCGAAGGCACTTGAAGGCATCTTTGAAGAGCCTCGGCGTCTAGACGAACGGTACAGAATAATCATATAAAACATGTATATATAAAATCCGACAACCCTACGTATATGTCGTACTGGAAGGAGGACTCTGGGTTCACTTTGGGTACTTCGGGTATCCTGACGTGCACTTCAAGGGCATCTGAGCATCGCCTGAGTATCTGAAGGTCGCGGGATCGAATCCCTGCCGCGGCGGCTGCATTTCGATGGAGGCGAAATGTTTGAGGCCCGTGTACTCTGTGATGTCAGTGCACGTTACAACAAACCCCCAGGTGGTCGAAATTCCCGAGGCCCCAACTATATACGGCGTCTGTCATATCGTGGTGTACATCACGGTCAAATCAATCAATCAATCAAATCACGGGCATCTAAGCATTTCGCCCCAATGGAAATGCGACCCCTGCGGCCCGGATATGGTATGTACGAACACGGATGATATACTGTCAATGAATATCAGCTGCTGGAGCGCTCCCGCTCCTGTTTCTCTTTACTTCCGTTGTGTCCCTGTCTTAAAAAAAAAAAACGTGTCAAGCAAACACCAGTACGCATGTCCGACTATAGGCCGACAGAGAGAGATAGATAGAAGGAAACTTTATTCAGTCGTATTGGCTTTACATAGGGCTGGGCTACATCGCCCTACTAGATGGCCGAGAAGTAGCCCTATTAAATCGGGAGGGCTTCGTTAATACTCTCGGGTCACGTGCGTGGCACGGCCAATGAAAGACGACCCCCCTTATCCGTTTTCCGGTGGCGCGAGCCGTGGGCGGCTGACTCATATTTGAGTGGCGCGCGCGCGGGAGCCCACGGGGCGTGACGGGCACGCCGTGACCTTGGCATTCAGTCAGGGTCACGCCTTTTTCTCTCTCTCTCTCCGGCAGGCGTTTTCCTCTCGACGACGAGCAACGCACGACCACGTGACGCGGTGAAATGTCGCTCACTTTTGGATGCAACACTCACAAAGCTCATGACGAACCCGAATATTAACTAGTAAAATTTAATCGATGAACTGGTCGTTAACAACGATGAAGAACAGGGAAATTGGGAATGGTGTTGCCGTCCTGACGAAGACAAAGTCCACTTGTCGAGACAGTGGGCGTGAGCCATATATTGTCAGGTGAACAACAACAACAACAACAACAACAACAACAACAACAACAACAACAGCAACGCTGGCTCCAGTCGACATTCACTGTTCTCCATCGTTTCTAACCGATGCCTTCTTTACTAGATGTCAGACGCGTTGCTCGCTTTCCCACTGCGGCTGCGGTTCCCTCAGTTCAGCCAAAATCCGTGAGTCGGCGCTCGTTGCGTTTCACACTTCCGGCAGAAGCAGAACATGTTTCTTCCGAATTTCTTACCATAAATCAATATTTCGTTTCTTTATTCGAACATAAAAACAAAGGACATTACGGAAACTGTTGTCTGCTTGGCAAAAGTTGCGCCGTGTGCCGTGCTTAACATCTTCGAGACCGCAATTAGTGTTACGGTAATCTCAGAGGTAATGCTCAACGTCGCATGCTAGTGCCACACGCGGCGCTGAATGCCTTTCACGGAGACGAAAAGAGGAGGGCACGGAGCACGCTTTTCGGACCACGCGACTGGCATCTAGTATAAAGGAGGCATTGTTTTAACGATCTGTTCATCGATTCAAGACTTCATCTTCCCCTGAGCTTCTGTTCCAGTACAATAGAGACACATAACTACAGCACAAAAGAGTACAGTTCCCGTCGTGTTTCCGTGCTCTCGTCCGGCGCCATATTCTGTGCTAATTACACGTTTCAGAAGCTTCCAATTTGCGACAATAGCTTTACTCATTATTGTTAGCGCTTAAAGACACACCTAATTTTGTTCGGCGCTCGCAAAAGGCGCATAACTTCGGATGGCCTAGGGATTGATTATTCGAGCAGATTCCGAAAGCACTGTTGTAGTGCGAACGCGTTTGTCCTACACTGTAGCACGCACATAACGGTATGAGGCGCACAATTGTTATCGCAGTATAGTTAATCATTACGTACATGACGTGTATATCATGTTAGTGATGTTAAGATTAATCATTCATGTCCTCCACGCATTTATACCCCACCATCCAAAACAAGTGGACCAGCTATAGGAGTGCGCTGACACGTATAGGCGGCTCGCCAAGAAATGCTTCGCAGTTAAAACTAAATAGAGATATTATTCGAGCTGTGTTGGTAAAATGCGATGCTACAGTATATACAAAAAACGAAAAGACCTTTCGGAGTAAGAAATTCGGGGAAATGCTACTGTATATGAGTTATCCCAGTGAGCACAGCTCCCAATTTTGTGAAGTTACGTACGTGACTACATAAAGGGGAAAAAAAAAGAAAGAAAGGACTAGGCGTTTAATAACCGAACCCACGAAGCGCAGTTAAAATCGGAAGGCGATCGCCCTCCTGCAGCCAGCCTGAAGGACATAGCGAATATCGGACATCAAACTTGGCAACGTCGATCCGTGCTGTTCCCATAAGATGAAGGATTCACTACGGGCAGCGACTGGATTTTAGCCCGCAGACGAAGGTCCCGTGTGCGAGATCTGGCGGTGAATATATATGTAACGTCCTTAACTGCTTCTCTCGCGGCGGCGCCCTTGTGTGCGTTGCGACTAAGACGATCACTATAAATAGTCAGACGGCGAGATAGGACACGTTTACAGTACCGGTACGAAAAAAGAAGAAACAAGAAAAAAAAAACAGAGTCGTATTAGAGACACATATGGGTAAAAGGTTATAGTTACAGAGTATCCAGTTAGGCTTGTCCGGTTATCCGCATATGGCACAGTGCTGAACACTACGCAGACGAGGAGTGGTATACTGAGATGCGAGTTAAGTTATAACGATAGAGAAAGGTTCTTTAACGGAGAGAAGGAAAGAGAATGATAAACGTACTGGTATCTATACGATGGATGTGATGATCAGATATGACTATTTGTCGTCGATCCCACTTCACAAATCCCACCAGAGGTCACCTCCGTCATCGCGGAAAATGACCCCCACCTCCACCTCCCCCTCCCCGCTATCTTTCAACATCTTCCAACTCCTCCCTCGTTCAAAACGCAGTGCAATGTAAAGGCAAGGGGGCAGATTTGGCAGCCCCCTAATCGCCTGAGGGGGCTGCCAAATTTGCCTATGCCGTCATCGATAAACTGGTTATATGCCACTGCCGCGGTTATTGCTGAGCCAAGTGTTGTTTGTCGGTGGACGGCATGAGAGACATGATCCCCGTGAGCCCGAGCACTGCTGACTCAGCGCACGGACCGAACGTGGCGTGGCTCCATGTTGTGTTATGCCATCGATGATTCGGTCGAGTAATTAGTGACATGCCATTCGTCATATGGTTTTACCTTCATCGGACTCTTGCAAAAAAAAAAGAAAGAAAGAAAAAGAAAGAAAGAAAGAAAGAAAGAAAGAAAGAAAGAGAGAAAGAAAGAGAGAGAAACAGTGACGTGCTCAACACCTGAGAATCAAACACGTGAACAAAAATTTCTGTATTTATTTATTTATTTATTTATTTATTTATACCAAACTTTCGACTGGCTGTTTTATCAGGGCGGGAAAGTACAATAACGAGCAAAAGTTCGGGGTACGATTGCTGCCGCAAATGTTCTTTTTTTTTTTGTTTTGTTTTTCTTCTTCGCAGTCTCAGCATGTCTCACGAAACCGAGTGCTCCGTTTAAGTGCGCATATCTGAACAATGCAGCGCGCAGAAGAAATGTGAAGGAATTTCACGCTCTGCAGCAGTTCCAGAGTAGTGTGCGCGCGTGCGTGCGTGTGTGCGTGGTCCCCACACTTCTGTTCGCGGGTGCACATACATTGGTCACAGCGGCTCACATCCAACGGAATGCAAGACAGTTACAGATTACAGCAAGCAAATTACGTATAACAAAAATTTACCTAACTAGTTACACGAAATTCATCTATAGTTATCTAATTAACATCACCGGGTCCTTTGATCCTAATATGCTTTAAATAAGTAAATACCATGTAAGATACGTGGTAGAAAGAAAAAAAGTACACATATAAGTGAGAGATCAAGCTCAAAAGGACAGAGAGTTGAGCGAGTTGGTAACATTCCATAATCAAAAGAAGAGGCGTGCAGGACACGGACACAAGAAGAGAAGTGAACACCACGAACGCCGTTCGTGGTGTTCACTTCTCTTCTTGTGTCCGTGTCCTGCACGCCTCTTCTAAGTGAGAGAAATAAAGTATTTTTCTCTAAGCCACCACAGCGACGAATGTTTTAACTTCGAACTGCATACTGAAACCGTTTTTTGTTCGCCATCTCTCATTTTTTTTCTTTTTGCTGCACAGCAGCTGCGCAGGCAACTGACGTCACGAAGACATATGCCTGCTTCGCAGTCTTGCTGCGGAATGTGTACATCTGCACCACACGTGTACACCGTTTATCGTACATCGTATATACACGTAATACCCCTGTCACGCGAGGCAACTTAAGTGCACTTTAAGCGAGTGCACTTACGCTCAGAGAGTGCACTTACACTCATGCGGCTGCTACACAAGAAAGAGAAGTGAGCTTTGGAAATGCCCATTCCCCTAGCGGACGTGGCCGCAAACTGCTCGAGGGTGAGAATAGCGAGGTTTTTTGTTGAAATATGACTTGCTTTAATACATAGCAACATTTGTAATAACGAAAACAATGTTTTAAAAATACTACGGACACCGCGTTATGCATTATAGTATTTGTTTGCAAGCCACTGCTACCGGGGCTACACACTTCGTCGCCGCGAAGTGAGTTCGGCGAACGCACTCGCCTGCAAGTGCACTTTGCAGCGAGTGTCACTAAACGTTCCCGTGCGACAGCGTGCGAATGACACTAGCAGTGGAGTGCACTCTCTCAAAGTGCACTTAAGTTGTCCCGTGTGACAGGGGTATAACTTACTCGGAAACACGTACATTAAATGGTACGCGAGTTGAATCCGCCCGCTACAGATTTTGAAACGCGCGCCTACGCCTGATTGGTCAAGGCGAGATCACGTGACCTGTCGGCTCTGACAGCGAGCCACTAAGTATCCTGCGGACTACTAGTACAACGCTGACAACGACGCACGTGTCCACTAAGACAACTCCATTGCATGCAGTAGGCAGTGCGACCACACACGTGCCTGTGTGGCCTGTGATGTGTCCAATCACATGCAGCTGTAATTTATTACGATCCGCGGAGAAAGGTCAGTCACGGTTACGTCAGTATATTAATCACTGAAGCACCGCATCGGCACTCGTCGGGTGTACTGACCAAGTGGTATTTACTTGTTGTGAAGCGACGCGAAAGGTGCGGCGGATATACGTCGCGCTATTGAAAGCCGACATCAGTTTTCGCAGGCAACTGAGCGAGGTGCGACGAATCGCAGACAGAAACTATAACAAGAGACGACGGAAACGCAGTAACGCACGTAATTTGTATATGGAGCCCTCATATGGTGCAGAGCTTTGCATACCGTCGATCGACGAATGAATGAATGAATGAATGAATGAATGAATGAATGAAATTAGTCAATCAAATCTGCATACCAACTGCGCTCGCTGCATCACGGAAACAGCCATGACAGGGCTATATGGAAGTGGTCCTCTTGTCACGCATCCTAGTTCCACGCAGCGATACTGAACGTCTGAACGATACTGAACAGTACGATACTGCACAGTTTTACTCATATCGCTATGAACGTTGTTACACTGCGATTAAAGTAGAACAGAGCAGGCGACTGCACTATACACCGGTTTTGTGTGTTCTCTGATCAAGCTGCAAGATGCGTGGATGCTGATCACTACGTGCGTGTCTGCGCATCTGAGGCTATATATATATAGCCTCAGGTACGCATGACACGCCCGTATATAGTGTTCAGCGTCGAAGCATCTTGCATATACACTTATACTCACCCACGTACTAACTACGGCTTTCAGACCCTATAGCTATACATTGCCTTCTCTGCAACTTAACAAGTTTGGCTTTTCACACACCTCGATACGCGAACTTTCCTTTAACTCCCTTCGAAACTTATTTAGTTAATGTGTGCATTCCCCTGCCACTGTAATTGTTTTTTTGTGATCGCAACTTGCTTTGAATGTATCCGGAGATTTGTCTATTTTATTGTACACCGTGTTTTTTCTTGTTTTGAATGTTCATGCCTGTGCTGTTGCTATTCCGTGCATGCCGCAGTATACCGATGCATCCGGGGAGAAGGGCGCATCGTCAAGCCGCGAATGAGCGGCCTTTTTCTCCCTTCTCCTCAGCCATGTATTTATGTATGCATGTATATATGGAATAAGGACTCTGACTAATAGCAACTGCTCCTCAGCACGTGCGAAGTGAAAGGTACCATCCAATACACAGAGTTCGTCTAAGGCACCTAACCCACGAACGAGTTCTGTACTTGGGAACATCCTTCATTGCTTGTCGTTTTTACCCGATCGAATCTTTATTTGTGCTCCTCCTTTCTAGTTGGTGCTGAGGATATCGAGAGATCGAAAGAGACGCCTCCTCGCAGATTTCCCACAGCAGCGGCGCCGCAGTTTCCGATAAACGGCGGACGCCTGCGATCTTCCCACGGAGAGAAGCTCCAGAGCACATGCGGAGGGTCGACGGTGGGTGAGAAGAAAATCACCTAAACGGCGAAAGGGTCGTGCCATCCCACCCTCTTGACAAAACACGAGATCTGGCGATATGCTTGCGGACACGTAACCATACGGTTCATTGAACCACATGGTTATATACGTGTCCGAAAACGCATCATACGGTTCATTGAACCGTACACGGTAAGTAAGCGCGCATGCGCGCTGATGCGCAGAGCGAACGGGACGAACAGCTTGGGAGCATGGAAGACTGAGAGTCTGAGACCCACGGGACCTGAGATGTCACGTTCCGTGCGACAATATGTGAACGTCTGCTCTCCGGCGGCTGCGCGGAGAAGGGGATTAATGTCTTTTTTTTTTTTTTAAGCAGTCATCGCTTGCTGCGCGGAAAACACGGCGTCATAGTACCGTCGCACTCGATACATAGCAATTTTAATCTGCAAGACACGCATTATCCACTATAAGCATCTCATCGCGTCACCGTATACGCAATGAAGTAACTCGCGCGGCTTAAGCAGCACGGTTCTACACCGGCTCTGCCTTTTTAGCAAACAAACAAACAAACAGAAGAAAAGGAACACCTCTATAATAACATGAAAAAGCCGGGTGAGAGAATGGGAAGACAAAAATTCAGGACCACATCCTGTATCGGGAAAACGGACGCAAGCGAAATCCTGGAGGTGTAGGAACCTGACCAAGTATATATACACTCCTTTTTTTCGTTATTTGGTTGAAAACCCAAGGCACTCATATGCCTCAGGTGGGCTCACATTTTGCAGAACGTGGCTGTATAATTTATAGCGCACTAAGACATTTCCCTTCGGAATGTAGAGGGTTCAGACCCCCAGCACCGGCAAATTTTCCCGAAAATTTTCCCGCGTATACGACAACAACGTCACCGAAATCTGTAACTCGGAACAATTTTCACTCGTCACGAGTTACAAATACGCGCACCGTAACGTGCACACACAACCACGTGACGACGCACGTGCATTTTCCGTTCGCATCTGCCGTCAACAACGCGAACAGCACGCATGTCCCGGCGTTAACTCTTGCGTTAACAACCATATAGCGTTAACGACATTTCGCTGCAGTGGCTGCACTTTCGACGCCACGCCGACGGTATGCAGGGTTTCGCAAAGCCGGGCTCTTAATTCCAGCTTGCGAGCGCAGGGATAACGTATAATCGCATAACTATGCATTCTCTTCGAACTACATTCCCTTTCGCGCTCTGTCAGCGATGCGAGTGGCACCCCGCCCACGTTACCATGGCGACCGGTCGGCCGTTAACGACGCATGCGCGATGAGAAGTGGACTTATACAACCACCGTGGAGGGGGAAAAAAGAAAAGGTTCTCGGAGAGGCGTATACCCAAGAGGAAAGATACCGACAAAACAAACACTGAATGTAGCACGATCCCCTTTTTCTTGCGTGCGCGTGTCGGACGCCCCAATTTCTTTCATAACAGAGCTGTTTTAACGACGGAGCTGTGACGTGGTGTGGAAAAGTGGACCTGTTATCTCTTATGAAAATGAAAATTGGGTTACTAATGTCAATCACAGGCGTAGCCAGAGGGGGAGGGGGGGGGTCAAATCCCTCCCGAAATTTTCGAAGTTTCCAGGCACGCATATACGCATGCACATACAAACACGCACATGCACGTACACAAAGGAGGCTTGTACACCTCCCGAAACAAAATTCTGGCTACGCACCTGCAATCTATGCATTTCAACTGAGACATTAGAATGACATTAGAAATGCAATGACTAATGTGCTTCGGCATTACGCATACATTATACACTCAAATGACAATGCGCATGAAAATCTCAAATAACCGAAGTATAGTCCGAGTTTCAACTGCTGTTCCTAATGTCAAAACACATCGCAAAAATGAAATGCGAAGAGTTCTAATAATATTGCCCTTGATGCACTGCCCACATAACTAAACAACTGTGTTTATGCGAAGGGGAATACACAGAACGAGACAAATAAATAAATAAATAAAGAAAGAAAGAAAGAAAGAAAGAAAGAAAGAAAGAAAGAAAGAAAGAAAGAAAGAAAGAAAGAAAATTCGGGCTGCACAGAAAGGAAAACCTGGCCTGAGCTTTCCCCTTCACCCACCAACATCTTTTCCACCAGACTACGTGATACTGACAGTATAAGAATCAACCCGAGTGGATTGCAGCAGCTGCGCTGTTTAACCAGTCTTCGCGACGTGAGCATGCTTCAAATTTTTTTTAGCGAGAAATACCTGCCGACCGCGTAAATTACGCGTAATGTCGGTGTACATTCAGACGTGCACACCTTTACAACGAAAGTCTCCTCAGCAAAACAACCGATATAACGAATGAACACAGTTACGTGCCAGACTCACTGTGAGAGTTATATACGGTGGGCGGCCTTTACAGCCAGGCAACCAATTCAACGTGGCGAGTTCCCAAATTCCAAGGTACCGAGGACTTCGTTATACTGTCAAGGAGTTTGCCTGTACATGACGCGTAACACTGTACGCACCGTACGAATTTCACTGGAGCTATTGGAAACCAACAGCAGATAATCAGGGAACAAAGAAGAGCATGCGGTCTATAAGTGACAGGGAACAAATGAAACCCAGAAGTACGGATTCTTTTCCGCTAGTTGATTAGCGCATGTCCTGTCGTCTCGTCTTTGTCACCTCAGCGCTACGGCTTTACCTTATGGAATAAATGAAAGCTCGCACCAAAAATTAGCATACCACCATTATACTACATAAATAACAAGTGTATCTGATCAACTATTATCATTTAACGCGGCAGCCGGGCATAATACGACTGACGGCGCGTAGCGACCCGCACACCGGTGACGGCGACTGGTTCTCCTTTGGAACGATGCCACCTTCATGGCCGCCTCAAACCCGCCGCGAGGTGTCCCCCCTCCGCCTTGTAAAAACGACCTCGCTCGCCGCCCGGTCTAGCAAGCTCCGCCTCTTTTCTCCGTCGCTCCGTGGAGGAAGTTAATACATGGAGAGAAAGGAGAAAAGAAATAAAAGAATACTATACGGCGGCGCGGAATGGAAGAATTAAAGGTGACCGCCCTCTCGGAGCCAGCGTCGGCGCAGAGGTGAGAAAGGAGCTGCAGCGCGCGGCTGGAGCGGTGTGATTGATCTGGCCATTGTGCGGCCATTCGCTTGGAGGCGCCGCCGAACCTTCGCCCGGACACGATAGCACGCCGAGGCCGGATATATGCGGCCGCACGTAAAGGACGGCAGTGTCCGCGCGCTGATTGCGTCAGAGAGGGGCACGTGCATATGTATAGTATTAGTATATACGACGGAATTCGGTGGACCGCACGCGTGGCGTTCTCGCGAAATGCCGACCCCATCCGGAGATTGTTCCAGGTGATAAGTGCTTCACGGACGAGAAGGGACATACACGCGCGTTGAATGTTATCTGTGCCGTTATCACAAGACCAGTAACGACTTTATATATGAAACGAAACTATAAGGCTAGTTGATTTCTGGGTTTTGCGTCCCAAAACCACGTTATATGCTTACAATAGACGCCGTATAGTGAACGGCTCCAGAAATTTCGCCCACCTGGTATACGTTCTTTAACGTGCACCGACACAGCACAGTTACACGGGCCTCAACATTTCGCCTCCATCGAAATGCAGCCGCCGCGGCTGGGATTCGATCCCGCGACCTTGTGAGCAGCAGCCGAGTGCCATCGTGATTTTGGGACGTGTAAACCCCAGAATTATCAATTTTCTAGTGCCCCTTTAGCCGCAGAGAAGTGAGTATATAGACAAAATAAAGACAAAGAGAGATCACGGAGAAGAGCGCCGCCACGGTGGTCTAGTGGATATGGTACACGGCTGCTGATCCGAGGGTCGCGGGATCGAATCCCGGCTGCGGCGGCTGCATTTCGATGCAGGCGAAATGTTGAGGCCCGTGTGCTGTGCGACGTCAGTGCACGTTAAAGAACCCCTGAGGTGGTCTAAATTTCCGGAGACCTCCACTACGGCGTCTTTCTTAATCAGAGCATGGTTTTGGGCCGTTAAACCCCACATAACAGATCACGGAGAAGAGACCCATTTTGCCACTAAGCAACTGCGCATGTCTTCGGAGAAATGAAATCGCGCTGACGCCCGCGGGGATGGCTGTGCGCCCGTTTCAAGTCCCGACAGTTGGCGCTGGAGCACGTGGTCGGCCGAGGAATGAATGTACCAACTTCAGACAAGCGCACGTAATTGCCCTTTCGGCGTTCTCAAACAGCACTATAGCCAACCATAAAAGCGTATAAAAGGACTGCACGAGAACGCCGGCCAGCAAGATTACAGGTTCGCTCGAGCGCTCAAGAAGGACGCGCCTTCAGAAAACACAGCATTCAGCGGAGCTTTGAAAAGAGCCCGGTCGCCGTACAGCTGTATACACGCATAACATAACGCAACGCGCGGCACTTCTTTTTTTTTTTTTCTGTATGACAGCATAACCAGACCAGCGACCTTGGCGCGGACCGCGCCGCAGCGAGACGCCGAGCTCGTATTTCGTCAAGTTTGCCTTGAAGTTCGCGCATGCGCGTCGACTTCCGGTGAAACAAAAACCGCCAACTCGCGCAGACCCCCTCCGCAGGGCCTGTGTGTACGTGCTGCATGCTGCGTGAACCGTGCGGACCACAAATCCTGCACTGTAATTTTAAAGTCTCCGCATAGACCGCGTGTTGGAGTACTACGTGTGTTGCTGCACTGTAATGTTTCCTGCACATGGAGCAGGAGTCTTAAACACGCGGGCCGCGGACCTTTCGTCTATATATCGACCCGGCTCCACTGAGATGTAACCGTGGAACAAGAACATTATTTCAGGCCCGTATTCATATACCTACCTTATCCTTATAGCTTAGTTTCCTTATCTTCCCTGTGCCTCTCTCTCTCCCTTTATTCTTTTCTTCCATTCCTTTCTGTCTCCCTTCACCCTTTGCAGAATAGCAAACTGGATATTTTCCAGTTTCCTCTCTCTCTCTCTCTCTCCCTGTGCCCTTATCATGGTCCATGACAAAATTAGTCCAGTATCTACAAACAAGCCTTATGATAGTCCTTCGCACTGATTACCATTTTAGTCCCCTGAACGAGCCTTCATGTCACAGGGGCGATAAGGAAAGCTGGCGATAAGGGTAAGGTAGGTTTATGAATACCGGCCTCAGAATCAGCGTCCGTGACTATACCCTGTATATATCGGTATATCGATATCCTTCTCAAATACAGACGCCAAATCCCATTAGAGAAAGTCCCATATATATATATGAGATATGTATAGGGAGTGAAAGAAGGTAATGGAAAGGGAAGCCAACTTCACGAGATATCAGTGCCCACACCAAGGAATGGCAGGTCGGGCAAACTTCCCTACACCGATTGTAAAACTCTCCCGAGTTCCTGGCGACAGCCGGCATCAAACCCATGCAATGCCTCCCAGGTTCGACGATCCCCGTGGCACCGCGGGCACCCGTTTTTTGATAACGGTGAGAGGGATGCATGACGCTCCGAGAGTTGAACTTGCAGAACGACCTGGTTAATGTGCTCCCTATAGACACCTCTTTTACTGTTATTTCCGATACTGTTATTTCCGATGCTATTACCTTAATCAAGATCTTTTCAATTAAGACACCTCTCTCGAGTACACTTCCACAATATACCAGAAGCCCCAATCCTGAACTTGGTGAGACGTTTGGCGCCGCGAGAAAACGTGGCATATCGATAGACCGGGGTAGCAGCTAATGCCATTGAGCGCTTCACTAGAGAGACCCCTCTACGCTCCCCAGTTCGTATACAAAGTTCTCGACTCTGACCCTCACCACCGCCCAATTCGAACGCACAAGTGGCGACACCCCCTTGGCGTTCCAGCGCCACCATCTCCGTTACGTCATCAGTTCTGCCGGTGTCTTCTACATCCTATACACGCTTCTCAATCGGTATAATAATGAAGTACATTGTCCGTCAAGGGCGCCACAGACTCGACATACCAAGACACGGGACATGTTGTTGAGACAAGGGCCACTTTGCCGCTCGTCGAATGCAATGCAGGATGTCGATGTGTTGTGTTGTTGTTTTGTGGGGTTTAACGTCCCAAAACCACCGTTGATTATGAGAGACGCCGTAGTGGAGGTCTCCGGAAATTTCGACCACCTGGGGTTCTTTAACGTGCACTGACATCGCACAGCACACGGGCCCCAACATACCGCCTCCATCGAAATGTAGCTGCCGCGGCCGGGATTCGATACCGCGACCCTCGGATCAGCATCCGAGTACCATAATCCAGTACAGACCACCGTCGCGGGGCAGTATGTCGATGTGTTTACGTGTGTTGTGCACGGGCAAGGTCGGGTTCCCTTCGCTTTCAGGCGGACCCCCTTTCCCCTAGTTTTCCCTTTTCTTATCCTGTTTTGCAAGCTCTCTGGCAACCAGAGCTATTCGCGCCAAGGAGGCGTTGCACAGTCACGACCGCTGCCACAGTGCATTGGAAAGTCTTGATGGACCGTTGCGTGTACCTCCTTCTGGGTGTAGATGGCCCATATGGTGGTAATCGTGGTACCCACGGTGGTAATCGCCGCGCGGGCGCGTCTGGGGAAGGTCGTTCTTCATGCATACCCAGCCCAGCATGCATTCCCAGCAGTCGTGTGATGTCCGGCGAGCGTAGTGTCAGCAGCCGCAGGGTCTGGTTGTAAGCTCCGGAAGACGAACGGCGTCGGGACCGAAGGACACGCCGCGTCGCGGATGGCACCACAGGATTTAAGAAAAACGCCGTTGTAAACATCCTCCGGCGGCGCGTATGGGTTGCGGAAACGAAACCCGAGCGGCCCTGCGGGTTTCAGAAGACGCCGGCTTCTTGCATGGCTGCTCCGCAATGCCGCTCTTGAACACAGAATACGCCGGCGATAAATTCTGCTCATCTGGCATCTGTCCTTATAGTCTTGCAGTGACCACGCGGGACGGACAGACAGACAGACAGACAGACAGACAGACAGACAGACAGACAGACAGACAGACAGACAGACAGACCTTTAATTCGGGAATGAGAGAGAAGAAGAAAATATGCTGGCGCTTACTATAAGATCTTTCTTTTTTGGACACTGGCACAGCACAGTGGGCTGTGGCCTACCAATGTTCCCATTCCGCTTGGAAGCCTCAGTCGTGGGACGGGCGAAACATGACCACCACCTTTTGTTTATTCTTTCTTTGTATTATTATACATTGGTCGGCACGATAGTGTCAGGAAGTCTAGGCCGTAATCACGAAGCCAATCAAACTGTGGCGCTCCGAGCGACGGATGCAAATTCTTGAAAATTGTAGCGCGAAGGAACACACGGACAGACAAAAAGCACAGGACGGGCGCTCTTTGCCTGTCCGTGTGTTCTTTTGCGCTACAATTCTGAAGAAGTCATAAACCAACTAGCTCAAGAAAACGTTTTGCTGAGACGGATATATCCTGCGCCGTGGCCACCTGGTGGTCGAACAGTCAGACTATAGATTGTTGTATGCATAAACAGTCGTATGCACTAAAACACTGACGGCGCACAGAAGAGTCATGTATTGCTTACTCCTTTGTGTGCTAGCTGCGTTCTCTTGCAAGCTGTGCATTTGCCTGAGCAAATATTGCGCGACGATACGTACAGGTTGATTTACCTCCAACCTGCGCCTCTTACGCCATTGGCGTAGGATTGTGGTCGACGTCGGGGTGAGAAAATGACGTAAAAATTTAACTGGCACTTTGAAATCTGTCACGTCACGTTAAAATTTATGTGCAGAGATTTCGGGGCGATATTTATAAATGAAAATTCAACTATTCTCTTCTATTTACGAAGATATATGAAGATGATAACAATGATAGGAGAGCTTTCAACTGACAATTGACCAGTGTATAATTGCGCCATCTTATCGTGTCCCTTCAGGGAGCACAGCATTTGCAACGAACCTCGAGGTCCAGGCTACACAGACGTTTCGATCCGGACAACATATACAGCCTTTGCGGCTTACGCCGCGACTCATTATTCATTTATAAGTGCCTCGCCCAAGGACAAATATTTTCATTTGTTGTGTAACTTGTGCCTTGCTGACTTTGCGGTTCAGCATGTATACGTACAGTAGACCATTAGCGTCAATCAAGCCGACAGCTGTTGAACATGTATACGTACAGTAGACTATATTAGCGTCAACCAAGCCGACAGCATAAGCCTGCGCCAGGTGCTAACGGTTGAGAGCACACGAACCATTTGTACACGAGAACTGCGCTGAATATAGTAACATTCAGACACACAGATAGGACTGTGATTCGTTAATTTAAATCTGCGGTTTTGAGAGCCAAAATCACAACATAATTACACCAGGCAAGTCGTAATGGGTTAAAGGGCAACTCCGGCGGTTTTTTCACCACGTTCTAATATCGATGTTTTCCAATTGTGCTGACAGACCGTAGGAGCCAGCGTGGTTCAATTTGCTCAGAAACGCACCAATAATTTTCAATAACCGACTGAAAGGCGCGTTCAAAGCGAAACCAAAACAGGCAGGCGTTTCGTGCAGCGTATGCGATGACGTCACAGCCTCCCCGCCATCAGAAAAATTGAGCTGGTGCCAGAAAAATTAAGTGGCGAGGTCATCAGTCGATGTATTGAGTTATGCCAGCTTTTCTGAACTTGACAGCGACGATTTGAGCGCTTAAGTATGGCCTTTTTGCTTTTGACGGCCCGCAGGCTCGGGCAGGCAACGCTGAAGGTGATGACGTCAAAAACACAGGGTGGCCCGCAGGGGAATCCGCTAAGAATTTTTAAAATTCACTTCCAGGTAAACTGAATAACTCGCAACCGCCTGCTGTGGCATACATTATCACAGTACCGAGGGGAATATATATTGAAAATTTCACTGAAATCGGTGAACACAGAAAAAAAAAAAAAAAAAACCGGCGGAGTTTCCCTCCTAAACGCGGCCGCCGAGGTCGGAATTCGAACCCTAGAAGAATGTTTTTTATTTCACTGAAATTATTTACAAAATATTTCTGCGAGAACATCCGGATCCGTAGCCGATATGGCTAGTTGAGGATCCGTTACAGACATTGCATATTGTGGTTTTAATTAGCGAGTACAATGCTTATAAATACAATTCAACCGCAAATCACATTTTCAAAGACGATCATGTATGAAAAGAAAAAGAACAGAATCAATGTGCATGTACACGCAGTTTGTAGTGCGATGTCAATATGGTGAATCGTAACCCCCCGATAGGAAGAGTTTCCTGAGCGATTGTGTCATATCTGGCTGACATTTAATACAGGGTAGGGATGCTGTTCCAGATTTTTGCACCAACAAAGGATACTGTTCGACGGCCGTAAACATTGTGGACTATCGGCAGGTTAAGGTTTAATTGTTCTGCCTGTCGAGTGTGACATCTGGGTTTCGGTCGCCCACGCGTTTAGACCAGAGCGGGCAATCCCTCCCATGCTCAGCTTCAAACTATAAAACAAGAAAAAAAGAAGTACGTAAGCTGCGCAGCAGGTGCGCTTCTCTCGCGTGGGTCGTGGTCAGCGGAGGAAGAGTGGGCGACCGTTATTCGCGTCCCTCCCACTTCCGGAAGAGGGGGCGCGCACCGCGGAACCGGAAGTTATTTCTACGCGCACCCCCCCTCCCTCGGCAGAAGAGAAACACGGCTGCTGCTGTTGCCGGACCCTCCCTCTCGGCCCAGCCCCATTTGTCGTGGCTGACCCCCGGGCGCCGTTCTTCGCACAGTCTGCCCTCATCGAGCGAGGAGGACCATACCGCGTTCTCTCGAACATTAGGCGCTGAACCACACGCAGTACGGTCTTGCGTCCCACCTGACGTCCTGTGCGCTGATAGCAGCGACTCCGGAACGTTTTTGGGAGCGGGGCGAGTATTGTCGTCTTTGTATGTTGTTTTATTATTTATATTGTCTCAATATTTGTCGATGCTTAACTTACATTAGATATTATTATATTAATAATTAGCAGTTTTAATGACACCAATTAATGTATTCATTTTAGCCGTATTAAATTTTAGATGTTCGCATCCTCGCTTATTTCACATTGGTGTACACTTTTAAAAATGGTTGCAAATTTCGGAAGCACTGAAAACCTGAGTGTACCACGCAACCCGCGCGGTTGTGTGGTCCAGTGCTTTGGAAAACACAACCACAAGCTTGAAAATTCTTGTCAGAAATTTCATTTCAGTGCAAGTGGTCGCAAATGGGGGGGGGGGGGGGGGCTGCCCCATTCGAAATAAATGTTAAAGGGACGACCGCACTCCGCCCCCGGTTCCGGAGTCCCATGCTGATACGGCAGACGGATCGGGGTTGCTCACGTCCGGCGTGCGTCAAGCTATAGTCTGTTTCAGAAGTTCCCTGCAGCACTCTGGAAGCTACAGCCCTCTTCGGCCAATCCGGAGGGCGAACACATGTTAAACGTGTCCTTCCGCGGCTTGTCATCAGCCAATGGCGGGCGCTGCAGTGGCAGCTGCAGCCCTGCAACGAGGAAGACGAACCGGGGTGTGCGTGTGTCCGAACAATGGCATTTCGTCTCGCCGCGGAGGAATTCAGCGCTCGATGGCCTCGTAGCCTTGGCTGTGCTGCACGGAACTCCTGAAACAGGCTATAGACTTTGTAAGAGCGGGACTGTTTCAAGGGCTAGCAATGTGCGTCACGCAAAAGGGAAAAGCGGACCTGGTTTCGCCGTCGCCCCCCCCCCCCCCCCTTACTTTTGCCCTCAGTACACTGTCACGTGATAGCGATAGTGCTACGTGATAGCTAACTATTCAGGCATTCAGTTGCCTTTTCGCCACCCCTTCCCACTGTACCACGGGATAAGATATGTATGTTTGAATTAATGAAAATAAACTTCAACAACTTCAAAAAAAAAAAAAAAAAGAAACTTGATGCACCTGCCATATACTTCTCGATTAACTATAAAAAGCCACAGCCTCGCCGTTCCCACGGTATTCACGACGTGAAAACTAGCGTGAATTTTGTCTTGCGACAAGGTTGGTTGTTTATTAGAAGAAATACACGCAAAAAGGTGGGAGGAAAAAAAAAGAAAGTAATTATACTGAAGACCGCAGTAACTGTCTATAGCTCACCAACGGAACCGCGGTCTCCAGCAAGTGAAGTGGCGAGGAGGGTTTAAAGGATAAGAACAGTGAGATAGTAAAGAACTATTTGCATATAAGGCAGCCGACTGTCGATGCATCGCCAGAGCCAATGGCAGCGCGGGAGACGCGTGACGTCACGCATGACGTCACGCCGCTGGAGTCGCCGGTCGGTTTCTCGCCGCCGCTCCGAGGCATTTGTCGCGGCTACCATCTGTTTCTATCCGTACTCCAACCAGCCGTCACAAGCGAAAATGAAAAAAAGAAAAAAAAAAAAAAACGCGCGCGTGGCAGCCTAAAAACCTCAACGAAGTTCTACGCCGGCAATGCCGTGTCCCTCAACGTATTTTACAACAAACAACGTCGCCTTCAAGCAAAAAAAAGTCAGGACACACGCCTTCACAACAGTGTCGTTCCTCAATGTTGTGAACGTATCGCGCTGTCGTTGCTCTCTTGGTGCCGAAGGTAAATGCCGTTTACGATAGCTGTACCCCGAGCTTTAAAGCTACGCCTGCATGGAATAAACTTGATTATAACGAAACTAGTCTAACAGCGCTTCATACAGTTCAAGAGAGCTTACTGCACTCCTTTATTGACAATAAAGAGAACTGAGCACGCTTGCCTCTCTCTCTCTCTCTTTATTATTTTTATTTTTTTGATGCCGTAAACATGTGTATAATGTTCTTGACTGCTTCACTTATTTGAGCCACTTTTGTTTCATATTATTAAGCCGTATATAAGATCGCAGCTGCCACAGACGTTTTTACCGAAGCATAACAATCGGTACGCAGTGATTAACAAATCTGTAGGATCCGACAAATGTGTTATCATAGTTGCAATAGTTATACACTTCACGTGTGCTATTCTGAATAAACTTTCAAACTCAGTGCAAATACAATTTCATACCGTTGCAGCGTAGAAAAAGAAAACTATACTAAAAAAAGCAACCAATAGGAAAATCGCTCCCTTTCTAGGTATCGAATCCAATCGAATTAACCGCTTTGGCTCCCAAAGAAAGCCTCGGCGACCCTTGGAAGTCACACGCCCAGAACACGCGCGCTGGTTTTCATGCAACTATCTGGGTCGCGCCCGTCCCACAATATAATAACGCCATTACCTTCTACAGAATTTATCTCCGCATTCAACAAACAAAACAAGAGAAAGAGCTGCAGAAGGCCCGTTACGCAAACGTCGCTAGTTGATCGGGCATCGTTTGCAAGCCCCGTTGTCACGCTGAGGGCCTATCACGGCGTCGTATTCGGCGACTGGACGCGCGGTTTACGTAAGACAATCTACAGGCGAGGAGATCCGAACATTTCGAGCGATCACGCGGACTGATTTTCTCGGTGCCTGACCGAGTTGTTTCATAAGACTAATATCTGGCGCACGCCTATACGGTGTTCGAAACAGGTAAGCATATACATCCTTCACTTTAACAAAGCGGTCCTCGGGTTTCGCAACCGGAGCACGAGGCGTAGTTTCTTCACCCGGCGGCGGTTAGAGCACCTGCTCGGTTATATACGGAGAGTCCCAATCACCTCGCGACATACAAATGACGCCACGGCACGTGTACAGAGAAGAAGGCGTTCTTGTATATCTTTAACAGCGGAGAATTTGTTTAAAGCCCGAGTTACAGCCGCGGGGCCGGAGACCGCTCGAAATGGAGAGAGTGCGAAATGAGGAGAGGAGGCGCAGTAAGAAAGAAAAAAGAGAGAGTAATAAAGAACTAAATGAAAAAAACAAATGTTCTTGGCGAGGCGGGATTCGAACCCGCGGTTATACCCACGGTCCAAAGACGAGCGGATCCATATACATGCACACCCACACTTGCAGGAACATGCATGTATGGGAACCATTGCGTTGTGCCGATGATTGTACCGCGACTTGCAGCGGGAGACAGAAAGTGTGTGTGTGTGTGTGTGTGTGTGTGTGAGAGAGAGAGAGAGAGAGAGAGAGAGAGAGAGAGAGAGACTACCGTCAGGACGCCCGAGCAATAAGCCGCTTTGCTAAGTCCCCCACAGCTCAGCTGATGATGATGATTGTGGTTTGGTTAGGAAAGGACACTAATTTGTGCAGCCCATGTAGGGAGCACGGCTAAGCGTCCGTGGGGGTGGGGGGAAAGGCAGTGAATGATATAGAGAGGAACGAAATGCCGTAGTGGAGGGCGGCTCCGTAAATTTCGACCACCTGGGGTTCTTTAACGTGCACTGACATCGCACAGTACACGGGGGCCTCTGGCATTTTCGCCTCCATCGAAAATGCGACCGCTGCGGCCGGGATCGAACCCGTGTTTTTTGGGTGGCAGCCGAGTACCGTAACCACTACACCACCGCGGCGGACTCAGCCGATCACATGGTGTTTGTAATATAGCTGAGCCACGGCTAACTTTTCACGCTTTCTTGACTAATATATCAACATCAACGTGACTATGACCAGTGCAGTTCCGACTTCTGTATTTGACCTGGTCCGTCCCGCCACGGAGGTCTATAGTGGCTATGGTACTCGTCTGCTGATCCTAAGGTCGCGGGGTCGAATCCCGGCCGCGGTGGCTGCATTTCGATGAGGCCCGTCCATATTGTGCGATTTCCCTTAGTACAAGCTGCCCACTATAAGGGGCGACGGCTACCCCCTTTATTATTATTATTATTATTATTATTATTATTATTATTATTATTATTATTATTATTATTTGTTTTTACCTCTGAAGCGTCGAGAAAGTCGACGCAAGGTTAGCGAGATGTGAGCCCTCCGAGAACAACGAGGGAACTCACATGCAGTGGGCGCCTACGGCCCCCTCCACTGCCTTTCAAGTAACAATATCCTGGCACCGCCCTGAGAACTATATACCTAAATTTTAAACCTCGTAGCCTCCCATGTTATATACAATATGGCGCATGTCACACGCGTGACATGCGCTTATTACGTATAACATCATCATGAGAGGATAACAAGGGAGGGGGCGCGCGAAACACAAGCCGACACATCGTACTAGCTTGCAGAGGCAGTCCCTATATGCTTTTATGCGGGATAGTACAGGACATGGCGCCTACGAGCATTTGAACGCAATGTGTGTCTGCACTTCTGCCACCCACACTCCGCAAAGCGGTACGACGAATATGCCTGACCAAATCCAACTGCCGTATTCACTCGCCCACTAGCAGCAGTGGTCACCGCTGGTTAATATTGCCTGCTGTTGGCTTGACGACGACTGACTTCCGTTGGTATCAGCTAAAGATGGCTAAATTTTGCTTACGGCGGCTATAGCTACGGATAAATGTCGGTTAGCGTTGAGAAGTGAAGGCTGGGTTCATCATCATCATCATCAGCCAGTCTACGCCCACTGCAGGGCAAAGGCCTCTCCCATGTATCTCCAATTATCCCTGTCCTGTGCTAATTGGGCCCAATTTATCCCCGCAAACTTCTTGATCTCACCTGCCCACCTAACTTTCTGCCGCCCCCTGCCACGCTTGCCTTCTCTAGGAATCCACTCTGTTACCCTTAATGACCAACGGTTGGTTGCCTTGTCTTCGCATTACATTACATGTCCCGCCCACGCCCATTTCTTCTTCTTAATTTCTATTAATGTGTCCCTAACACGCAGGGTGTCGGAACGAAATGTTTTTCGTTCCGGTTTTCGTTTCGTTCCACAGCAAAAAGTTCCGTTCCGTTTTCGTTCCGGAACCAAAAAAAAAAAAAAAGGAAAAAGCGTTCCGTAACGGTTCGTAACTTTTTTTTTTTTCAATAAGAAAAACGAACAGAATACTTAATATTAAAAGTATCTTTTAAAAACAGCAAAAGATACTGGACTAATACATAAAAATGCAATAATAATTGTTGGGGTTTTATGTCCCAAAGCCAAGATGTGACTATGAGGGAAGTCGCAAAAAGTTTCGAAGCAAGGACACAACAAAAACTTGGTGCTTATTTTTCCTCAAGTTTGAATCCCGAATTTTTGTCAAGAGGGGGCACACGATTTCCGAAGCAGCAGGTCATCAAGTGTACTCGCCGATAAGCGAGACCGCTGCTCTGACAAAATGAACTTGAGTGCCGAAAATGTCCTCTCAACGCCGACTTGTGTGGCTGGCACACCAAGGGCCACTTGTGCTAACATGTACAGCTCCGGTTGCCGCTCTTTGCGCTCGTCCCGAAATTTCAACAGATTCGACACGTAAGCGACGACAAAGCCCTCTCCACGACGGCCTGTGTGAGAGGCACGCGAAAGTCCGCTTGAATTTAATACAAACAGCTGTGGTTGCCACTTCTTTCGTTTCCTGCATTATTTCAACGCATCTTTCCTTTGAAATACCTGCCTGAGAGGCGAGCTGATCTTGAACCCTGAGTTATGCATTATTGCTCACGTTGCATGACCCTCGGTTGTACCGGATCGCAAAGTTTTCCCGTGAACCGAAAAACGATAAAAAATATTTCGTTTTTGCTCCGGTCAAAAATATCGTTTTTTTTTTCGTTTTTCGTTTTCGTTTTTCGTTCCGTTCCGACACTCTGCTAACACGCGTTTGTTCCTTAACCCACTCCGCTCTCTTCTTGTCCCTTAAGGTTACACCTACCATTTTCCGTTCCATAGCTGGGTTAAATTGTGGTAAATGAACAGCTAATATGAACTGCCTCTTGCTAAAACAGCAATAGTGTCTTCACTCAATCTCCATCCAATGATAGCGTTATCTAGCAAACTTATTACCAACCATATTTTCTTTCTTATGCGAAGTGAATATCATCACAGAATCGCAGATGAGCGCGTCGGTCAACAGTGCCCATTGTGTGGCGAGAAACACGGCATTCGCGACCGGCCTCGAAGCGGCGAACGCGGACAAGTGGCGATCGGCGGCGGGCACTACTACTACTACTCCGCGGGCGACTATAAGGAGCGGCCGACGCCAAAACAACCAACAGAACAGAACACCACAAGGAAACGCCGGCGGCGCGAGGGCCCCCAGCGGGGTGGGTTCGCTTTCGCGAGAAATGCGTGCAGCATGCGTGCCCAGCTGTCAGCATCGTGGCAGCGGTGCCAACTGCAGACCTTACGGAACTGCCAGTCGCACGGGGTTCTGATCCATGTCACCTCTTATTGTTGTTGTAGGTATTATTATTATTATTATTATTATTATTATTATTATTATTATTATACAATGCTTACTTTTTAGAGCTCGATGTTTTTCACAGCTCCCCGTCGCTGTTCTGCTCCGAGCTTTGCACTGTACTAACACAGTGTCGTACACTGTTGACATTTTTTTTTCTTGTTTTGCCTGCACATAGTTGTGTGCAATTTTATAAAGTTTTTTATCCCTGATATTTTATTATGAATGTTGGCCTTTGTTGTTTTTATTAGTATTTTTTTTCTGTAGAGTCTCCTTATTGTATTGCTTCTTGTTATTTTTTTTTCCGTGCGCCAGTACAAAGACCTTACGGTTGTTCCTGGGCACGTTAAATAAACTTTTGGTTGATTGATTGCTTGACTGATTATAATTCATTTACTTTCATGCTTATGTTTACTGAAATTATAAATCTGTACCAAAGCGACACTTAAGTCAAAAACAATTTTTCACGTACTAGTAAACACTTTTTCACAATACCAAAAGCACCGCTCTTGCATCGACAATTGCTCGAAAAGAAAAAGACAGGTTTTCGACACAGCTCTGGCGTTCCCGCACTAACACATGTGACTTCACAGATTTTGACGGCGTCTCCTGAGGCTTCTTTATAAGTGAAAATGATCAGACATTGTGTTCAATATCAGAAAGCCAGAGTCTTGGAGCAGCGCCCTTTAGAAAATTTTATTGAGCCAACGTGACTAGAAAACGAAAAAAAAATATATATAGTAATAGAACGCTTGTGACGTCATGTGCTCCGAATTTCGGAGCGAAATTCAGAAATTAAAGACCGAGCTTTATTTTCCTCTTCTAATATCGAACATAAGGTGGCGAAATTAATGACAATATAATTACTAAACAACGTATATGTAAGCGCAAAGAACGTTATAGAGTATTAAATTGCCGTCCCTTAAGCCAGCGCGAAACAATACCGCGACTAAATTCACAACTTCGCGTTTCATGCACCCGTATGCTGTACGTACGGAATGTTTAATTTTTTTTTATATTGAAGTATACGTTTTGAGACTTCTAAATACTCTTGTTTATCAACTCCTTTTGCCCACATATTGTGATCACTAATTATCGCAACAATTATCGAACAACGCGCTCCTTCTGCCGTCTCCTTTAAGTAACGCTTTATATCGGTGTTTCAAGAGGCACTTCTTAAATAAATAAAAACGTACTGCAAATGAAAAAAAAAGAAAGAAGGAGAACTAAAGCACTTAGTCAAAAAGTAAAATGTGTGTACACACATCGACGACGGTCCGCTGGATTAAGGCTTTCAGACGACAAATGTGGGTTTCTGCTCTCTTAGTGCACGGTCTTTCCAATCCATATGGCCAACGGAGCAGGCAGCAATAACTTATACTAGCCGATTCGTTTAATTAGAAGCGAACATATCAGCTTAGACGAGAGTTCACTTGACCTTTTTTTTTGTTCCTTCCTTTTCTCCCTTTAATTTTTTTCCAAATGTCGTGTCCCGTAAAGACCCGATCGTAGCTGGAAGCGCATGTTCCTAATTCGTCCGTTTATAAGACCCGTGCTATAGATGCACTGAGCTCACTATGCGACTTTCTTCCGCATAAGGAAAAAGAAGGTAGAAGTGTTTCTTTTTTTTTTTTTTAACTGCGTATCAAAAATGGCATGGCATACGGAAGGGTGTATGTAGTATACTAACAGCTATAGGGTACTCAAATTCGCATTCAATTGCGTGACCCACTAAATTTAGCGCGCGTATATTCTTTCAGGAAACCCACGTCACCACCATCCATGTAACTTTAACGTCTACATCTTTGTTTTTTTTTGTTTTTTTTTTGGGGAGGGGGGGTTCTTTTTATAACACTTGTTCTATATCAGATATATCAGACCGAGAAACTTAACCACACATTTCTTGCAAAATTTATAGCTGTTATGCGGACATGGATACCAATAACAAAGTCAATACAATGCTGTGGAACAAGTAGTGCTGCGATGACAGTTTCACACCATCATCGCATTTCGCAGAGCTCCAGGGGTTTCCCCAGGAAATATAAGGAGTGTGTGTGCGTGTACACCACGCCCCCGCTCCCCCCGTCCCATCCCCCATCTTGTAGGGGAGTGTAGAGGAATCACTGCAGAGCTCTACAGCTTGTGGCATGCGTAAGGTTACATTAAACGACGCGCCTTATCTGCATTAAACGTTCGTGCTTAGCGAGCACAAAGTTATAGGTCTGACGCGCACTTGTACAGAAGGTTCCCCGCGTATTATTGCTTATCGTTTCGATAATACATTTGTTTTTGTGTGTTATATTCCCGTGCGTTATACCGACTGTTATGTTCCCCTGCCACGCTGCTTTTCTGCTTGGTTATCCTCGCAACGCAGTTGCAAGTAAATCCGGTCGTTCAGTTCCAGAGAGGGCTGCAGCCATGCACAACCTCACACACAATTGGTTGTATACGTCATATCTTGATACTCAGAAGTATGAGATATCGTGTATTATAGGCGAAATGGCGTGGATCATATACGCGCATCACGTTGAAAACCGAGCCAAAGAACAGCAGGCAAACTTTGTTCAAGTTTATCGGCTCTATAGACCCTTTTCATAAACTGTAAAGCTAGCTTCCCTGCAATGCAACTTGACCTACTAATGGCGACAGCTGCCTTTATTCAAATGCTGTCAAAATTCAAGTTGCACATGCTGCGACCCATTTTTTGGGCATGTTTGTATCAGAAGGGCTGCGTCGACATTTTACATGCCCTATCGCAAGCAAATTGCGCTTGCACACGTTGTTTGCCGGATAGCCAATGCCGCCATTAGTAGGGCAAGCTGCATTGCAGGAAAGCTAGCTTGCAGTTTATGAAAAGGGTCTATACATTCCTGCTTTTCGCGCTTTTTTCCGCAGTTGTCAGGCAAATCGTGTACCAACAAGATCGGTATAAAGCCTGTCACAGTATCATACGCACTTATTTTCCACACGGTCGACATCAGGCCGTGAATACTACCTTTGAGCGAACTCTTTATCTTTCCCAGCCTTCGTGGGTGACGCCCGCCACCAGTAATGAAATACAGAAGATAGCGATCAAAAGCGCCCGACGCACTCCGTCCGTCAGCGATGTTTCAATCCACAATGCAACGCCGCCGTCCTCGACGAACGCAGGCAACAGGACGCGGCATATGCGGGGCCCGACGAGCGAGGTCATTTCCGTCGACATGGATCTCTGCACTGTATACCCGCACACCGACAGCGAATCCCGCTATACGTGGCTATAATATACGAAACGTAACGAGGTTTCGATCCAACCGTGTAGCCGTCGTAAAACTTGGCGAGGTGATCACTGCTGCCCCTGTTTGGGACTGGGGCATAATAGCCCAGGCCGCTTCAGCGCCACAGAACTCAATTTTAACTATACACTCGGATACAGGTCAAGAAAAGAGCGGCGTCTGCCCGTCAAAGGACCCCCCCCCCCCCCTTTCAGCCAATGGTGCCGCTCTGTCAACGTGACGTTGCGGCAGACCACTCAGCGATCGGAACGATTTTGGTAGCCTGCAATCGCGGCGTATGAAACAGCCTTGAGGCGATTTGCCACGGCGTCGCGTTGGGAGAGCGGCACTACTGGCTGGAGGGGGGGTCCTTTGACGGGCACACGCCGCTTTTTTTCTCGACCCATAACCAAGTATAACTAACTAACTAACTAACTAACTAACTAACTAACTAACTAACTAACTAACTAACTAACTAACTAGTTTCTTGACCCTCAATGCCGTAAAAGCAGTGCACCAGTTGTAGACGGACTTATGTCAGTTGAGAGTTTTAGTTTGCGGTGTACCAAGCGTTGGCCAATATACGGGAACACCATCCTCGACTCATTGCGTTGCTTGGTCAGGTTCCAGCGACTGCGGATCGCCTGACCAGGGCGGCGGTCAGCGCTGTGAAGCGGCGGATGGGTGCTCTCCAGAAAGGACGAATTCGAAACCATTGGGTGAGGCTTTCGTCCTGCAATGGACTTAAAATGGGCTGATGAAGAAGTAGGAGATGAACATCTCCGCCCTTTTCTACGGCGGCTAGCTTGCGTCCCCAAAAAACCTTGGGCAACAAGTCGCTAGCCTACCTTCATGTTCATTCACAAGCCCAAAAGTGCCCTGCATGCATTTACAGGGAACTGCCGTGAGCAGAATACTGCGTCATCATCTCGACTATTATCTCACAGTACCGAGAACCGGCGCAATCTTCCTCGCTTCTGCATGTACTACAAACGTCAGCGTGATCCTTGTTTAGTTCATCGCAACAGTGTGCAGACAGCAATAAGCGACAAAATAAGGCGAAATAAAATAAAGAAAAAGAACAAAGCGGTCATCGCGAAGAAATGTCAAAGATCCCGAATATCGAGGATGTGTTTATCGCGCACAAGCACAAGTCGTATAATGTTCGCACAGGATGCGCCGTTAAGATTAATAGCGTGAAACGAATGAAGTACTGTTCAATTAAGGGCTAAAAGAGGCGCTTCAGGGCAATCAATGTGACCGCGCAACATCCGGCTACTCTACAAAGGTAGTCTTTTCATTTACGCTGTGATATAGGGTCCCTATAGAGACCACAATGTGTAATTGTTGCAGACATCCCCCTCTTCTAAGTGTCCTTCTGGCCACACCCTCCCCTGAAACGTGGTCTGAAGCTTTGAGATCACCGAACTTCAATATTCTAACCCGTAACACCGACAGAGCCGAGGAGGTGGATGACAGGCTCGAAGGGTACGCCACCTTTCCGCCCTAATCAATTTTCAAACTAATCAATCTTCCATTGATTAGTAGTAGTCCTCACGCATCCTGGCCGCATCACATAATATAATGTTTCACAACCCCATTCACTCCTTATTTGGAAGGAGGAGGAGAAAACAATTTTTCCAAAGAATTCATCGCTGAGCCACGTGGTAGGCCAAATAAAAAAAAAGACACAAAATTCACAGGTCCACAGAGAAGGCAGAACAGAACAGGCGCTCGTCTATACGTCACACATTTCATTGCAGTAGAACTGTGCATCGCATTCGGGAACCGAAGTAACCGGAGGTCCAGCTTCGACTATCCCCGCGAATACACACGACCATGCACCGCAGAACACCCGCTCGTAGCTTCCGCTGCGCTGCACGCTTTTAGACGGGAGACGGGAGATGCCTCAGAACTGCGGGGCGTTCCAGGAGTGACGGCCGTTTCCGTATGCACGGGACGTGGCGGTTGCAACGGCGGCACGAAACAGGGCAGGCCTGCTGGCCAGCGAGCAGCTTAGGCAGCAGCAGCAGCAGAGGGGCTCGCCAACGTCGCCTCCGTGACTGTCGGTAAATTACGCGTGCCGCGCGAATCTCTGGGGGCGGGGAAAAAGGAGCACGCATCTGCCGAAGAAGTGGATCGTATACGAAACGGAGCGGCAAGCCTCGCGGCCTGCGTGCCGCTGCGTTGCACGGCACGTGGTCACATATTTCACGCCGTGCGTCATTTCACACCACTCGACGACGACGACTTGTTGCTTCCTTTTCTTTCTTTTCCTTTCTTTCTTTCTTTCTTGTGCTCCTGCAATGGCAGAGATTTCTAGACACACCCTCTTGTATTCCTAAGGGCAGCCCCCAAAATTTATAAACATTGGTAGCAAATTCAAGATACCGCCAGCTTCACCGCAAACCCGCAGCCCCCGCACTACTTCCTTCTCTTAAAGGGCCCATGACAGCTATTTTTTTGTTGGATACTTTTATGTTCTAATGAGTAAAACAGTGTCTTGTAATCACGACATGGAGTGGCAAATTCTCCGGCGTGAAGTCTAATTAGTCACAGCATCGTTAATTTCGTTCAGTTTTAATGAAGCTTCGAAACGCGCGCCAAAATCTGCAAGAAACTAGCGCCGCGGGGCAAGCGCGGCGGCTGTCGGAAGTGAGCACATGCACTGATCACTTGAGCTCAAGATTCGGCGACGTTGCGGAGAGTGCGAGCGCCAGACCAGCTCGCCACACTCGCTTTGCATCATAGCGTGTGTACAATGTACGCTTGAGGGACCAACACGGCGAGGAAGCAGAAAAATACGGTTTTTGGCGTGGCCTCCGCGATCGGCTGCGAGAGCCGATCTTGGAGGCCACGCTCGGAGGCCATAGCGCGGCGCGCCGGTGTCTCTCTGTGACGTCACGATATCAACTTACAAAAGTAAACGTCACAGATGGCCCACAAACTACGTCTTTAGGCACCCGTTGCGTCACCGAAGAGGGGGGTCGCGGGTTCGACTGCGCTGAAAAGGGAGAACGTCGGTGTACGCCCCGCCCCCATTTTTCTAATCGACACAACTTCAGCGGAAAGAAAAAGAAAAGTTATTGTCACGAACGGTGCAAAGGCGAAGACACGCCCACAACTAGTTATGACGTCGTGGACAACTGTAGTGACGCACCAGCCCCAATTTCCTCATCTCGGCGAATCAGCCGCTCGCACTTGGTGCCGCGTATTATACACACACACACACACACACACACACACACACACACACACACACACACACAGAGAGAGAGAGAGAGAGAGAGAGAGGGGGGGGGGGTAGACAAGATAGCAAGCGGTGTTCGAGGGGAGGTTTCGATAAGCCCCGCTTCCTCCACGGAATGAGCACAGTTGTCGCAATCTATGACGTCAGAGAGGACGACGATGAGGTTTCCGTCGCGCGTCGCTGACTTTAAAGTCTCCCATGCCACCGTCCTGACTGGACTCTGTTTTACTAGTTCCGTGCAGCACTGTCGAAGCTACAGACGTGTTCGGCCAATCGGGAGGGCGAACGCATGTTAAACGTGCCCTTCCGCGCCATATGGCATTTGCCAATGGCGGGGCTACAGTGGCAGCCTCGGAAAGAGGAGGAAGATGTGGGGGCCCCTATTGGCATAATTGATTAAGGCCGGTTCTATTAATTTCATCCTGATTATTAATTATCAATTTCATCCTGATTATTCGATTCTGGTAGGCATTTCATAGCACTTCTGACAACTCTTCATACTTCTCACTTTTTGGCCAATCCGCCAGAGTGGGTATGTGCCAGAGTTGAGGACGACGACGACGACAACAACAACAACAACAACAACAACAACAACACTGGCAGAAGGGGATCGCAGCTGCGTGCCCGAACAACGGCATTCCGTCTTGCTTCGCAAGAATTCTGAGCTCTACGGCCTCGTAGGCTTGGCTCCGCTGCACGGAAATAGTGAAACAGAGTATGTGTTCACGACGAGTTACAGACAGATAGTGCGCAAAAGAGGCGCAGGAACAGACGACACGAACTTTAATTCCAGTTGATCTTAGCAATTTTCCACACAGAATGAGGATACAAACAGAAAGAACGCAGCCTATAATAGAAAGCGCGCCAAAGTGCGAATTAAGTAACCAGACTGGAACAAGCACCCTCCAGACATCTTTTGCGAAGACCGCATGTCGTCACGCTGTGCAGTCAGTCGGGCACGACCACACAATCGGGCGACTAAAATGCTCCTCGAAAACGACGCGTGACGCAAACGCAGTTAGCACAAACACCGGCCGGCGCCCCATTCGCTGATTGCACGTTCACTGGCGCTATATAGCTTTTGCGTAACTTGTATTCGTTCGTCCAGAGACGTTCGTTAAGCTGCAGCGCTCGCTTACTGCGCACGCTACTTAAACACAGCGGGTTCCTTGTACATACAGTATGTGCTTTGTCACAGTCGTCGTAACCGCCTATGCTCGGTGTTCATTTCATTTGAACATGCTTCCTCAGCTATAGGCCCCGAAACCGAACCGATAACAGCTATTCATGAGCGGTCAAGAGAACTTGCCCTGACTCTCTGACGCTTAAGACTTGGCGCGAACCCTGGCTCAGAATCACAAAGTGCGCAGGTTTCTCCGTTAAAGAAAGGGGGGTGGGGGGTGTCCACGGTAGCCAGCCTAGATAGATGACCGGGCCACCTCCCAAACCCTTTCCGATGAGGCCACTTCGGTCAAAACGAAGTGCAGAATTCGCAACAACTTCCCCGCGCCTCTGTCTCTCTCTCCTTCCAGGTGATTAGGGAATGACTCTTTTTCGACTTCACGAAAGCCAATGCGTCTTATACATCTAATGATGATCGATAAATGAAAGAATAGTTTTCAGAATTTTCTGTTATATATATATTAGCTGCGGTGAGCCCTTGAATATACTAACGAGATGATACCCTAAGTTTTACCGACGCTGTACCTTTCCGCCGCGCAGTTCAGAGCGTTTGTGGTATTGGAGCCCTCACTTAATTCGATCAAAATATTGGGCAGCACCCCATTCCCAGGCCGCACATATAACCCGACAATGCGCATAAATGAAGCACGAGCTACATGTGTACGCACGACAGCCGAGCAGAGAACATGTTACGCATACATCACGATAAAAACGCGTGCATAGATAGCTCCAGCAAATGCAACGCTAGCACATTTCACTTATCATCGATTGATCGATCGATCGATTGATTGATTGACTGGCACATCCTACATAGCCCAGTGGGCATTATTATAGGGAAGTCCAAAAAAGAAAACAAGTTGTTCACTCAAAGCACACATCTTGAAATGCAGAGGAAAATTAATCTTCGGGAAGGTCGACCGACAACACACGCATCCAGTTTATTCAAATCGGCGAATACTGAAAAAAAAAAAAAAAAGAGCAAGGACACCCGTGCGACAGCTTATGTCACGGACTTTTTTTCGAATGATCATTTCTATGTGATACGTATAGCATATGGGCTCATCGTGTATAAACTTTTCTTAATACGAATCTCATCAGAAAAAAATGCAATAAAAAAACCTTAATCGCAAGAGTTTTCTTCGCTGATGTACAGGTTTCCAACCTAAGTCCCTCTTGAATGCGGGTAAGATCGCAACTGAAGTCGTAATTGTCCCTGATAAAGCCTGCAGCGCGGTTTCGGACGCGTTCGAGTTTATACGTGCATAGCAGCGGTTTCAAAACGAAAACAGCGACTGACCGCCCTTTTTTTATCCTCTATCAAGCGGCGCGGGGCACGTTTTACGAGCAATCGTTATTTCAGCTTGTATCTATATATACACGCGCATTCTTGGCCAATGACGGCCTCCACAAAGCGCCGACTTATACAAGGCGCGACACGGTACACAAAAGGTCAAAACGTGTCTGTCGCTGCGTCACGCGTCGGTGAATGACCCCCCCACGTACTGGCCAAGGTATCGCGCAGACGCTGAATCGATACTGACACAGCGATAGTTAATAGAAATCACGAGGATATAACATAGATACGCTCGATCAACAAATGCAGATAGCGCTTCTACACGCTGAAGAGAGTTTCGGGAGGATGAACGAACGTTCAGTTAGTTACAGGATTAATTACTTATTATCTGCAAGGGAAATTCCTACTAGTCAGACAACATTTTAGTTTAATTTATTTTTGTTTCAGTTATATTGAAAACGATGTCTTATCGGGCTTCTATCATAACATTCTGTAACGTAATCACGATGTGCGATTTCTAAGAAGGAAAAGAACAACGAACAGAAATTAGGGCGATCTCGGAGATAGCGCAGCCTGATAGTGCTCCTCACTAAGTCACGTGATCTTAATTACCGTATCCGCTCGCGTACTACCAGCACAACATTGGTACTCGCTAGCGTTGGGCTAATATTGGCTGACTGCTAAGGTTGGCCAATGTCGGTTATCTCGTGTACAGTGTTGCGATATCAACATTGCTTTGACTCCATCGACTCCGATGAGTAAGGATATGCCTGACAATTTTTTGATAACAATGTACCCTCCGTCACCGGGAATTGAGGTGAACAAGTTGTTTAATTTTCAGCAACATGAAAGTCCCTTTGGATCGGCATTACATTGGATCCGCGCCGCCTGTACAATGTTTCCGACCAAGAATACAGTCGCATAGCTCGCAGCACCGACAAATATACCGCACCGAAAAGATCTTGGGGGAAAAGGTCAACGCTAGATCTGTTCGTTCCCGCCTCAGAGTTTGTTGGCCTCCGCTCTAATCGAATGACCAATGCCCGATGAAGTTCAGTGAACATGGTTCAAAGGCCAACTCCAAAGGCCAACTCCGGCCACTTTTCGAGGTCAGTGTATCTCGATGAAATTTGCTGGGTACGTCGCTCGGCACACTTCATCAGTTGCCGTCCTGATGAAGACAAGTCCAACTTGTGAAAACGTTGGCTCCAGCGACATTCCCTATTCTACATTGTTTTTAACTATCTGTTCATCTATTCCGTCATTTATGGAAGATCACAGGCTTGAGAGATGAGTACAGATTGCTTACAAATAAACATTTACTAGTTACCTCAGGCCCCACCACCTGGCTTCCCACTGTTGACCGCATTGTGTGATGACGTCATCGTGGGGAAAGCAACTTAAGTGACGAAAACGCAGGGGCACCGCACCGCGGCCACGTGAAGCTGTGTTATGCAGTAATGACAGCAAAATAGAAACAATGCTCCGGGACCGAAGCGTTTATGAACGAACATTAATTCGTGCCGACAAGGATATTCGATGTGCATGGTTCAAGAGACACTGTATGCAAACATTTAAAATGGCCACTGCGTTACCTATTAAAGGGCCACTAAACAGGCTCCTACTTTCTTTTAGGCCGCCCATACAAGCTAATTCAATCATAGAGAAGGTTGCGGCGATCACATTCTGCGAATATGACAGCGCTGCGCGCCACACAGACGCCGTATTTCAAAAAAAAATTCCCGCGCCTCTTTCCTGCGATTGACCAGTCGCCCTCGCGTCCTAGGTGTCGTCACGTTCTACCGCGAACAACCTTGCGCAGTTGTAGCTCGTTGATTGGTCGAAACCAGGTGTCATATCCTCTGGCCATCCCATCGGCGTGAGCGCAGGATCAACCAGAACTGCAGCGCAAGCGTCAATGACGTCAATTGCTCACGTCATGTCACGTGTCAAAAGTGGGCGGAGTCTCGACTACGCGCCGCGCCTACCCTCTCCTCGGCAGAGAAGGGTGGGGAGGCCGACCGAGAAAACGAAACCGACGCAAGCGGCCACTTAAACCCGTGTAACTTCTTTATTATTGCACCTATTCGCAAAATTCTTGCGGGAGCATGTTCACATCGCACAGGAGCGCAGTTATATCTTTAACAGAAATTTTGGACCTCGGGGTTGTTTAGGGGCCCTTTAAAAAAAAAAGGAAATTCGGGCATGGCTCATCGTTAATAGCTATCGCTGCCATTCAATGGCGTTGTTCGTTGAACACATCATACTGCCTCCGGCATGTATATGCTTACTTCATTACGACGCGGGCCATAGAGGATCGGCTCGCGGACTGCATGCAGTGGACCAGTACTGGACGTACTTGCAATGCTGAAGTGGACGATTACTGGCAACAAAGCATGGCTGATCAAGCCAGACACACCAGAGAATTAGGTGTATTGTTTATTTTAAACAATACGGCAAGCTCAAGGAGCGCAACATGTTTTTTTTTTTTCTTTTCGCACTGAGGATATTCTGGTATACCGTTTTTTGTTCCATACTGCCTCGTTGTGCACAAAGCAGAGTCGGCAACCAGCGAGTCTGTTTCGAGACAACTATATCAGATGCATGGGGGACACAAAAAAATGTGCGGGCTGATCCTTCTGTAAAAGGAATCGGTATAACAAGAAAGAGAAATGCCATCATCATCATCAGCCTGCTACGCCCACTGCAGAGCAAAGGCCTCTCCCACAGATCTCCATTTAACCCGGCCTTGTACGTTGTTTGAACGTGGTTAGAAAGAAAAAAAGTAACAAGGAATACGGCACGCACACGCCGAGCTTCGCTTGCCCACAGTTCCCCGAGCGTAAGACAATGACGCAAAATAAAAAAAAAGAGTACGCAGGTTCCGCTAGGTCGCGCAAGGCCAGATGCAGAGCGAAGCTGGCCGATAGTTTACTGAATACAGGTCACTTTATAATCACGTGATGTTTTGGCGGGAACATGTCACGTGATCACCCAAAATCACGCAAGGCAATTAATTGCACGCTGACACGTCGCCCCCCCCCCCTCCCCCATACCACGTAACGAAAAGTAGCGCGGCATATGTTTCCACCCAAATCACGTAATGCAATTTCATGTGACAGGTTTCCGCCAAAAGCACGTAATGCAATGTCACGTGGTATTGCATGGTGCGTGACAAATTACGGCTAGCTTACTACAGCTTCGCTGCTAATACTCGCATGACAGACTTTTTTTACGGCAGGCTTAAGCCGCTCGCTGCGTAAAAAGAACAACAACAAAATGAGAGAAAGGAGACTACAACACAACTCAGTTAACAATGCAATCATAGTCAATATGTATAGCGATATCGTTAATTACGCGTATCTCAAATGTCGGTACCTGCATGCGATTGAACGGACGACTCAACCGCGCTCCCTCAGCGCTGTGGAAACACTCCACGCATCTTAATGCGCTGGCTTGCACGCAGGGGACATACTTCAGGAAGAAATCATGAGCGTTGCGGTTTCCGGGAGCAATGAGTGTCGGAAAGCGCGTGCACGCGGCGACATTCGTAAGTGAACATTCCTTGCACGGTGACGTAGCAGCACGTGACGTCGGGGTGGCCTCACGATTCGGTAAGAAGCAAGGAAGGAAAGAAAAAAGAACTTTATTTAATCTAGGGCTTTAGGACCTCGCAGACCCCGGGGTCTGCTGAGGTCCCGAAACTCAAACGTTCATGAGGACCATATCTAGGACCATACCTATGTTCGTATTCATATTCATAACCTACCTTATCCTTATCTTTCCTGCGCCCTTTTCATGACTCATGAACAAATTAGTCGAGTATCTACAAACACGCCTTATGATAATCCTTTGCACTGATAACCATTTCAGTCCTTTTAACGCACCTTGATGTAACAAGGGGGATAAGGAAAACAAGCGATAAGAATAAGGCAGGTTTACTAATACCGGCCTGAATTTATGAATAGTGTGTGTGTGTGTGTGTGTGTGTGTGTGTGTGTGTGTGTGTGTGTGTGTGTGTGTGTGTGTGTGTGTGTGTGTGTGTGTGTGTGTGTGTGTGTGTGTGTGTGTGCGTGCGTGCGTGCGTGCTCGCCATAGTAGTGGTTCATGCAACGTGTTGCCGACCAGTCCAGCAACAAGGTTCTAAACGCTCAGTGTCCGGTGCACAACCTCGTCGCGCGTTTCGCTGCAGCTTCCTTCCGGTCAGCGTGGTTCTGAAATGAAGGCCACGCGTTCCCCCGCCACAGGTTTGGTCAAGCACTCCCCCCCTCCAACTGGCCCGACGTGCACGTACTACACGTACACCAAGTGCCGCGATCGGCACGCGACGCGTCGACGAGTCAGCCAGCCGGCCGTTCGTTCGGTCGGCTCGTCGGACCTCGCCGAACCAACCGGTTTGCCGAGAGGCGGCGTACATAAGAAACCGCCGATCCGACGTCGACAGCGCTGGCCGCCGCCGCCGCCCTGCTCTCCGACATCCGTGTTCCCACGTTATGCACACCACCGCCACCGACGCTGCGGTTGAGAGGCGTGTGAGGAAGGGGGACGCACAAATCTTCTCCCCCCCTCGAGGTCGAGATCCCCCACCGGCAGCTCACGTGACACGTCGGCCCCTCGCTTCGCAACTCTCTCGGGCCGCGGTGCCGCGACAGCGAGAGAGGGGGGAAAAAGACAAGGCGACATCGACGCTCAGCGTCGATGTCGCCTTGTCGTATAGAGTCTATCCGCGTGACACGTACACATGTACAAAAGAGTGCGCGTATACAGTGGGAGGGAGGGGGGTTTGAGACCGAATCGAATAGCGACAGAGTCGAATCGAACTTATGGAATAGTTGTCTTCGAACAATCAACAGCCGTTCTTACGATTAATACAAATCGATGCTCACGTACAATTCACTGCGATGCGACTTTATCATTAGAGGAATAAATGCTGCCTCTAGGAGACATTAAGCACAGAAAGCGCGATAAGGCCCCGCTCCCCGAGCGAAGCATAGCTTGCTGAAGGCTTCAATGCTTTTATGCTTACAATGAGGCAGCGGGAATGGAACTTACATCGCGTACATTCACACAGGTCGTTACAGTTGACATTTTAGCGATATTCGTGAACTATATAGGAAAAAAAAAAAATATTCGTGTTTGCAAACAGTGTTCCATTCGATTCGAAGATCGGATCCGATAGGACATTATTTTGTTCGTTTGTTCGACACTCGAAATCAAGTCCCCCCCTCCCCCCCGCTCCTACTCGCATTTATATGACCGCCGTGATGACTAAACAGCGCTCGGTCCTGTTTCGACGTCCCTCTTTCCATCCTCATCTGTTCGCGCTGACGATTTCCTTTACTACATCAGATTAGTAGCCTACCTACGGAACGCACAGGTACGGCTGAAAGCGCAGTGAAGCGGAACACAGATTTCGTGCCCCTGTCACTTCTTAGAACCGCCGGGGACGCGTCGCCAGAGGACACGTGACAACACTGCGGTGACGTCACTTGTCCACGCGATCAGACAGAAAAGCCTGATGCGTGTATACAATGGAGCAGCTGCCCCTAGACGCAGTGCTGAATTTCAGGGGCGCACTGCAGCTGAATTGACAGCCCTCGTATCCGAGTCCGCACAGCTGCGCTTGCAGCACGGAAGCAGGGGAACGCAATGACGCACGAAGCACGTATCAAATGCAGTGGACGGGCGATCTGTCGTAACAGGCAACTATCCCACCAATTGAAATACGCACGCGACGCAGCCCGAACCTCGAAAGGGTAATTTTCCCAGTAAAAACACAATTTTACCCCCGGTTCTTATACGCCTCGAACATGATGGAAGAAAATAGGGTTGAAACCGATTTATCCCCAAATTCCACATACCAACTTTTGTGTGTGTGTGTGTGTGTGTGTGTGTGTGTGTGTGTGTGTGTGTGTGTGTGTGTGTGTGTGTGTGTGTGTGTGTGTGTGTGTGTGTGTGTGTGTGTGAGCTGCACGGAGTTTTACTGTGCACACAACACGCGCTAGGTAAACCACCTCGGGACGACAACATTACAGTCTGCTGGCTTAAAGGGGCCCTGAAACGCGAATTATGCAAGTTGCTCTTAGTGTACGTTTGCTTGATGCGGGACTCAACGATGACCATCTAGCACCAATGAGAGCGGCGAAATTAGAGCGTACTGTATACTTTAATTTGTACCTGAAAGCAACTTCCGCGCCGGCTGCGGCGTCCTATACGTCAACGGTTTCTGCGAGCGGATGTGACGTTGCTATGCTGGTTGCGCTACATGGTTCTGATTGGCCGGAAACATTCGGGAATAAAGAAGAGCCAGGCCTGCGCGGAACCGCAGGACAGTGGCAGCGTAAGCTGGAGGACCGATGTTCTTAGATGCCATTTTAAACGCTCGGGGAAACTACTGCGACTAGAGGTGGTAGGTATCCCCTGCGCCATAACTCTCATCATTTCGCCAAGTAGGGGAGTACCCACTACGCCATAATTACTGCGGCACTGTAACGTGGAAATCTCTATAACTGAACATCTTAGACAGTCTCTTGGTGTCGTTTTCCCGAGAACGAACCGAACTCTCGGCCTGGCGTCGACGGCGAGCTGCGGTTTGGGCTTCTCTCTGCACAGCTGTCTGTTGTGCCCGACGTTGCCTTGCTGCAGCCGCGCGCGTAGCTCTGCGATTCGCTTCTTCAGCAGCGGCCCGCACTTTTACGAGGAGGCGCCATCAGGCGTATCGAAGACCCAAGTCAAGTTGATGCCGGGGCTGCGCATGACGTCGCCTGCCGCATGTCGCATGGCACGATACGACACTATAAAGGGCACCAGTTCGTAATAATGATGACGGTGAAGTTGAAGAAAATTGTTTCATAATGATGATGTTTATGAGGCCTCTGTAATGGGTGCAGAGCTACGAAGCATGCGCCCCTGTGTCCTTTGGAATTATTCCTCGAGCTCATTATGCAATCCACTTTCCGCGACGTATAGTGGCGTTTTATGATTCTGCCACGTAACATTACATTTGTTAATGCGATTCCTCGGCAGACGTTATACCTGTTTAGGTCTTCTAGCGATTATTTTTCAACCACAGGCGTAGCTCAGTGGTAGAACACTCGACTACCACGCAGAGGACAAGTTGGAATACTCCTCGGTCCTGGTTATTTTTTTTTTTCTAAAATTTGCAGCGATAGTGGTTACGGGCGGCGGCGGCGGCGGCAGCGGCGGCGGACAACTACGGCGCAAAAACGACCCTTGTTGTGATCTCATAACAGCTTACGCTGTAAGAATACTTGTCGCACATTGATTTGATTGATTTGTGGGGTTTAACGTCCCAAAACCAGCCCTGATTATGAGAGACGCCGTAGTGGAGGTCCCCGGACATTTCGACCACCCGGGGTTCTTTAACGTGCACTGACATCGCACAGTATACACGGGCCTCAACATTTCGCCCTCCATCGAAATGCAGCGGCCGCGGCCGGGATTCGATCCCGCGACCTTCGGATCAGCAGCCTAAACCATAGCCACTAGACCACCGCGGCGGGGCGCTTGTCGAACATGCAATGAACTGACTATAACGTATTTCGAGACAAAAACCAATATTCATGGTTGCTACAGCTACGAAAGGACACAAATTTGCGTGTTACAATTTCATTTTGTGTGCAACTGGCACAAGGAGCGCTATGAGCGACCCACCTGGTTGCTGTAAGGCAACGACGCTGTGAAAAACGCAAATCACTGTATACTGGCAGGAAGGTCACAATGGATAGCGCGTACCGCAAGATGTAAGCCGCGTTTTGGTTGGAAGGAGCGAACACGTCTCTGGGTGAGTGAAATGCGAAAGGAGGTGATTGATAGTTGATTAATCGATTAATTAACTAATTAACTTGCGAGCGCATGGTGCCGGAAGACTGCTCCGATACAGTCCGGTCATGAGTCGGGCGCGCACTTTCCCTTTTGTTACAGAGCCATGACATCGCGTAATGTAAAATTCAAGCTAAACAACGTCGATATACAGCGGTCTAATTAATAACAGATGGATCTTTATGCGCCAAAAACCCCGATCTGAATATGAGGCACGCCGTAGCTTCGAGGCATGCCTCGTACGGCAGGTGAGACGTTGTCATTTGAAAGAAGGCCTTTCCCATATATATCCACGTATGGTATAGTTCCTGAAGGGTATACTGGGTGTCTAGATTAGTGAAACACATCGATACCGATCTCCCAAATGCATTTAATAATGATACCGATTATGACGGGACGAATGTTCTCTCGCGCGGGCCGGGTCGCTATAGCGAAAGGTCCGCGGGCTGCGTGTTTGAGACCCTTTCCCTAAACGATTAAAAAGATGCTTTCTTTCTTTCCTTTTTTTTTCGTTATGTCATATAAACGTGGCCTCACCCGCCTGTAAAGTAACCACCTGTCCTGCGCTAACCTCAACACAAATGAAGACGTCAGCGTGCGCCTGCTGCACGGAGAAAGTTGAGCAAGGCGAACACGCGCTCATCTGCATGCGAGACGACGAAATAAAAAAGACAGGAAGAAAAAAAGAAAAAGAAAAAAAAACAATGGATCACGTCACGGCGAGCAACAGCTTCGTGCACCGAGCTGCAAAAGCTCTGTCCGCCTTTCCTCCCCAACACATTTTTCCGTTAGTTTCGTGCAGCAGTGCGGAGGCTACGAGCCTCTTCGATCAATCCGGGAGGCGAATGCATATCCAATATAGTAGGGCGTTCGTGGCAGTAGTGGTGTACCGCACGATAACTGCAATGGAAAAAAATTAAAGCTTGAAATGCTCGCGTACACTCCCGCGTGCAGCGGCATTCTAACTTTTCGAGGGTAAGGATAAATAAGTATATATGAGCCAAGCTCGAAGAGAACAGATTGACATGTTCCAGAAATCTAAACAGATGTTCTCTCGCTAGGCCTAGCAACGTTCGAAATGGGAAGCGATCTCGATAATTCGGCTAAGTTATCCCTAATACTGCGTCGTCGAAGCTACCTGAAGGCAAGCGAAGCCATTTTGCACAGTCATTTGCTGCGAACGAAGTGAATCCTGCCACAGCAACGCTAAATTCAGATCGAAGCGGGCGTCCGAAACCGCCGCCATGTTTTACGTGAACTACGATAACCACGCAAACACGGTAACGTTAAGTCTGCGAAATACCGTGGGCACGGTAAACGGTATGGGCCGTTTACGGATCTGCGCATGCGCACTTCCATCCCGCTATTCCGATAACTACGCTATTACGCTAAACCCGCTAAACTAAAAATGTCTAATAATTCTGTGTCGTCGTAACAGGGACGTGGCTGTTTTTTAGTAGTCAAGACTATACGCGAGTTGCGTATACGGTAACCTGGCGAGATGATTACAGTGGCAGATAAAAGGTCTTGCAGACTACGAAACAGCTACGTGCCAACCACGACGGCTCGGTGCTGTCGTCACTGCTAGAACACCCACACCATAAGGTGTTTTAACACCCGTACTATAGGGTGCCGACTTCGTCACCTTGCGGATATTTCGGTCGAAAACACCTGCGCACGGTAACGTGCTAAAAGGCTCAAGGCGCCTGATACAAGCCTTTCAAAGACTAAAATAACCATGCACCAACAACGAGAAAATAGCGTTTTTCCCGTATATGTTAATTTCCCACTGGTAAAACACCCTATCTGTATGCTTCCGCACCCAGGGCAGCAGAAACGGCAAGTTCATCTGGCACTACACATCTCGATCGCTTCACAAGAACCTGCTCTCGATGGTCTCGTACATCCATAGCCTCGGCTTTGCTGCACGGAACTATAGTGAAACGGAGTATATATATTTCGCGGTACAGCGAAAGCGCGCTTATGGACAGCGAAGGTGGAAGGGACACATCGAAAGCAAGCACACGTACGCCGAGCACGTTTCGCGTCGTCCAGCTATTGCGACAAACCGGAGCTTCCGCGAACGTCGGTTGGAGCGAGCGAGCGAGCCCGAGGTGTGTGTAGCACACGTTGTTCATTCGATGCTCACACAGCCGCAAAGCGTGGCTCGTTGTTTGTCGTAGTAGTACAGCTCGACTATATATTATAATGAGCTCTCGAAATGAAGGGCGTTTCATATATTCGAGGCCGTGGCGAGCGCGATGCAGCACGCCATGCGAGAGCTTTCCGAGAAAAAAACAAGAGGCCGAAGGTGAGCACGCCCCGCGAACAAACACCGTCGTCTCTCGGGAACATAAAGTAATAAAATAATAACGCGACGACTATTTGCAGGTATAGGGCGGGGCGACCATATATATACAGCGGTTCCCCCTCCCGCCCAAGGTATGCATATATGTATAATGCAGCGCCGACCGCATAGCGCCCTGTTGCCTCGGAAACAAAGAAAGGCGAGCGGCGAGGAGAAGACGCGAAGATGTTCGATTGACCTCCCACGGCAGCGTGTAGGGCCCGTGAATGCGACAGCAGAAGTCGACTCGACGTCCCGGCCCTGTGAAAACGACGAAGGTCAAATCGACACGACATCCCGGCCCTGCTGAAAGTGGATGCGAATTGGGCTGGGGAAAAATGCCACTACGCAACTGTTGTTAGGGGGCAAGTGTTTCCACCAGGAACATAAAGACTGTGTTCCAGTTCTGGACAACATCGTAGACAGCTTGTACGTTGACAGCTTCGAAGCCAGCTTTGCGTCCTTGTCGTCTCGAGTAAGGGAACGCACGTCTGGATGACGTCTGCGCGACGTCATGTCACCTGGCGTCGACCAAATAATGTTATAGCGAAAACGCGCTGAATTGTCGTTTGTTTTGCTTATTTCGTGTTCCAATAATCGAAAAGCTCAATGTAGCTCAGACTGAGCTCGTACTGAAGCGCCTACTATATTTGCGGGAAGACGTCCATCCCGGCTAGATCCTACACCAACACTCCTATACCAGGGGATGAGCGAACGCTTTTCGGAGGATGCAAGCCTTTGGATGGACGTATATAGGACGGGGATACTGACAATTCAGCGCTCAAGATGGCTCCGACAGTTGAGACTTTCCAGAGGACCCAGCTGCGCAGGGCGTCCAAGGCACAGACAGCGGAGACGTCGATTTCGAAAGTATCAACAACTCGTACAAGACCAAATGACGGAGTTCCACTGCAATCTTCAACTGAGACACTTCCGTGACTTCGTCAGCGCTGTAGTGTGTCAAGGTTGCCTTTTCGCTATGGGTTGGTCTTGACGTCCACGGGCGGCATCGCGAGCGAAGTGGAGAGAGTGTGTAGCGTGCGCAAAGGAGTTGCAGACAGAGAAAGAAATGGACAGAGTGAGAGAGGGAAGTAGAGAAATCAATCAGACAAAATCGCATTGCTTGGCGAGGCGGGATTCGAACTCTGGTACTCACGCGGTCCGAACGCAAACGTCATAACTATAGGTTATAAATAACCACGCTTGCGGAACGTGCACTTATGGGAACCATATGACTGCGTTGTACCGACAATGGAAAAAAAAAAAAAAAAAACCTGCTTTGGGCGAGAGAAAGAGGAACTGAGAGAGAGAGAGAGAGAGAGAGAGAGAGAGGACCTAGGAGACGAGAAGGAGATATGAAAAGAGAGTGAAGATAGTGGAATGAGTGAAGGTGACAATTAGCTTGGTGCAGACGAAATAAATACCTGAATTGGCATGAAACACGGTACTTTAATTACTTCTTTACGTCTCTGCGACTTATATAGTGCAAGGAAACTTGCGTGTGGCTTTGCTAAAAAGATCGCTTCTCATTTGCTTAACTTTGCCACGACTTGCTAAGACCACACAGCTCCGCTGGTCACTGGTGCGACTTTATTTATCAAAGTCCTGAGAAGTCCTAGCCTATAGACAGGGGTGCTGGCCTCTCCACGTGGGGACGGGCATGCCGAGCCTAACCGCCGTATCGCGGACTCTCTGGACAGCCCTAGTTTGCCGTGAAATTTCTGAACTCAGGAGCTCCATCCTTCTTCCGTGATGCGATTGGGTCCCTGTAAACGAGGGGCATCGCCAGAGCGTGTGTTCTAGATTGCTAACATCCCCACAGTCGGGGCAAGTAGAGTTAAATGCCTTTGGAGCGATAAAATGGAGAAGCGAAAAGACTTTGTCTGAAGCATGCGTAGATCAAACGGAGAAGGGCCATGCAGGTTGAAGTTTAAGTTTATTAACATATATTTTCAATACAATGCATTACACTATACCGTATTGCGCGACAACAATCGGAGGTCCCGAAGTGAGAACTGTCAGGGGGACCTCCTAACAAAACTTAAACAGAGGATAAGGACATCCTCTGTTTCCTTACACAGAAGATGTATCCTTGAACAGAGGATAAGACTTTGAAGCACAAGTGGCCAGAACCAGGCCATTTTTCTTTTTCCTTCGTTGTCGGTGTCTTTCAGCGCATCAAATACGAGATGCTTTGGAGCTTTACAGGCCGTGTAGGATCCCGACCACGTGGCACGCCGCTGGCTCGGCCGGCCCCCGACGACAACGCCAGCCCCGCAACACCCAAGAGACTGCGCCGCGGGCTGCGTGGCAGCGGCCCCCGCGGAATCCTGAAAATAGGCTCCGGCGCGAGGAAGAGGGCATACGGGTGTGTGAGAAGAGCCGTACACCGAAGAACGATGCCGCTTTCTTTTGCGAAGGACACGCACACGACACTGGCGCAGACAGAGAACACCCGCCGGGACCCCTAAACTCCGCATCTGATGATGATTTGTGGGGTTTTAACGTCCCAAAACCAACTCTGATTATGAGAGACGCCGTAGTGGACGGCTCCAGAAATTTCGACCACCTGGGGTTCTTTAAAGTGCATTGACATCGCACAGTACACGGGCCTCAACATTTCGCCTCCATCGAAATGCAGCCGCTACCGCCGCCGGGATTCGATCCCGCGACCTCGGATCAGCAGCCGAATGCCATAACCACTAGACCAGCGTGGCGGGGCAAACTCCGCATCTCGTCTGTTAGAGTTCCTTATGAAACGCAGAAGTGCTCGCAAGCTGGTAGAATTCGCGTGGGGAGTGCCAATATTGGAAAAATCCGAACGCCGAATCGAATATTCGTTCCGTTCAGTTCACGAATATCTCGAAATGTCGACCGCACGCGACTGATGAATAAACGTGAGAGTTTACGCAGTGCAGCAAGCTACTTCACTCGGCAAGCCAGGCATAGCACACACGTGTCGGAAGCGACACTCAATTAAGACATTATTTTTGAAAACTAGAACAGCGCAAGGGACGAGACACCACGATAAAAGAGCGCCGAACGAACGCAGACTCGCGGTCCGTTTGTAGTCTTCTTCGACATGTGGTCTCGTTTGTTACTGCGCATGCGCAATGTTTCCAGGAGAGAAGGGTCTGTGGTTTCAATAAACCAGTTGGTGACCTGCGTTGTTCCTGTCTTCTTCTACCATGATGTCTCGTCGCTTGAGGCATCACTGTATAGAAGGATGACGTACCAACTGTCCCTATACTATTAAATTAAACTACTAAATTAAGAATTCTGCTTGTATAGGGAATCTACAGTCAAGGTGCACGCACGTACACACGCATCCATTCATCCACCCCCCTCCACATGCACACACACGCACCACTACTACGATTGACGGTAAGAAACAAAAGGAAATCACTGAATTGAGACTTTGATAACTTCTCGAAAGTGTCATAGAATACCGAATTTAAACCACGACTGCTGCGCGCGCAGCCACATTTCACAAAACCACAACGTATATATCTACACGGATGAGCAACGTTGACACACCATGCGTGAAATAGATCTGTCCGCTTGCATCAACTCCTTCGAGGAGAACAGATGAGAGAGAGAAGGGGGAGGCAAGAAGGAAAACCTTGGATATAACTGGGGAGACCGTTGGAAAACACTCGGCATAAAGTTATTTTGTGGTCTTGCCCCCTTATAATGAAAAGAGAGCATCGAAGGAACTCGTGGAGTATGCATTTGCGCCCAAGCAGCCCCCTCCACCCCCTCCCCCTTTTGTGTGTATGCGCGTGTGTGCGAGAGGGGGGATGAGAGGGAGAGGAAAGGAGGTACTTGCGATAAAGCACGGGGCAAAGAGGAATCGTATCGGAATAGAACTATAGCCTCTGTATATATATAGTTACGTTATCGCGGCCGAGTTCGTCTAGCGTCACGTGACACTTTCGGAACCGGAGCTGATATATAGGTTACATTTGTAAATACGCAAACATCTCCGTCCTCCATGCGGCACGTTATGAGCCTTTTTTTAGCGTGTCCGGTAGCGGAATACCGGATAGTGTGTAGCCTTCTTCGTCACCGTCAAGTCGCACCAGCTACAGGTGATACGCAGAACAAGCAAACTCGCAATCTATGCCCACGGAGATTCCGGCAGCCACTCGCTAAGCCTACACAGCATCGACAATTTGATTGTGTCTCTCAGATGACAGTGCCGAATTGTCACAGATACTTTACTGTCGAAGATTCATGATACAAAGCTAATGCAAATACAACGGACAGTTGGGGACTTCGGGACTATACAGACTGAAAGCTTCGAAGCGGACCTCGTATAGCAGGTAGCACACAGCTAGGGACAAAGACGAAGAGAGAAGTAAGGACTGGCCACAGCGCTTACTGCAGGGGCCCTTTCGCAGGAACTCTTTCGGTTCATGTCGAAAGGGGATAGTGTATTGATTCCCTCTTTCATGTGGCTAGAAATACGTTCGACAAACTGGCAAGTGTCTGAATATTAGACTTCTAGAACACGATAGCAGGGTTCAGAACGTATAGCAGCTGGACATCTTAGTCAATGCATTGTCGAAGGTGTGAGTGCACACCTTTATGAAGAAAAGCATCATCACTGGCATGAGTTGCAAGCAAACCACCCACGAGATCATCGAAGCTGTTGAAATCGCCACGACAGGATCTTCGTGCATAAGCACACCTTCCATCGATTTATCAGCAAAAGAACTAGAATTTTTCAACAAAACGCAAATGCGAGGCTCAATAGGGAACAATGCGTAGCATCTTAATGGCTGCATCAGTTTGCTTCCCTCCCCGGTCTACCTCCTCCTTTCATTTGTCTCGTGTTGATGACAGGTAAGCCACTGAGCCTGCGTGTGCAGCTCAATGCACTTGGTTCACTAAACAGTTTGTTGAAAGTAAGCGCTGTGTCCGAGTCCTCACTTCTTCGCTACCTGCTTACGACATGCTTAATTACCAACAAGCCCACTCATATGTTCTATCGAAGTGGACGGCATAGGGTAGTCGGCCATGCTTTCACGGCACCATGCGTATGCGCTCTTTACACCCGGCATTCCGCTATCGCATGCGCAAATCGCTTTGCGAATAGCGGTTTACCCCCGGACACGCAGAATTTCCCCGTTATTGTTGTTGAAATGTGCTCCTCGAAACCAAGAGGATAGTGGACTGCGCAACACACACACACACACGAGACAATGAAGGAAAACACGAACCGGGGTCTGTCTCTTCTCTTGCGTCTCGACCGCGTTGTTGCGCAATCCGCAGGCCATTATGCTGTAGCGACACGCCCAATGCTCAATTCTCGCAAATTGTCGGAACGAGCTCTCTCACTCTCTCGTCAACACGGCGGAGCAAGAGGGAGCACTGTGCAACAGACTATAGCGTCTGGTCGGCACGTGGCGACAATGTCACGCGTCGTCTTACGCTCTGTTTCCGTACTTCCGTGCAGCACTGTAAAAGACAGAGGCCTCTTCGGCCAATCAGGAGGGCGAACAATGTTAAGCGCGTCCTTCCGCGGCTTCTCATTTGCCAATGGCGGGTGCTGCAATAGCAGCTGCAGCCTAGGAAGGAGAAGGAAGACGATGAAGTGGGGCCCATATTGACAGTATAGCGGCTCGCAGGTGCGTGTGCGAACAGTGGCGTTTCGTCACGCTTCGGAAGAGTTCCGCGCTCGATAGCCTCGTAGCCTTGGCTCTACTGCACGTAACTAGTGAAACAGGTCATCAATATCGGCAGGCACCTCCCGATGGACAAACCAAAGGGAATGGTTTCAGGGAGGGCTGGCTGGCGACGTAATGTTCACTTTGCGGGCGCGGTAATTTTCACAGCGAATTGGGGCCCCCGTCCACGCGTACCAGCAGGGTGTAGTATACATAGAAGTACATATACATAAACAGCTGTTAGTAGCGTCCGTCCTGCCTGTTTCGTTTCTTCTTGTGTGTCTGTGTAAATCGCGCTAAGTTGAACTTTTCATGATGCATAACCAACTATAGCACAGCAGTGTGTCCTTATCACACAGTTATTTATCACACGGATTTCTTGGACAGGAAAGCCCCACGTGAACCACGCGCACCACTGACGGAAAATTCATCCTCACCCTGAATTTCGTATACACGGCATCAATCATTAAAAAACGGTAGCTCTCTCATCCGAGCTTACAAGGAGGCTGGCAGCTCGAGTGCGACTTGATCGACTACCTGTAATACTGCACACTGGCTGGTCAATCAATCAATCAATCAATCAATCAATCAATCAATCAATCAACCAAATAAGCTCAGCCCCGCGAGGCTGATAAAAGAGACAGAAACGCCGTCCACCTGTTCGCAGCTAGCAGCACGACGACCATACGCACACTGCGGCCTAACCGTGAGAAGTGGGGCAGCGTGTACTCACAACACCGGGCGACTGTGATGCGATACGCCACCCGCGTCAGCGAAACATCGTCCCGATGCTTCCAGGCCACATCGAGCGCCATGAAAAGTCGCGGCAAAACAACAACAAGCCTGGCGGCCGCCCTCGCAATTTCTCTCGGGTGGAGTACACAGAATAATATGGCAGTCTCACGCACCGCGGGTTTTCGGGCAGCGCGCGCTTTCGCAACATCTCGATCGTGCCCCTCCCCCCTCTCTGACGTCATCGTCGCGAGTTCGGCGGCGGCGCGGTCCTCCGTGCCGCCCACGAGGCTTCTTTCTCGCGACGCTTCCCTAAATACGGGCGGAGCGAGCATGCGCCCCGCGCCGCGTCCCGTGTGGTTACGACACCACGCGCGCGCGCGCCCCGCCGCGCGCGGTGACGTCACGCGTATGTATACACGAAGGACGCGTCACGTGATCGCGGCGTGGTCCGGCAAAATCGATGATGTCTCCCCTTCGTACACACTTAAGAGTCGGCCTTTTTTATATATATACCACTGTTTCCATTCTTCGACGGACGGCGGCGAATTGTGGACAAAATAAAGGACGCGACGGAGCCCACTCCGTTTTGAACCACGTGCATAGGTGCCACCGAAGGAAAAAAAGCCGCCGCGTGTCAGCAGCAACCACAGCGCAGAGACGACGAAGAGAGGTGGACTATACGCTTATGCAAGAGGTTCAAAAGAAAAGAGCACAAGGCGATACAAAATCGGTAGGAAAGGACCCAGGTGTATAGGGTGAACGGTCTTACAATGGTGTTTACGTAATCATCTCCACAATAGGCGTGTCCACGATACCTATAAGGAAAAACCCGGCCACTACTTCGAGCTTGTTACGTACTCTAACCGGCACCTTCGAGTAACGAAACACCGCTGTCTGCCGACCTATAGAAAACTTGAATATAAACACAGTCCCATATTACACACGCCTTCCTTTTTTTTTTTCGACTTTTGGTGCATCAAAAAAAGTTTTCGTGATCGAAACGAAAACCCTACAAGGGTAATAAAAAGCATTGAACCATGGATGCACAACACACAAGAACAATCCGAGAAGGCAGCCCTAACACCACTTTTGCAGGGGATACTAATACACGTGTATAATCACACACACCAGGGATTTATTTACCCTCCCCCCCCCCTGACCCCAACACCTCCCTAGTTGGATTCCTCACAACCCCTCACCCGCAAAAAAAAAAATTCTCCAGATAACCACTGACTTGGCATCCACACATCCCCGCGTACTGATTACACCATGGGCAACTAACCCCAAAATCGAAATTCTGGATAAACCCCCGACACATACACATAGAGATAGATAGATAGATAGATAGATAGATAGATAGATAGATAGATAGATAGATAGATAGATAATCAAGCGAAGGAGGAGTGGCAAAAAGCCGCGTCCTGCCGCGCGCGAGTTCGCCGCGTCAGGAAACGCGCACGCGCCTCTAGCGCCCGCATCTGCGGCCTTCACCCCTCGGCGTCGGGACGAAAAACAACGGGGATGAGGTCCTCAAGTCAGGGAAGGCTGCCGACGAGAGGGAAAGCTGGACGTTGTTTCTTCCCGAAAGAGGGAAGCACGGGGCGGGCAGGGAGGAAAGGAGGGGGGGCTTTTTAGGGAGGAAAGAGTCTTCGCGGCCCTCCGCACGCCCATACAAGCGGAAGGTAGGAGTGGGTTTCGGAAAGGGGGAGCTCGGGCGCGGAAAAACCCGCGCGCCGCCAGCGCAGCCGCCCTGCCACGTGGGGTCCGGGGCGCAAGCGGGAAGGAACATCGATCTGGGAAGGATCGCGACGGGGGAAAAATACGGGAAAGGCTCCGAGCCCGCGCGCAAGGACGGCGGCAAGGCTATACCTGCGAGAGGCCATATGGGAACAGAGCTGAGACGCACCGCGTACACCGACGCTACGCAGCGCTACCGCCAATGGGCCTGCAGAAACTATAGCGTCACTTTTATAAGCTTCAATATAACCACTTCACCCGCTCCTTTGTTTGTTTGTTAATACTGTCAACCCCAAGTGGAGGTTTTCACAGGAGCGGAAAACCGAATACAATTATATAAGATAACATACTATGTTGTCCTGGACAAGAAGTGCATTACAAAATAGAGACATACAGCGAACACTCGCATGTGCGCTTACGTTGTGCGCAATTAAAAATATATAAACAAACACAGGCATGTACACTTAAATCGTGCGCATCGCAAAATAATAATTGACAAGGGGAGAGAGGCAAGATATATACGTCGACATCGTGCACACAAAAATTAAAAATCAATGCTATGCCGCATTTGTAACGGAGAAAATATTTGTAACTGAGAGAATATAAAGGCACGCTGCGCGCCGTCAACGTTTCAGATGCACTGCCGTGAAGACAATGGATAAGACTACAAAAGGTGTCATGGCGCGAGCAGACAAGGCCGAGAAAGACAAAACGGGACGAGCGATGCTGCTGATTTGATTGGCTACGGACCCCACTGGCGTTACGAGGAAGCCATAGAAAAATGCAGCACCCACGGTGCGAGCCTTCAGGACCGGCCGTGAGAAGGAAAAATCACTTTTAAGAACGACGAGAACCAATTTTACCTGCGGCTACCTTGATACACCGTGGTTCGCGTAATGTATAGTGTGAATAATTAGGTAATGCTGCAGACTACTGCTGACACAATGTGAGAAACTCGTTCCCGGCACACTTGAAGCATTAACAGTCAACTCTTTTTCCTCCACGTTCTTTTATTTCCCCTAGTTAAGTTGTGGGATGGTGTTTTGCCGCAATATCACACCAGCAAAACCCCAACACCAGGTTCTCAGTCAGACGAAGAGTCCGTCTCTTCGTCACCTTCCGGCGACACTTTGCAAACAGGGAGGCCACTTCCGAATATGAAGGTTTAAAAAAAAAAAAGGCAAAGCCAGAAAGACAAGAAACAGGGCAAAGGCAGACAAGTAGATCAGCGGCGGCCGCTCTACGGCTCGCTCGCTTCCCCCCATTCTCCACATAAAACACAGTTTTTATACACTCCCGATATGGGGCGGGGTTCTTTTCGAAAGCCCCTCACTCAACATACACCAATCACACAGGCAGGCGGGTTGCCCGTCTCCTCCGTCAACCCTCTGCAACACTCACGGCAATACTGCACGGTCTCTTCCGATTACCGCGACCCATGCTCACGCTGCGTCTACCACGACACACCACTCAGACCCCTCCACTTGCACCGGCCACCCGCTGGGCTCTCAGGTGCGCTCAGAGCGGGACGATGGCCGTTTCTTTTGTTCCGTCACGTGCACATAGCTGCGTATTGCCGACCGCAGTGAAATGGAGGAACACTCACGTCGACGTCCCGCGTATATACTGCACAATAACGGCGTGACCTTACAATAACGGCCTGCGTCATCTCACATGTCGAAGTTTGGATGGTCGAACTTAACTCCACTGTTCGGAGAAACACGATAAAGTTCGTTGTCTGTCTGTCTGTCGGCGAAACAGGTCACAACAAATATACTATCTCGGACACAAAAGGAACACAGAGGCGACATGGTCGACGCTGACTGATTTGTTTTGAGTGTCGACCCAGCAATAAGCAGATATACACACGCATGCATATAGGCCCTTCACAAATCGGAGACGAGACTGTTTAACCGCTGATTGATGCATATACGAATGAGAGTGTATACTTATTCCTGGTTCAACACCCAGAATGTGCCGCCCGTGGCTTCTCTATATTCCTTCCATTGCGTCCGCGCGTTTTTCGCAGCTAAGTACAATGTCTCACAGTGAGCACATGACCATGGCCAGAAACAGTTCCTGTCATATTTTCTGGGGCCAACATTTCGGACCTCTTCTATCCCTCTATATGCGTCCTCACACACCAGACACCGGCGCATATACGACGACGGCCCGCTGGCAAGGACGGAACAAATCTTAGCACTTTGCTATATGACACACGCCACGATAAGCAGCAGCACAGCAGTATATGGACCACCTTCGATCAAACGCGGGAAAACCGAGGATGACGCAGCACAGATGTCGGCGCTGCACGCTTCTCGCTCGATACGGAGAGCATATGCGAGTTCCTGCAATCACTTATATACATATATGAGGAAATGAGGGGCAAGAAAATGGCGCTGCTGCGTATAACAGCGTAGTGTGGTTGGCAAGGCCAGGAAGCGGGGAATTCTGTGATCGTCCTCGGCGAGACGGGTCTCCCGAGCACTGTTCTGGTAAAGAGTTCTGTGTACCGCGGTAGTGCTTTAGTCGAGAGCTAGAGGATTCTGACTGTAAGTGTTCAAAATTAAAACGCACCCTCGCGAAGCGGTGCATCACAACACCCTTGAGGAACATCGATAAAGGGCCACAGGTATAGGACTCAACCCTCGAGGTCGCTCCGGTCGCGTGCGTGCACTGTGTGGGGCCAGTTGAAATGCTGCGTGGCACGACTCCTGCGGATGCGTCGGCTCCACACGTCAATCACATCGAGACACGTCACCGTCGCCATACTCAGTTGTCGTGGTGTCTACACCAGCGGGTACACACCGGGCGGTCGAAATTGCCGGAGTCCTCCACTATATGGTCGTCTCTCACACAGTCGTATCGTGGTTTTCACAGACAAGACAGACAGGCAGACAGACAGACCAGACAGACAGACAGAGCTAATTTCGCATTTCAATTCTTACAAAGAAACAAAATGCCAGGACTGGAGCAAAAAGATGCTTTCCAGCAGCTTGACAGGGGCTTCGGCCCTGGACGTAAAACCTCAGAAATCAATCAAGATTTCTTTGCAAAATATCAAATGCGGATGCCTTCGCCGCACAAGTTGGAGTTGCCAGTGTGAACGATTAGTGGGAGCGGCATCCCGTCCTCACCGAAACGAACCCAGCTTAGCCCATTTCCTTCCTTTCTTCATGGTCGCGAAACCGCCGGCGACCGGCGACAAAACTGGCGTGTTCACACGGCAGAGCACTCGTTCCGCGAAACGTTATGCTCATTGCGACCGGCAGCTTTTCCGAGCCACGCTGTGCATACCACGATCGCGCCGGAATGCCAACTGCGTTCCAGCGTTGCTGTTCTTGCACGGGCAGGCCATCACGGACGCGCTGGCAGCGTTCCACGAGCCCGTGGCCTCTGAACGCCTTCCGTCTCCCTACATACCCTCCTAACTCCCTCTTCTGATTGGCTCGCGACAACCGATGTCTTCTTTGTGTGCCACCAGCGAAGAAAGCCAGTTTCGGTCGCAGAGAAAAGCGCGATTAAAGCTTTTCGCTGTCGCGTGACATGTCGCCAATGTCGTCACCGACTTGAAGAACCTTCAGCACGAACGGGCCCACAAAGTACAGTTTACAAATCGGGTTTACATCAATGTCCGTGTGACGCGGACTACTACTCCTACATATTAGTAGCCAGCCGCGCAACGGTGGTCTGTAGTGGCTACGGCACTCGGCCGTTGACTCAAAGGTCACGGGATCGAATCCCGCGGCCCCGTCCACTGCATTTCGATGGAGGCGAAATGTTGAGGCCCATGTACTTACTGTGCGGTGTCAGAGCACGTTAAAGAACCCCAGCGAGTTCCAGAATACGGAATACTATTCCAGAATAAGGAATACGTAATACTACCACATTACGGAATACTATTCCGTGTTAGTCTTCCCTCACTGGTCAGTTTTGCCTGTCAAGGCAGGGCCGACCAATCATGAATTCGGAACTGGCCGGGGATTGGTCACTTCTGGCTGTCAAGGAAGAAGTGACCAATCAGTAAGGACCAGCACAGAATAGTATATTCCGTGGTACGGTATAGGGCCCCCATGTGGTCGAAATTTCCTGAGCCCTTCACTACTGCGTCTCTCATAACGATATCGTTATTTATTTATTCATTTCAGAATACTGTTGGCCCTCAGGCCGTTACAGGGGTGGGTTACAGTAACACACAGGAATACAACAGTCCTTGTTACACAGCAATGCATTAATTTATGTTTCACAGCTAGTAAAGTTGAACTTCAAACAAATTCGAGTTATGAGAGACGTTATGAGACGTAAAGCCCCAAAAATTAATTCATTAATACCAGTGGCCAACAGGCGACCCGCACAGACAACGTCATCAGCAAACACAGAATCCCGCAAGCGCGACGGCGCCGGCTTTGCATTTTGCCATTTCACTCGCTCGCGAGTTGACGTGCGCGTCACGTCGGCAGCGAAGTGGAAGCGCGGTGTCGCGGTCGTCCGCTGTGACAGCTGGACGCGATGCGATCCGTCAACAGAGAGGCACCTGGCCGCTGTCAGCCGCACACCTGACTCGCCGCCGTAACAGGTGTACCGGTGTGACTTCCCTGCCGCGAAAGGCGGAACACAAAACCACGGAAGACGGATACGCTATGGCGGAAATTACACCTTCCACCAGGAAAAAAGCGGCGACTCTTTTTTGCCTGCGATTATTTCGGGCACTTCACTGCAACAGGTGGTCCCGCGTATTGGCGGCCAGTGCCCTGGTGCCTCTGTAAGTCGACCGTTAGGATTCTCACGAAGGTTGCACTGGATCATAGTACAGGGCATTTTATGCGTGTATTTGCATATATACCGCTACCTTCAGTTGATAATGGCGTCACTTTGCATCCGTAGCAACTATAGGAATGGTATACTATACAATGTACCAATAAGCACAAAACCAACTGTATATGTACTTAACGAAAGGGAAGGGGTCAAGGGCTCGTTTTTATTTGTTAGAAACAAATAAAAACGCGGGTTCGGTTCCCACCGAAGTCAGGTTTGTCTTTTCGTCCACTTTAATTCCTTTCTACTTACTCCTCAATTACAATACAACAATTATCTTCCCCTGTGCTTTCCTAGGCTTCATTGTCTGTTTGCTCATTAAGTTGTATATGTACTATATTATGACTTGTTTATTTGAGGTTAGAGCAAAAAAAAAAAAAAACTTCGAAATAATTCGTTGAACAACCCTAGAATTGCACCGGCCACGAAGCTAAGCAAAAACTGAAAGGGTCCTCGTAACTGTGGATACCCTATAGCGGCGCTGTTGGCATTCCTTACCTGGCAGCGCAATTTTGTTTTAACCTCCCTGAGAAGGTTTACATCAACCGGAGCTAAAAAACCCCCAATGACAGGACACATGATGTCACCCAACGACGTTGTCACGTTGTAACTTCACGTATAATGTGTCACCACGTGGCGAAAGGACGTTTGGTACCGTCCGTGTTCACAACGGCGGGCGTCGAATTTTTCGACTCGCGAGCAAAATAACGCTTTCGCATAAAAATAGACAGCGTGAGAGAGAAAGAGTGATTGCAGCGCTACAGCTCCCTCTACGCTTTAGCAAACTGCATTGTTCGATCATCACAGACAGACCACAGCCGCTACTCTGAAACGCGGTGCACATTGGCATTGACAGACGCGCTTGTTTTTCCGAATGACCGTTTTCTGACACGCGTCCAGCAAATGTTGGGACACATGTAATCGTGACAGGGGCGCAAGGCGCGTCCTCGTGTTATCACAAGCCTCTAATGACACTGCACGCGCGACCCACGCAATGTGGCCAGTTATAAATTACAGAACTGACGCGACCTCATGGCAATTACAGCGGAATGTGTGATGCATATATATCTGCCACGAGTTTATCCAGAATTTCGTTTGTTACCCATGGTGTAAACTGGTCGCCCGGGGGGGGGAGGGGGGTGTATAACTCTTTGCTGTTCTGCGACAAGTGCCTTCAATACATCGCGACGACATATCGCGAGACAGGCGCAGTGCGGGTTGGGGTCTACCCCGATGTCTCTGAGCCGAACGTGCCCGACCCGTTAAAGAGTTCGTGAAACATTATACCGTATACGTCGCCGAAGATGACTGTCTCAGAACTGCGTATATATATATATATATATATATATATATATATATATATATTATATATATATATATATATATATATATATATATATATATATATATATATTGTTTCAGGGCCCCCTTAAGAGATACTGCACCACCCGACAATCGTGCGAATATATGCACATATATACACATGCGAGCCAGGTGTACGTCGCGCCTCTTCATGGAAAGGGCGCTGAAGAAAACACAGACGTCGCGGATTACTGCTCCTGCATATATATATATATATATATATATATATATATATATATATATATATATATATATATATATATATATATAGATTAGTTCCTCATGGGCGGCACCACAGGAACAGATGCCGCGGCGGCCTTCGTCCGTCACCTGCCCGCACGAGAAGGCGATAGCAGCGGGAGTAAGCGTGGCGATCGTAGACGGCGATTGGGATCACAACAAGCCGGTCCTCGCATGCTGTTCCGGCCAGCCCAGCAGCTCAGGTAACCAGGTGGTCGCAGGTGATAAACGACCTCGCAACCGCCTTCCGTTCGCAATGCTTCTCTCCTTGCGTTACGGTATATACATGAACGTTCTAGCCCTGTGACGATTCGGCTAGAACGATTAGTATATGTACAGTACTCACGGAATGAAACGCAAGAAGTTGGGGCGAAGTAATGCCCATGCTTTGTTCATATACCGTCTTAATTTTATGTTCCATCGGTGCAATATCGGTTCGTATACTTTTCACAAGGACAGACACCACCTTTAGAGGCCGATTCCCAGCTATGTGAAACGGTTATAACGAGCAATTATTGCACATTCTAGTTGGTTTAATTCGACGTTTATGTGTCCCATTTCGTTCCGCGAGTACTGATACGGTGCTCAGCGACCGAAACACGGTACCCTGACCGCGTAATGCGGTGCGAATTTTGTGCTACATTATACTGCAGTGCTTCGGATGATCATAAAGGTACGAAAGTGGACCAGATATCAAAACAGGACGGGCCTCAACATTTCGCCTCCACCGAAATGCAGCCGCCGCGGCCGCAGGATTCGATCCCGCGACTTTCGGATCAGCAGCCGAGTGCCACAGCCACTAGACCACCGTGGAGTGGCGAAGTGCAAAACCGGAGCACTGTTTTATCACCACGATAAGAGAAGACGTGTTTGATGTTATACGCGGGCTTATGCCTGCGTCTAATATGGGGAGAAATGACGCTAGTCTCTGCAGCCGTTGCGGTAGCACGTCTCAGCGCCACGGGGATAGGGTGGGCCACGTAAGGTTAGAGGAAGAAGAGGCAGAAGAAGAAGATGAACAATAGATGTCGGAGCCGGGGTGGGCGCACTGGCAGTTCGTAGGCTGGCCTAGGTGGGCCGGCCGGAGCAAAGAGCGACTCCGATTCTAAATCCTGAAGTCCCTGTATAACCTAAAGTCCCTATAACATAAAGTCCCTATATAGGCCGGCCGGAGCAAGGAGCGACTCCGATTCTAAAACCTGATCTCCCTGTATAACCTAAAGTCCCTGTGTAGGCCAGCCAGAGCAAGTACCAACTCCTATTCCGAACACCTGAAGTCCCTGTATAGCCTAAAGTCCCTATAACATAAAAGTCCCTATGTAGGCGGGCCGGAGCAAGCAGCGACTCGATTCTAAAGCCTGAAGTCCCTGTATAACCTAATGTCCCTATGTAGGAGAGCCGGAGCAAGTGCCGACTCCTATTCCGAACATCCGAAGTCCCTGTATAACCTAAAGTCCCTATATGGAGGCCGGCCGGAGCAAGGAGCGACTCAGATTTTAAAACCTGAAGTCGCTGCCTGCTTCGGCCGGCCCACATAGGGACGTTAGGTTACACGGACTTTAGGTTATACGGGGAGTTCACTAAAACTGCGCCCCATCCTCGTACCCCCCCCCCCCCCTTTTTTTTTTTTTCCGGACACAGACACACACCGGATGTTTACGGCTGCTGCGCAAAACACATCTGCTCTGTCGGACCACTCGTGTACCGAGGAAGCCGCCCACACAGACTGCGAAACATCCATGTTTATTGCGTTTCTTTCTTCTTCTAAATATTTTCTTGAGCAAAGCCAGTATAGTAAGTTCGCCGGCCAGTACAGTTTTATGGGCAAGAAATTTATTCTATAGGCCCGACAAGAAAAAACTGGTTGGCTTTTCCAATTTTCCACTGGTTGCGTCCACCGCTGAGGCCGAGCACCGCCGCTTGAGCATACAACGACACAGTATACAACCACTATAACCACGTTTACTGCGCCGCACATTAAAAAATAATAATAATATGAAGAAGAAGAAGACACTGCACGTAGGAACCTTTGGGGCGTCCTCGCTGTGCTACAGCAACAGGAACGTCTGCTTAGCCATGTGCAATTTCCTTCGTGACACAAGAAGAATTCGTTGCTAATCATCATTCCAACCAAAACTTGGTACCTCGAAATAGCTCCCACTAGTTGATTAAGCTTCAAATTATTTTATTACGGTTCATTTGTATTATAAATAGTCTATCATTCTCTAACATTTCATTCTTCCTTGCGTTACCGATTCCTCACTCTTCCTTTGTTTTAGCTCAAATTTCTTTCCTCTCTCTTTATATCAACCGCCGGCTTCATGGCCAATCCCCCGTAGTGGGCAAGAGCCAAACATCAAGGAACAAAGCAAGAAAGAAAGGAACACCGCACAACTCGCGATTTTAGAATAAGTGAGCCGCAGTCTAGCAGTCGCCGTAGCGCTCCGGTTCGAAGCCGCCCGACGTGCCAACCGAAGTCGGCAGGTGAAGCAGCCAGTTGCGTGTAGTAAATCTCAAGAAACGGAAGGGGGGGTGGGGGGGGGGTGAAGGGAAGGGGAACCAACGAACCCACAGAGGCTTTATCGCAGCCCCCATTTAAAGGAGAACCCCCTCCCCTCTTCGATCTTTCTGTCCGTAGTGCCGCGAAAAGAGGAGACCTTTCTTCCCCCCTAGCGCGGAATTTCGAGCAGGCAGGCAGGCAGCCTCAAGGCCACCGCCGTCGCGTGCGCGGCTGCCTGGAGAGAGGCGAGCCCGCGGACGTTTCGGAGAACGGAGAGCGATCCTATCGCGGTGGCAGCAAAAGCTGTTCCGCCCCTCCACGCCTTCAGGGGGGGAAAAAAGCATATATGTATGGTAGATTATGGCAAAACGGCGCGAGCGAACGACGGTATAGAGTAAAACAAAAAAAAAAAAGGGGGGGGGGGGGGACAGGGTCGTTTCCTGTTTGTTTCGCTGTCCCGTCGTCCGCGCTGTTCTGCCATAATACACTCCCCTCTAAGGATTCCCCTTGTGTGTGTATATATATAAATAGCTCACATGAAAGCCATTGTGAATACATGACAGTTTTAAGGAAGCGGCATAAATCGGCTTCCTGTGGTTGGAAAAGTAGCACAGACGCAGAGAACACCGGAGCTTTTGCAAGGCACCTACGCGGTCGTCGAAATGTCGCCCGATGCTTCAATACTGCCACGTGATCGCGGCGTTGAAGGGGGACGCGGGAGAATCTGTTCCCAGCGGAGAAACGTACATGTCTCTATCACAGACAAAGCGCCGAACACGGTCTCCGACCGTCGATGATATAGGAACTGATAAGCGGTGAGATGCGTCGTGCATTTATACACGCGTCATTATCACCGAGGTTCGCGTACAATCTGGAAGGCACTCAAACATACATGTCGGGCACGCAACGTTTTATAGAACAGTCATCATTACTGGCGAAGCCGAATGTAAATTAAGCGAAGCCTGTGCCGAGCGATAACGCGCGTCAAGGGTGAAATACTATTGGTGGGCCCGTGATAAAGAAAGAAAAAAAGTCAATATCATCATTACCATATACTTTACGTCCAGCGCAGTACGAAGACATCTCCCAATGATCTCCAGTTTCCACCGAACTGTACGCCTTCCTGGAGGCAACTTTCTAACCAACGCAGACAAAACTTTATGCCTCCGCGATCCGGTTAGAGCACAGTATCTGATTGACTACGAGCAAAGCGCAGCTGACTTCCGGCTATTTCCTTTCTTTGAGTTCCCGCGGTTCGGTGTGTACAGATCTACGGGCGTGATTCCTACGCAAGCAAATCAACAAATAAATCCTAGCGAACCACGGTGATGGACATGTCATTAAACACGCCGGCTGGCAAGGAGCAAACAGCAAACATCATGCACTTGCGAAAGAAAAATGAACCCATAGCCAATAGTTCAATATATATATATATATATATATATATATATATATATATATATATATATATATATATATATATATCGTGCTTTACGCGTCATAAAGCCGCATTATAAGGCATACAGCGGGGGACACGGATCAATTTTCACCACCTGGATTTCTTTAAGGTCAAACTGAATCACAACAGTGTTTCGGCATTTCGCCCCCACCGAAATGATGTAGCCGCTGTTGGGAACAGGGCCGGAGCCCGTGAGCTCACCGGAACAACACACCATAGCCTGGCTCAGCTGGCCCCGTCGGGCCGCGGAGTCCACCACATTCGGTCGCGCACACGAGCGTGGGGGGAGTGATATCGCGCAAATATACGTTCGGCACATCATACAGATGTAGCAACGTGCACCGAAAAACTCGGGCGCTGGCCGCCGCGTTCAGGGGGGCGGCCACCGCCGAACAAGTGCGCGATCGCGGTCTCGCACCGATGAGCCTCAGTGCGCGTGTGGCAACTTTTTTCGCACGGTCTGTCCCGCGTCACGCACGAGCGGACGAAGGTGCGCCGCCCCCCCTCCCCTCGTCACATCGCGCGCCTCTGCCCTGACACGTGCGCCAGGACCCAAGCTCAGGTGCCGGTGTCACATACGTCACTCAAATAGACCGCGGGCACGCACAACTGCACTTCGCTGCGCCGAGTCCCCGATAGCGAATTCAGATGGCGCAGCTGCTGTTGTACCGTTAAAGGGACAGTAAAGATAATGAGTCGGTTCAGGCCGATATATTATTAATTGAGAACTCTGTTGCCGTTGATTCCGCCACCATATGTCCAGTATTAAAAGAGAAAACGAAGCTTTAAAAAATTGGGGGACCCTTAAGCTTCGCCTTGAAGAGTTGAACGTGTTAGCGAAATCCGGTCCCCTGTGTGCACTTCAACCACTCAGTGCATACTTTATTAATGTGTGTTGTTACACACACATACACGCACAGACACGGACACACACATGCGCGCGCGCGACGTATCTATAGTAATGGTAGAGGTTTTCGATCTATTTAACAGCACTTTTATATCAACTTCATGAAAATTTTGTACAGTGATGTAGTCACATGGTCCTGTATTATGAACTGCGCGTAGGGGTGACACTTTTATTCGTAAATGGTCGTATTCTGTCGTCATTCTTGCGTTAACTATCTGGAAGCTGTTCGATTTGTTCTTCTGGAGACCTCTTCCGGCCAACCGCAACAGGCATCGCCTTATGGTCGGTGAAATGGCAACTGCAGTACTTCACTTCTTTGTTGTTGTTTTGTGGGGTTTAACGTCCCAAAACCAGCTCTGATTACGAGAGACGCCGTAGTGAAGGGCTCCGGAAATTTCGACCACCTGGGGTTCTTTAACGTGCACTGACATCGCACAGCACACGGGCCTCGACATTTCGCTTCCGTCGAAATGCAGCCGCCGCGGCCGGGATTCGATCCCGCGACCCTGGGATCAGCAGCCGAGTACCGTAGCCGCTAGACCACCGTTGCGGGGCATTTACCCATACAATAAAAATCGTTTTTCTTTCTAGTGCATGTCCCTTTAGGAGTGAACGCAAAAGCGTCATCAATTGGGCCTTTTCGCATCGCCCCTCTGTAATTACATTACGGTTTCTCGTATACACTAAAATCGCAGCCCGAGCTACCATGTGCGTAATAGGTGTCAAGCCGCAGTTTGCGATTTTTCCGACGGATTTTTACTTTGAAAAATTGGATTTTGTTCACTGACGCACCTGCACCTGGACTTTTTTCAGAGAAGGCTCCCTGGGTGCCGCCATAAGCGCCGCTGGGCTGTGCAAACATGTGCGTGACCCCCCTCACAAAAAGCACTGCCGAGGGTTTGCAGTAGCAATTCTGGCGAGTTGGAAGGTCTTCATTATCAAACAGCACACAAACGCGAAGACAAAGGGAACGAAACAGACAACACAAGCATTTTTACTGGCCGTGCACAGCTTAATATGGCGGTGCTCCATGCCTCCTGTAAGGAGGTCTGCGCGATTTATTTATTTATTTATTTATTTATTTATTTATTTATTTATTCCATACCTACAGTGCCACATGGCATTACAGTGGGGGGAGGGGGGGAGGAGGAAGCAAAGAAAAATTCGAGACATACGGTTGGTACCAATCTCTAGCAGCATCAACGGAACATAAAGAAATACATATACAAGAAGATCAATAGTGTACACTAAAGTGAACCATAGTAAATCACTGTGCAAGCAAAAAATAAACAAACAAGATTACAAGTACGCAAGGATACATATAATTAATTTTACAATGAAGTGTATCATATTGATAACAGCATAATTATATGAACAAGAATGAACAATACAGGAACTGCCGCCGTGGATGCGGACACCGGACTTTCTGCGACAAGAGCTCCTCAAGGCTATCGCGTTAAAGAAAGCACCTCAAGCGACATTCTCTTATTATTTTTTTTATTTATTTATTTTTTAATCGTTGTGGGCGGATATATATTATACACCGTATACGGGTCCAGCTCTTCCGAGTCTCCCTATTAAAATGGCGCGCCCCACTTACGAGGCGCACAGTTATGTGTTTTCGAAGCGGATCGAATACGCACTCGGTTCAGCAGAGAGAGAGAGAGAGAGAGAGGGTATTATGACAGTCGCCGAGTGCAGCTGGTTCGCGGTTTCTACGCACGTCAGTAGCTGCGTATACTGCCTTTTTTTTATCTTCCTTTCATAATAAGCGGCCGTGACTCATAATATACGGCTGCGGCGTCGTACGCTATTGTTATTTCACATTCGAAAAAAATTTTTCCACTCGCCGAAGTGTTTACACTACGAGAAAACGACGCTATCAGTTTCGTCCTTAATCCAACGAAACGACCGCTCCAAGTGCTCCTCCCATTTGGAGTGGATAAACATCGACTGGAACAAACTTCCTATAACGAAGCTGCGAGCCATATGCTTTGTGGCTCACATGCTGTGACGTATTATTGATTTCTGGAGTTTAGCGTCCCAACAATCACGATTCTGATTACGAGAGACGCCGTATATAGTGGAGGGCTCCGGAAACTTTCGACCACCCGGGGGCTCTTTTAACGTGCACTGACATCGCATGCACAGTACACGCGGGCTTCCATGGCAGTTTCACCTCCTTAGAAAACGTGAGCGCCGCAATAAGGATTGCCCCGCCACGGTGGTCCAGTGGCTAAGGTACTCGGCTGCTGATCCGAAGGTCGCGGGATCGAATCCCGGCCGCGGCGGCTGCATTTCGATGGAGGCGAAATGTTGAGGCCCGTGTGCTGTGCGATGTCAGTGCACGTTAAAGAACCCCAGGTGGTCGAAATTTCCGGAGACCTCCACTACGGCGTCTCTCATAATCAGAGCTGGTTTTGGGACGTCAAACCCCACAAACCAAACAACCTGTCCTTGTGTGTCTTCGCGCTGTAAATCCGTCCTGCCGAGGGAAGGGATATGTGAAGCAGCGTTCAAGGCATCACACACAGTGCCGCCTTAGTCACGCACAACGTTTCAAGCAACACTTTCAGTATTTTTACAAAGAATTCAATCATTTCGAGTGTTTACCAATGTTGTCACTTTTATGCAACCACCATGTATGCCTTGTAACAAGCCATCGGCTCAATCAAGCTTGTTTTCCAGCACCCTTTAGCCTCACCCGCCTGAAGTTTCGTATTCACGATAATCAATATGCACTGTGTATTGAATTCAATTGTATTGTATTGTATTGTATAGCCAAAGCTAAACGCAGGCGTGCGGGCGCAGTTTCGCATTGCAAGTCATCGGCGACTGCAGAGTACACGAACACACAGCGTCCAACTACAGAGATAGGAAGCGGCAACGTTTTATGCAACGGCGATGATCGATGGGTGAGCATGTCGACAGGAGGGTCGTGCATAATGGGCCAGCGTTATGCACAAGTACACGCGAACTAAATCGGAAAGAAAATAAAAAAATAAAAGAGGGACGCGGTATGGTGCAAGCACATACGAGTTACGCAAGGCAAACCCGGTTGTTTGACCAGCCCAGGTCGTTATATATATATATATATATATATATATATATATATATATATATATATATATATATATATATATATATATATATACGCAGATGCGTGCAAATGTCCCCGCCCTCGCTGCACGCGCATGGCGCACGCTATTACTATACGCTATCAACTGTACGCGCGTGCTACAATGTGCAAAGCATGCACGCAATTATAACGAGCAGCGAAATTACATACGCAGCACGCCGGTGAGAGGAAAAAAAGAAAAATAGATATCGCTGATCAGTCAATTCGAGCAGCTGTGCTGGCGGATTGATTGATTTGTGGGGTTTTAACGCCCCAAAACCAGCTCTGATTATGACAGACGCCGTATAGTGGAGATCTCCGGAAATTTCGACCACCTGGGGTCCTTTTAACGTGCACTGACACCGAGCAGTAACACGGGCCTCAACATTTCGCCTCCATCGAAATGCAGCCGCCGCGGCCGGGATTCGATCCCGCGACCTTCGGATCAGCAGCCGAGTACCATAACCACACTAGACCACCGTGGCGGGGCATTGTGCTGGCGGAGGTGCAATGGTCGGTGCTGAACCACAGACTACTGCAAGAAACACATGACACACGCACACGTGACACACACACGTGACACACGCACGTGACACACACATACAGGCGCTCTCTCTCGCGCGCGCGGTGAGGTAAATGAAGCTGCCGGACAGACGAAACTGAAGACCCTGAGAAGTGCAGACAGAGTGTAAATTTTAATACATCGCGATACGATTGTGAGGCAGGCTGTAGTGGATAGCTGCTGATTAATTTAGACCTCCCGGTTAATCACGAAACCGATAATAACAGCGACGAAAAAAACCCGCCGCTTTTCGCAAGCTGTCGGTACGCGTTCGTACTGCGGCCGCGGCGCGTACCCCCTGCTGAGGCACATGTCGCCAACATTTCTCGCAGTTATGCGTATGTACTATGTAGGTATGCATCAAGGAGGCTTAAAATAAATAAAAAAAAAACTCTGGAGTGGAGATTTTGTGCTAAAGGTGAAGCCGGCGGCCGCCATCTTACTCAGGGCATCGATTAACAGCATCTAAATAGCACAAGATAAAAAAAAGTGTTTTCCGCACGCCTTCTTAACTCCTTTAAAGCGGTCAGCCTTGCTAGACAGACACTGCTTGGTGTGCCTCTTTGTGCTAAGGGTGCTGGGGTGAAACTTGACCATCGCGAAAATTTTTGTGCAATATCGTGGCATTGATACTCGGTCCATGGTACTTTATTCATCCAAAACAACGCGCTTTTACATTACAATTAGTCTAGAGTTTAGCAGATCAAGAACGCTTGAAATGATACTGGTTTCTGGACACTCTGGCAAGCTTTTAGGGCTGAACCACAGGCAAACGCCGGCTTCTCCCGTCGCGGTAAGGTTCAGCGGGCGTTGCCACTCCAGCATTTATTTATTTTTTAATTTTAAACCACCTTTATATACATACATCCAGCACCGATAAATGTGGGGTTGGATCACCTATACGCTGCCGCTAGCGCTGCGAAGCGAGCAGGAGACGCCGGGCCCGCGCCGCGGCCACGTTGTGCCTTGCCCTCCTCGGCCCCATCCGCCCCGCTAAAAAAGAGTTCCGAGAAAACACATCCCCGCCCGCCACTGCGTGCGCGAACGTGGAGGGCGAAGAGGAAAGGGATGGAGGGCAGCCCGGCAATCGGATACCGCGAGCTTCCGCCGCCGCTGCTGCTACGGTCGCAGCATGCGCCAATACGTATACTATACAGCGTGCGTGCGTGCCAGCAGCCTCAGCGATTCTGCGACGCAACGTTGCCGGCGGCGAGCAGAAATGACGGCACGCATCGCTGGGCGCCTTTCCGCTCGCGCGCGAGAGACGCGCCTCCCTTCCACGGGCTGCGCGCAAACGACCCGATGATCGCGAGTGCGAGCACTATATTGGACTCTCCTCGGGAATTCGCGAAGGCCACATCGGTGGCTATGCACGACAATGATACCCCCGACAATGGCTATAGCTGCCGGACTTCGGAATGGGTTAATTAAGAGGAAGGTCATCGACCCCAGATGATCCCGAGCCCATGCCAGACTCAATAGAGGCATCGAGCGTAGCTATGCGAGTGGGTATATAGCAGTGCCGGTGTGCGTTGCCGGGCGACAACTCGATCAAGAAGGCTGCATCGGAAGCGAACTTTGAGACTTCAGTGTAAATGTGCAAGGAGTTCCTCTCTGCTACCTCCCGATCCCTATCCTTATCTTTAACCCCCGTCCCCCTCACCCCACCGCCACCTCATTTCATTTACTTGAAGCCCGCCGGTTCAGGTGTCAGCTGATGAGCTGTACAGTTACTGCAGTCTCCAGTAATTTCTTTCTCTTTCCTCCCACCTTTTGTACATATTTCCCCCAATAAGCAACCACCACCACCACTATACTACTACTACTACTACTACTACTATTACTACTTGTCCAATAAGTTCCACTATACATCGACGACTGCCACGGAGCTGCGGCGGCCAATCACCAGCGCTGCAAACAACTCTTCAAGGAAACCACCAAAGCCTCTTGCCGTGTTGCGACAGACGGGCCACCGACAGCGGATGAAGACAGCAGTTAACGCCCCCTTGTGTGTAGTCACACTGCAGCAACATTCGCCCTAAAGGTGATCAAGTGATCATGACGTGTGGTTTCGATCACGTTTCATCCAACAGCAACTCCCCAACTTGCCCGATCACCAACCGTCCTGTGTTTTAAGTGTGGAGCACTTTAGAGGTCCGGGATCTAGGCGTGTAATCATGCCGTGCTCACGCTCAAAAGAACAGCAGTTGAAAACGATGGCAAAACATGCTCATAACTGACCAAAAGTGGTTAAAGGGGATGCATATTACGAATGGTTAAAGTAAACCAGATTAGTACTCGAAAATAAAAGATGCACGTTAAGGGTAATTCACCGCGTAATGATATCAAATTAAGCGAAAATAATTAGAAAACGCTGAGGGTATACTAAGCACAAGGGAAACACAAGGCGAATCAATTCTCTGCACTTCGTACAGCTTTCACAATCCAGAGGAAGTGGCTTAGATCATTCAATAAATTCATCAATCGCCGCGAGTGCACGTCATCGTTCCGAGTGCGTCTACAATACGTCCGCACGTCGTCAGGAATGTACAAACGCACGGAAGCTGCAGTGTCCGTATAGACAGATGATCACGCACGAGGCACGTGAAAACAAAGACACCGGAGGCAGTGTAAGCCTGCCTCCCACCAACTGTCCGAGCGTGTCATTAGGTGTACGCCCACCAATTGCGACCTCGCTCGGGTGCTTCTTGTCAGTGGAACAACCCGGTCACGACTCGGCAATGAGCGCGCTTCGCGGAGGAAAGTTGCGGACGGCGAAGGTGCTCCTTAGTACTGCGCCCTGCCAAAAGAAAAAAAAAACAAGTCCGCTGGAGTCGGTAATCCTCTTTGGCGGAGACTGTCGCGCCTAAAGTCCCTTGATATTTTTTCCGTTTCTTGAAGTAGCGAAAAGCTTTGATGTGCCCAGCGGCGCATCTCATTGGTCGGCGTTGCTTTTGGCAGCCATGTTCTTCCTAAAGCTGTTACTTGAATGCTGCAGCGAGAGAACGTCAAAGAAAGTTGCGCGTTTCAGTAGGCGTTATCCTACAATAGGACGTCCACTATCATATTTGCCAGGAAGCGTATGTTGACTGCCGGCGCTATCTGCCGCGCGTGCTCCCCGCTCCACCCACCGCTCCGTCCTACCGTTACGCGGGGAGCGACATGTCTGCCCGAGGCGGGCTTGCGCGACGTCGAGGAGGTAGTTGTCGCTACTTAAAAACGGAAAAAATATCTAGGGACTTTAGTTGCGCCTACAGTCTATACGTACGCCAGTTCTCTAACCGATATAATGCGGGTCGAGGCGGAAGATTAGAGAGGTGAGATGGCGTCACCGTACGCAAATAAGGGTCGCGGGTCTGACTGAAATGGAGGAGTACCGGTTTTTCGGCTATAATTGCTTCGTTTCATAAGCGCCGAAGTGACAAGGACAAGGAAGTCCTTGTCACTTCGTCCTTGGACAAGGATGTCTTGTCATCTTCTATAGTCCTTGTCACTGCGGCGCAATGGCTTATTCTTAAGGACTGCTTTGGCGCTCAAGGACTTCCCTGCAACCCCGGCAAGCTGCTCAACCCCCCCCCCCCCTCCCCGGGGTGCTTTTTTTTCGGTCACCCCCTTAACCTGTAAGCATATGTAACAAATTCAAAATATCTGCCCCTTCACACCCCCCTCTCCATTTTCCCGCCACTTGACACTGTGGTACACCACACTGTCTTGTTAAAATTCCAGAGGAAATTCGTGGTGCCGTTAACGACTCCTCAAAGCCATCAAGATCCTGCGAATCCGATTGGTTCGTACGAAAATTCGAACCGCGAGGTACTGACCCCCGAAAGCAGTGGCTCTTCGACAGAACTAAGCGAAACCACTCGCGGCAAAACCTGCGACCGCACGGCCGCTGCTTGTCTCCGGCGTGAACAAGCGAAACGCACGGTTCTGCGGACAACAGGCCACTGGATTCGCCGGTCTGGTTGATTTGCCAGGTCGATGGGATGATGTTGTGGCTCGGTTAAGGAAAGGATGGTAATTTCTGCAGCCCATTTAGGGAGCACGGCTAAGTGTCCGTGGGGGAAGGGAGCGAAAGAGATAGAAAGGAGAGAAAAGCCGCAGTGGAAGTCTCCTGAAATTTTGATCACCTGGGGTTCTTTAACGTGCACTGACAACGCAACAGTACTCAGGACTCTGGCATTTTCGCCTCCATCGAAAATACGACCGCCGCGGCCGGAATCGAACCCGCGTTTTCTGGGTGGCAGCCGAGCACCGTAACCACTACACCACGGCGGCGGAAAGGGAAGTCCGCAAGGTATGCGGCAGAGGGACACTGCGTCCCTCATACGTCCCTCAAACGTCCCGTGGACCGGTTGTCCCTCTCAGATCGGGAGAGCCGACAAAAAAAGTGCGAGCCATTCGGCACGACCGAGCATGCTCTCCTCGTCGAAGACGTGTCGCCGAAAGAGAGCGCAAACATTGCTGCAGTCCTATCTATCTGCTCGGCTATCGGAGGCAGGACGGAAGGCGTAAACCACTCCGCGTTTTATCGCGGCATAAGAGGATGCCGCGGCCGCCCCCCCCCATCGTGCACGGGCTAGCAGCACCACGTGGGGGGCCTGGAAGAACGCAGCGAGTGACGCGACGGAAAGAAATAAAAAGAAACAGACAACGTGTAGTCGTCGCGTGTACGTGGTTTCCGAGGGTGACAAGTGACACACGAGTAAACAGCCGCGATCGAAGTAAGTAAACGTTTCGGATTGCCAGAAAAAAAAAAGGGGACAAAAGAAAGACGCGACAAAAAAGACTACCCCTTCGCAACGACGACAGCATTCGCTATCGCCCGAGTTCCAGCTTTCCGTGTGCAGATGGAGCGTTCTCGGAACAGGGACGATGCGACACCTTCTGCTCACCTACGGACTGGTATCGAACGCAGATAATTCTGGATACTCCAGCGTGCACAGAGAGCGTCCCATTTGACGGCAGTGGATTGGAGGTGGAGTAAAGTTGTACTAATTGTACGATGACTGTGAGGCGCGCTAATTACAGTAAAACGTTGTTACCACGATCCCGCTGAAGCTCTCTTTTTAATTTATTACAGGTGTTTCCTGTCCGGCCAACACCGTATGCGTAATGTTCAATCAATCAACCAATCAATCAATCAATCAATCAATCAATCAAATTATTTAGCATTCATTACAGCGCCAGTACCATAACGAACACGATGACAAGAACAAAAAGCTGCTATCTAGCAGCTTGAAAAGGTCCTTGCCCCAATCCTTGAAGCCCGAACAACATACCACGCGTACGTAAACATTTTTAGTTCCCATATCTAGCCCTTAGACATTACGAAAGAAAAAAAGAAAAACACAGACAAAAGAACAGTAGGTAGTAAACAAAAGTAAAGAAATACATCAAAATTATTATATGACATTTATGAAGTAGACGATATGTACGGTTCTCGGATGATACATTTTATTTTCTCTGGTTCCCGCGAAGACTCGGTCAGCCAGATTCCACTTCAAATCTAACATTATATTAATATATGTTAAATATATTATAGTACAAGATGGCCCTAGATAATTCACAATAAGCTACCGATACCGATTCAAGGCCAATCGCCGAGAGTGGGCACGAGCCATTAACGCAAATGTCATCATCATCATCAGATGAAGAAGAAAGAAAGAAAGAAAGAAAGAAACTTCTCAATTCTTCTCATGGTATTATGAACCCCTATTTCAGGCGACAACAATAACAACGTGCACTGTACGTTACAGACCTGCTGCGCCGCAACATTACACACGCACACACACACACACACACACACCAAACACACACACACACCAAACACGCGACCTGGTAAGCGACACAAAATGATATCTCCTTCCGTCGTGAGTCATATTCTTTATAGGAGATATACCACGTGCTCGTGGTGTGCGCAGTTACGCCGCGGTCGGGCAAGAGCTAGCCGAGATCGCGCGTCAGCTGTGGCACACCATGCAGAGATGGCCCGAAACTGTGACGCACGGTTCGGGGAATCGCCAGCTGATGGCGAACGAGGTTGCTGCATGGGCGACGCGGTCGCCACGCTGGCGCTGCGCTAATAAGGACGTGTGGTTTAACAGACAGTAAACAACGAGATGACGCTGACCGGAAGGAGTGCTTTTCGTCATGACGTTGGTTACCGAGGGAACGGTGATTACGCTGGTTACGCTGGAACGCTACGCTCGTTACGCTGGTTGGCGCGAAGTTAGCATCCTAGAAGCATTGATAATCTGTCGTTGGTGAGCTGTAGCTGGTTAGCTGAATGAATGAATGAATGAATGAATGAATGAATGAATGAATGAAGCAAGAGAGTTCTGCGCAAACCCGCAAGGTGGAGTAACGTTTATGAAAGGAAAAATTAGCATCCACCCGTTTTTGTAGCACAAGACTACAAGGAAATCCATACGGATTTCTCAGAAATGAAGGCTCCTCGTTGCCGAAAAATTCGTCCTGGTCCGGGGTTCGAACTCGCGACCAACGCCTATCCGGGGCGCTCGCTCTGCCAATTGATCTAACCAGGAGGCTAGCGATTTTCTGAGAAATCCATACGGTTTTCTTTGTAGCCTTGTGCTACAAAAACGGGTGGACGCTATTTTTCCCTTTAATGAATGAATGAATGAATGAATGAATGAATGAATGAATGAATGAATGAATGGGAAAACGAAGGAAAGCGCTGCTGACAGCTGTGCGACGTTTAAGCGGAAATACGCCAGTGAAATTATGTGTTACGCTTAGAATACGCCTTTTTCAAAGCAACATGTTCGGCATTACTTGCGGGAAAAAAGTTGCTCACTACAGAATGAAACCACCACAAAAACGCTTTTTGCTGACATTTGGAGTCCAAGCTGTTGTGCAAACCATGTTTATACGCGGCGTATAGACACTGCGCACTTTATATATCACCTTTGTGCGCACCGCTCATCGTGCCTCTCGCACTCAGAACATCGTGTTGTCGAGTTCTGACCTTAAGTTTGCCTCTGCGAGACGCCACACACATTCAGGAAAAGCGACATATGTTCAAGGCGGTCAATTAACGTGCGTCCGTTTAATCTAGTTCGCTTTACCATCCTTCTGTAGCGAAGTGAGAGAGATAGAGAGAGAGAAAAGACTTTATTGATATCCTGCGAGTTTCTGGGATGGGCTGTAAGTCCCGCTTAGGCTTCGGTCGGGGTTTTTTGAGCCTCGGCGGCTTCCTTGGCCTACTGGATAGCCCATAATTGGTCATCTAAGGATGAGCTGAGCATAACGGCTCCCCAGCGTTCACGTATAGCTGGTTATCGGACATTGTCATAGTATATGCTCCATAAGGTGGCTTTATTGTTACACCTTAGTACATCTATCAGTCTGGTAGATATCCGGGTACAGGAGGTGCAAGAGTACTGGCGTTGGGTACGTTCTGGTCTGTATATGGCACCATTCTAATGTCTTTTGCTTGGTGGGTGTGGAGTGTGGTACCGCAAAGATCATAATTCTTTCTTTTTTTCCGAGACAGACTCTCTCAATTTTTATGCATCATAACAAGTACCTCTCTCTCTCCTCGTAACCTTCATCCAGTTATCCCCCCCCGCCCCCCCCACAAAAAAAAAAGAAAAAACAAAGGCGGCTTTCTGAAATGAAGTGTACTACACTACAGACACAATCACAACAAACACGACCGTGCTGTTCTCTTCGGGGCGCATCACAGTAAGTCATTCGTGTCATCGACGTCTTTTCGCTGCCTTCCCTCGATGCACATGTGTCTGGCAAAGCAGTGCTACCTTTAAGAATACACCGTGCGACGTGTGCATATAAAGTCATCAGACAGCTGTTGCGAGTTGATAAACGGCTCTTGTCTGCAGCGCTCACGGCCTGCTGCACCGAACAACAAACTGTCCACACGTATATATAGATCTTCAAGCTATAAAGCCTCAACGCCACGCACCCGAATCGAGCCAGTGGACAGCGCCGCAAAGTGAATACTATACGACAGAGAGACAATCAATCGCTGTTCACACTGCCTCGCGAACGCTTATGAATCGCTAATGATCCTTTACCACGCTAATCGGTAGTAAGCGTGGACGCGTACACACACACTCGTGTCATTTAGTATGCGCGCACCTTTATTCGTATTACGCGATTACAGCTGCTGATAAGAGCTCTATAGCTATAGCGCCGTCCGTTCTGATCACCACACGCAAACGTGCGCACTATCTCAATAATAATAATAATAATAATAATAATAATAATAATAATAATAATAATAATAATAATAATAATAATTATTATTATTATTATTATTATTATTATTATTATTGCACCCTCGCGAATACGTCTCTCTTTTAATTTGTCTCTTGCACGCATAGCTCTCATTCTTTTACCTCTCCAGCCATGAATTTACAATGACATACTAAAGTGTATATACGTACCTCATCGTATATATACACTACAAGTATCTCATATCTGCATCATCGTACTTTCGAAGTAAGGTTCGGTGTCTGTATACTGCCGGTGTGTCTTGCCAAGTATCGTATGTCTTTACAACGTACACTTTATGGCCCGAGTCATCGAGGATAGATGAGTATAAACCTGAAAGAAGGTGCATTTACGCCATATCTCTGAATAAGCCATTACTAATTGGAAAAAGCAGACGCTTTACGGCAACGGTGGCATTAAATAACTACTGATCTTTAATAATTGCATACGTAGAATGGCGAGACTTAAAAAAAAAAAGAGTCGAACCGGTGGTCTTTGTGCTTTTAAAAACGCTACCACGCTTACGGTACACATTTCGGGATACATTTTCCCAAATTGCGTCGTTAAATGCACTGATGTTCTAGTTAACAGGTTCACCAGCTGAACATGCTGCACCGTGCTGAAACATATCTTTGACAGCAGAAATACGCAAAACTGCAAAAGTAGCTGCACTTTGTGAAGGCATCATTCAGTGATGTTAAATACAATTTCATCGACTCCGTCATGCCACTAGAAAAAGAAAACAGGCGTTGTGTCAATTCTTTATAAAGTGTTCTTATTCTTACTCTTTCGAACGTGTGGAACCTGTTCAGCGGACGTCGTAAAGACATACAAATCAAAACATCACGCCGATATAATTTAAGATATTATGATTGGAACCCAACTGGAGTACATTGTACCATTTGGAAACGCTTAACAATGAAAAAGCAAGTTGATTGCGCATCGTATCGGCGGTGTGCTGGGTCTGGTAAGTGCCGCGCTGCCGGCACCGTAGACGGTTTCGGAATGACAGTGAAGTATTTTGCACAATACTACAATGCACAATACCGTTGCACATTTATATATTGCAAATGCAAGCGTTGTCACGAATAGATCGTTGAAAACGATCAGCATGTGTGTCGCTATAGTCAACGTTTCAAGTGGACTTGTCTTCGCCAGTTTCCCCAGCGCAACTACTCTATATATCTCCGCATACTATCCGCACTGCGATCGTTCGGCTACTGTGACAGCACTTTACACAGTAAACGAACTTCAAATCGTCGGGTTCGTGGTTTAAAACGTCCTAGAGGCGTTGCTCGTTGCAATTCGTTATTGTTTCTTTTTGTATACGTTCAAGCTAGCATATATTTATTGCTTCCCTTACGTAGTAAGGCCCACACATCCCAATGCGTAACGACTGCTAATTCTGGCATTTTTTTAACAGCATACGCTGTCCAAGATCACACAGTTTTAGAAGCCACGAAGTCGTTTGAAGCCTGCAAAGTTTGGTGAAACCGCACGTACTACCCATCCTTCGCTTGCTTGTACAGCACCCGCGCGCCTAAGCGCTTCTCCGCACATACGCCAGCTGTATGTATATATATATATATATATATATATATATATATATATATATATATATATATATATATATATATATATTCGTAGAAAGCTTCCTTTGAGAGCACAGTACAACAATCTAAGCTGCCGCGCGTGGGAAACTCACACTACGTTGCCCAGAAAGCCGGAGTTCGCGAGGAAATCTGCTGGCGCTTGGAAACCTTCAGTTGCGTGCAAGCGTTTACGCAACGGTTCCGCGCGCTCCCCGAACGGCATTGTTTGTATCAGGGGCGCCGATTTCGTCTATATGGGGAAAGAAATTAAAAGAAAAAGCGAAATCCGACATCGGGAACTGCGCGGAAAGTTGTTTCGCAAACGCGCCAAGCCGAAATCCGCGGAGAAAACGTAAGGAACGTGCCCTGGATGCAGACTTACAAGTCACACGTCGCAAACGCCCTATTTCAGGATTGAAAAGCCGAGAGTTTGGGCATATATAGCTGAGCTTTCTATAAATGTGGCAATATTTCTTTTTCTATCATAGCATGCGTAGTATGCATACTTCATCGGGCCTCTCACGTGCGCGTTGTCTCCAAACGAAGGCGAAATTTACTTCTTGTTTTTAAATATTCCGACTATATGGCCCATGTTATAACCAAAGCTGGAAAATCGTGTTCATACAATTACAGGCATTTAGCTTAAAATAACGCAAGTTCGTCCAGACGACTGTGTTGCTGCTATGCGTACACAAAGAAGGCTTCCATGTCTAAACTCAAATGGACGTGCATGTCGCAAAGCTGCCCAGAAAAAATAAATAAAGAATCTATATCACACCTTATACGAAATCGCTAATAATACAATAAAGTGAAACACCAAACTGCTTTGGACTGATAAGAAATAGCTCGGGGACTCCATACTGTCGCTGATTTCGTCGTTTTATGATCAATATTACAAGGCAAAATCACAGTCAAAGTTTCATTTCTGAATTTCGCGCCGAGTCATTAAGAAAATGATGTCACGAGCCACAATTCTTTTATATATTCATATTCTTGCCAGATTGTCTCAGTCGAATTTTTTTTTAAACAAACGCTGTTAAGGTTCTCGGTTCCTTAGAACGCCGTGTATATCTCCTTTGACCGTAAACAATCATGTGTAGACTTTTTGTAGACGCTGTCAAAGATTGTGACGTCACATGTTGTTAGTGCCGGAACATCCTAGCAGGCGTCGCCACTGTTATTTCCTTGTTGCGTATTTTCTAGCTTACTCCGAATCTCCCTTTCGTCAAGACGATTGTGCTACTATAGAGAGATAGGAAAGTTTCCACATCTTGACTTAAACAAACGTGTAAGTCACTAAGCAAGCTGCCCAGAGAAAAATATACATATAAAAGAAAAACCAACGCACACGTTATGGAATCTAATGAGACTCTTTTGTAAAGCGCTTCAACACTTTAAAAAAAAAAAAAAAAGCTAAACGCGGTGCGTAGATCTGTTTCACGCAAATGAAATATTGTCACGGATTCCTTGTCGCAGATTTTTCGACAAGTGCCACGTTAAGTTGAAAAAACGCCGAATGGTGACGGGGCGATTCTCGTCTGCCGTATTTACTCGCACATTACCGGCAGTGGTTAGCACTGGCCGAATCATGGCTGGTGTCAGAGCTATATCGGGCTCCTGGCGGACAAGGTTCTAGCTAATGCGGCTAATGCCATTTATCATTCTATAGTGCTAACAGCGACCAATGTATGCGAGTGTGCGCTAAATAAAGGCTTATGTCGGCCAGTTTTGTCATGTATGTTGGTTAATTGTCAAGCAACCACGAAAAAATGCTCAATTCCTATTTGACTATTCGGAAGTAACTGCCAAATTGCCTTCTTCCTTATGTTGCCACCGACTAACGCACGCTTCTACAGCCTGTTCGCAGGCCCTGTACTCGGGCGTGGCGGCCATACTCTGACGTCAGCGCCAACCGTCTGCTGACAGCAACAAGCCCCAGACACACGCACGCCGTTACGCTCCCACACCCGCTCGTTTCGACTTCAATGGAAACTTTCTCGAAAACGACGGCCACTTCGACGCTGGGACTAGAATCGGCGACAAGCAGACGTTTTATATGCAGCACGCGGCGGCGGCGGCAGGTGTACACCGCGGACGTCTTGCGCGCCTCAACAGAAGGCGCCCAGCGACCGGCTTTTTTTCAATACACGAAACAAACCTACGCAGACGCGTAGATGTATACGGGTCCCATTTCAGTTTGTCGCATCAGCTGCGCTCTCTTCATCCACGACTATACACAGCCGCGCGCAGCCTTTTGAAATGGATAGCGTCAGCCTATATCACACTTATGTATGGGAGCGTCTCGTTTTTCATATGCCCGGCGCACAGAGCTTCCGCTCGGATTGCTCACTTCTATATAGGCAATACGCGACGACACGCCGCAGGATTGACCATTCGCGGAAGTGTTACTGCGCATGCGCGAGCAAGTGTATTTTCCAAACGCAATAACCTAGGCTACAGACCAGTGGAATAGAATATTCGCCCCTCGCAACACCCGTCGTTGTCTTGTCTTTCTTTCGTCTCTCCCCGCCACGGTGGTCTAGTGGTTATATGGCACTCGGCTGCTGATCCGAGGGTCGCGGGATCGAATCCCGGCCGCACTTCGGTGGAGGCGAAATGTTGAGGCCCGTGTGCTGTGCGATGTCAGTGCACGTTAAGGAACCCCAGGTGGTCGAAATTTCCGGAGACCTCCATTATACGGCGTCTCTCATAATCATAGCTGGTTTTGGGGCGTAAAACCCCATAAATCAATCAATCAATCTTTCGCCTACTGTCCCTCCCTTTGCACATCGGTCAGAACTCACTATATGAGAGAAGGAACACTCCAGAATATCCTTAAAAAGCTTCCGTCGTGCTCGCGGACCTTTGCTGGAATCTGCAGGCATGAACGCACATAGAGCACAAAGGCAATCTGGGGAACGAGACCTTTTAGGGGCGAAGCTCCTTAGGGTGTGGGTCGTTCCCTCTTCCGTATGTATGTAGCCACCTCTAGTTTAGTTTATGAATGTCTCAATAGATGGCGTTGTGTGTCCAGGCTGCTACCTCTAGTTTATGAACTGCAGCATAAACTTGACTCCTCGAGTGTGAGGTACATTTAAAACTCGGTTTAACGAACTAATCGGGCCCCCAAATCAGTTAATAACGAAAATCACTAGGATTGTAGTCCCCTTTCCTCCGACCGAGGTTGAGGCCGAGAAGGCACATCGTCAGAAACTCAAGCAACGGTACGAAGAGATGCACGACGCTTTGGAGAGGGGATCGTTCGTCTCGTTGGAAGAGTTTCTCGCCGCCTTCGACGTTTTCGACGTTTCTCGCCACCTTCGACGATTTCCCCTCAGGAGCTTCGCCCACCCATCATCATTCACCCCGTGGATGTGCTGTGATTTTTTGTTTAGAAAACGTCCTTGCGAGGAAGCGAACTTAAAGAAATGATTTCCGCAAATGGTCAATTCGTTCTGTGACGTCGTCACACGCGGGCACATTCGATCGCGCGATATTACTCGCCGATGAGCATGCAAATAGTCGCAAGTAACGGAGCCAATGGCGATCCGAGGGATCCCCATCCACGTCGGGCTCAATGGTGACCGAAAGCTCCGCTATCGGCGCAACAATCCAGCACGTTTTCTGGTAACTAAGCGTGTGAGTGCGAAAAACGACTTCTCTTTTTTTTTTTTTTTTTTCAGCAGCACGCAGGGCTTAATCGGGCCAAGTTAAAACGACTTAGGCATGGCATCACAGACAGTCCATGTCGACAGTTTCCAAGACAGCTTCGTGTCCTTGTCGTCCGAGTAAAGGGACGGATGGATGGATGGATGCTATAGATACATATAAGAGCGTCCCCTTTGTAACGGGGCGGTGACGTGCGCCACCAGGCTCGTAAGAAGATTTAAGAACTTTTCTTTTTTTTTCTCTCTCTCTCTTTAAATTTTCCTCGTGCCTTTTAAATCTACTTCAATCAAATCGATCATACTATAGCACAGACTATGTGCTATAGTTTCTTCTTTCTCTAGCGTTCGTTTATAAACGAACGCTAGAGAAGGCAGTCGCCGCCCTGATGAAGACAAGTCCACTTGTCGAGACGTTGGCTCCTGCGACATTCCCTTTTCTAAATCGTATTTTGTGATCTGTTCATCTATTCAAGCATCCATCTTCCCCTGAGCTTCTCTTCTAGTTTGGATTCCTTACCAGTTAATCAATCCACGATTGACAATAAAAGCACGACTTCGATGTTCCCACAGTTTTCAACAGCGTGAAGCTCGCCTGAATATATTAATTTTTTTCGCCTTTGAAGCGTTGCGTGCTTGTACAGCTGCCCTTCTGCTTCTTTCGCCTGCTCTTGCACAGGCGAACGGAATTTGTGCATTTCGTGTATGTACCGTCAGTCACCGCGCTCAGATTTATACGACGAATCACACTTACTCAGAGAAACTACTTTCTGTGCTGCCGATTACGTTCGCAGCAAACGTACAGACGTATGTATTCCAACGCCTTGTAGCAAAACTTGGGGTGCGCGTCCGGTATACGCACTCGCGTGGTGATGTGGACAAGTTTTGGAGATAACCCTCGCGAAGACAGAGGTCGACAGAGGGGAACTACCGCAAACGTTCTTCAGCTACCAGTTCTAATCATGCACTCCAAAGGACACTCATACTGACACATACGATTGTACGTTAAATAAGTCTTCAGCAATCGAGACGCTGGGTATATATGCGGAGGCCCCATAAAGCCAGAGGCACATAAATTATATTTCACATTGGATCTCAATTCAGTGACGCTGCCAATGACGGGGCACAAAACTAAAGGTCCAATGGTGCCGTGTAGGCTTCGAAAAATGAAGTGCTGTATGACGCGGGAGTAAGGGCTAGAGATCGGTGCGGTCTCTTCAGCAGGGCAAGAAGAAATGGCGTTGCACAGTGCGTATAAGCGGGGTCCAGCGCAGGGAAAATTAACGGAATCTTACACCTGACGATCAATGCCTCCCGTGTGAACAGACATGTAATGCCGTAATTTCGGGCATATAAGCTTCGTGAAGCAAACGGATCGAAGAAAGAGCGGATATATGAGCAAAAGTCAGCCAAGCGTAACATGGCAGCCGCTCGTGGTCTAAGACCTAGGAACACAGCAAACCGGCCATGCAGTTTTTGTAAGCCTCGATGAACCCCGCATCCCGATCCGCTCGCGGCTGACACTTTAGTCGACGTTACATGACAACTCTGTAACTAAACTCCACTTGGAATGTTTCTTCAACTGTATGAAGGCAGACAAGATGTGCGGAAACCCGCAGAAGCCTTGCGTGGTGGACTGAAGTGTGTATATGTGCCTCATGAAATGGAAAGATGCTAACCGGTCCCGGTTAGCGTAGATGGTAGAGCGCGAACGCCTCGTAAATGCTTTGCTCAAACCCGAGTGTGCCCGTTTGGGTAATGCACTATCGACAACATTACGCGATAGAGATGCGGGATGCACTCATTTCGATGACCGTATAGACAGACCACACAGGGGCACAGGCACTGTTCGGCTTCATCGCGGACGGGGATTATATGGCGAGCCCGGTTTTGCGTCATTGCAAGACGCACTGACAGCAAAAAAACTATACTACTATAAAACTACCATATACTACTATAAAACTATACTTCGAGAGACTGCAGCCGAAAAAGGATGGCTATAGAACAAATTCAACGGAAGTCTGTCGAGGAGGCATTCGAGAATGAGTTCGAAAGAGGGCGTAAGGCATTCCCCGTCACTCCAGGAACTGTCTATAACTACGACAGAACCTATACACACAATCCTCGACTGTGCTGTCAGCGACATTTGACGCTTCACGAAGCTGTGCTCGGTGACTTCATCGTCCTGCAAACATGGCACGCAGCAAACATCCTTCGAGAGTGTGCTCTTGCGAGAACGCTCGAGCGGCTTGGCTCATATGCGCAAAGAAACACCGAATCCTTACAACACAGGCCTTCGTCATTTCATCGATACGATCAATACCAACTGGACGATCGTATCCAAAATAATAATAACAAACATGTGAACAAACAACCAAACATCATGAGGCAGGATCTGGGTCCGTATTCTCAGACGACCACTTTCGGTGACAGTTTGTCACTCTGCGTTAAGCATAACTACGCTCGTCCAATGACTGATCGCTCTGCGTGACGTATAATTTCGCGTGGCCAACGACCGAAGCGACTAAGCCTACGACCGAAGCCTCGACCAGCCAATCAGCACGTAATGAAAGCGTGATCGGCTCAGAAGTCGCAAAAGCATGCAATATGTACCTATAGTGCGCAGTGCGTCTCGGATAGGATTAGGCCCCTCATAGTTGCCAGACCACTCGAGGTCGTCTGGACGCGGTAACCTTTAGTGGCGCCTGACCGTGCGTTTTTCTACCGCTTCCCTACCACGTGACCGGGGCCCGGCCATTTCCCAAGATTCTCTCCTGTTGATTTTTTATGGCAAGGCTTCAAGATTGTCACGTGATGCCTTTCCCTAGCTTTTTTTTTTCCTTCCTCCGTGCTCGAAAGGAATTCATGTTCCGAGAAAATCGAACAGACCTATCTCCCTCTCTCTCTTTGTAACAACATTCGAGACTACTGGTGACGCCACAGCAAACATGACGCGGTGTCCTACGAACGAGATACAAATTCATCGGCGTTCTGGTAAGTGCCGCAGTTGGCATGTGACCTCTTGACCACGAAAGTGAGCAGCGTGATGCCATTTTCTTATCCACCTACATAGCTAAGCCTTCGTGTTCAGTCCTCCTTGAAGCAATGATGTGTATGGCGGTTCGCACAATCGCAATTATGAGGCGGGAAAATGAGGCTGCAATTCCGGTGCACGAAAACATGCACAGGTCTGTTAGTTTCAGTGGTGTGTGAGCAAGCAGATGTAGCATTCGGCGTGCGTGCGTGAGAGAGGCGCAAGGCGCAACACAGAGTTTTCTCCCCACAGCGAGCTCTCAATTTGCCCAGTAATTGCAACCATGCGCGTTTTCTTGAAGTTATAAAAGCCCGTTGCAAAGTGTACAGTGGTATTATCACGTCCTTCACGCTGTCGTCGCATGGCTTGCGGCAACGACAGATGGGTCCAGCTGCTCCTCTTTTGGCGGGAAAAGTTATCCACCAAACAAACGCAGGCAGCGCTTTACGCAGGAAATTACTAATTTGATCTTTCTTGGCGATCGACGTAGATTTCCACCGTGTGCTCCGCCTGGAATGGAGGCTGCAGTGACTTCAGTGTTAGTAGTGATTACAGTTAGTCTGCGTCACGCACAAATATGAACGGGTACAGTGTTGCGACTTGGACCAGTTGGTGTTCCACGCTTGTAGCGTAAGACAGAAAGAACAGAGATCATTGAAGAATGTTACGCCTGAGCAACTATAAGTGTAACTTAGGTTTGAGGTTAAGGCTAATCTGTGCTCCAAATCGCTTGTCTTTGTATTCACTTGCTTTTTGCTGCTCTGTGCCCTTGTTCAATGTCCCCTCGTTCCTCTCCAGCGGGTGAGAAAGTTTCCATTACTGGGTTGAACACGATGAGCACATCAATGACTGGCATTTGGAACTCGGGACAACGTTCAGAGAGAGGTCCCCGTTTTGAAGGTGCGGCTTTTCTCACTGGCTACGCGCACCACATTACACATTGTTACGTACGTCACAGATCCACCATTCACAGAAGAGTTCGCAAACGCATCACTCATAACGCTGACGCCTTTTCGTCATTTTGTCGGTCCCAGCAACAAAAACTCGCTTTTTTTAGTGTTCACGCGGCGGGACAGCACGTGTCCGGCTTCTCTCTGCAAGAAGTCCAGACGCACAAGAAAGCACTCGACGACCGCAAAGAGAAGACAAGCCCGGGTCTTTTTTTGGCTAGGGCGTTACTTTGAAAACTCTGCTCGCCAACAGGCCCCAGGAGCAGCTCCCCCCACCTCCTGAATTCCTCTCTTAGCAGACATTACGACAGCGGTGGAGCCGAAAGACACTCGCAAGAGATACGACGACGACACGGCATCCACGGCGCCAAAATGGGCAGCTGACGAGTGTCCAATTGAGGCTGGCTTCTTTCGAGGATGATGCATGACGGGGAGCACACAGTAGAAGTCCCGTCCCGACCGCGGTATCTCAAAGAGAGAGGGAGAAAGACTATTGGCGGGCACAAGAAAGTCAAAAGCACCGACGCCGACTGTTCAATCGCGAGGCAAGGCAACGCATATACGCGTAACGACACAACCGCATGCACGCAAAAATACAAAAAATAAACAGATCCGCAGGAACGCTGCCGAGAGCGATAGAACGAGTCTGCCGAGCCGAGCCAAAGTTGGCGCGGCAGAAACTGGTTATGCCACGGTTCGCCCAATGCAAAAAAGGGCCGGTTGCTGCGAGGGAACCTGACTGCAGCCGCGCGGCAGCAGCAACGCTAGCCACGGACAGCGCCAGACGGCGACGAAACACGACGACGGGGCGAGGACGCAAGGACTCATGCAAAGAACTCGGGGGAACCAGCGACCCCCGCCTAGAAGAGAGTAATCTTGGCTGTTAAAGTGGCGTTGCACTGCGGACTCAGTTAAAATAAATCCGGAGAGAGCGCAGCGGTGCCCGCCGAACAATACAAGCTGCAACGCGGTACTTAAAGAGAGCACACGAGGTTGGGCCAGCAAAGAACAGCCCTGGGTTGGCGCTCGCGGCCGTGGCAAGGCAGGCCGTCGGCTCACACTGCGATGTCACGACGTTCTCGTAAGCAGTTGTGAAGCGTGCAGACCTCCCCGAGCGAACGTACCAGCTGAAGCGGGAGATTGTTGGCCGAAGGGTTCGCAATCGCAAACCACGTCGGGGCGCAGTTATAACTGCGACGCGTACAACGTTGACCCGTGGGACGCGTGAACGCCGCACAACGCGTGACAACACCGTGAAAGTGGCCGGCCCGATTGCGATGCGACATTTCGTAATTCAGAGAGTTCGGCGGCAAACAGATGCTGCTTTTTGGCCGGCCGAAAAGAAGCAAAGAGCCTGCGCCTGCGAGCCAAGGCGGGCGAGGTACCGGGGCGGAGACAAGTGGCAACTCGAGATCGGAAGACCACTCACCTCCCAACTGCACCTTGAACGAGTCTCGGCGAGGCTACGGGCCGATGATGCGTGTATCCGATGCACGAGTATCCGAATCGTATCCGCAACACCCACGTAAACGCGAACAGCACAACACGTACGCCGAGAACCACAACATAAATATTAGAGCACTGTTTTTTTCACACGCAAAAATGGATGGACTCGCGCATTGCAGGCAGCGAGACGACGGCGTAGTAACTGACGTCAGAGCTCGGGTCGCCCTGGCTCTTCTCTCATTGGTCGTGGAGGTGTGGCGGATGCGGCGCGCGACCAATCGCAGCGTCGTCGGTAAACAAGAGACACAAAAAGCAAACAACGGACGTGTGCCAGAGGCGGCAGCTCGCGGTGACTGGAAGCAGCTTCACACTCATATTGCCGTGTGCTGGCCTTTGAGATATGCACCCGCCGCGTGCAGTTGAAGTCTCGGAGGCCATAGTTAAACACCTAGAAAACGTGCGATGAGGGCGCTTCCTGCGATTTTTTTTTCTTTTTTTATTCGCGCTCTCCCTTCGCAGCTGCCATGCTGTGACAACTCATGCGCGTAGAATAGTTTGCAGGTGTTCGCTAGTAGTACAGTTTAGCAGTAGTAACGCGTCTGCAAAATCCCTGCTGTTATAGCGCTTTATTAAACGCACTAGTGCATACACGTTTCAGTGCATGCAGTGAACTACAGCGGATGTCACTTGCCGCCTGCTTCTTCTGACACGTTTATTAGCATGTTCTAGGGTGCCTCCCTTGCTAAGTTCAAAATGCAGTGCTGGAACAAAGCATCCAGAGTTAGTACTCACCAAATAGTCACAGGCGTGCGCACGAAGGAGCACCCGGAGTCGGGGGCGGCACTTAGCCTAGTCATGTAAGGGGGCGTCAACTAACTTCCACTGGCCCCTTGCATTGTACGACGTCATGGCCGTAAGATCTTCAGGGAAGGGGAGAACGTTTCGGTGAAACCTAGATAGCCCTAATGGAGAACTCAGCTTCCAGGCACCCCAGCGCGGTTCCGCTACACAGCACTGCTTTCAATTCCTCACCCCTATTCCGTTCGATCTTTAGAACCCCAGAACATTTATCGCTTAAATACAGAGCATTCTTCTCACTCACGCTGTTCTTTTCTATTGAGCCGTGCAAAAAGAAAAAAATAAGCCGCTTGATGCATCATAACGTCATCATCTATCGCGGAAACACCTTTTAGAGCGGGGACTGCTCGCTTGTCCCTCATTGTGGCCATGGTAGGGGTATTGAAGAGTCACAAATGTTAACTGCATAGGCCCCCTGTTCAGAACATGCTCTCCTCTCTACACTTTTGTGATACACTGCGAGAGGCAAATGAGCCAAGGGTGTGGGACATGGAAATATTTTCAAATTCATATTGGAGCAGCGATAAGTGTGTCTGTGCAGCCTGCTGGCATGCAATGAAGGAACTATCAGTACCTTCCTGAACTGTGGCCTTTGAAGTAATGTCAATGATTTGGCACACACATATTTCTTTACAACTTATGACAAACTCTTGCAAGTTTACATTGTTCTGCATCAACAGTGTTATCAAAGAGAGAGAATAAACATGTTTACTTGAATTTACATTCGACCACCTTGGTTTTCATCCAAGGAACCATCTATGAACACGTGAGTGGGAAGCATGTTAGTAATGACCCACAGATGAGGTGGCAGCACACAGACTTGCACAAGCAGTGCTTTTTTTCGGTGCGTGCCACTAATATTAATTACAGCATTTTGCTTCAACCCTTGGTGTTCAGCCAAGCAATGAATCCAAGCTTCGTCAATCTAGTTCCCCTGTTGCTTGGTTCATCAATGCTCTGCTGGGTGACAAAGGAAGTCTTCCTTTCTAGTTCCTTTCTCGAGGTTGCATTGGTACATATCCCCACAAATGTGAACAGAAACAGGCTGATTGACAATACCTCAGCACATATATGGTCAATCAAATAAAAGCCTGCAATACAGTAATCTGTACAAACTTTCATAACATGGCTAAACAACATGTCACTGTCCCTTAGAACTACAAATGAGGAAAGCGAGAATTTTAATACTAGAGTATTTTCATAAGACTTTGAAGTTGAAAGTAAGTGAATTGCATACTTCGTTTTTATAGCATGAAGTTAAATATATATAGTACCTACCTTTGCTGAATTCCATGCTTCGGGCTGTGTTAGTGCTACTTGTGCAGAGGTGCCCATTCTTTATGCAAATTACTCCACAACCTACTTTGCTTCGGTAAATAACCTCCAGCAGCAACACACCCATCGCAGTTTCACAGAAACATGCTTTCAGCTAGCTCCAAGTGCATTTTGCCTATTTGTGCAAAAATTGCCTGTTGGTACCATTTTGGCACAACCACTGATGTATTTTTAAACTGTCATGTCTATTTCATTGACAGGTTGCAAGAGCTTTGAACTTTATTTTATCACTGGAAATATATATTGAAATCAATGAAACTGCTACAAGATCTCTGGAATAGCAGTTCTGTAGGAACATTATGGACGTGCCAAGTGCAGACTCAGATTTCGCGCAAGTCCGTCTACACTACAATCTCTGGCTCTCCGAGCAGTCTTGACAAGAGCAAGCAGCTCCTCCAAAGTTTGCAGCTTGGCAATAATATAACACAGCTGCGGAGCTACGAACTTGTGCGATTTGCAACATATCAAACCAATGTCTCCTTTTATCATTTTTGCCACTGCTGCCAGTATTGCTCCCTCCGTAGCTAATGCATAGCTTTACGAATACCCCATACCTTAGTTCTTTACGTAATCAACTTCATATGGGTTCAAACTTCTTATCTGAATTTAATAGACTAGACCCTACAAACATTTCAAAGCTCCGCTGCCACAATGTGCATTAACGCGGCTCTAATCTCAATGCACATTAACCCTTTAACCAAGCAAATGTGTGCCACTAGCACTATACTATTCCTATGCTAGCACAGTAAGCTGATGCAAGCTGATGATCATAGCCGGTAAGACACTTTCACTAAGCAAAGCTTGAAGAGTTGCTATATGCTTCTTTCGAGGCATATAGAAACATCTGAGAACGTTCTTAGCTCTGTTGTGACTGCTACAGAGCAAGTTACCCCATCTGCGGTGTCGTACATCAGACAAGAGGAAGTATGCGGCACACTGTTGACTCAAAAATTGTTTTTAATAAAGTCGGTGTATAAACATACAAAAATTGGTCACACTCAAACTGCAAAAAGAAAAGTACATCATCCTACACTGCCGGCAAAAAAGAGCCATCCGTGTTGGTAATACTTTCGAATATCTCGCTCAAAATATATCGATCACTAAATAAAAACACTGCACCTGTCACAACTTTCCTATTCAATAGGCAGTAAAATAGTAGTGCACCTCCGATCGCGAAAGACGTCGAAAGGTGTATCCAGCTACATTGCGGTCTTACACAGTTATGGAAGGAATGTCAGTTTGGCTTATCAGTATCAAACAGGGAAGAACCACGTCCATAACCGAAGAGATAAGAGATGGTGCGTATTACACTGTCGCAAGCGCTGGTGACACCAGCATGGGGAATGAGGACCGGATATCCATTGTGCGTGACGACCAATGACAGACGAGACTCTACCAATGCCTCATATATGCCTTCCTTGAGCATTTTAATTTTCAGGCTATCCCGTGTGACCTAACTTATATTACGACGGGTGTATACGAGACCAGACACACGACGGATACACGCAGACACATATAGATCTAACATGGCAAAGCCAAGTATGATTGCCAACACTACATCTTTCGGGAAAATCAGTGTTAAACACCAGTAGAAATCGCTCGCACGATGAGTGCATCACTTGAATCGCAGTTCAACTCAGCTGAATCGTAGGAAACATTTAGCCGTACATAACCTCCAAAGGGTTGTTCATAAACGTGTGGTGGTTAAACAATCCCAGACCATCACTAAGAGAATGAAAAGTCTGCAACTATGTCACATAAGTACCAGATGAGAATCATCAATATGCACGTCTTTTACCATCAATGCCATTAAAGCTTATACAAAGCAAGCACTGTTGAAGAAAGGTGCATTTGCAGATCAGAGAGAAATTAACTTATGTCTAACTGGCACACAAAACTATTTTAATTAAGGGATAGTTTTGGCCTAGAAAGTCGTGTCCTAAGGAACAGTGAAGGAAATCATGGAGTGAGATACGCCGCTGCGTTGATCCGAGTCGAGCCTTAGCCTGATTAAACTCCGTAGCCAGACGGTTCAGGCGGCTCAGTACTCCCAAAGTGTTGCTTGGCTTGGGTCTGCAGCACCGGCCTTGAAAGCGCCATTCTTGTCAGCATTGAGGTAAGAACCCTCGGCTGTCTTCAGGCAAAGGCGCGATGGTTCACGCAGCTCAACATAGAAGCCACAGCTGTCATCGGAGTCTACTGAAATCGAGCCATCCTCGGCGATGCCCCAGTACTTTCCATTGTTACCTGCAATGAGGGAAGCTGTTATTAGCAATGTCAAGCAAGACTCATCGATCATGAAAAGTGCTTGTTTTACAACATTGCTGCGTTAGTGCACCCTGTGACATTACTGGTGTCGTAGTAGCAGTCCGCAGGATATTTGATGGTTCATTGGCTGTGCCAGCAGGCCATATGATCTTGCTTTGATGAATTAGGTGTAAGTGCACATTTAGAATCTAGCAGCAGATAACCTTGCATAGCACGTGAACACCTTAGACTTTCTACTAAAGAAAGAAAAGAAAGGAAAGAATAATGGTGAGAAAGAAATGGAGTTTGGTGCCAGGGTTGGGGTTCGAACCAGGGCTCCCACCCTCTGAAGCCAAGTGTCGTAACCATTATGCCACACACCCACGCTAGGGAGGTGTTGCATTGATGTTTCTTTGGTGTTGCTTCTGCTAATGCTAGTGTTTGATTCAGGAACTGGATTTGTGAAGGGCATGAGCGTGCTTAATTGGCTGTCAGAAGGCCACGGCTTTGCTGTCTGGCATATTTCACTGTGTGGAAGTGGCGTTACTTTCTTTGAGAGAAAAACTGACAAATTGTTTTACAGTACAGTGAATGGAAGCTTAGATTACACAGCACTGATGGCTTCTTGTTACAGCTGATTTATTCAGTTATAACAAATGAAACTACAGCTACAAAACTGTAGCGTGTAGAGAGAACACTCATGTGAACTGGAAGCTATAATACTGCATTGACAGTTCAGTGCTGAGCACAAGAGCAACCACCATTCCAACTAGACCTATGAAAAGGCATTTAGATCACTTAATGGTTAAGTATAAAACTCACGTAACTTAACAAGTGCCACTGACAACCACATTGCTGCATAGATCAGTTGAGCAGTTGCCGTCTGACAGCGTTCCACTGAAACAACAGCGTTGCCCAGTGCCCGGCACATTATCCAGCATTACAAACGAGATTTGAGCTAGTTCATACGAGTCATTGACTTTAGACACTGTTGTATCCTGTACATAGTTCTGGCAGTTTCGGTTTAGTGTTTAGGTTGGCAACACTGTGTCCTTGTGCTTGTATATATTTGTGGAACGTCTATTAAAACGGAGAGTATGCAACCGCTACCCGTGAGTGCGAGTCACTTCACCCATCACAACAATGGCGACGAAGATGGGATCCCTGCTGATATAGTTCCCGGGTGATAACCAGCCACGCCCCCCAGATGGCTTTTGCCGGCATCGCCCCACCGGATCCGTTCCTTCCGACACCGGGTCGTCCCGTGCAGCCATGGCCCCGATGGCACGACATGTTCAAGGTCTACCTGCTGGCGTCCGGTGCTTCAGAGTTCTCCCCAGAGCGACGCAAGGCTCTTCTACTACATTCCTTGGGACCCGAAGGTCAACGTATCTTCAATACTCTGTCTGTTTCGCAGGCTGCCGAAAAGACGGAGGAGGAAGGGACCGGAGCTACGCCCGACGTCTATGACTCCGCGGTAGCGGCACTGGCTAAGCACTTCGATACCACCTGCAACCTGATCGTCGAGCGCCACCGATTTCACCGTCGAATTCAGTTCCCAGGCGAGTCTATTCCAGAATACGTGACCGCGCTACAAGAGCGTGCCGCGATGTGCTCATTTACGTCGCAAGAAGAGTCACTACGGGACCAGTTTGTTGCCGGTGTGTCCTCGCATCGTATTCGGGAACGTCTTCTGTTAGAAGGGTCTTCACTTTCGTTCCACAAAGCAGTTGCTCTCGCGAGTCAAATCGAGCAGGCAGCAGTGGAAATGAAGGAATTTTCCATTTCTGTGCAACCAGTATCTGCGCAGTCTGGCACAAAAGGCAGTTCATCGTTGCAATCACCGAATTCACTGCCGCGTGCTCGCACTTTCAGTCAACGCGAATCGGGGAACCGCCCCCCATCTCGACAGCGCTCCCCATCGAACTCGCAGCAACACGCGATTTCTTCGCATTGCTTCAGATGTGGTTCTAAGCAGCATCGCGCTTCTTGGAAACGCTGCCCAGCTAAAGGAAAAAAATGCTTCTTTTGTGGCCGTATTGGACATTTTGAAAACGTTTGCAACCAGAAGCGGTCGCAACCTGAAGAACTTGGAGGCAGTGTTACAGCGTATCAAAGACGCAGGTCTGAAGCTCAACAGCAAACGTGTGTTTGGAGTTCAGGAGCTCGAATTCTTGGGCCACAAGGTGACACCTTGCGGTATTTCGCCGCTCCCAGGGAAAGTGGACGCAATTGTGGAAACCCCAGTTCCAAGAAATGCCGCTGAACTCCGCTCCTTTCTTGGGTTGGTGGAATACTACGCCAAGTTTGTGCCACACTTGGCCGAGATGGTTGAACCAATGAGGGCTCTTCTTAGGAAAGGCGAAACCGTCACCTGGTCTGTTGAGGTGGATAACAGTTTCCGCGCGGTAAAGGCGGTATTATCTTCAGATCTGGTCTTGCACATGTTTGATCCTGCGCTTCCAATCATCATTTCCACTGATGCATCCGAATGTGGTCTAGGAGCAGTCCTCCAGCAGCACGCCGGTAATAAGCTTCGTACTGTTGCTTTTGCATCACGCACGCTATCTCCGGCTGAAAGAAAGTACGCAGTGGGTGAGAAGGAAGCACTTGCATGCATTTGGGCATGCGAACATTGGCATGCATACCTGTGGGGACGGAGCTTCACTCTCCGAACAGACCATCAGGCCCTCGTTTCGCTGCTGTCTTCGCAGGGCTCAGGCCGACGCCCTCTTAGGATTGCACGTTGGTGCACAAGGCTACTACGGTACAATTTCACGGTGGAGTACCAGAAAGGCTCATCTAACACAGTAGCCGATGCTCTTTCGCGGTTACCCGTTCATATGGCAGATGGAGAGCTGACTTTTGAGGAAGAAATTGTTTCCATGGTTCAACCAACTTGCCTGACCAAAGAGCAGTTTGAACAAGCGGTTCTTGCTGACGCCACTCTTCAAAAGGTGAAGGCGTTTGTAAATGGGTCTTGGCCCTCACACAGAGACTTGCCGGAAGGTCTGGAACCATATTTCAGAGTTCGAGACGAACTGTCAGTGGTGAGCGAATTGTTGTTGCGTGCAGAGAGGCTTGTAGTTCCATCATCTCTTGTGGCTCAACTGGTGGCAACAGCACATGAAACTCACCAGGGTATCGGACGCACCAAAGCCAGACTTAGGGAACAATTTTGGTGGCCCCGCATGGACGTTCACGTGGAAGAAGCAGTCCACAATTGTAGCATCTGTCAAGCAGCAGATAAATCGGCAAAGACGTCGCCTGCCCCGCTGCAACCTGTCGAGCTACCAGAGAGACCATGGCAGAAACTTGCAATAGATATCGTTGGTCCCCTGGAGAGGGCGCCTCCAGATTGCAGATTTGTGCTGACACTCGTAGACTACTTCTCAAAATGGCCAGAAGTACAGTTTTCAAGGGAAATTTCTACAAGAACCGTGACAGAGTTCCTGCTCAACGTATTTGCCCGGGAAGGCTATCCTGAAGAGATAGTCTGTGATAATGGGCCCCAGTTCACGTCAAAGGAATTTGTCAACTTCTTACAAGAACGAGTGATCCGTCTGTCGCATTCATCTGTTTATTACCCGCAGGCAAACGGACAGATCGAGCGCTTCAACCGCACGTTCAAGACTTACCTACAACTGGCCCGTCTAGAACAACGTCCGCTGCGAACTGCTGTACGGGATTACCTCGCCGCATACAGGTGTACACCACACGCCACAACAGGAGTGGCCCCTGCGGTACTTTTACATGGAAGGCTGCCAAGAACGAAGCTTGACATCTTCGGCTTATCTCCTGAGTCCTTCGCAAAGGCACCCTACCAGGAACTGGCCAGGCTGAGGCAACGTGTCAAGCGCAGGCAAGAGTACAGCAAAGCCTACACCGACAGGAGGCGAGCGGCAAAACCGACAACAGTGGCAGTAGGAGACATGGTGCGGGTGAAGGAACCATCGGTTTCATTCAAGGGTGACATCTCTTTCTCGAAGCCAAGAAAAGTCATCGAGAAATGCGGTCCAGCATCCTTCATTCTCGACGACGGCAAAACATGGAACGCGGCCAAGCTGTGCAAGGTGCCTGCTCGGCGCCCTGGCGACAATGGCCTTCAGCACCATTCTGCAGGGCGTGAATCTTCGTTAAATCATGATCCCGTAGATGCGACGCTTCTTTCTGCAACATGGCAACCAGTGTCCGCCGAGGCAAGTGTTCCCGCAGCGAAACCTGTGCCTAGTGCAGACTGCGATTCCAGGTCGCCAACAAGATCAGCCGCCGGACAGTTTCCGGCTTCAGAAACTGTTTCACGCCCGCCCGTGAACACTACAGAAGAACCTTTGGTGTCGTGCCCACCTGGTCGTCGCATTCAGCCGCACAGAGACAGACGGCGACCGGACAGATATGGTTATTAATTGTGAATGTATAAATATTCCTTAGTTGGTGGACCAATTACCTAATGCATTCAATATTTTTGGCATGTGTATAGATAATTTTGTGTATATATGGATGTGTATTTCTTGCTGTGTATTTCTCGTTCCATATATAAACTGTGCGCGATTAACCTATACTAACGTACTAACACCTTCCCAAAATAAAAAAAAATAGAAAAATAAATGAGGGAGGGAAAAATGTTGTATCCTGTACATAGTTCTGGCAGTTTCGGTTTAGTGTTTAGGTTGGCAACACTGTGTCCTTGTGCTTGTATATATTTGTGGAACGTCTATTAAAACGGAGAGTATGCAACCGCTACCCGTGAGTGCGAGCCACTTCACCCATCACAACAGACACCTAATTAGCGCAAAAAAGACGCACTCTAGGCCTCTGGTTCTTTGTCGCATGCATGGTATTCCTGCATAATTACATATGCCCCAAGTCCGTTATTAAGCAACGTGGATCTACAAAAGTGCTCAGGTTCATTTATTCCCTCACTGCTATGCAAGGATGCTCATATGACAGAAGGGGTCGCAAGCATTACACTAGAATGCATATAGACACTGCCTATCTTGTTTTACAAACTTGCTGCAGTGCAGTTTCTGGTAAGTGCACAACAATACACTGTTCCCAAAGGCTACCCCCCCTTATAACTGCACACTCTAGCGCAGACATAACAGTAGTCATTCTATCATAAAAAACTAGAAAATTGCATACATTCTAGTACAAGCACATAATATTTACAGACCCATTTTAGAAAACAACCTGACAGTCCTTCAAAAGCAGGGCAGGGTATTGTGGTATCATTTTGCACCAGATAAGTAGAGAAAATAAACGTCAACAGTTTGCTTAGCTGAAAATGTTCTCCAAGGAAACCCGAGAAAAGTGACCAAATATCTGTAAGCTCTCAAATATTTGTTAGTCATGCCTTAAAAAAAGAAACAAACCTTGCAGAGCAAATGAGCCAGTATTTTGATGGACTAGTTCATAAAGTTTCACAAAGTACAAGCTTATGAAAAATAGCCTTTCAACACATTGTCACCATTAAAGGCAGTGCAAACAGCATGTACACAGAAGAGGAACACACGTGCATGGAGCAAATATGTGTTGTCTGTGCTGAATTTAATGATATCGTACCAACTCGCCCAGCAAGACGCCCTTCTGAAGTTCAACACATCGGCAAGCTTTCCCCATCATCTTCACATTACCTCCTTCCTACTTTCTTCTCACGTATGACCATCATTTCTAATCCCATTGTTTAATGCTTTGCCTTCGATTTCCTTTGAAGCTTTTCTTCACTTATGAATTATCAGGTAGGCTAAACATACCTGATAATTAAAAGGTGGCACATTCCAACTACTTAGCAGTCCACTCAGTCCACTTACCTTCACTCAGTCCACTTACCTTTCTGAAGCGACATCACTGCCCGTCGTACGAGACGAGCTGCTGACTGAGGTTGATTTAAAACGAATTTGCGAACAAACAAGGATAGCTCATGGGTCGTGAACGGGAGAACGGGGTACCTTTGAGATGACAGACGCCACGGTCAGCCCGCTCCACATGAACGACCTCGTAGCTAGCTCTGTTGCACTCCAATCTCGGTGAGGACGGCCCCTTGCGACCGACAAATCCCTGGTCGCACCTGAGTACCAGCACGGGACGATTGACCAGCGCAAAGTGAAACTTGGCAGCAGGGTCACCAGGCTCGCAGTTGGCGAACAAGTGGCCGCTCTTCTTGGCGCCGACCAACTTGCCATTGCTGGCAACTAGGGTGACACTGCCATCAGGCTGCCAGCAAAGCTCGAAAAGGCTGTTGGCAGAGCTGTACAAGAATGGATGGAGAAAAAGTGTCACGGACACTATGCACCATGGGATAAGTAGAAGCATTATGCCCTATGTGCATGCACATACCAAGTACCAATTTAGGAAATAAAAACATTCAGACAGGACTAACTCAGGAAGTGCAAGGCGCTAAGACAACGAAGGACAAAAGGAGAGCAAACACACACATATGGGCAGCACTTACAACAAAGATTATTCAGGAAAAGCACCATATATACCAAGCACTATCATGATCGTCAACACGCAGTCGCATTCAAAAACAATTCCTTTGATAATAATGGAATGGACGCTACACTAACACACTTTTCACCAGCTTCATTAATCCTATGTGGGACGTATACAAATATATGTGAAACAAACTGAGCAGTGCTTGAATGACAGGCTGAGACAACATAACAATAATGTTAGAAATTGCAGAGACTGCGAATGTACTGCGAACTTTCATGCCTGCTCTGTAGTCGCTAGAAGCCGAGGTAGATGGACAAGATTGGTAATTGAAGCGAAAAGGATTATGAAGCTTGTGACAAGTGTTTTAGTGTTGCCGTCAATTTCCTTATCGTAAAAGGAATTGTTTTCGAATGTGACTGCGTGTTGACGATCACGACAGTGCTTACTATATATGTGGTGCTTTTTCTAAATCAACATTTTGGAATTTGCACCCATGTGCGTGTTTCCTCTCCTTTCGTCAGTCGTCGTAGCACCTTGCACTTTCAGTCATGTATAACCAACATGCCCAGTCTTTCATCCTCACTTCGACTAACTCAGGTTGTTACCTATGTGTAGATGTACTACGCACAAGAGGATGGATGAAGGCAATGTTGTAATAACAGCAGATAGCTGATGCTACTGTAGTCAACACCAGCACACAGGGCCAGTCCTGCAAGTGTGTATAGTTGAATACTACATTAAAGGCCAGGACTCCACCACTTGCACTTTCTGTAGTGGTAAATTTCCTTTTAACCATGGCAAAAGCATCGCTCTTACGAGACGATGCCTAGTAAGCTAGTAAATGCACAAAAAGAAAATACAGGTACACGAACACGCATGATGTCACAGATTTTTGGTAGTGTATGCTAAGGCTGACAGTTATTTGCCAGTAAAAAAAAAAGATACACATTGCACTCTCAGGAAGCCACAGACTTAATATAGCATGTTTAAGAGCTTCATTAAGCCAATGTGATGAGAGTACAAAAAAGAAGGGGAAAAAAAAAAAAGAACGGAACAGGTTTCTTGACATCCTGTGCTTTAAAGCTGTGGAATGAAATTCAAGAATGAAACTGACATTCCTTTTCTCTACTAATATAGAACCTAAAGCGGCACAAGTAACGACTGCAGAGTTCCCAAAATACAATTCACCTGTCTAAACAACAACAGTGTTTCACTTTAGTGTCCGTTCAAGGCAACAGAATGGCTATTTTAGCCTTACTACTAGTATATCCATTTCAAGTGCGATTGCTATATTGTCATGGTTCAATACAGTAACTGGAGGATTTCCATGAAACTGTCGGTCAGATGGTTTACTTGTAGATCTTGCTATGCAAAAAGAAATTGGTCGAGTAACTGTTTGTGAAAGTTGGCAACCCAAAGGTACGTTTAAAAAGCATGAACTGGACACGAATGAAGAGGAATGAGACACACATGCTGGCACCTCACTGCTTTCTATTATACATCTGTCCCTAGTTTGCGATTTTTAAATGTAGAAACAGATGTTTGGGCTAGAAGACGCCAGGATGAACAGTGTACACACCCTTTGTCTGCGTTGGCTTGAATGCCAGACGAGCTCTCGAGTGACCAGTACTTGTCCTGCATCGTACGGACAAACCAGCGGCCCGTGTCCTTGTCCCACTCTAGCTGGAATGTCTCATGGTCGGACACCTCGTCCTGGTTGGCAGTGACATCGACACCTGCACAAGAACATGCTGATCGTTAATCCCTTGATACAGCAGGTACTATTGGTTATGTGTTTCTTGTACTTCCATGCTTATGTGGAATTTCTGCCTGGTTATGTGGGTGTTCTTAGAGCTTGGCTATCAAGAGAGACCTTCTTCACAAATTCTGAATGTCTGCTGTGAGAACAATTCGGGTTTGCGAACAGGGGCTCCGGAACGTTTTTGAGAGCGGGGGGGCAAGATCCTTGTATGCTGTGTTTATTATTTATTTCTTCTCAATATTTGTTGGTTCTTATTTAGTTGTTGTATTAAATTTTACATATCTGCATCCTCGCTTATTTTACACTGGCATTATGTTTTAAAAATGGTGAGAAATTTGTGAAGTACTGAAAAGATGTGCTCTTCCCTTTGTTCCAGTGGAACTGCTAGCCAACATTTTGCTCAACCCCACCACTTCACTGCACCAGCCCTCCTGGGACTCAATTGTGCAAATGTGGCCCACTAGCTCTGGCAAGTTTGAGACACCTGCTATAAATCAGCTTGCAATCTACTCAGCTCCTATAACGATGTGTATAATCTACTATTATTTTATAGCTCTCTTGATATAACCAAGCACTATTTGGCATTTACCACCCTACCAGACAGAAAATACTGTTGAAGTGTTTAGCTTCAAATAAAATAAACAAAAACAAATAAATAAAGTAGATAACACAAGGAAGACATCAAATCTGGTGCTGGGCCCAGAAATGTGATGTTAGTGGCTTCTACTTTTGTGGTGGACGTTCATGATTTGTGCAAACTTCATCAACGCTCAGTTTAAATGGTGACGTTGCATTTAGGATAATTTCAGCTTGTGGAACTCCACTAATGAGGTACCACATCACAGACAAGTTTCCATGTTTAACATGTGTATCATCTGTCAGCCATGAAACTCATGCAACGGCACATGCATTTTCGTCAGTATGTGTCACTGTGCAGTAACGGGAAATGTAATGCACTGTAATTTACTATAAAGAAATACGCAAATACACAGTGCAACTACAGTGTGTCTAAGTGGGAGCTACTGATATCATATGCAAGGCAATGTCTAGAGTACGCCTCTTTTCGTGAATTAAATATGCAATTACACTCGACCTTCCTATCAGCAACACTTGCGCTCGGAAAGCAGGAGCATTACGAATTCATGTAGCCTTCTGTGCAGGTGCGCCTACGTCAATGAATAATTTGGCGTCCACTTTCAGGACAGTGGCCGCGACCTATGCCTGCCAGCCAACACTAGACGGAGCCAAGAGCACACCCATCGTGTATGCAATGCTGTTTCAATTATAAACACATACTAGTTCATACTGTTGTGTCAACGCTCCTTCGAAGATGCATGTAAGGGACAGAAAATTAAGAGGAAAGAGAAATCTAACTTATATTAGCAAACTAATTTACCACAATGCACAAAACATCACTCTTGCCTGAAGAGGGCACATGGCAAGCCAGCACATGCACAAGAATAAAATGCATGTAACGATGCTAAATTCACCTTCCCTAACAAGTTCACTTTGTTGTAGATTTCGTTACCGTCTAGCTAGGGCCTGCACAGCTAATTAGCAAAAATGACACGGTGTTCTGTGGGAACCAAAGCCTTAATAATAGCAAGTTACAGGAAAATCTTATGAAGCCAATCTGGCCCATGAAAGAAAAGAGGCCGAAATACATCATGTCACGTTCACATTCACGTGTATGGATTCACGCAAAGAAACAGTTATTGAATCTTCTATATAACAAATAGGAATTTAAAAAAAATTCCAAAATAATGAAGTACTAGCTCTTAACATGTTTCTTCTAGATAACGTGTAATGCTTGTGTGCTTGCAGTTACAAATATAAAAAACCTCAAGGTACTTCTGTGGTAGAATTGCTATGAAGTTCACCTCATCACCTAGCCTCATCACCATGCCTCATCACCTCATCACCATGCTAGCCTACAATTAGCATTGCATACCCGTGGGCCTGTGGCAAGATCCTCATACATGTATGTATGCTTTTCCATTCAGAATGACATCTGGCTGCAGTCAGCCTGCTTCCCTTGAAATACTAGGTGTCTACGCCGTTTTACTTGCTGGCATCACCGCTATTTTCTGTGAGCACGATAATCTATTGAATCCACCTAAGGACTAGGCAAATCAGTGGTGAACTGTATCTCAGTCGCTTATTAGCACAAAAATTCTTCAGAACACTCTGACAAAGCAAGGCAAAGAGCCCTTACCCTGCTTGACAGAGACATACTTTCCGTTGAAACCCACAAAGGCCGCCTGCGGCACAGAGTCTTCGAGAGAGAACAGCTCGTCACGTGTCACAGAGTTGGATCGTGTGCGCATCACTGCCTTGGAGCCGATAGGCGAGAGGTAACGAAGGTTTACGTCTCGCAGCGCCAGGTACCTGAACAAAGGTTAACCTATTTATTCACTACAGCGCAATAAGCTTGTAATACTTGCTCGCACATTCCAAATAGCTACTGCAAAAGAAACTGATGCAACATTCTAACTTCACAGTAGAAACATATCTTGCAACAGAATGATTATGTGTAAATGCACAGCTTAAAACATGTAATAATGTGAGACTATAGATTTTACATGCTCATTTGAATTATTCAATATTTCTCAATGTCTCTAGTTTCTCAGACCAGTGCACAATAAAAGCACTCATATAGCTTCAGTACATTAATACAGACCATTAGTTTTGTTATCGTTTTCTAGACTTTACAGTGGAAGGCTGCTTGGTTGGCTGAATGGCTGGTTTAACCTTCAGAATCAAGATGTTCTCAGTTCCATAACATGGCCACTTCTAGACCTTAAAGAAAAAAAATGAATCGGGAGTGAAACTGTTGTAAGGAACAAACCATGTGCTGACATGCTCAAGACTGTTGCACAACATCGACACATGCACATAAAGATCGCGAATGAATTACCAAAACCTAGAGAGTGCTCATCCTACTTAGCCATTTATCCATTTTTAGCTTGCTTCCACTCAGTCATGCTGCTGCAAAGCAAGACCTATCGAGGCAGTTACAACGCCATCTATGAAAAGGCCAGAATAATTGACCAACGAAGTCGTTACTTTAGAACATGTTAATTATTTTCTTAAAAACAAGAAAATTTAATGTCAAGATTTGATATGTGGTGTTTGTTTCTTAGTGTTTCTTCACTCGGTGACTGTTTAAGCCTCAGATAGACAAAAGCTTACATAAAAGCCGACAGTGTGACTAAGCCACGACCGGTGTCGCCTCCGTCACTAGAGCGATAGGCGCAACTGTGACAACCAGTGAGAGTTAGAAGGGCTGTCAAACATCAGTGTAACGCAGGCAGCACTGGTACACCAGCAGCATACAAATTTCAATGTGTGGCAACAGCCTGAATGCATTTGCTCCATTCCTCTTAGCAATGCAGCTAGAATGTGCATGTTCCTATTCTTTATAGACGAATTCTATCTCGGGATGCACGACTAACCACTCACCCAGAGTGGAATTCCAGGCTGAAGAGGCATTCGGGTGCGCAGTTCTCAATGAGCTTCCCATCGGGGCAGAGGTAGCGGTCGTTGGCCGTGTGCAGTGCATAGCGTCCATCCCTGAACTCTAGCGTAAATAGGGTATCCTCGCCCCATGGTGTCGCAGCATCTACTTGGATCTCGTCGCCGCTTGCCGAGAGGTGAGCGTAACGACGACGTCCAATGGACCGGATAGTCACCTTTATTGGGAAGCCGAGCAGAAAGGCATTAGTCACATTTTGGTAGTAACTTAAAGCGTCTGAACAATCTTGTGACGTGGGAGTCACAAGCACATTCAGTACAGGCCACTGCAGATGGGCTTCAACAAGGATCACTGAGCGAAGTCTTATGTGATTTGCAACTAAGATCGTACACTCGGCGCATGTTATCAGACTAACAGTACATATGTTGCCCCTGCAACGGGACTGAAATATACATCCGGTCACAATGTGCACGGAACCATTTGTAGCATGAAATAAGAAAATAGAGTTCTGTCATGAATTTGCATTACACAGTAGCCTGAAAGCGAATGTCTTACAAGAGAAAAGATCAGACGACACACTGGTCGGTAGTAATATTGACGCTGAGGCTGCTGCTGAGCGTCGATGGTAGCGAGGGAGCCGCGAAGAGCGTCTGCTATCTCGCGTTTCAACTTTCTCCGTGGTGGCGGCGCAACGCGTGCCTCTCGTGCACGCGCACGAGACGGAGACACGAGCCCTGGAGTTTGCCTGGGAGAGCCGGTCGAGAAGAGACGCCAGTGTGTGTGTGTTGAACGCTCTTAGCGACATACTTTTGTTAACCCTATTTTCGGGCAGAACTTCGCCCATAATAAATCTGTTCTTATACTCTCCTACCGCTACATTCTGGTGGAGGTGCGGGGTATGATTGGAAGTCCCCTGCGTGGAAGAGACCGGAGCCCCGATCCTCAGCTATTGGAGCCCGGAGAACTGACTCCTGTACACCAGCGCTCCAGCCGCCGCCTCCGAGGAGACCCGCCTGAATTCGGACCCCTTCCCGCTGCTACGACAACGCAGGCAATGTCCACTGCTGACACTGCAACAATGACTAGCCCGGCGACATCACCTGATCTCGTCGTGTACCCGCCGCGCGTGCCCAAGTCGTTCCACGGCGACATTTACGAAGACGTCGAGGATTGGCTGGAGCACTTCGAGAGAGTTGCAGACGTCAACGGTTGGGACCGCGCACGGAAACTTCGCCACGTGTACTTCGCGTTGGAGGATGCAGCAAGGACATGGTACGAGAATCACGAGGCTGTTATGACATCATGGGAAGAGTTTCGACGACATTTGCTTGCTGCATACGCCAGCACCGATCGCCGAGAGAAGGCCGAGAATGCCCTACAAGCCAGGAACCAACGCACGAACGAGAGCGTCGGTATGTATATTGAGGACATGTCCCGTCTGTTCAAACGTGCCGATCCAAACATGCCAGAGGACAAGAAGTTGCGGCATCTTCTACGTGGCGTGAAAGAGGAGCTTTTTGCGGGACTGGTCCGCAATCCGCCGCGTACTGTTGCAGAGTTTCGCACCGAAGCGACTATGATAGAAAAGGCATTGCAGCAGCGCGCCCGCCACTACAACCGTGACACCATTGGCGCGCCTGTCAACGTCTTTTCCGCTGGCCTAGGCAATAACGCGGAGGCGCTTAGAGAACTGGTGCGGTCTATCGTGCAGGAAGAGCTTCGGAAGCTGCAGCAACCACAAGTCGCCCCGACTGTTTCTTCTCTCGCCGCAGTCATTCGGGATGAGGTTAGGCACGCCGTGTTACAACCCCAGCCGGATGTGCAGCCTGTCTCACTCGAGCAGCCACTGCAGGAAAGTCGTGTGTCGACATACGCCGACATGCTACGCGAACCAGCTGTACAGAACGCCTCATTCGCCGCTCCGAGTCGCCGCCTGCCGGCTCCACGCAGTACACCCCTCCAGGGAGAGTTCAGGCCCCGAAAAAGCGACGTGTGGCGCACGCCCGACAGGACGCCACTCTGCTTCCATTGCGGAGAAGCTGGACACCTTTACAGATGGTGCCCATATCGACGGGTTGGTCTACGCGGTTTCTCTATCAACGCACCTTGCCCTCTTAACGGTGAACGACCGATGGAGATCGAAGATTATCTAACGAGAAGTCGACTTCCAGCTGCCGGTCCCCAACACGAGCCACGGTCATCAGCGCCTGCTCGCTACCGGTCGCCTAGCCCGCGACCATCTTCAAGTTCACCAAGGCGTCGTCCAGTAAGCCCGCGTCAGGAAAACTAAAGCCAGCGACCTGGGGAGGCAAGGCCGCTGACGTTCACCAAAGTGAAGAACCCCCGTCAAGGGCCCCGCGCAGCAGCGACGAACCGAAAGAAACGACCAAGATAGGTACGCAGACAATTTCTTCGGATTTGCTTATTGCCGTGGACGGGCGTGAATCGAATGCTTTAGTAGATACCGGTGCTGATTATTCCGTGTTAAGCCACGCACTCGCAAAGGAGCTCAGAAAGGTACTGACACCGTGGAGTGGAGCGCAAATACGTACGGCAGGATGTCACCTCATTACACCTCTGGGAAAATGCACGGCAAGAGTCTTGATTCGAGGTGTTACTTACGTCTGCGAATTTATAGTACTTCCGGAATGCTCGAGGGACGTAATACTCGGAATGGATTTTCTGCAGTCAAACGGTGCCATAATCGACCTCCAAAAAGCTAGCGTTTCTTTCTCGACGAATCTGGCCATTGACACGAGGGACGCTGATGATCCGGACTGCACTGCCTTGCGGATTGTAGACGCCGACGTAACTGTGCCACCACGATGCAGTTTGCTGGTTCGCGTAAGGAACGAAGCATTCGTCGATTCTGAGGGTATAGCTGATGGCAATATTGATCTGCTACTGAAAAAGGGTATCTGCGTAGCTCGGGGCATCATTCGCTTATGTGACGGGCATGCCAATGTTTTGCTGACAAATTTCGGCAGTGAACTTCAGCATGTCGCCAAGAACACTGCCATCGCCTTCCTGCACAGTATTAGTGCAGTGACAAGCGTATGTAGCCTGGAGTCAGGGCCACCTACTGAGAAAACTACGCACGACGCCGCAGCAGCAGTTACGATCAGCCCACATCTATTGCCAGCCGAGAAGAAAATCATGGAAGACCTTATAAATGAATTTGCAGAGTGCTTCTCTACATCGTCAAGAGTGCGGCGCACGCAGATGGTTAAACACCGTATCATAACGGACGAAGTGACCCGGCCTGTATACCCAGCACCTCCACCAGAATGTAGCGGTAGGAGAGTATAAGAACAGATTTATTATGGGCGAAGTTCTGCCCGAAAATAGGGTTAACAAAAGTATGTCGCTAAGAGCGTTCAACACACACACACTGGCGTCTCTTCTCGACCGGCTCTCCCAGGCAAACTCCAGGGCTCGTGTCTCCGTCTCGTGCGCGTGCACGAGAGGCACGCGTTGCGCCGCCACCACGGAGAAAGTTGAAACGCGAGATAGCAGACGCTCTTCGCGGCTCCCTCGCTACCATCGACGCTCAGCAGCAGCCTCAGCGTCTCTAAATGAATGGTGTGCCTTGAAAAATTCTTGCACTATCTGTTGTAAAGCCTCTTAATGTGTGCATGGTTTACGCTATCCAACACATCATATTTACAGGACCATTCAGAAGGAATGTACACCTGCGCTCACGAAATAAATGTAGCACATCATGGAATTCTTGGGTCATTTGGGATGAGCAACAGAGCAGCTCTCTGCATGGCTCAACATCTTTACAAAATGAGAGGGGGCAAAACACTGGCCACGCTACTGATCTTCAATATAAACTGCACTTTTCCGCTTTTCTCTGAAAAATGTTTGATAAAGCTTAAGATGATTCTGCATGCTCTGCATTAATTATCCTAGGTCGAAGTACAGTGGTAAGCATAAAGCCAATACATACGTGTATTTTTGAATATGCGGCCACAAGTGCAAATTCAAATTGCCGAGCCACTGCAGTGAATCGCACAATGAGATAAAAACACTAAAGAGCAAAGAGCGAAGCCCACCTGTGGTCTGGCCGCAAGGTGGACAGTCCAGAGCTCAGAGGGCCCAGGTGCCTTGGCGACACAGACCAGCTGGTCGGACGAGGCACCCAGGAAATAGCCGCGGTTGGTGTTTCGCAGCGCCCACTGGCCCTTGGCATCTGCGGACACTGTAATCTGGAAGATGGCGCCCGGCCCGGGCTCCTCGGCATCGCAGGTGACGTTGCCGAACTGGTCGACCGCCAGGTAGCGACCCAGATGCGAGCGGAGGCGCACTGCTTCCTCACCGGCATCGCAGCACGGCTCCAGAGACCACAGCTGCTTCTTTTTCAGGGCGGCTCCATTGGCGTTCACCTGCAGTTGGATGTCATGGCTGAAACTCACTTGGAGTAGAAAACAACAGGGGATTTTAGTTGCAGAAGCAGAACTGCCGCCGACACCTAGCGGTAGTTTGCTTAACTGCAGGAAATTCGATTTTCTAATTAGTCGCGTAAGTGCTCTTGTCGAAAGAAAATAATGAAGGTACGACGAGTTAATTAGTATCTCTCAGCAAATGCTTTACACTAGCAGCCAAGCAAAACGTGCAAGTCACAGAGATATTAGCTTTAGGCACCTCTGGTCAGGCTCCATCATCAGGTATCGCTACCAGCATTGCCAATCAAGTCCACTTTTCCGGTAAACTCGTTATTTGTAAACATTAGGGAGTTCACTGACAAACTAAAATCCTCTTATGTGTCTTCTCAAACTTAACATAGTATTCTTCATTTATTTGTTATAACTGGTAACTCCTTACGCCCACATTCGTTATACCATGGCTCAACTGTATCAGTCCACAATTAAATGGTCACGCTGCTAGGAATCACGAAATGTACTAGTATTAAATTATTGCTAAAGCTCTCCACAAAAGATGTACATGCGGCGCAAGACAGAGGAAAAACTTAAATTAGTTATCGTTGACTGAAGGTTGTGCTAGTGTAACAAGACATGAGCAAACAAACAGATCTTCATAGGGAAACAAACCACCCATTCAAAGCATACAACCAATGTCTGTAGCACTCTGTCTAGTTCTTGCCTTTTTGGGCTGAGGCAATGTTCAGTGCAGCTTGCAAAATACAAGCTTGCTTTACATCTGCTTCTCCAAGCTAAGTCGTGTGTTAACACAAGCATTTGAAATGAGTTATGCTTGCCTTGAAGCCAAAGGTCTCTGCCGTGAGGTACTTGTGGGCGCCATTGAGGAGGCCCACACTCCAGGTGAGCGAGCTGGTCACCGCTTCCCCGCAACCGTTCCCGTTCATCATCTTGGACAGGCTCCTGCACGAAGAGGAAAGGAAGGCTGTGTTCCCACACTTGCACGTCACAGATATTCTGAGAGGCTACTTTCCAGAATATTGTCCATGTTGGAAAATTTAAATCAACCAGACAGATTGTAGTAATGAATGTTCTGATATAAAGTGCAAGGATTGCTGGTTCATTTGTCAATGTGACAGAAGCCCTTCTGTTCAAATTTTGGCTCAAGTGAATTGAGTCCCTTGTCTCACTAAGATCCATAGGCATAAGCAGAGTCAAATTGGCAGGGTTTGGGCTTCTGTCCTGCAGTATCTTTACATCCGTTGTACATTATAAATACACACACGCAAAGACCCCACGCACATCCACAAGGCTGTGAAGGGTGTGCACAAAATAAAATGCTTGCTATGTCACAGATGTAGCATTGGTTTATTCGCTGACATTTGCCACGGAAGCACAGCAGCAGAAAGCATAGCAATATGGCTCATCATGGTGATGGGCCTTCTGATAGCTATTACCGTGGCCCACATGTGAGAACTTCAGAAAAATAAGCACAACGTCAAGAGTTTTGCAAGACACAGTTGGTGGGTCATGGAATGGACACAACAGAAAGAGTACAAAACCTACCTAAAAAGCAATCCTGTTTCTGAGAAAAACAAAGCAAAAAGCAAAGGGAGGGGAGTAACCATGGTGGTCAGCGTATGTAAAAAATTTAAGACAGCAGCACTTCATAACAATTGATACAAACAAAATGCAGGAAGTTCATAGTTTGCAAAGCACAATACTTTACAACTGCCTTTCTTTTCGAGCGTCACGGTTTTTCACTCAGCACAGAAGTGCAATACACAGGAAACACTAAAGAGCGTCATGTCTTTGTTAGCTTGCACACTTCTTAAACCGTTATGCTGGTCTGCATTCTAGTTCAACACTAGATTATTTGTGACAATAGTCCCTGTTAACCTTTCCTTTTTCACGTTTCACCATTTCTAAAGAATAAATGGCACCATTCCGATAAACCTATCCAGCTTTACTATTGCTTTAATTATAATGCAGGGTTTCTAAAAGTGTTTGAGCTTGATACGGCGAGTAGCAATACAGAGGTTTAGGACAACGAAGATTCTCTTCTGTCTTGGAGCGACAGCGCATTATGCAGCAGCATTAGGAGCAGCCACCCGGAAACCGCAGGCTCAATCTCGATCGGTGTCCACTGCGACAGAGGGCGTGACTGGTTTTAGGGGCGAAGCTCCTCTTAGTCTAACCTTGTCATGCGTCAGTTGTCAGGCGTAACCCGCGTGCTGGGAGGCAAGCGCTCGCCCTCGGCGCGTGCCTCTCTCTCTCTCTCTCTCTCCCGGCGCGTGTTTCCCGGCACGTGCCTCTGCTGTCTTGTGAAAGAGAGAGAGAGACAGAGAGAGAGCGAAAGGCGCGCGTAGGCTATGGAAACGTTGTTTCTTAGAGGAACACTCTACCGGCTCAAGAAGGAGAACGCGCCCTCACCCGCGAGAGACAAAGTTGGCGCAGGCAGCGTCTCCTAGCGAGTTTCTTGATTGAGAAATACCGACTGCTCGCGTTGGAGAAGCGTTCACCGGCAACCCATATATATGTATATATATAGGCACTGGATCTTGACTTGCAATGAAGTGCCGGTGGGAGATATTTCACTTGTGCATAGTTGAACCATAAGGATTCGTAGCGTGCGCGTTAACTAAATTAATCCGGAACTCGGCACGATCTACGACGAACATCCCGAGCTTCGCCCACTCATCATCATTCACTCCGTGGATATGCTGTAATTTTTATTCCTCCACTGAGTACGATAAAGTGCGTTCACCTCGCGTCCGTCCCGGCACAAAGACATCGTAAATTATGCCCCTGCATGACTCACATTAACAGAAGTACCATTTCTTCAAAACGTTGCGGGCAAACCACCGCCAGCGACTTGTGACGCATCTTCGATAAGGATGACTCAGCAAGCGGCGCCGCTGTTGTTGGATACGAGTAAGGCGCACGCGTATCGGCTTCTTGGCGCCAACTCGCGCGCACCTGACGCTTGTTGGTGAACGTAGCACATTGCATCGCCTATTCACGCATTCGCTTGAGAGTTGTGCAAAGCTGGACGGAACCACTACCACACCCACGACAACGAACAACCGTGCCGCACTCAAAGCTTGCTTTGCCGCAGCGCACGCAAATTGGGCAGTGAAGCACGCTTGCCGTGATAGAGGCGCGTGCACGCACCTGCAGGTGGCAAGCTCGTCGATTTTAAGCGCTATTTGGAATGCATGGTAATAAGGCCAAATATTCTTCACATTTGTTGCAACTGCAACTTGTTGGTGAAAAGAAACAAAAATGCCACGTGTTCCGTCCAAGTAGGTAGGAGGCGCTCGCCGCAAGCACTTTGCACTCAGAGCGTCGGCATCACGATTGGGGAAGGAGACTTGGGGAAGCTAGGCAGCTGATAAAACGCCTGCCTACACTCTTAAAAAAATATATAACGGGCAAGATGGGGAGACATTAACGTTGACGCCAAAGGTAAAGAAAAAAAACTAATCAGTAAATTAATAATACAAACGTACAGCGCTGCAAAACTTAAGCTGCCTCAGGACACGGGTAGCCCCGATTTTGAGTCCTCGTTGCAATCCATTGCTCCTTCGGTATCTCTCCGTCGTTGTTGTACCGATGAAAGTTATGTACAATTTTTTTTTTTTTAAAGGACTATGAAGCGAGGGCTACGTAATTCTTTGACATCGTTCCCTCACTTTATGCGACGACCCTACTTCAGGCAGCGCCAAACTACTGTGTTCATCCGCCCGCCACGACAGTTGATTTTCGCTGCAACACGAAAACGTAACGTAGCATCGAAGTCTAAACGGCAACGCGCTAACGCGTGGCGGAAAAGTAAACGTCAAACGTCACCTGGTCTCTAGAAGCATGGTCGCACACCAGAGAGGAGATGCTTCCGAGTCTTCGTACGGTACAATGACCCTCGGCTTCCACGAAGCTCACTTGGAAGATCAGATATCTTCCGCTACGGAGCAGAACCGCAACGCTACCACCTTATCAGTCGAGGGTGTGGAGAAGGCCAGACGCCGAGAGTTCTTGACGAAGAGCAGATTAGTTGGAACAGTGGTGCACTTGATGAAATCACGGCAGTACTAAGAGCGCAGGAAGTCTCTTCGAGGCAAGTATTCCGACAGTACGGCCTCAAAAACTCCAACACAATTTCCAGAAACCGCAGCGAAGATGTTCAAGCAAGAGCACGTTTACGCTTTCAGAGGTCGTCGGGAAGAACTCGCACAGCCTAGGAACACGCACAAGTATTGCAGTGGACGACGCCCAGGTTGCGCATTAGTGACGAGTATTCAGTCCTCCCGAGATTGCCAGAAAAATTTGAAGAGCACAGCGATGATTTCAAGAGTATTCGGGAATCAGGCGCAACGCCTCAGAACCGGCACAGGTCTTGTAACGTTGTGTGGAAACGAAGACCGCGAGCGTGGAGTATTCGAAGTCGCTGGCGCCGTTTCCTAGAGGCTTCGGGTATAAGGAGACGCAGTAGAGGCTTGAGGAGTGGGATTCACGGACCACAGCGGCGCATCTTGGTGGGGCAGACTGGCTAGGCGTGCGTCCACCCGGAGGAGCGACGAAGAAGCGGTGCTGAGGCGCCGGTGGTCGAGGCGCGTCTGGCCCATCCGAGTCGACGCCGAAGCCATTTGGGGCCAGAGAGCGCGCCGCCCGCTAACCCAGATGCGCGCAGGCCGAGGCCCGCCCCCCGCCGAGGGAGAACGGTCATCCGACGTGTGCAAGAGAGGAGGGGGGAAGGGGGGTTGGACACGTCACCCCTTGCACACCGCCGTCGCTCACGTTATGTCACCCAGAAAGAAAAAAAAAATAAAGGCTAGGGGGAAGGAAAGGCGTCGCGTGACATTCTTGAAGCCTGTAAACATGTTATATGTGGGGGAAGTGCTCATGGTATGAAATAGGACTTCGCCACGTGATGGGCAGGCGGTAACTATTAGCCGCAGGGCACAAGTAGAGTGCAAGAACTGTAGACGGGAGGGAAGGGCTTAAGAGAGGGCCGATCGCCATGCTGACATCCCTTACAGGCCACCACCATGAGCCGATAATCCAAGCCACAGAAACATATCCAGCAACCAGACTGTGGCACAGGATGGAGACAGATTTTTTCTGAAAGGATATTCGTTTCGGAGTGCTCGTTAATGGCCTCTAGACTGGGGACACCACACATCAACGGAAACACTCACAGGGGGACGGCAGAAGAAACTAACCGTCAGTGAGAGCGTGTATAGATGTACTACATCGGCTCTCCCGGTACGTATATCGAACTCAGGATGCCAGCTGCTTCAAGCTCTATGGGGTTACTTGTTTTCTATAAGGCATTCACAACAAACATCCCTAAGAGCTCGAAGGTTGTGGCGCGAGGAATAATCGAGAAGGACGACGGATAACAGAGAGAGTTCCAGTCTCTTACCTGCCCTCGTCATTAGCGCTTATTGCTCGCGCTGTAACCACACAAGTATAAACAGAGTTACAACTATAGTCTAAACCACCATACGAGTAAAGCTTGCTTGGTTCGCAGCAGGAAAGTGACGGTATAGCGAATAACCCCATATAGCGAACTATATCTTTGGCGAGCAATTGGGACAGGTGGACATAGACGTTTTCCAATCCAGTGCAGTATACATGCATGTAGGAAGAGGAATCGAACCCTCTCTTACTACGGTGGGTCACGATCTGCAGCTGCTGGTGAGCTACGTATTATTAATGCGTTAAGTCGGGCTGATTGGTACTGACATACTGAAACCATTGTTTTCCCAGCCGAACAAATATGCGACACTGCACACAAGAGTACGGTACAAACGCTGGACTTCAATTGAGCTGTACTCACATTCTACACACCACGTGCACAAACATTTCGTTGCGCACGCGCAGATGCCACGTCACAATTTACGTGCTTTTTTTTTTAATAAATGTAATTGAAGGAGAGGTTGGTGCCCATGTGCGGCGCCGGCTACTCCTTCTCTTACAGGGTGGTGAACATCACAGAGTTTTGAACTGTTCATCAAAGTGAATGAATACAAGCACTCGGGCACGGACACACATATCACAATTTACATGTTCTCTGGATATAACATCGCCTACCTTCACTGCACCGTCAGACTGTCTCTTATTACTTAGGTAATCATTCTCCTTCTTCGCCAACTCAATGGAAGGCGTGCTTAAGCACCATATATCGCCTGCCCTGCGAATCCCCAGCGCCTTAACTACCTCTCGCTCTCTTGGTCGCTGGTTAGCTCTATACCATACGTGCCGGCGTGCGCAAGGCGAAGCGGGTCGCTCTGCAAGAGCCGCGGCCCGTGAACCGGAACTGGCGAAAACGGGCCGACTTATTGCGCCACTCCTCCTCCCCCTCCTCGACCGGTCACGTGACTCGCACAAAAGGCACCGCCGCGCTCTATCTGCGACGCCAGTCTAGCGGCACACGACGTGAATGTCACCGAACAATGCACAATGACAGCGCGACAGAAAGGACTGGCCTGGCCCTAATCCGCCGGACAGTGCACCGCGGTTGAAAAAGCCAGCCGGTGCTATACGGCAAGGCTGGAGCGGAGAGATACGCGCATTATGAAAGGAAAGCGGCTTGCCTATACCGCGCAAAGCTTCTGTATATACGTTTGCTGATTAGGCATACGAGCTTCTGTCTTCGTGTATAGGGTTGCGCAGCAGAAGAAAGGGGCCGAGTAAGGCACGCAGGACATGAAAGGTTTATTGTTCTGCGTCTTTGAACGCGTCTTTCGATAGCGCAACGTACTGTATACCGGTATGCATGGTTACGACCCGCCCGAGAAACGGCGCCTTACAGAGCCTTCCTTACGTTTCCTCTGTTCGCACAATCAGCACGGTATACATGCGTATTCACTCGAACCTTCTTAAATGTCTTACATATCAGAGGATTATCAGAATGATGCGAGTTAGAACTCACACGACCAATACGAGGACGATGAACATTCTACGACATTTCCGGGAAGTACGGTTGTATTATCTGAATCTCATCGCTCCGTTTTGAGTTCGAAGCAGCAAGGGACATCGGCGGCAATACTGTTCGATAGCAGCTAGATCCTCACATTTACAGTCAATGAATACGGGGCGTCCTATACAAGCGCTGCATTTCTATAATTCCGGTCAAATCCCGGAGGAAAAGTGAAAATACTGGGGAGCTTAGGTTAAATTATGTCAGCAGGATAATGATCACGACGAGATCATTCGATTAAGTGTGTGTTGTCAAGGGCCGAATCATTCGATTCGGTCAAACTTACATAGCCTTATGCGCGCTGCGCACACACAAACCGCGTTCAAGTTCCAACATATACATATAGTGGTCAACGCGGACAAACACGAAAGAAACGTGGAGAGATTAAGTGTTGTGATACCATTTGCTGCGGCGCCCGAAGTTCCAAACCTTCGCTTCCATGTTGCTTCGAGGGGCAGTCCAACCGGCCTACGTCGATCAATCAGTCTTGCAGTCAAGAGGTATATAAAAGAAGACGTTTTGAAGATCACCCAGCGCGGAGAAGCTGCCGCATGGTTCGAAGCAAGGCTCGACTCGACTCCTTCCGCAAAGAGAGCGACCACGTGTGGAGCGATCGAGATTCCGAGGCGGAGCGGTGAGGGCAGAGCATGCCAAGGCCAAGGATAACCACCCGGGGAAACCTCTCAAGCTGCGCCGACGACCACGCGCCATAGCAGGGGACGCAGAAATCGGAGAAACGCCACTCGGAAGTGCTCGGCGATCGCCTACGCACTGGAAGCGGTCCCTCTCTTACTCCATCAAGAGCTTTATATAGATTTATCATCCTCGGCAAGTTAAGCGCCAACAAAAGAGAGGCGGACAAAGGAAGGGGCCGGAACGCATGCGCCTGCTGACGTTTTGTCTTGTTAGCGCACAGACTTCCAAGGATGCGTATTTACTAACTATAGCTCGCTGTTCCGTTTAACCAGTTTTATTCGCGGGGGTAAACTGGTCGCACAGGGCTGGGATAAGTGGACATCTATAGGAGAGGCCCTTGCCCTGCAGTTGCCGTAGACAGGCTTCTGCTGCTATGATAATTCTATGATGCTGATGATGCTATGATGATTACTATTTTACTTAACCGGCCCGCGAGTAAATACGGTTGTACCTTTCTTTTACTTTTATTCTTTATTTCTCGGATTCCCTCACTCTATCTGTTGCAGTCACCCGGCACGCTTATTTCGTGATGCTGAGAGCAAGTGTACAATGTGCAGATAATTTACAGACACACGAGTGTCCAACTTGGGGATTACACTTTCAAGTCATCCTTTTTTTAAATATAACATTCACTTGAAAAGCGAAAGTATATGGGACACCTCGGGCCGCTAACTCGAGAACTACGAACCACTGACAAGTTCGCTATACGTCATCAGATCGGGCAGTCAATGAAGTCGCAAGTAAGAGGACATGGGGTTACAGAGTATCGAGCAATACAGACAGTTACAGGCACGCTGAAAAGACGGCATGAGCCGAACAGGAACGATGTGAAAAAAATTTACGGCTTAAACTAGTCTTGCAAACCAGGTATAACGCGAAAAAAAAAAAAAAAAAACAAGGAGAAGAAAAGCAGTGGAGGCATACGTCAGTTTACACGAATGGCCAAAACATTGCGCCTTAATTCAAAACAGGTCACGCTGAACTGCCGAATGCACCGACTTTAATTTTTAGACGAAACTACGTGCTTACAGGTACATGCGAGTAAAAGTTGCGAATAGACCGTATATAAAGATCACGCCCGGCTGACTCTCAGCGGTGTGGTCGAAGAACGCGATCCTTTTGCCGGACGTGGAGGGTATAGAAACTGGTCTGCGTCTAAGGTGTATACACACTGATCGATCGTCCGCTAGATTTCGTTCTTCCTTTTTTTTTCTTTTTTTTCATTTGCAGAAGCCTTGGAAGACTGCCAGCGGTGAACGTGGCACGAACGTTTCCAAAGCGATTACATTATAACGGGTCTCGGCGCTAATCTCTTTGTGTATGCCGCCACGTCAGCGAGTCGCCGAGTGGATATCCTATATCTGTCTATCGGTCTTGTACAGGCTGTCCCAGGAGTCTCTCCTCCATTACAAACATGCAGAAGGCGAGAAATATGTTACGTATAGATACATACCTTTTACCTCGAATCGCATGTGACGTACTCAAGTTTTCTGTACACAATTCCACGGGCATGTGCTCCGTTCATTTCAGGCCGCGGTAGAGGCAGTTACAGGCTTGCTTTCTCCACGGACATCACACGGCACCGCTGACTTGGGACGTGAATTCGTGAAAAATGTTCCAATGTTCCGCTTACTGTTATTCTGTAAACTGTACTGAACGTTTGCGTCGTACATATCGTACGTGTCTCGTGCAACACACACACACACACACACACACACACACACACACACACACACACACACACACACACACACACACACACACACACACACCGTTTGTGTCGTTGATTGTTTATTTTCCGTACAAAAAATGGAGCAATCAGCGCCAACCTCTCATGTAAATATGCATCAACAAAGAACAAAGTTCTACCTTGAGCGTCATTTAAACGAGCCGACGCGCACAGCGGCTCGAAAATGTGCGGACTACATTACTGGCGCGGACGCTGCCGGCGGCAAAACGTGACGAACAGTGCAGCAGCAGCAGCTAGACCCACAAACAAGAGACAGCTCCGGTGCAGAAACGATTGTCCAATCTTTCTATTTTCGTGTTTGTTTAACTATTTAACCGCCTTTTTAACGCGGCACAGTTCTGGAAACTCGTTAGCATTCGTAGTTACTGAGAATATACGACCGCCGCACCTGGCATATATATGCGGTTTGATCGCATCGCTACCCCGATGGTGTCCTCAGATAAAAAAGGACGCTAAATAAAGCCTTTATAACAGCGTCAGATTGCAAACCTATAGAGTGAAAGAGCTCGCGGCAATGCATCGGCCTTTTGAATCTGTCCTCAATAATTACAAAATGAGCCGTAAATATATGTATAGCGCCGCAGACAATTCAGTAGCACAAGTAGCACGCGGTCACGTACGCATGAAAATCGAAGTCCGCTGCACTGGACACTTCTGAACTGAATATGAAACGACTTGCGAAAGAAAGAAAGAAAGAAAGAAAGAAAGAAAGAAAGAAAGAAAGAAAGAAAGAAAGAAAGAAAGAAAGAAAGAAAACGAGCCGGTGCGCTAAATTTCCACTTGAGATTGTGTCAGGCCGAAGCGGCTTATGCATTTCTTGAGGCCCTGCAAGAAGCAGTAGGTATACGAGTCTGTGCGCTTTTAACGCTGGTGTATATTTTAACGCGTACCATCAGACGCCGCTACTGTAAAGTCGACATTCCGATCGCGTTTGATGTTGCTGCTGTGTGAAACCGCAAGAGCGGCTAGTCGCGGAGCTGCCGATGGCATATCGTTGGAATCGCAGTACATACATGTACTCTATATGGCGAGGAGCATGGCGCCTTCATTTATATAGCAGCCATACATGTGCTTCGAAGACGGTGTATTTGTACTGCGTCAACACTGACTTCGTGCATTGAAGTCGTGTCTATAATACCATAGTTTCGGTTTAGGTGCGTATTTGTGTGTGTGTGCGCGCGCACACACACACACACACACACACACACACACACACACACACACACACACACACACACACACACACACAAAACTATATCCGGGAGCCTTCTCTGCTAGAAATAGAAATTCAAATCGGCATTATCGTAACGGTATGGTCCTGAACTTTCACGTCTCATTACATGCAGATAGACTCCTCACTGGCTTGGCTTCCTACAACCTCGCCCCACCCTTTTTGTTAGGTAATTGGCTCTCCCTGCAAATTCACGTTTCGGGAATATTTCCCTTCATATATTTTTTTTTCATTTTAATAATGGCCGTAAGCCCGATACACCTTCGGCTGGTGCAGGCTACCCCCACATTATTTTAATATTGTTTTCGATCGCAAGGGGACAAATATAACACACACACACACACACACACACACACACACACACACACACACACACACACACACACACACACACACACACACCATATCATCGCGGTCCTCAATACTGAGCCCAGCCGTATTCCTCAGCGCTGTCAAATTCGCCATTTTGTCAGCTGTGATTGGATAACAGGGTCACTACGTGTTCTCTGATTGGCAGTCACAGCGGGTTATCACATGCGTCCAAAATTAAGCACCCCCGGGGCGCCGCAGTCACCGAGCAGCCGGGGCCGATCGCCTGATCCGCTTTGGCAGACTTCGACGTGTAACGCTGCGCAGATCTCGTAATTGTACGCATGGCCGAACGTCAACGTACAGAAACCGCTTTCCCTTCCTTTAGAACCACGCGCAACCCCAAAGTTTTCGTCTCCCCGTATTTTTTACTTTTTTTCTCTTTCGCTACAAACAGACCTCACGGCGTACAACACGGAGCCCCGTTTGGTATTGCGGCCACCAACCACCACGCACGGTGGCAGCGTTCAGATTCAACGCAAACGGCGCCGAACGTGCGTTGAATTTCCTCGCGGACCGAACCGACGCCGCCTATGTGAAGGAAGCAGAGATAACGAGCAGTACAAGACGCAGGCAATGCGGAAAACTAGCCCGAGGAGTAAGCCTCTTTTTATTTCTTTTTTTCTCCGCTTTCCAGAGGTCGTATTCTTCAGCGTCAAACAGAAGCGGCTTTCAAAAGCATAACGAGTTTCCCGCCGCTCAATATGCTACGGGGCGGAGCACGCAGCCTCGGCAACAATTACAAGGCAACTCTATACAGGCCAGTCACGAGAATCGATCCCTCAGACTCTTAAACAGAGACTTGTCTAAGCGAGTAAGTGGTTCCTTTGAGAGATGTGGCGGGGATATTGTCTAAACAAAATGAACAGTAGGACGCGGAAGTGAGGGCGCCGTAAGATAGGTGCTGCACGCAACTGGTATCTTTCTTGGTCAGCCCGGTAAGGTCTGGTCATCTATGCAAGGAGCGAGGATAAGTTTGCAGAGGACCCGAAAGCAAGCCATCTGCGTGTAAAGGTATATTTAATCGACTTTATCAGGATTTTGTAAAACTAGATCTGCGAATATTGTTCGACTATGCTGTGGTTACCAATCAATGGCCGACTTCCCTTTGACAAGAAAGTACCGTACAGTTGCGAGCAAAAGTATGAAGAACGATGGGTGCCACAAATAGCTATCTTTCTTTGCAGTCCGAGATTTTATTTTATTTATTTGTTTACTTATTTGAAAGTACCTTACAGGCCCCATGGGCGGCATTAAGTGGGGGGGGGGGGCATTACACAAAGTATACGTACACCAACACATCCAACACGAATCCCAACACGAAAACAATACGAAAGAAACAATTGCAAAACAATAAACTGAAAACTACAAGCTACATGTTGGTTTAAGTCAAGTGATTCAGCCCTAAGTGCGCCTGTTCGACCAATGTAATGCACTGGTGAAATTCCGCGTTGTGGAGCTGTGCTACCCGGGATTTATAAATTTTTGTTTTTTTCTGGTGCCATGGTATCCAGAAAATTTTTGCTCGTGACTGCACGTCGCATACGCAATCCCGCATTGACGAGCACGCGCACGTGGACAGGAAGAGAGCTGCGAGTCGAAGTGTGCAATATGTGATCAACATGGGAGCTGCGAAACACAGCACAGCTGCCGCAGTCTCTTCGAGGCAAGGGAAAGGATCAGACATGGGAGGTCACGGAAAGGACTCTGCACCACGCAGGGTACGCGAAAAAGAAGAACAAAGAAAAAGAACCATACGAATTGGAGGAAGAACTGATGGCTGAAAACTTCACGAAAAGATATAATGAATAGAACAAAAATAGAAAACATAGAAAATGAATAGAAAAAGGACGAGAGAGAAGCAGATACTGTGACGCCAACTGGTTCGCAGTCGGCGGCGCCGCGACGCCAGACCAATCTCGGGCACGCCGATTACCCTCGTCCAAATGACCTTGAAAGGCATCCCGCGAGAACTGGACAGCGCGCGCAGGGTATAGTAGGAAACGTCGACGAGAAGAAAAAAGCAAAACAAACAAAACAAGTTAAACAAGCGCGACGGCGGTGGGTGTTGCACAAACCAGGAAAAACAAAGAACAAAAAGACAGAAAAAGAAAGGAAAAAATAGCCACTCGTACGGTAATCAGAACGCGAGCGCAGGCAACGACCTGACGCATTGCCGCCGCCATTACACGCGATGCATGGTAGGACAGCAAACGCGAGAAAGAAACAAACAAACAAAACAAGGAGGCAAAGAAAAAGTTCTCAAGGGATGACTTCTCAAAGGTACTATAAGCACCTCGCCGCTAGCGTGTAGAAGAGACGGTAGCCGCTCCAAATTTCACGCAACCGAAGCGCGCGCCAGGATCGTAGAGCTTGCTGCGAGGAGTAATAAAGCACGTTGCACCGAGTAATCACCAGTTTCTATTTTCGGTGCCGGCGTGAGATGGGAGGAAGGATTACGCGTGCGCAGGAGTACACAGTGAAAGCCTCGGGAACGAACTATACGGCGGGCTTCTCGAAATGAGCGCCGCGTTACGTTATGTGAGGGGTGCGGCGGCGGCGGAGGCACACGTGTGTAATATAATTGCGCGTCACAGCTGCAGCGCTGGTGAGAACGCCCTGGCGTTGCGTATATACGCGATTTAGAAGGAAAGGCCGCACGAGAACATGGCGTGCCCATTTTATTTTATTTTATTTATTTTTTGTTGCGTCTTCGGCAATGACCTAGGCTCGTCTGCTGTGCGAGAGAATTATGCAAGTGCGAAGTGGAACATGAGAGAAAAGAAAAAAAAAAAGGGCTTTTGCTTGTAGGTTATATATGCACATCATCGCGTGCAGTATGTGCCTGCGTGGCGATGAAGAAGCTGTTTTTGTTTTGCGGGGTTTCACGTCCCAAAACCAGCTCTGATTAGGATAGACGCCGTAGTGGAGGGCTCCGGAAATTTCGACCACCTGGGGTCTCTTTTAACGTGCACTGACATCGCACAGTACACGGGCCTCAACATTTCGCCTCCGTCGAAATGCAGCAGCCGCGGCCGGGATTCGATCCCGCGACCTTCGGATCCGCAGCCGAGTGCCATAACCACTAGACCACCATGGCGGGGCCAAAGAAGAATTAATGGCATCTCAAATACGATGATCGAATTTCACACAATAAACTCTTGTTTCCTGCTGACACGGTAGCACTACACAGTTCGCTCAAATGCGCACGTTAGCCTTGGCAGGACCGTATAGTCTATAAGCACGTTCACTGCCTACTCAGTACGGGAAATATGAGAACGACAAATAGAGTACCTTCTCTGCTCTGAATCTATACAACCTCAGTACTCCCGGTGCATCTCTAATCCTGTCCTCGCTGCACCATTACCATGGGTGGGCCTCGCCCACCGAGTTTCTAAGAGACCATTGACAATTCATGCCTCTTTACCTTGGGCAGGTAACGTTATCTTTTGCAGACCTTTTCACGGCAGATAGTGAACATCTCCTTTCTGTACTGCGGCACGCAAGTACAAAGGCTGACGTCACTGCTTCCGGCAGTTTGGCGCGCACATTCGGCACAGCCCAGAGGGGATTACGGCCGGGCCTGTGAGTGCCTGGCGAACAGAACGAGGCAGGGGGCAACGAAAGAATGGATGAATGTGGGGCAGCCTTCAAAAATCCTTTCAATAAACTAGCAGTTGGGGGGCTCCCAACAGCACAACTCTATACCGATAGTACAACTCTTTCCCGTTGAAAGAGCTCCCCGTTCTTCATGCCTGCCTTTTTTTCTACCGAACTTGTCTCGCTTGGACCATACATCGCCGATGAGGTCCCCGCGGCAGGTGCCCAAATAGACGACGGTCCTCAAACGGGAGTCCACAAAGACAGCATGGGTCTCGTCGCCGCATTCCAATCCATTGTCCGCAAGGGAACCGAGCCACCCCGGGAAGCGAGGCACGCACCTGCAGCCCTTTTCTGGTGGGGTGCCTGTCTCCGGGCGCGGCGCGAGCGGTCCGCGTGGCGATCGACGACGGGGGAACCAGCGGAAATGGATCGGGCCGCCGAGGTCGACGACCCCACGTGAGCTGGCGATTCGAGCGAACACCCGCGCTCTCGGCACCTACGGCGAGCCACGCTGCGGTCAGACCTGTTGTTTAGGATGGGCGGGCTCCCAGGTACTCGTGCGTCGTGAGGGAGCCGTGCCTCAGTGTTGTTGTTAGTGGCTTGTGTGGAAGAGACGCTTCTTTCTGCAGCCCATGAGGGAGCACGGCTAAGCGTCTGTGCCTCAGTGAGAGAGAGAAGTAACCTCATTGGAAGGAAAGGGTAAGGGTGATCTTGGAGCTTCTGTGGTTGGGGCCCTACGTCCAGGGCACGGTGTTAGAAGAGGCCCAGGGATTCACTGGCCTTTGGCCTCAATGAGAATCACGTCTCCGCCGCATACTTCATGCCGTTGGTTGCAACAATCACAGGTGGTGTGCACAGGATGGGGGGGGGGGGGGCGCATGGGGGGCGACCCCCTAATCACCTGATGAGGGACGCCAAATCTGCCCTCATACGTTTACGCTGCACTGCGTTTTAAGACCGCAATGGCCTCAGCGGGAGGAGCTGGGAGCTGGAATGCGGAGAACCAGCAACGTCTGATTAAGCCCACGAGGATTTCAAAGGCGTGTGAGGTGGTATTTTGTAGGGACCGTGCTAAGTGAACCTGTCAGTTTTAGCACACGTTAATTGGACAGAGACCGCAGCCAGCTGCGACGGTGGCTGCGGTGGCCCCTACAGACTACCACCCACGGAGTGAACAACCACAAACGACGGAATAGGAACCCCACCACAATATAGCTAAAGATCTTCGATCAGTCGATCAATACAACCGGCGAAACCAATCAATGACGCCTACGTGGGACAAATACAAGGCGCGCAAGGTCGCTGTAGCCGATACGCGATCCGTCGAACCCAATCGGTTCACTAGTTTGTCGCCGTCACGTTACGTTCGCAGCAGGTATGACATGACGGCTCCGGCCTCAATGCCTCTCCAAGCCCTTGAGGGAGTCGTGGAACAGGCACGTGACACGGTGGCCAGTAACACGCTACCTCTCACGCGTCCCCGCACAAGAAGAACCCCCCTCCCGTCTGCATACCGAGACGATCGTAAACGAGCTCCCCTCACACGGGCCACTGGTGTTCGTGCAAGCGAACGCGGTAAACATCACGCCTGCCCCCTTCCATCTTGCCGCTGCTTGCTGCTGCTACCGCGTGGGAAAGCTCGCTGCTTCACGGGCGGCCTCTTCCGAAGAACTCGTGCGCTTTCTTTCCTTTTCTTGCGCCTACGCTGCTCCCGAAGCGACCGCTGTGCGCGATGCCGTTTCCAGAGCGTCTCTCATGGCACGTCCGTCGTTATACAGTGCTACAAATTAAGAACTGATTTTGCGCAGCGTAGACGCGGACGCTGAAGAGTTAGGCGAGCGCTCGATTCGACCAAGGGCAGAAGAAAACTTCGGATGATTAGCGGCTTGCAGGGCTCCGGAACGGGGGGGTCTAACATTTTTCCAGAGGGGGCAGAGCGACGGTTTAGTGCGACACGACACTCGCAACAATATCGTGTTAAAAAAATCGGAGCGATGCTGTCGTGCACTTAACAAAACACGTTGCAGGAGTAGTCGGTCAAATATGTTGCATGAAATGATCAGCGCTACTGTTAGACGTGGACAGTACAGTTAAACAATGTCCCAGTGTTTGCAGTGTTAAACAGTAACTGTCCCAGTGTTCCCAGTGTTTGCAACACTGTCCCAGTGTTGGCACAGTGTTTAACTGTACTGTATATATAGTTAGTGTGTGTGGCGTGGACAGTGTTAAACTGTACTATACGTGGACAGTACGGTTAAACACTGTCCACGTCTAACCGTAGCGCTGAACATTTCATGCAAGCTGTGGTGCACATTCGGCGCATTCCCGACGACCAGACAGACACGCCTTCTCTCGTCACTTCGCTTTCTGCTCGATCGACGAGTATAACCAGAGACATCTGCATAGCGAGGTGAGTCACTGCGGAGGTCCGTGAACTGCACTGTGACCACGTGCACAACACCATCTCCAGAACGGCACTGCGAGTGCGTGCACCGTCTCACACCAGCCAAGCTGCGCTCATGCAACCCGATCGCCCTCCGCAATCGAGGCGGTCGCAGCTTATATATGCTTCGCATCATCTCGTTAGCAGCGGCGCCGCCAGCCTGGTATACAGCTGGCAAACAGGCATATGCACGCTGGGAATTTTCGAAGCGTCGTGGAGAAAAGCAATGTCGCTGCCTTTAAAGGAGTACTGACACGAATTTTTGACATTCTCGTATTGTTGCTGTAAGTGAAAGCACTGGCGTGGGGAACCCCAAAAAGAGTATCATGGTGCCTCGCAACGCAATGAATATATTTTTAATACGGCTCCCTTAAAAGCCCACTTTCGGTTTCGATTTCGAGGGGGCGGTTTCCTAGTGACGTGTCAACAGAGTCGGACGTACGTCTAAGTCGCGTAGGGAGAGAAATTCGTGATAGCGTCGCTGCGACACTGTCATCCGTGGTTAGTTACACGTGAGGCACGCAAACAACGACAATTTCACGGTCGTCCAGCGACTCTGACAGCGATTTCAGCGATTTTTGAGAGGCTGTGCTCATACGTCATCGCAGTGTCCATTGCGCTGGGGCTGGCTTCCAGTGCTGTTTGACGAAAACTTTAAAACCAAACTAAAATATTTTGTACGTGTTTCCTGGCTTCCGCGTGCGGAGGGCGTTAAAAATACATGACTAGAAAACGAAAAATGCATATTTTGCACCGCCACAAAATCGTGTCAGTACTCCTTTAATCCACTGCTGGCGGTCGTCGTCGGCCCTCTCGCTATGAAAAGCGTGCAGTGCTCAGGGTAAATGAAATGCGTCAATTTAGCTATATGTTGTAGTTATTAGGTGGGGTTTAACGTCCCAAAACCATTTCTGATTATGAGAGACGCCGTAATGGAGGGCTCCGGAAATTTCGACCACCTGGGGTTCATTAACGTGCACTGACATCGCACAGCACAAGGGCCCCAACATTTCGCCTCCATCCAAATGCAGCCGCCGCAGCCGGGATTCGATCCCGCGACCCTCGGATCAGCAGCCAAGTACCATAGCCACTGGACCACCGTGGCGGGGCACAATTTAGCTATAGTCTGTTTCAGAAGTTCCGTGCAGCATTATGGAAGCTACAGCCCTCTTCGGCCAATCAGGAGGGCGAACACATGTTAAACGTGTCCTTCCGCGGCTTGTCATCGGCCAATGGGGGGAGCTGCGGTGGCAGCTGCAGCCCTGCAAGAAGGAAGCTGGAGCGGGGTGTGCGTGTCCGAACAATGGCATTTCGTCTCGCGAATTCTGCGCTCGATGTCCTCGTAGCCTTGGCTCTGCTGCGCGGAACTCCTGAAACAGACTATAGGGCAAAGTATATACTTTCGTTTGCGCCACATACAGGCATAACATTGGCTGGCACGCTTGTATCAGGCCTAACGTTCCTTTACGGGCCATATTCGTGATGCCGTCGTGCGTGTGGTTATCTCGGGCGATTGCGCTACTACTTTTTATGATTGTACCGCGCGTTTCCCTCCATGTTTACCATGTATACCACATCGTTGACTTTATAAAGGAGTCATGCAACGCTTTTTTAAACATGTAATCAATCAGGACACGGTGCCAATCAGGCTCCTATCAACATGTGAGCGAAATATAGCACAGCACGCGAACCAGGGAAATTGGCTGTTTTGTTTCAAATGCAGCTGGAACTCGGTTGCCCTTAATTCTTTCAACAAATGACGTCACAGGAGTACCAAGTCATTCGACCTTTTTCGGCTGTTACACGCATAGATACATGCATTTGCTTTATTTGTCGAACTCAAAACGAACAAATAAGGCATTGCTGAGCACATTTCCGCAATCACCAAATCAGCCAATCCCAACTCTGTCTCAGGCGACGTAGCCTGTGCTCTATGGTGACGTAACACGCTGAAAGATGACCGCGCGATTCCCGTCTGTACATGGAACCAAACTGCAAATTGCCTGTTGCCTGCAGTACAATTACATTTGGCTCACGCATTCACAGGAGCGCAACTGTAGCTACATCCGTACGTGAAGTCAGTGCGTCGGCATGGGCCACATAGGGGGTGTTTCAGAGGTCTCTGTCATCCAACCCGTCGTATGGAGCTCGCGCGAAGTGTCGCGTCAGCTCTTGGTATACAGAGCGGTGACGCGGGCGAAAAAATGACGCTATACGCTGAGAGCCACACATCGAAAAAAGCCCCAGTGTTTATTAGGCAGCCGCTTTTATCTTTTTAACGAGCGACGTCACAGGACCGGTGCTGGGCCAAAACAGAACTCCACACAGAGCGTGCGGCTAGCGCGTGGAACCGCAAAATGGCGACCGCCGCTACAGCGATCCTCGCCGATGACGTCAGGTGAATACCCCGTGTATCAACGCAAGCTATGCCCTGTTTCACTAGTTATGTGCATCAGAGCTAAGGTTACGAGGCCAACAAATTTTTGCGAAACGAGATGCAGTGTCAGGTATTCGGAGACGCAGGTGTCGAGCCGCTAGTGCCAAAAGAGGGCCTCCTACACACGCTCTTTCTCTTTCCAAGGCTGCCGCTGCCATCACTGACAGACGCCACGGCGTGGAAGGACACGCTTAACATGTATTCGCCCTCCTGGTTGGCCGATGAGGCATGTAGCTTCCACTGTGCTGCATGGAACTTGTGAAACAGAGCATACTCTACAGCGTCAGAGCCGACGTGTTCATTCCCCCCTCAGCCAAAAAAGACAAGCACGCACCCAACGACGAGAAAGGTTACGACAGGTCACGAAGATGGCAATTGGAAACGCGCAATCATTCGCCTGCCGTGGCCTAGACAGTGAATGTACCACTGCCGTGAATGTACATATACGAGGGCACAAGGTGGACAAGACGTGCCAGTTGAGTAGACAACCGGGGGCACTGCTAATTCGGTGGACCCCCAGCGCAAAAAGGAGTAAGTACGATGGGGCGTGATGGTATAACCACTGTCCGGCCCTGTTTCTATTCCGGGCAACGGGGAGCGATTGCGGCCGGCCGGCCTCACAAGTGGAAAGACGCCTTCTCGCGCCTCCGTAGTGCTTCCTACGGTCCTGCCCCGCTCAACGCACTCGGTCCAGAGAGTTCACTGGCACAATGGCCGACTGCTGCGACCGTGTGTGTACACACAATGGGCAGCGAGGGTACGCGACCGCTGTTAAAGAGTTATACTGTATGTAGACCCCGTACTAACCGCGCTGTATGCCAGAAACGTCACGTGCAAAACTGCTTGCTTCTTTTCTTATCGGGTGTCTCATTAGTATGTGGCTAGCTACCACGTGGCCGAAGGCGAAGCCACACGAGGAGACGATGAGGACGGCCGCTTTTCTATGCTGCTGATGTTTAGTTGTGCATAAGGCCTAGTTTAACTATTATAGGTCTTCTAAGGATCAGCCTAGCCGGCTGCTCTCCAGCTCCTCCTGAGAAAAGCGACTCAAGGATGAGGAGCTGTTTCGGGTCGACATAAGAACCGTACATCGCGGCGTTCGCAAGTGGACAGCCGAGACGTCGCGCAGAAGGAAAAAAGTGGACCCCCTCCTCCTCTTGACCCTCTAGCTAATGCTGCTACATGATATAGTGATTATGCGAAGAACAATACAGAAAAAAAAGATCAAGAAAGCAAGAAACAAAGAAGGAAAGAAAGAAAGAAGTATCGGGTTGCACAGAAGGGAAAAATGGAGCCACACATTGACCTCCATCAGCGCACTGCTACATGATACTGGTAGTGAGTGACACCGTTGTCCCAGCACACCTGTTTATTCAGATTCCACAGACTTCACACAACACAAGCACACGAAGATGAGTTGAGCGTCCATGGCCACAAGCAGTCGTATAGGTATAGGTACAGGTAGGTCTCAGGACGCGACCAGCTATGGCAACGCTTCTTTTGCCTTACATCGCAAGCGCAAAAGGTCATAAGTACCGTCGATACAGTGAATTGCAATGGCTCTCCCATATACAAATCAAAGCATTCCATACTACGACTAAGAAGAGAATGATTGATTTGTGGGGTTTAACGTCCCAAAAACCAGCTCTGATTATGAGAGACGCCGTACTGGAGGTCTCCGGAAATTTCGACCACCTGGGGTCCTTTAACGTGCACTGACATCGCACAGCACACGGGCCTCAACATTTCGCCTCCATGGAAATGCAGCCGCCGCGGCCGGGATTCGATCCCGCGACCTTCGGATCAGCAGCCGAGTGCCATAATCACTAGACCACCGTGGCGGGGCATTATCAAAAGTTAAATGTTAGGGCATGGCAGGGAGGTCGGTCCGAGAGGCTTCCAGTCCAGCCTGCTATACCAAAACAGAGGGTAAAGAGCTTAGGAGACAACGAAAGGAAGGTGGGGTGACTATGTGATACAGTAAGCAGCCCCGGTCTCTATACTTTCCGGGAATTTTTGATTACCTGTGGCTCTTTGACGTGCACTGACAACGCAGAGTACACGGGCCTCTGGCATTTCCGCCTCCATCGAAAATGCGACCGCCGCGGCTGGGATCGAACTCGCGTTTCGCTTTTTTTTTTTTTTTTTTGTTGGCGGGGGGGGGGGGGGTTGCAGCCGAGTATTATAACCACCACCCATGCAGCGCGTCGGATCAACGTGAACCCGTGTAAATGCGCGTTCGTACACGGGTCTATATAAACCCTCGCACTTATAGTATGTTTCAGGAGTTCTGTGCAGCAGAGCCAAAGCTGCGAGGCCATCGAGCGCAGAATTCTTCCGAGGCGAGACGAAATGTCATTGTTCCGACACGCACACCCGGCTTCGTCTTCCTCCTTCCAGGGCAGCAGCTGCCGCTGCAGCGCCCGCCATTGGCCGATGACAATCCGCGGAAGGACACGCTTAACATGCGTTCGCCCTCCGGATTGGCCGAAGAAGGCTGTAGCTTCCGCAGTGATGCACGGAACTTCTGAAACAGACTATACTATACTCGACGTGGTCGCGCGCAAGAACGCGGGAAAGTAAAATGTCCCCGTCGACTTCGACGGGAAGGCGGAGGTGCACGCTGACCCCGATTGCGGCTTCTTCGGTCGAGGTGGCCTCGGGGCGACAGAACGTAACAAGAAAAGAGAAAAAGAAAGGAAAGCAAGCATGGCACCTTTCTGGCCAGGGCTTCTTGAGGAGGAAGCCTCTGCAGAAACCTCTCCTTGTCGAGAGGAGAGGGGTCACCTCAGTTAAGTGAAAGCAAGGTCCCTTACCTTCGAGGGGGGGTGCAAGGGGTACGCACATACTCGCTTGCAGCCCGTTCCCACTGCTCGAGCTTCGTGCCCGACAGCGTGCGTTCACTTGTCGATTAGATGCTTTACACTGAAAGAGTTCGCCTAATATGTTGATGAAATTTGCGACCTCTTTGGCCTGCCAAATCGATGGAACCTAACACGCGGCGAGCCAATAGTGCAGGACAGTGTCGTATATTCACCTCAGCAATTCGGTGGAGGAGAAATTTAAGTTTAAGAAAGATAGTAATAATGATTGATGAAGCTTTACGTGCCAAAACCAGTTATGATTATCAGGCATGTCCCCCAGTAGTGGAGCGCTCCAAAGTCATTTTGACCACATGGGGTTGCATTAACATGCATCTGTAAGACTATTGTAGCGAGTTTGATGAACGCAGGTTAATAAAACAAGGCGTTTATTTAGAGCGAACCTGTGCTCACAACTCAGTCACTGCCTAGCAAGACAGACGCGTTCTAATGCTCGCGTCGTACCGTCGTCTTCTTCTTCTCTCCGTCGTCTCGTGCCAGAGGCGCGCGCAAGCCGGGATGAGCGTTGCCTGTGGTTGGTGAAATGCACCTTGCCACAGCGCGCGAACTTCCTAATATAAGAATGATGGCGGGCTATTAGAATGCGGCCAAGATGTCACGGCATTATCCCCCTCCTGAGACGCATCGTCCCGATGCGGGGGCCAAGGCAAGAGTTCTTATTTTGTCCGTTGCGTTCACGTCCTTTCATAGAAGCGTTTCATGCGAACAACATGCACAACCTCCGTAGGTTTTCGGTGTCTTGGGCTTTGATGACCAGCGGGTTTGACTTCGTAATTTACGTCACTTATACGGCGGAGTACTTCGTAAGGGCCGAAGTATCGGCAAAGGAGCTTCTCAGACAGTCCACGACGTCGCACCGGCGTCCAAATCCATACTTTGTCACCGGGCTGGTAATTCGGTTCACTACGACGCTGGTTATACCGGCTAGAGTCGACACGTTGTTGATGGCGTATGCGATACCTTGCCATCTGTCGTGCTTCTTCAGCTCGTTGCAAGAAATCTTCCAGGTCCGATGGATGGTCGTTTTCTTCGTCCAGGGGCAACATAGCATCCAAAGTTGTTGTTACTCTTCGGCCGAATACAAGTTGAAACGGTGGAACTCGGGTTGTTTCTTGAACAGCGGTGTTGTAAGCAAAGGTGATGTAGGGCAAAATTTCATCCCACAGCCTGTGTTCGACATCGACATACATCGAAAGCATATCAGATAGCGTTCTATTGAGGCGTTCAGTCAAACCGTTTGACTGAGGGTGGTACGCCGTTGTTCTTCTATGATCGGTATGCGTCATTCGCATTAAGCATCGCATTAAGTCAGCAGTAAACGCTGTACCCCGATCAGTAATAACAACCGAGGGAGCGCCGTGCCTTAGCACTATGTTGTTTACAAAAAACCTTGCTACTTCGGCAGCTGTCGCACTGTGCACGGAATCGGTTTCAGCGTAACGGGTGAGATAGTCCGTGGCTACAACTATCCATTTTTTCCCTGAAGATGACGTTGGGAATGGGCCGAGGAGATCCATGCCGACTTGCTGGAAAGGAGCCTTTGGCGGATCTATTGGCTGGAGAAGGCCTGCCGGTTTGTCAGATGGTGCCTTCCGTCTTTGACACTCGCGACAGGTCTTGACGTAATGTTGCACTGATGCCAGGAGCTTAGGCCAGTAGTATTTCTGGTGGATTCTGGCGAATGTACGGCTCACGCCCATATGGCCGGATGTTGGCTCATCATGACATGCGTGCAGAATTTCTTGTCGCATAGCTGTAGGCACGACAAGTAAAAACTTCTCTTCGTTGTTCTGGAAGTTTCTCTTGTAGAGGATACTGCCGCGCAGACAGAAAGTGGAGAACACCCTGGCGAAAGTACGCGGAACTTGAACCTCAAGTCCCTCTAGACGCTGTATAAGTGGCAGGAGCTCCGGGTCATTTCGCTGTTTTTCCGCGATTTCTGAAGCCTCAACAATGCCTAGGAACGGGAAGTCTTCGTCTTCCGACACAGCTGTCTCTACTGGTGCGCGTGACAAGCAGTCAGCATCAGTGTGTTTCCTTCCGGACCTATATACAACGGTAATATCATACTCTTGGAGCCGCAGGCTCCATCTTGCTAGTCGTCCTGATGGGTCCTTTAGATTTGCCAGCCAGCAGAGCGAATGGTGATCACTGACGGCTTTGAATGGCCTACCGTAGAGGTAGGGGCGAAATTTGCCTATGGCCCATATAACTGCAAGGCATTCTTTTTCTGTTGCGGAGTAGTTTGTCTCTGGTCTTGAGAGTTTGCGGCTGGCATAAGCTATGACTTTCTCTTGACCGTTTTGCCACTGAACGAGTACGGCACCGAGGCCAACATTGCTCGCATCAGTGTGAACTTCGGTGTCTGCTGTCTCGTCAAAATGTGCAAGGATTGGAGACGCCTGCAAGCGTTTTCTTAGCTCATCAAATGCGTCTTGTTGTTCGGCGTTCCACTCGAAGGGCACATCTTCTCTTGTCAGTTTTGTGAGGGGTTCAGCAATCCTTGAAAAGTTTTCTACGAATCGTCTATAGTAGGCACATAAGCCCAAGAATCGTCGCACCGACTTTTTGTCTATGGGTGTGGAGAATCTCGCAACAGCGGCTGTCTTTTCAGGGTCTGGCCGAACGCCTTCAGCGCTGATGACATGGCCGAGAAATCGTAGTTCTTCGAAACCAAACTGGCATTTTTCTGGCTTAATTGTCAAGTCTGCTGATCGAATAGCTTCCAATACCAGTCGTAGACGTTCTAGATGTTGGTCAAATGTAGAGGAAAATACAACCACGTCATCCAAATACACTATGTCGACCGCGACAAAAGCGCTGCTGAAGTTCCTGAAGACAACAGACTTGCACAAGCGACTATAACAATGATGTTGCGTACCATGCAGGAGTCACTGACTCTGACCATGTGCTATATGTCAATTCTTTCTCTCTCTTTTCTCTCAACTTTCAATCTCCCCTTCTCCTCGCGCAAGGTAGCAAGCATATCTGTTGTCCTAGACTGATTAACCTCCCTGCCTTTCCCTCTCTACTATTTCTTTCCTTCCTTCCTAAAAATATACGTACACGGATGTATTTTGCATTGCGCCCCCATCCAAATGCGGCCGCTGTGACAGGGATTCGAACCGGCGACCTGGAGTCCAAGAAGGGTCGTACAAGGCGTTAAAGAGCCCTCAGGCGGTCGAAAGCAATCGAGTGCCCACCCTCCGATTCTCCTCATATCGGTGCATGCCGTTGTGTCCGCAACAGTGGCGGCGATGTTTATTACATAAGAACATAAGTTGGGGTGCTAACGCTATTTACAATGGTATAGCGTGCATTTTAGGTGCGTCTTGCGATGCGTTTGCGAGAAGCAGTCAGCAGCCGTTCTCGAGACGGTCAAATCGCCGAATCGTTCCACAGACGGAACGCTGCGGCCCTGGAACACCGAGAACGCGTTATGTATTATCATAGGGCTTTACTTCAGTCCGAAATAGTCGGTCATACTTATACTATAACATCAGTAGGCGAACGAATTCTACGGAATTCCGCAAAGCGAAGCTACGACTACGAAATGGAAAATTAGCATCCACCCGTCTCTATAGCGTAAAGCCTACGAGGAAACACGTAATTTTTTCAGAAAATAAAGCTTCTTAGCTGGTCTCTGATGGGCGCTAGTTTTCCCTCTCACTGTTACGAATCGGAGCCACCCAGCCACATCGCGTTTGATCCGCGGTATTAAATGGCCCCTTTTGCCTGTCCTCTGCACCCTCGATGTAATCTTGTCTCAAAAACAACAAACAACAAAGAGGCAAGCACCAACTTTGGACATTCGTTCCCTCGAAGACAGGATATGGCGGCTGCGTGGCGTTGCATGGTGCCGAAATGGCAGCATTGAAACAGCATGCGTTGCACCATGACTTGCAGCGTTTCGGCGAAAGAGCAACGCGGGCACTGTGCCAAGATGTCTGCGCTGGTCGCGCACGCGCAGTGCAACGTTCGGGGTGAACAGAAACGTCAAGGCGCATTTCTCGAAAGTCCACAGGAAACGATTTGTCTCGACGGGTTAATGACACTTCACTGTTAACACTCACGCCGCGGTATCACTTTGAAGTTGAGTGAAGCGGTTTAAACATTAATAAACGGTGCTATATTACGACCAACAGTATAGAATAGAATACGAGTGCAGGTCTGTGTGAACAAAAGTTGAGTTACTGAGATTAAGTTGGTTTGATTTGTGGGGCTTAACGTCCCAAAACCGCAGCTGCGATTATGAGAGACGCCGTAGTGGAGGTCTCCGGATATTCCGATCGACCACCTGGGGTTAACGAGCACTGACATCGCACAACTGAGATTAAGTTATTAAATTACGAAGGTTTTTAACGAGCCATAATTAACGCCGCGACTGCGACCAGGGACGGGTACAAGGTTTTCTTTTTTCCGAAAGTGGTGGAGTGCGTCAGCTTATGGGAAACCTGAAACACCTGAAGCTGAACATGGGACGTCAGCACCGAAGAAAATCGACAGACTTCGACAGACTGCCGGCCCATTTCGAACGTGCCGCAAAAAAGGAAGAAGAAGAAGAGAAAAAGAAGGCTTCAACCCATGGATTTATACAGCCCCCTAAGACCCCCTAAAGTCTAGGTGGCGTTGGTCAGATCCTCGCACCCCCTCCCAAATTTTACAGATAACCAATGACTCAGTATACCCCCCCCCCCCCCCCACACACACACACGCCCTGTCTTCTGGTTACAGTACGGGTAACCTCCTCCCCCCATAAGTCGAAATCTTGGATAAACCCCTGCTTCCACCCCTTTCGTGCTCCGGAAAAAGCAGGAACATCTACAACGAACAGCAACGACTCATAAAACGCGGCGACAAAGAGCAAATCGCAGTGCATGCAAAAGTGTCACGGCGGCCTTGAGAGACAAAAAAAATGGCAGATCCCACGTGCAGTGGGAATCAAGGAAATGCGAAGCACGCATAAGGAACGTAAAATCGATTTGCATTGTTGTCTCGCTATACCGAGTTTGGTACATATGAAGTTAACGAAACGGCCGCAAGAGCACCATGACTGTGGCATGTAAACCATGCCGCTCATACACGTATGTCATGATTCTCACGTTATGACTTGTCATTTACGTTCGTCATGCAGTCGTGTTGTGCCATAGCAATATTGGTATACATCCCTTTAAAGAAACGAGTGGCATGTAGATCATGCCGCTAATGACATGCATGTCACGATTTTCATGTTATGACCTGTCATTTATGATCGTCATGCAGTCCTGTTGTGCCAAACCAATTTTCATATAGGCTCCGTGCAGTCGAGTTTTCCATGTGCGACATCAGCGCCAGAATGCACTGCCTGGCGTAGAGAAGAAGCAAAACTGGGCAGAATGTGACAGGGAAATACGCGAACGCGATGCGCGTCTCCAACTCTATAGCAGCAGCGACCGCCCGTCCCACCTTCTTTCGTTTTATTTCCTTTGAGACGCGCGCTCCAAACCTGCGACAAACTGTTCCAAAGGGCAACGCCGCGAGCGTTCGTGTGGTTCGCAGCACGCCCGGAAAGCAGCGAAGAAACGCGCGCGTCGCTGTCGCCTCGGTTTCCACCGTGCGCGACTGAGCCGTCCGACGAGAACTACGTAGCGCCCTCTGGTCAGTAGACGGAGCCATCCCATTAACGAAACGGCAGTATAGCGCCAGGACCATGGCATGTATGTAAATCATGCCGGTCATGACACGCGTGTCATGATTCTAATGTTATGACCTGTCATTTACGTTCGTGATGCTGTCGTGTTGTGCCATAGCAATATTGGTATACATCCCATTAACGACACGCCTGGCATGTAAATCATGCCGCCCATGACATGCATGTTATGCTTGTCATGTTATGACCTGTCATTTATGTTCGTCATGCAGTCATATTGTTGCATACCAATTTTCCTACACATCCCACTAACGAAACGGCAAAGAGAGCACAAAGACCGTGGCATGTAAATCATGTCGCTCATGACATGAATGTCATGATATTCATGTTATGATCTGTCGTTTACGTTCATGATGCAGTCATCTTGTGGTATGCCAATTTTCGTATACATGCTGTTAACGAAACGCGTGGCGTGTAAATCATGTCGCCCATGACATGCATATCATGATTGTCATGTTGTGACCTGTCAGTCATGTTCGCCATGCAGTCATGTCGTGGCATACCAATTTCCGTATACGTCCCATAAACGAAACGGCCAGGAGAGCACCAAGACCGTCGCATGTAAATCATGTCACTCATGACACGCATGTCATGATTTTCGTGTTATGACCTGTCATTTATGTTCGCCGTGCAGTCATATTGTGCCATACCAATTTTTGTATACACCCCATTAGCGAAACGGCCAGGAGAGCCCTAAGACCGTGGCATGTAAATCATGCCGCTCATGACATGCATATCATGATTTTCATATTTTGACCTGTCATTGTGTTCGTCATGTAGTCATGTTGTGGCAAACCAATATTCGTAAACATCCGATTATCGTAACGGCCAGGAGAGCACCAAGACCGTGGTATGTAAATCATGCCGCTCATGACATGCATGTCATGATTTTCATGTTATGACTTGTCATTTCTGTTCGTCATGTAGTCATGATGTGCCATACCAGTTTTCGTAAACATCCGATTAGCGAAACGGCCAGGAAAGCACCAAGACCGTGGCATGTAAATCATGTCGCTCATGACATGCATGTCATGATTTTGATGTTATGACCTGTCATTTATGTTCGTCATGTAGTCATGATGTGGCATACCAATTTTCGTAAAGATCCGATTAGCGAAACGGCCAGGAGAGCAGAAAATCGTAGGCGGCTAGATAGATAGATAGATAGATAGATAGATAGATAGATAGATAGATAGATAGATAGATAGATAGATAGATAGATAGATACGCTCAAACTCGCCGAAGTTCGCTAAGAAATGCTTCGCATTTAAAACGCGCATGTACCATAAAAAAGGTGGCACCATGCTCAATAAAAGTGCAGACGTTGCAGCATGCGCGCGCAAGGCAGTTTTTGTCACGCGACGGGTGGGTGCGACTGTTGAACTATCCCCCAACCCCCGGACGACGCTCAACGTGCCGCATCCGGAGGAACTGTTTATCACCCGACAAACGCGCGTGGCTTCCTCCTCGAAAACCGCGCCGACGCCCGCGTCAGGATTCCGGCCGGAGGCCCACAGCGCTCGGATATATACGCGATACATCACATGCGTATACAGGGGTGCCTGAAGGTTGATTTTCGGGAACAATAAAAATTTAACATAGCTGCGGGCGAACAGGATACACTATCAAATAATTATATTGAACAGCACCCGGTTTTACGCTTGTTAAGCAACTGAGGCTTGTTGTGAAGCTATATTCCCGTGATGTGCAGAAACCAGAAACATGATAGCAAAAACGAGGACACACCAAGCGTTATTTCTGGGAGCACATGGAAAACAAAACGCAAAGCTCGGCTAAGTTAGTCTTAATCATCTCGAATTGACTTGTACAGCGCAAAATTACAACACATATATCATAAAGAAGCACACGCGTAAAGCGCTTTACATGTGTGCTTCGTCGTACCTGTTATAATTTTGCGGCGTAAGAGTCAAGATGAGTACATGGAAACCAACATAAAGAAGGTATATATGTACAGGACATAACTGCTCGAAATGGAGAGGGCATGTCATTCTACTAAAACATTCATCGCTACGAACGTATCTTGCTTTCTGCCTATTCGTGCACCTAAAGGCAAACCGCATGTAGCATGTCGCAAGACGCACACGTTCTTGGGGGACTGCATGCCGATATGAACTTGCGGCACCACACGAACGAACTAGTCTGAGGGGAAAAAAAGTGCTTTCAAGTCAGTCGTCAGAATTTAAGCATTTAAATAAAAAAATTCTTACTTAGGAAACAAGCGAAACCCACATTGCTTGCGTAGGGCGACGCTCATGTATGCGAGCATCACGAATAAAAATCTGCATGGATGGAACGACCAGTGCATACATAGCAGAATGCTTGATTCTGCGCCATTTGACATGGTGATTTGCACTGCAAGGTGAATTTCCATATATTCCGTGCTTATTTCAGTGCAAGTAACATTTCGAAAATGTTTATAGGCAAGTTGAAAAAAAGAATATATTTGCAGTTACGAACAGCGGCTGCTACGGTGCGATATGATGAATACCTTCGAATATTCTTGGGAGCCGTCACACAGGGACACTCAGGCGATTGGTTTGCCTGGCACATTACGGCCTCGCGAACCGTAAGGAAATATCAGGCGACGGAATACGTGTTGTAATACACAGAATACGTATCTTGTGTCTCCTGGCAGATGTTCACGATGGCAGTGAACTTGACCCAGTTTGGGAGCTGCGAAACGTTTATGACGCTCGCCATTTGACGCCAAATAGAAAACTGTTCCGCCTTTAGCGTTATGCGTCGGCACACATGCTCCAAGGAGCTCAGTGAAGGACAGCGCGTGACACCCCGCCCCGGAGTGCGAGCTCTTTTGAATGGCTGCGCGTGCATACAGGGCGTTATACGGCACACTCCTCATATATACGGGCAAACTCCCTCCGCGATAAAAAGATGGAATTCACCAGGAGACGTGATATAAGAAGCTCGGCGAAGGCAAATGAAGTGAGAAAAAGAAAGAAAAGAAACAAGGGAAACGTGGTAATCCTGAAGGTCACACAGGTACGACAGGTATACGGTTCTACACAATGGCTGACATCCTTTTTTTTTTTTAACACAGTTGGGAAGATGGCACCTCCACATTATATCGCCCCATATGGCCCCGCAACCACCACACCCTGGCACAGGTCTACCGGCCCAACTGTTCAATGTGTTCTTGCGCCGCGAAAGAATTCTCGGCGCGGCGCATTGATATGCACAGTGGCTAGGTCATCCGGCCCAAGGATTTATACAGACCCCCCCCCCCCCCCAACACCCCCACCCCCCCCATTTGGACTTTCACTACCCCCCGAATATTCTCCAGATAACCAATGGCGTGTACATTGTCCGCCTCTTGTCCAATGACTTGGCGTGTACCTTTTGTCCATCGTCTCAGCCACTTGGCGAACACGGAACCGAGGAAATTACATCGGTGGATCGCAGAACCATAGAAGAGGCCCATGGAACCCAAGGGGTTCTGTGGACTGAGTAGTCATTGTCTGTATATCCCTACGGTTAACAAGGCCACATCCAACTGGGAATTACCACGGGCATCATCTGTTTTCTAATAATAGGCGGCGGAGACAATCACCGAAGGGAGGTGTTCCACAGACCCAGCGGAACGGAGTCGTTACATAGTTATAGACGCTGAATATGTGACAGCTGACGCGTGAGCGAATCCCCGCGATAAAACGGGCCCGTTATCACGAACAGACTGCAAAAATAACGAATCTGGCGGCGGCGGCGGCAGCGGCAGCAGGTGTGTCTTCTCCCACAGGCGCGCCCACAGAAACGGGGCCATGCATGGAAGCCCCTGCAAAAGAGGAGCGTCCGTCTCGACGAAGCGAGCAAGAGCGCGCACTCGTGGAAGAACAACGAACTGGGCCACATGCATGAGCCACGCGGTACAGGGAGGCTTCTTCTTCGGGTACATAACGCCGCCAAGAGGCACACTAACGGTTCTGACGTCACACTTGGGCGAAGCGGGCCACACGGCCATTATCATCGCTCAAAGAGGAGCCAGCGAGAAACAATAGGGCAAGCAGACAGGCAGCACGCAAAAAAGGGCCGGCCGATGCAGTTCAACCAGCCGCGGCTGCAGGACCGGCCAGTGCCGACTCAAAAAGCAGACGAACAGCAGCAGACGACGACGAAAGCGTCGAGGATGCACAAAGGGGAAAACGCTGCTATCTAGGCCTAGCACGCCTTCCTGGCTGCCGCATGCGTGCGAGGACTTCACCCGGCCCGTTGCGCGCTCGAAGAAGCTTGCGTGGCGGTGCGCGGGATCGAAAGAAAAAGCGCGAGTTGGTCATCAAAGAAAATGGCGCCGCCCGCCGCTTGAGCGAGCACAGGGTTGTTGGGTTGTTGCTGCAGCCGCGCCCGGTTGGAGAGGAAACGGGTGATAAGTTTTTGGGCGTACACTTTTTCTGATTTGTCCATTTTTTTCGCTCGCTCGGCCGGTGGAGTCCCTGGGATGAGCGGCAGTGGCCGGGGTGTAGGTACGTACTACGTGACAGGTCGAGAAAACGAACGGCGCTTCGCGCATGCGCGCGATCGTGCAAGAACGGGCAACTCGTGTTCCACTTGTATCAACAAAGATGGCGATGGCGGATCGGGAGGGATGCTTTGCAGTGCAGTTGATATGTGATGGGGCTCTCAATAGGCGAGAAGAAGGCCGTTCACACTGCCGCGTGTTGATTTTTTTTTTTTTTTATAATGCGCAACCCCGTTTCCAAAGCTCGCTGCCGAGGTGGCTTAGAGTAGCAACATAGTATTACACATGTTGACGTCGATGTAAACGCAGGAATTGCGCGGAAGGCTACAAGAGGTACTGGAAGAATGAAGGGATGCCGAGCTAACTTCGGCCGCGTGAGATTCTATAGTTGGGATGTAAGTCAGGTGTAATGGTTTACACGGTGTGATCGTTAATCTGGCAAAATGGTGTCGAAGTTACTGATGTCATGACGGACCGGTTATGTTAGTTATATACCAGCCTATATCTACTGAACTTAACGTGAACTTTCCCCATGCGCCCATGCACTTCTTTCCTTGCATATCGCGCTATGCAGATGCAGGCCACGGCTGCGTGGATCGAACCTGCCACTTCTCGGTTAAATGTAACTTGATAAGACAGATGCTTGGGCTAGTTGGTGATTGGGAATCAACATATTTGCACAGCGCAAGACTACGAGTAGTTACGACGTAACTACAGAAGAAGAGACAAGGACAGAAAGAGCGCTGAAGCGCTCTTTCTGTCCTTGTCTCTTCTTCTGTAGTTACGTCGTAACTACTCGTAGTCTTGCGCTGTGCAAATATGTTGATTCTCGGTTAAAGCTTTTCTACAGTGAATCGCACATTGCCCTTCACATAATTGCTATAATTTTATCATTTAGCTGTGGGCTGTGGCAAGGGCAGGTGCAGCGCAGTTTCGGCTGGAGACTAGCCTTTTTGAAAAAGGCTGGTCTCCAGCCGGAACGTCAGAATAAATTCTAAATAATATGTTTGTCACTGAGACTTTCTGATCATATATTTATCCCGATAGCCAGTAAGAACTTTTTGATTATATACATCGCTTGGGAGAGATAGCATCACCACAATCATTCCAGAGACAATGAAGCAATGCGGAGCGCTAAGCACTTTTAAGAAGATTAAAGAGGAAACCAACGCCGTGCGCCTTCTAAATCAGCACGCTTATACACGGTAATCGCGTTTCAATGGCATTAAAGATAAGATCCACTCATATCCAGCGCCTAAAACATGAGATATAAACACTACACACTGTCGAACTGTCTCATCACCCACGCATAGAGATATTATAAAGCGTTGCCTCGAAACTTTCCCGCCTATTTCCTTTATTACTAGCAGCGTCAGCCATCTGTACACAGCATATTGGGAAGGAGCAAATCTTGTCGTCGTATATATCGTGACGCGGTTGCCTCCGCCGCTTATCGCCGAATGGCTTCTCTCGGGTTTTCTTCACTTCTCTACAAGGCCCATCTATACAGACGTGTACCGCGATACGCACGCCTACACGTTCTGCGGGGCCGAGCTCAGTCGACAACCCGATATTCGTGGGAGGCGACTGCGGCCAACCACGCATGTGTATACAGCGACGGGAAATAAGAGAGCCCGTACACGTCACTCATCATGATGGAAGAAACAGAGGCGGTTCGACTATACGGCCAAGGAACTTCCTGCTCTGTGGGGGCGATATTTAATTTCATCTTGTTGACTATAAACAAACGTACCCGCCTTCCCGGTCTCGCTGCTCATAATACGCGCAGCCATGAATAACTTGGCTGCCAAAGAAGCGAAGACAACCGGGCTCCCACCGACGACGAGATAAAGGCGTCATTGTTGTTCGGCAGATTAATGAGAAGGTGGCAACCTCCACGCGGTGCAGGCCATCTCTATGTCGGCGTATACACTTGATGGATGATAAGATGTACACGAAGCCAGCTATATATTCTTGCTCCCTAGCTGATTGTGGTCGCCGTATGTATAGGTGTGGACAGCCTAGGTTGGTTGTGAGAGATTGATAAGGTATACAATGCGCGGGGTTGCATTGTTGTTTAGAGCCGTCCAGTCATAGGCGAGTCCTGGTGACGAAGTGATTATATACAAGATGGCTGAGGCCTATTTAATACAATATATTTAAAGGGACCCTGTCTACCGTACTTCATCGATTTCCTGTTTCTTATCTCAATAGAAAGCACAGATCATTCGAAGTGTGCAGCAAGATGGTTTCGGTGGAAAGTCAGCAGAAATTTTTAAAATGAAATTTTTTATCTTCGTGTTTGCCCCTTCTGTATGTGTAGGGACGCCGGCAACACTGGTTACTGGATTTCTGCAATATTGATTTTAATATGAAAGTTACTCTCCGTCGGGGAAGAACGCAACCAGATGTGTGTCAAATACAATCGTAAGTAATAAATCTTTTGCTTTTGAGCAGGATAATTAAACCTGCGTGGGTATTTCAATTGGTTTTTCGTTGCACTTGGATATTGACACTAAGGATGGCGCCACCAGTCATTGTTTCACGACTTTCAAGACCAAGTTGAACATATTATTCCACTTTATTATGGAGTAATAAGCACGCTTGTTTCCGTCAATGTACGAGACGTTCCTGCTAATTTTCACCACACCCCATTTTTTTTTTTTCGAGCGGTATACAGTCCCTTTAGGAGTGAGCTAAGCGAATTTCCTCTGGCTTCCGGAATACCGTTTGACCACCACGCGCGAGGGCGGTCACGTTTTCTGCTACCTTCCACTTTGGATAACATTTACTTTAGCTATATAATTAAGGAACAAGTCACCAATGCATGTCAAAGAAGTAAGCAAACGTATAAGCCTCAGCACCCTCTGCTTCGAAAGATTCAGGATCGATCTGTTCGGTAACGGAGATATTTGTTTGTTTGGCACTTCAGAGATTCGAGCTTCCTTTTTTCTTTCGTATTTTCTCGAGGTCCACGACTTGCACGCATCATTAAAATTCATTACGGCAAAGCATATCCATAGGAAATATGACAGTCGTTTAGTCGGTGCACGCAGGAGTCGGTGCATGCTGCTTGTGAGACCTCGCACGGAAATGGGCGTGCGGGATGAAGCTGTGAGCCGTCGAGACGAACTGGCGCACTGCGCCATTGACCCCACATCACAGATGGCGAAAAGTCTGAAAGCGAGTTGCAACAGTAATAATATGTAAGTGAGCTGGAGTAATCGCAAATCGACGCTGGCGCCAAAGTTTTAACGAAAACGTCGTAATGAATGAACAAGTGGCATTTCTCTTCAAGGGATCGACAACTGGCCAGAACGTGTGAACGGATCTTTGTGTATAGTTGAAAAGACCTTGAGCTTTAGTGGTGCAATCGAGCATCCTCTCGCGATTTGAGTATAGGATATGTATTCTTAAAACATGAGCTTGAAAATCGCAGGCAACCGAGACGTGGCGTCGCCTGGTGGTGAAGCCCTGCATTCTGCTGTCTTTAAATTGTATCTTGATTGCTCTGGTAGCCCAAATGATTGCCCAAAACAATCACATGATTATGGGAGACGCCGCAGTGGAAGGCTCCGGAAATTTCGACTCACCTGGGGTTCCTTAAGTGCCACTGACATCGCACAGTATACGCGGGCCCCAACATTTCGCCTCCATCGAAATGCAGCCGCCGCGGCGGCCAGGATTAGACACCGCGACCTTCGGATCGGCAGCCTAATGTCATTGCCGCTAGACCACCGTGGCATGGGCTGCTCACGTGGAGAGGATGAAACAGAAAGTGAAGAGTGCCCGCCGATACAAAGCAAGAGAAACGAAAGAAGCTTCGTCATTGTACTGGTATGAGGACCTTGACAGGGGTCACGTCAAATCTTGGCTTTCGGCTACGGCGTCTCTTGTTAGCAGACTCTTGGTAGGTTGGAGCCTTCATCTTACTGGGAAACCCTCTTCCCACTTGTCTGAACTATGCGCATGAGGACAGTAACCAAGCCAGGGGTGCACGGCGGTTTCACATACGAACACTCTTACTGCATGTTAAAACAACACTCGCACGTCCCTGAAAGGTCCTTGTCGTGTGTCGCGTTCGCAGTCTGCACGACAGACACCCGTGTCTGAAGAACGAGAGCCCACTGAAGTCGGAGAATGTTGGCACCCCCCCCCCCCCCCCTGACACCACCTTACCCCCCCACAGAGCCGGGAAAACCCGGATAATACCCCCCCCCCCAAATAATAATATAAAGGAAAGGAAGAAATGGAATGTCTTCTATTACCACGCATCTACAGCGAGCTAGAATATACAAGCAGCCAAAGGAATTGGTAGGTGCACGAATTCCAGGCAAAACAGTTGCCGATGCTCGCGTGAGCTGCAAGTGCTGTGGTCTCTCACCTTCGGATAGGGGGCATGACACTCGCCATTACCGGCGGTTATGCACGGCAGTGCAGCAGTCTGCACGTGCTTCTTGGCGAACAATAAGAAGGCGCAATCCATCCTCGGTAACTCACTTCGAGCACCGGTAGACGCCTCGAAAAGCGACGTCACCTCGAGTGATCCATCACGCACGGAGGACGTCACCCTCTCTGTCGCGACGTCTCAACCTTCAAGGTTCTTTTATTTTTCTCTTCCTTCTTTTTTTCTGGCTGAAGCGGCGCCTTTCCCCGTCACCATCTTATCCAAATTTAAGATTTCATTCACACACAAAAAAGTGTCGATATATTTCAAGCTGGTATTATTCATTTGAAGATATTTCGCCCCACTTCAGGTTTATTCCAGCCCTCAAGGAGTTCATGATTACTTCATCCAGCGTCCTCGGCTTTCCGTGAAATGTTCGAGTATACAGGTCATTTCCTTCGTCTATACAACGCACCCTGCTATTTACAAAAGCCTAATCTACGGGTACAAAACAGCAGTTGAGCTAAGCGATACCACACCACCGACGCTCGGCTCATTAAAAATCGTACTTCCCCTAAAACGCAGCGCCGTTAGAGAACGCTGCCCAGAGGCATGTCGTAATCACAACTCGAAACTTGCTTCTTCTCCTGACCCGTCTCTCGCTTCGTGCAGAGTCACCACAGTCCACAGCGCAGCAAAGCAATAATTGCGAGCACTGCTTCAACGACGTCACGGTTAATGCCGACTCACGCTGCGACACCGATTCCGACAGCGACGCAGTGCGCGTTACGTCGGCGATCGTCGCATATCCCGAAGCAGCCGTATCGGCAGTTTCCAAATAATCGGCTCAGTTTTGAACGCCTTTTATTTTCGGGCACCACCCTATACCTAGTCCCGGCTGCGCAAAGCGTCCCCTCCACCCCAAGACGACGACTTCGGCTGCATCCGTGAAGACGTAGCCCGCCCCGTTCACCTCCCTAAAGCCACCGCGCGTTTGCGACAAACAACAAAAAAAAAAAAAAAACGTCAAATAATGCGAGTTAAAAGCAAAATGAAAAGTAAAGGAAGAAAACGTCACTTTGCGTAAGTCGTAACGACGTCGCTTGGATCCGAGTCTCCAGCGTGAAGCGACGACACTCACGTACTGTACACACAGGTGGCGACCGTACCGCCCCCCTCCGGGATTCTACGCCGTTCGTAGAGAGATGACGCAGCCCGAGCGGATCATTATAAAAGCGTGCAGCCTTGCGAACGCCCTATACTTGGAGGTTGCGGGGGCAAAAATTGCTTTCATAAAAATACGTAACTTTAGGCTTAACCAAAACCTAGTGCGATGCTTCTCGAAGGTTCTTCGTTCTTGACGTGGCGTATGCAGTTTGTCGGTGCGCAGCGAAAATTTTGGCTGTATTCTTCCACAAAACTGAGCTATGTCTCGCATGACTCAACACTGTCAGGTTTGTATCCGTTGGGCCATGTTTGATAGAAACGCCTAGCATGTACAGCGTATTTAGTTAACTATTCTTTCCATTATTGAGGTTCTTATTAGGCGTCGTATAAAGCATATTCGTGAAGTAAAAGAAATGCTGCGTATACTGAACACGTGTTCGTCGTAAATGTGTCGACGCGGTACTTGTTTCCGTTTGTTCTTGCACATATATGTATCTCCCGCGGTTTCGCGAACTGCATGTGAGTCGCAACTGAATTCGTGCTGTGATCTCATGCGGTGTTCCTTTGGAGACGTCTGCTCTCCCTTAGTTTGCCATCCAACGAGGAGCAGTCAGCTGCAGATCGAAGCTCTCTCATGATTACATAACGTTATTTTGAAAAATGGCGCTGTCTCCAATAAACTAAGGAGAAAATACTGCTGGGGCTCTTGTTCACTGCACGTTCGTTGCAGCTTATATGCTCACTTCGACCTGAAGTCAAGCCCTCCCACAACATCCCTTCCTGTCCAATGCAGGGATCTAACACTGCCACCCTCCCAATCCCCACTTACGAATACACGTAACACCTCCAAGCACCCCTCCCCCCTTTTCCTTAAAGAAAAAAAGAGTGCAGAAAACATCTTCCACATAGAGCCGCCCCCCCCCCCCCCCACAACCCATAAACAATTTCGCATCTGCACCCTTCTGCGTTCTGGCAGCAGAACCCCCCCCCCCCCCCCCTCCCTCTTCCCCGCTGACTGAAATTCCGGATAAACCCCTAAACAGACAGGTCGTGAAACGCAATACTGCCTGCTGGTCCACTAAATCTTCATGGATCCGCAGCGGATATAGGCGTCGTCCGAACACACGTCTCAGACGCGCATGGCCCCCTGGGATTATAACGGCCACAAATCTCAAGGCCTATAATCTTCCTACACCGGAAGCGCAGTATTCAAATGCGCGAGCTGAAAACACGTCGTGACCGCCATTTTTTTTTACACTGCCTGTATTGATAAGCTCGAACACTGGGCACGTCTTAATTCGTGCGCAAGCCTTGTTCGTTTTCCATTCGACCCGGCGGGTGCATCGGTGCAACAAAATGGCGGCCTCAATGACGTCATTGCATACGCATGCATTGACGTCATTGAGGCCGCCATTTTGTTGTACAGCCAGCGCAGTGAAAGGCTGTGCTTTACCTCTAACCGCTTATCTCCATAATCACAGTGGAGGCTGTGAGCCGTACAATATGGCTCACGCTGACGTCACGTGAAGATATACACCCCACCCCCCCTCCCACGATAAAAAAAAATCCAGTCAACCAATAGCTTAGTATCCACACCCCTTGGTTCTCTGGTAACAATACGTAACCGTCCCCCCTCCTCCCCCTCCCTGTCCCAGTTCGATCAACAGATCGCTAAAACGATGTAGAACAGCTCCTGCGACATTCCCCGTTCTACATCGTTTTTAATGATCTGTTCATCGATTCAAGCCTTCATGTTCCCCTGAGCTCCTCTTTCCCAGTTCGAAATTCTGAATAAACCCTTGCTTATACCATTTCGCGCGAAATATTTCGTATCTACATTACGCAATCGCGCTGGGAAGTTAAAGGCATTTCGTTGGCGATGCCGTGATCTGCATAAACTTTTTGCTTCCCACTGTACACTGTATAGCGGAAGCCACACTCGAAGTTTCGTTTTGTTGGTGTATACAGGTCCACACAAGAGCCGCACTGCAGTCCCCACCCATCGCACCGGCCTCCAGGTGTGCCTACAGAAGAAGAGCGCTGCACCGATTTAGCGAAAGGGTGTAGGTAGACCACCGCGAGCGAAGCAAAATAAAAATAAAAAAGATGGCGGCTTTTTATTTTTTCTGCAGACGGGATGATTTGAAGCGGGTTCGTCGGCCGCGCGCAGCCCGCCTTGTGCGAAGAAGAGTCGGCACACGCCGACGCGGCGAAGGAAAAAAAAAAGAAAGAAGAAAATGAAAGAAAGAAGAAGAAATAAAGGACGAAGAAGAAGCGGCGAAAAATAAATAGAAACGCGCACGCGAACTGGGCGGCAATCAGGAGGCCAGGGCAAGAAAGAACAGCCGTAAAAAACGACTAGGCGGACAGAACAGAGAAAAGAAAAGGGCGTAAAAGAAGAAGGAGGGTGTGAGAGAAAGAAAGAAAAGAATGAAGTTGTCTGGTGGCCCATTTTCGAGACAGAAGCGGGAGAGAGAGAGAGAGAGAGAGAGAAAGACCAAGAAAGAAAGCGTCGTCGTCTCCCGTGGCTCAAATTCCTCTGCCAGCACGCGCTGAAGGCATTCTCTGGAGAGCAGTCACCACTGTACAATTTCCAACCAAGTCTACCAGGGGGCAGGCGCTTCGATCATCAGAGACGGTTAGGATACTGGTGGCAGAAAACTAAAGAGAACGGGCAAAAATAATTATAGGGAAAATAAGAACTTTCTGCCATAAGGGGCAGAGAACAGGGCTATAAATTTACGTTTTTGGCTATAGTATGATCGATTTAATTCAAGTAGATTTAAAAGGCATGAGGACAACTTAAAAAGAGATGGGAAAAAAAGGAAAAGTTCTAAATTTTTTACGAGCCTGGTGGCGCACATGTCACCGTCCCGTTACAAAGGGGGCGCTCATAGCATCCATCCATCCATCAATTTTAAGTCCATTGCAGGGCGAAGGCCTCTTCCCAATGATTTCGAATTCGTCCTGTCCTGAGCAAGTTTGTTTGCACTTTACGCCTGGGAATTTCTTCATTTCATTGCCCCATCCAACACTTAGCCTGGCGATTGGGTGAGGAGGCAAGAGGTAGTCCATGTAGGTTTACTACGCGGATTCTTGTGTATTTCTATCATCGCTTGTTCTTGCAAGATGGCTGGAAATTACCGGAGCACTGAAAACGCGCGAAAAATTATTTTTAATATTTCTGTATTCACTGCCACAGTGAAGCAAATGTGAACGGTCACAAATGCATAAATATGATATACAAGTAGACAAGAAAATAGGCTTTAGGTACAGAGTTATCACAGATTGACCGGCCATCGTGTCACCACTGCACGCCCCGTTGATCATTGGCCTTTCGAAAAGCACTGGGCCACACAAGCACCAGTTTGAAGATTTACGTAACACTTGACAAAAACTTGATTTCAAGGTAAACGGTGTCGAAAAGTGAGGGGGAGGGGGGTAGTTCCCACTGAAAAAAGAAAATGTTGGGGAAGGGGGCGGGGCGTAACTAGTACATCTTGATCTTTTTGTGGTTGAATGAAAATTAGATAACATTTCGTATCTATGACAGCGGTGATAATAACGCTGTGTATGATCCGCCTTATCGACTCAGTTGGTGAGGCCACCGTCTCCAGTGAACCGAGGTATTCTACAAACATTGCAACGCGTTTCCGAACAAGGATACGTGTGCACAGCGCGGCGGCGCTGTTTTAGCACCTCGGATGCAATACGGCGTTCCGCCTGCTGCAGATACTGAAACGTACACAGACAGCGCGCCGACCATAGAGTGGCAACAGAAGCTCAGCCACAGAAGAAGAGCCACGGCAGCTGAATAGCCGGGAAGCAAAACATAAAAACGCCATGTTTTGTCCCCGTACTTCCCGCTACAAGAGTAACGGGCCTAATCCTTCGCTATAAGAGCGTTCGCTTTCGCCTCGTCACGTGGTTCGAGCGAGCAGCCGATATAGCTCCGCCGAGCCCTGGCAGAAATGGTGCGTATCACTCCTGGACTGCGGGAGCGTGTATGTTGCAGCAAACACCACAGTGTACAGTACACAAAGACCATGCACTCCGTGTTTATTTATTTTTTTTTTCGGGAAGCTGCTCGCTTTTACGGCGGCGGCATGCGGTGTGCACTCTCGGCGCATCGCGATAAAGCGGAAGAGACCGAAATAGACCGATGTACCAACAACGGGGACTCCCGCCCCTCTCCGCTCGCAGGGTCAACTCTGGGAGAGAGATGGTCGCGAGGACGCCCGCCTCTCGACCGGTGAACGAAAGTAGGCGACTACGCGTGGCCCGCGGATTCTCGAACGTACACCATACGTATACGTAGACAGCTGTAATGCAACGGTTTCGACGTGGCTTTGCACTGTGTACGGCTCGATCATACCAAGAAGGAAGGATACTGAAGAAGTCCTCTGCACGATAAAACCAAACTAGCTCGCGAGACATCTCCAAGGGCGCGAAAGTGGAGGGCCGTGTACGTAAGTTCCCGTTTTGTCACACCAAACCGGCCTGGTGTGACACTAGAGGACATCAGGCTTGTCTGGTGTGACAACAGAACACCAGGCTTGTCTGGTGTTACGACAGAGTACAGCAGGCTTGTCTGATGCTACGATAGAGAACACCAGGCTTGTCTGGTGTCACGATAGAGACCTGGTGTTACGATAGAGAACACCAGGTTTGTCTGGTGTGACAATAAAGAACACTAGGTATGGCCGGTGTTAACACCAGAAAACACCAGAACACACCAAACGAGGATTGTGTATTTTTTTAAAAGGGCTTGATTTTGCTTATAACATAACCTGCAGTACATACAGTGTAAAAGGGTACCTGGGACTACAGTGCAAGAAAAGTCTGACTGAAGAGCGAGTGCACTGTGCAAATGAAGGTGCTTATTTCACGTTGAAACCCTGCTGCTGTAACGACCTTACAGTCGTACAGAATAATCTAGCAATAAAGAATCGAACAAGAGAACCAGATATTTTCAGACTTCGCGGGCCGAACCATGGGTCCATAATAACGACGTAATAAGAACGCTGCAAAAAGGGTGACGAAAGAGACCCGTAAATTAGTATGGAGAGGACATTGCATGTCCTCTGGGCTTGTCTCGGCTTGGTTTTGTATAGGGATTCTCAGGCATCACGAAGAACCAAAGCCGACTTGTACACCTATCATTTGTTGAGCTGTGAATACTGGCCTAAGCGCTAATATGTAAGAGTTCGAACAGCGCTGAAACAGACAGACAGACAGACGTCATGGAAGTTAGTCTTCATGCTGACACATGAAAACAAGTCACCGTACGCCAAATCGCATGTAATATACTTCGCTATCATTGTTTTTCCGTGTTGCCCTAACGTTTAGCTGTATTTTAAAACGTGCTATAGTACGAAACCATATATTCATAATGTTCATATCTTTTTACAAGTTTTCGGTTTATCTCGTCAACTCCTTTTTCGCCGTGTCCACCTGCTCAGTCTTGGGGACCGAAGTATATGTTTAAGATAAACTGTTTCCGCGAGCCAGCCAGCGCAAAAAATCGCGAGGGCCTCGTGCAAAACACATTCACGGACGCCACTACGGACGACACGCTCACCGCCGATGGGCGAAGCTGGCGCACACGCAACTGGCTCGCGCAGAAGATTTGTAGGTCAGGTGGACGCCCGCATGCTGAAGCGAACCGAGAAACAGGGGCGCCCTTTCGGAAAGACTTTGCAAGAAAGCTCAACTCCATGGCGGCGTCTTCGGCCGACTGGCCGTGTGTGTGCACGCTTTAACCTGACAGCGTATTATATAAGCGCACTCTCCGCGGCGTTGGCGTGGACGTTCTCTCGTAATGCAGCTGGAATTATGCGATTACACTATAGACTGTCGTACAGCTCGCGGCCGCCGGAGGGCTATGAATTGAGGTTGAAGGTGCCGTACACAAACTGGACACCGGTGCAGGATGTTATCCTCGTTATACGAGCGTATGTCTCATGAATATTTCAATTCCGCTGCGTGCCAGTCAGACTCGGAACGCCCGAATATGCGCCTAGAATACATGCAGCAGCAACAGGGGGTCCTTCTCAAAACACGCTAGCTGACAGTTTAGAATGCGTCCAAGACTCATCGTCCCAAACTTGTTTTCGTGGATTACAATCGAACGTGTGCGTCACTTCAGTGAACTGTTCCCTCGGTCTTTAATACCAGGGCATACAAGAAAAGTACGCTACTTTTTTCCACAAGCCTTACATTCATGACCAGTTTCTTCGGGATAAGTTGCTTCCAAAACGTCATGCTTAATTCTCATCGCGCCAAGGACCATCCTATAACAAAGGTGAGGCTTCCTTTCTAATATTTTCCTTTCTTTTGTAATCGTTTTCGACAAGTACTATACCGAATAGTGGAGTCCTCTCTCCTCCTCCTATGCTGCCACAGAGCACTGTAAATCAGTCAAGACTTACCACGTTCCCATTTCCAGTCGCACGCGTTCAACTTTCTCCGTTTTGTAGTCGTACTATCGCAAGGATCCCGTGGCACAAGCCTCTGCAATGGTCCCCTGTTGAAGGTTCTTAAGTTATCAATGATAATTTCTCGGTTTCTTACGTCCAAAAACCACGATATGATTATGAAAGACGACGATAGCGGACGGCTCCGGAAATTTTAATCATCTGGTGTCCTTGAACGTGCAATGATATCGTACAGTATACACGGGCATTTGGTGGCGGCCGGGATTCGATCGCGCGACCTTGCAGTCAACAGTCGATCGCCGTAGCTATATACTACAACACAGCGGCCGGTGTCACACGTTATCAGCGAGCACTTACAGAATTTGCACTGCTATCAGCCTGAGCTTTCACGTTCGCTATTCGAAACGTTATAAGGGAGTACACGCTGTCTGCGCTGTCCCCTGGAGAAAACTAAAATGAACCACCTTTTAGGTGCCCGAGTCGCTTATTTTGCTCACGTTGCACTTACTGGAGCCTTCCCGAATTGTCTAATCGCGCCGAGTGTTTCATGCTGCCGACTGTTGCCGCTCCAGGAACAAGCACTATACGCGCGTTCACTCAACCGAGCCGGCCGGCCGTTACGTTATGCTGCAAGCCAGGCGGCTCCTTTTAGCGCCCACCTTCCATGCGTCACGGTCACACGTGGAGTCGTTTCAGAATTTTTATAGGCAGAAATTTCCCCGACAACTGGACTTCTCTGATTATGAGAGACGCCGTAGTGGAGGTCTCCGGAAATTTCACGGAGACCTCCACTACGGTCTCCGGAAATTTCACAGCACACGGGCCTCAAACATTTCGCCTCCATCGAAATGCAGCCGCCGCGGCCGGGATTCGATCTCGCGACCCTCAGATCAGCAGCCGAGTTAGACCACCGTGGCGGGGCGATATCACAGTCAGTACAAGCTGTCCAAAGCGTTTGGTCGCGTTGGATCGTTGGATCGAGGCACGAAACAGGCGAACAACGGGTGCTGTGGAGCAGGCATGTTCAGTCTAACAGTATCCTGCATGTTTCCTTGTTCACCAGTACTTTAGGAATGTCGAAGTTTATACATCGTGTACGCACTCAAGCAGAGGGCGTAAACGCTCCTTGCGTACTATATCTCAAGTCCTGTGGGGAACAATAGGGAATTTCGGCGTGTCCAGTATACGCTACACGAAAAGACGGAAGGGTATACCGGATAGCAATAAAGCGTTGTTTCTCGCCGTCAAATGACGCCAGCTGTAGGTGACAAGCAGGACAGGAAGTAATCTATGTCCTCCGAGATTCCGGCAGCCACTCGCTAAGCCTACGACATCAGCAATTGTTAGTACGGTTCTCGGAAAACAGTGTCGAACTGTCAGGGATACTTTACTGCAGAAGCTTCACAATACAAAGCTATAAGGCAAATACAACCGTAAGTGGAGGATACAGAGCGCGCGACGACTACTTGAAAGATTCGAAGCGCACGGCATAACGCTTTGTGTCGTCGGCCATGTTTGCGCATGCGCTGTTCACAGCCGCTATTTCGCTCTAAGCAAAGTGCTTTGCGTATAGCGGTTTATACTGGACACGCTAAATTTCCCCAGTATCTGTTGCACAAACGCATTCGGAAATTCTCTTTCCGCTGTGGCTGTCTAGCGGAACCTTCCTTTTCTACATGGAGGCGAGCACGTGCTCGCTGAAGTGTTGCACACTATAACACGCGCAGAATAAGTTAGGGAACCGCCGCACGAGGCGATGTGCGTTATGAAAAATAAGAAAATAAAAAAGAAAGTGACAAGGCAGCACAAGCACGGAGTAATGTGGAAAGATAAAAGAAGGCAAAACTCGAGTGGGGCGACATGGAAGGTCGACCAAGCACGGCGTGACAAGTACCGGGGCGCCAAGGAACGCGACATCTGAAGTAAGAAGCCAAAGGAGCAAGACGGCGAGAATAAAAAGGTAAAACGCGATGCGGCGGGAAAGAAACGAAAGTCACGCACACGCCAGCTGTCGCAGGCCCGGAGCAACCCCGTGGCGGCAGCAGCAGCAGCTGATCTCTGGGTGCTGCCATTTTTCTCTTTCAGGCTCGTGGCAGCAGAGCGATAAGAGGAGACTGGACGGCACGGAGTCGACGCACACAGCACGGTATACGAGAAAAGACGCTCGTAGTCGACGCATCGGTCCCTCGTGCAGCAGCAAGCGAATTAAAAGTTCCATGGTCGTCATCACCACCGCCATTCTCATCATCATTGTCGTTGGCTATGGCAGGACAAAGGTCTCCCCCCTTACTACCCCAATGAGCCCGGTCCCGCATGTGCTAACTGTGGTTGCACTAAACTGGCAAATTTCTTGACCTTATCTAGATGTGTAAAGAGGCATTGGAACCTTGTAGTGGGCCGTCCTCTTCAGCGTGGATGATTTAAGTACCCGGCACTTCCACCACGTTGTTAAGATGTTTATTAGATGAAACTAGACGCAGTCCTGCGGCAACGGTCTTGTTCAAACGGGCACGGACTTCGAGCACGAGTGGCGTCTTTTTCAACAGAGCGCTGAAAGCGAACCCCACTCTAAGGCGCTGGAGAGGACAGCCAAAGTTCCAATGCTTCTTTACAGATGCAATGACATAGCCGAGGCGTATCTATAGAGGCCAGAAGGGCGTATACCCACCGCCTATAGTCTCAAAAAGCACAGGAGGCAAGTCTTCGTCATGGAGACAGCTCCGGACGAACACCTTCGCAAACCCGTTTCGTCTGAAACGAATCTTCCCAGAGATAAATAAGCACCAGGACTATCAAGCGTGAATTGTGCCAGGAAGGTCCAGAACCACCCAAACACACGCGTCATCGAGCCGCCGCTTTGCGCAGAGCTCAGACCTCGGCACCCAGACGCATAGGCAGTCAAGTCCGGCAAGCCCGCGAGGCAGCTTTGAGGAAGGACTTCAACGTTCCCCCTTGTGGTTGCGTTAAGCCTTGCCGTTCGATGATGTATCCATTCCATTCCACCCGCGCCCACCTACACCGTTTAAGTGCGGGGTCGTTCATTTTTTACTTTCACATCTCTCTCTCTCTCTCTCTTATATATATATATTTGAAATTGGGTGTAAAAGTCGGATATGTTATTCTTCAGCGTGAAAATCAGGCAGAAATCGTTTTCTTTCTTTTTGCGGAACCAGACCTAAGTTCAGGTTTGTTTTTGTCTTTTCAGCCTGTATAAAAATTTATTTGAACAAACGACACCCGCGGGGAGTCCCCAGAACTACACGTCACTCCAGCCAACGGGATATGCCTTCGTTGTCCTGAGGTTGGATATGGCTAAGGCATGTGCACCACAAAGCATGTGTGCAGCATTAAAAAAAATGTTATGTGCAATTGGAATTCGGAGAGAAATGGGCTTTAACCCGATTTTTCTGAAACATGTTTGCTGCGTAAGAATCGGGTAAGATCAGGCTGTATACCTGAAAGCGAACAACACCCTATTTCTGCAGTTGTCTACGGCAGACCCCTACACTCACGTCCCTACCCTGCCCCGTGGCTCATCGGTGTCTGCCGGCACCGCTTGCTCGGACTGCGAGCATGCGCTCGTCGGAAAGGTGCGACGGCTGGCGCCACCCGGTGCTTCGCTCAGTCCAGCCGGCTAGAATCGATTGAGGCACCCCGCGTCTGATCGATAGGGGGCGCACTGCCTGGAAAACGCGCTCTTTATTATCTTTGTTTTTCTGAGAGAGTTCAGGCCAACGTGGCACCGAGCGCACCGCGTTAAAGTGGGCAGAAATGTAACAATAATTAGTTGAATTGACTTGAATTTTATTAAGCGATAAAGATACAAGAGCAACGAAATACGCGACAATCACATGGATCATTGGCATGAAGCGGGTTCTGGGGGTTTTACGTGCCACAACCGCGATATGACTGATGCACGCCGTGGTGCAGGTCTCCGGAAATTGTGATCACCTGGGATTCTTTAACGTGCACTGGCATCGCACAGTACACGGGCCTCTGGCACTTCGCCTCCATCGAAATGCAGCCGCCGCGGCCGGGATTCCATCCCGCTACCTTGGGTTCAGCAGCTGAGTGCCACAGTCACTATACCACTGTGGGAAGGCATCTTCACCCCGTGGAGCCGCGAGTCGCGTCGTTTGAACGCCACGGACTCGGAAGAGCCAGACGGAACACCCATCGACCACACTCAGCTCGGAGCCATTTTCGTTTTTTCGAGGCATTCACAAGAGGCGCGCTGACAGTGACCTTGAAATATGTAGCTGCGTGCCGCTTCTCAACGCCAGCCTCGTTGGACTCCTTTTATCCCGAGTGAGTGCCTGTTCGGCGGCTCTTCGGAGCAACCACTCAGCGGCATTCCTTTCCCCGCGTGAGGTCTACCTTATACGATCCCCGACCGAACCGGTGGCCTATATAGTGGTTAGAGCGTCCGCCTCCGGTGCGGGAGGCAGTGGGTTCGATTCCCACTGCACCCACCGGTTTCTCTAATGGGGAGAGGGGTACCCTGACCTGACTCTTGGTACCGCCGGTAATCTCTCTTGTCAAGGTGGCCTCTGCTTTCCACTCTCCTCTTTCACACCCTTCCCATGTGAGTGTTTCGGTTGAGGTGTCCTCAGTCGGGAGACAGTTACCGTGCACTCCGAACCTAATTTCCTTTCCAAAGAATCCCTAACTCCGGATCGTCTAGATGGCAACGACGCCGCCTGAGGAAGATAGGATGGGCCCTCCCACTCCTCTCCTTCCTGAACCCTATCTTGGACAAAATAAAGTTTGTTACTACTACTAGAGAGTTTTAGCAGCGCCGGTTTACCATACGGCAGTGACGGTAATACCGTATACCGTCATGGTCGGCACGCGGCTGTTTTCGTCGGAAAGACCTGCACTACTTTGCTCGGTGAGCACGGAAACGTCGTCGAATGATAAAACTTGCTGGTGAAACCCTCAGAAGCTCTATTTTCTACGTGCCAACCACGACGGTACGGCATTACCGTACTTACCGTACGGTAAGCCGCCGCTGCTAAAACTCTCCACTATCCGACCCGCGTCCTTTCTTTGCGGAAACTGGCCGCTGCGATGCAGCAGCTTCGCCCTGCACTTTTCATTACTCGCGGCTACAACAACAGCGCCGTCAAAACTGTACGGCTCAGACTGTGCATCAGAAATTGTATTTATATGCGGATACCACACACCCATGAACACATGCAATGGAAAATTTGCTACGCAGATAGCGATTAGGTTAGGCATTCTGCTACCTACACCTTATCGGCCGTGCGGACAGGGCGAATCGCAAGGAATGTAGCACTCCTGAAAGAACAACCCTCGTGCATCTGGCCGCAAATTTTGATGTAGAGACAATCGCTAAAAGACACTGGGTCGAAGTTTTTTCCTCAACCACTGACTAGAGGGCTCTGTTGGGACCTTCGCCCGATCCCCATCTCCAGCCTCCCGTCAACGCCGAGTAGCAGGCTTGGCTGAGGCCGACCTCTCAGCTTTTCTGTTATACTCTCTCGCTCTTATATATACCAGCGTACATCCAGTTGTGCTTATATACTTTGTGCTGACGTGCTTTCATAAACGATACTCCACCTTGCGGGATTCCGCAGAACTCATTTGCCATATTGTGCTGACGTCTGCACTGTTCCCGGTATCATAACAGATGATCTACTTATTATATGACATTTCAATTTTTGTACATTCTTCTCATCGAGCAATGTTTCGTGCTGGCGTTCGTCAACCGCGAACATTATTCTTAACTTAAATACTTAGTAAATGACGTCACGGCACGTGCTTTAAGTGCCAGAACCTCGTGGTTGCCAGGCCCCGACTATCTCGGCGCACTCCGCACCACCACCGCGGCGGCGTCTTGGGTTCTGCGAATCGATTACCTCACTCGGTCGTGCATTGATTTCGCCGAAGCGCGTGCAAGTTCGGCAAGAATCGCCCCCGTGGACGCTATGCACACGCACACTGCACGACCGAGAGGACGACGGGGCACCGCCCACGACATTTGCATATTATCGCCTGGGCGCGGGACCAAAACAGGAAATCGCAAACGGCACCGGCACTCGGTTATGAGTGCCTCGGCGCCAACGGTGTCGACGTGTAGTGACGTCACCCCTCCGCCAGAAGAGACGAAAGTGGTGCACATTCGAAGAAGGAGAAAAGAACTCGGCCTGTCAACGGGCAGGACGACAGAGCCGAGCACGTGACCACCGGATACGCGCGCTGCTTCGAAGGTCATCCCGATTCGGCGAGTACTATATGGGACCTCCTCGTGGATATGTGTCACGTTCTGTATAGAATCGATGAACAGATTGCAAAATACGATTTAGGACGGGGAATGTCGCAGGAGCCAACGTTTCGACAAGTGGACTTGTCTTCGTCGCCGCCCTTCGGTGGGAACCGAACCCACGACGAAGGTCGTGGGTTCGGTTCCCACCGAAGGCAGGTTTGTCTTCTCGTCCACTTTAATTGCTTTCTACTTAACCCAAAAATTACAATATCATAATTACGAATTGGAATTACTTCCCCTATGCTTTCCTAGGCTTCAACGTTTGTTGTTTCATTAACTTGTTTCTAACAAATAAAGATAAAGCGAGTCCTTGACCCCCTTCCCACTCGTTTATATATATATATATATATATATATATATATATATATATATAGTGCCTTTTTAAGCTCCCTTCACACGAGTCTAAGGTCTGGCCACCAGCGGCGCAAATGGTACGCACAAAAATAAATCTCACGGACTAGATTGAGAGCAGACTGGGAAGAGTCCTTGAGAAGAATGCGACTGCGGAGCGTGTTCAAATATGCACGCTGTTTGTTTCGCGTGCAGACGGGACGTGTTGCACGAACCGCGCGCGCACACAGTTATGAATTAGCTAGCGCATAGCTTGTCCCACAGGAACACGTGCTGTGACCCAAGGTGAACATCAATAATGTGGAGCGACCTTGAGTGGACCTGAGCCTCATCTGAATGCAAACCGGCTTTCAAACATATGCGTTCACCCGTTCGAATTTAAAAATACGTTATCACAATCTTGTTATCTCGCGGTAGCGGGCAGTGACGGTGGCATATGTCACGTTGGTTAATCAACCAACGTCTCTAATTATCTCTAAATTATTCACAAGCACGTCCAAACTGAACTGGAGCAGCGTGAAAGAGTGAGAATTCGTATACGTTTCTTGGAAAGCGAGCGAAGTTCGTCCGAAATCTTGCAGAGAAGGCGATAACGATTCAGAGGAAATTACCTGCTTACACGCCTTCGAGAAACAGTCTTCAGACATCCGGTGAAACGCACTGACCCTCCAGTTAACATTTTCGTATGCAAACGTGAAATTTAACACTCCAGCAGTATGCTGTAAAGAAGGGAACATCGAAAATGAATTAACACAGCCTCTGAATTTCATAATAATAATAATAATAATAATAATAATAATAATAATAATAATAATAATAATAATAATAATAATAATGTGACGTTTTTATGTGCCAAAACCAGCCATGATTATGGAACACGTGCTTTAGTGGAGGGCCCCAAAGTAATTTTGACCACCAGGTCTTTATCATGTTCCGATATAAATCGGATGCACATTTGTTTTTTTGTTTTTCTCTACATTTCGCCCGCATCGGAACTCGGCCGCCGTGGCAAGGATTCGAACCCGCGACCACAACCTTCGCAAGCCAACGCCTAGACGCTAAGCTATACCACGGCGGCTTTGAAACTAAGTGGTTTTACATTCAAGAGCATACAACTTCGTAGCACGACATCGTTATGTATACCGCTTGATTTGCGAGAAATCGAAGCACTTTGTTATGTAGCCTACTGTGCGGTCCGGATGATCATGATGAAAATAGTAAAAAGAGGAGAACCAGACGTATATGCTTATGTCAGAGACAATACGGTATCAAACACTGAGTCTTTGCTCTTTGGTAAAAACAAATGTGCATAGCGCCGCGTTAGCCCTTTCGCATTGCTGCATTTTCATAAAATTATTTTCGTATTACTAATTTCCTGGGCAATGCAAGGCCTACTGCCCGTGGGGCAGGTCAAGAGTTGACTGACCTCCTACAAGGTCCATTTCGAGCTGGGCGTAACAGCACGTCTATATAATGTTTGCTGCGCAGCGCGATGTGTGACGAGGATACAGATGCGAAAATTAAAACCTGTATCACATATATAGCTTGTTTCGTTCAAGCTGACAAGATTGCATCTCTTCGTACGGCAATCGAGAACGCAGCATCGATAAAACGACAATAATAAAGCAATGAGCGAGTATTATACAATGCCATAATATAACGACATTTAGAAATTGAAGCGTTGGTCACCTCGATAAAGAGCAATTGTAGAGGGATAAACATTAACACCGCCACGGAACAATACGCAATAAAGGGCAAATATGGGATCTAGTCACTGCCGGTTCAGTGACCCCCCGATGAATTTGTGAGGGTGTGCCATTCATTAAAGTTATTTTTTTGTTTCTTTTTTTTTTTCGAGCGGAAACTGGTGATGCACACCGTATAGTCGGGCAACTCACTGTAAATATTTTCCCCACATGAGGTTGTTGAACGCGTTCACCGTCAAATTTGCATGCGCGGTCGCCTAGCGCCACGCATCCTTTAAATGCACATTTATTTAGACCCCCCTACTAGCCAGTGGCTATGGGTCTAACCAGTGTTGTGTATTTTCGTGTAATAAGAGAACTTGAAATAAAAAAATGATTGATTGATTGGCTGATTGATACGAGCCGCAGTGGCCGGAAACTAGAGCAGCGCTCTACCGGCAGAAGCCATGGCGTCTACGAAGTGCCTTATCTAGCGATGAATTTCGCACGGGACAGCATGTATGTACGCTGGGTCTTGACGTGCACACTGGACAGCCAAGTGACAATTAAGTTGAACGACACGTTCCATAAAGCCGAGTGTACATGGATGGATGCAAGGAAACATCAAAAAGATTCATCCTTCCCTCTTGCGCGCCTTTGAAACGGTGGTTGCCCTTGCCGCATGTCACCGCATTGAAATCTAATGGAACACTTCGTAAACATTCTCTAGGAAAACTGTCACTGTATAATAAATATTTTTCATCCACTGTATTCTTATACCGTGCCTATAATCACAACCCGCTCTTTCTTCCACGGTGATGGTCAAACAAAGACGCGTGGCCTCCTTATCTTTATCCCGTTCACCTTTTACATCGAGCATACTTCCCTTACCGACCTTCTGAAGCAGTACGATAGCGGCTACATTGGCTTATCTGGAGATATTGTCATTTTCATGTTCTTTGTGAAACAACACTATTGGCACGAACACACATGCGATGAAACAGACGCAGCGAACAAAAAACAGCGCGCTTCTCGTAACTCTATGGGTTTTATTCGCAACCGTTGAGCCCTGACGGTGTCAATTTCGCACGGGACAGCATGTATGTACGCTGGGTCTTGACGTGCACACTGGACAGCCAAGTGACAATTAAGTTGAACGACAATTCATGACAACTGAGTTGAATGGGCGACAACGGGCTGGCTGCATTAGACAAATCGTGCGCGCATGCGCTCGACAGGCCCGATGGAGTTATTTCATTTGGATCAACACGTTTTAAGGTAACATAACACATTCCTTGCACATGATACTCATACGCTTAATTAGCAAAGTCGGAAACGTTTGTTTGCAAGTTTCATTAGGAGCCGAAGTTCATACATCGGACTGTTTTATAGAAGCTGGAGTTCTGCGCCTAAATAATGACAAGCATTAATTTTTCTTATCGCTCATTGATCTGCATGCCACCCACTGATGCCACCCACTGATTTGACAGCTTCTGTTACGCAACTCTATACGGAACTGAGAGCTGCTTGTGCAATGCCTTGGAGATGCGACACCAAACCAGTAGCACGTTGCATTTTTTTCTTTTTTTCTTTTTTTTTAAGAGTCCTGGCGTTACCTCGATAACGTCGTTGGCGTGTTACTATTGGACCCTGTATGCTCCGACTAGTCAAGGGCCAAGGAGTTGGCGGCACGTTATTTGCGCGCAAATATGTCGTTATATCATCGAGAAAAAAATAAAGCAAATAAATAGAACAGTACGTAGAAACAGCTCTGATTTACGAAACAAGAAATGCAACCATCAGTGCTTCATCGCGATGCTTTGTTTCCACAACCGAACCGCCGACGACACGGTCTCTACCGAACGCGACGACAGGACAAAAATAAGACGTCCTCCTGTCAAAGCGGCGCAGCTTTTGTTTGACAGCTACGAGCGTGCAAGGCTACACGCGCCGCGAGTGCTGAATGGAAAGGAGAGAAAAAGTGAGCGCCGAGAGAGGCGTACTTTAACGAAAAATAAAAAAAAAAGAATCTGCCTAGCCACCATGCTCCATGCGCCTGTGACAACGAAATGAGGTAGGAGGACCGCTTCTTTAACATCTTTCGAAGAAATAAACGGGACACAAGACAACCTAGGTGTGATCGTCTAAAAAGAAGCCCCAGGTCAGGTTCAAGCCGAGGAGGACCGGATGGCGGCGGTGAGTCAACAGACGCCCCGACGTACGACACGGGAAGGGGGGTGGGAGACCCACCCCCGAAAAAAAGAAGCACGGGCGGCCAGGAAAGCGATGGCCTCTCGCCATGCGAACAAAGCCGCCCAGAGAGCCGCTTGCCAAGTGCACTCACCTTGCGTGTGTAGTCAGTACGCTTCTCCTTCACAGCCCGAGCGCGAACCTCTCGCGGGTCTTGGCACCGGTCGAGCCTGCACCACACGGGGCACAAACGCCGCAGCACACAGAGTTCACCCTGAGCCTTGTCGTCGTCGAAGACCGCTTCGACACAGTGCAGGCCTGACCGCACCGATGCCTGCCGCTCGTCTCGCCGATGATGCCCGCCTCCCCGAACCAGACGGGCCCAGCCAGCCGTCGTCTCTCGGTTCCTCCTCGCCCTTTCTTTTGCCGCTAACACTCTCTCGCTCTCTTTTGCGTGCTTCTCTAGTTCTTTGCTCGAAACGACGCCTCCTCCTCGCCTCGCTTCTCTACCCTTCTTTCCACAAGCGCTCGGAGACAACGGCCGCCCATGCCGAAAAGGTCACGTGGTACGTGGCGACCAATAGAAACTCGCCAGTGGCTTTTTCGCGGCTCGAGACGGTTTCGGTTTCTCTGCATGCCGGGGTTCGTCAAGACACCGCGCGAGACTGTGAAAACGAGAGCAATATTTTGCAATGACATATTACCACAGTCCTTAGGGCTATGGTAATATGTCCTTAGGACTATGGTAATATGTTAAAGCGCCGTCGTGTAAATGTACCAACGAAGTGTGCCGCCTGCGGCAATCCGTAAGCTTAGAGGCGCCGCCAAATAATGATTATCACTGTGTCAGGAAAATTGGCGCACGATTTGTCAACGTTCTCAGTTTATAAACGGCTGTAAACTTCTATAAACAGCTACATACCCGAAAGTTGACCAATGCGAGACTATGAAGCAAGCTAAGTGAATGTGCTTTTCTACTGCACCCTTTACGGCATTGCATTGAGTTGACAACCAACTTTGTTGCTGTAATACCAAGCTCTAGCCTTGCGCTAGGTCGCCAATGAAATGACCGATAAAAGGCGTCAAGCTTAATTGATCAGCACACTCTGTCAAATTAATTAAGCTGCTTTGACCGATAGCAGTGCGACTTGCGCTTTGTAAATAGTTCCTGCTGAATGTGGGTTTTTGAGATAATTTCATATATTTAGGTCACTGCGAAATGTTTTACCATGTTTAATTGCCTTTTATCTCGTAAGTATAATCGTTCGAACTCCGATACATCAGTCAATAATTACCGGTTGGAGCTCGGAGACAACGGAGACAACACACAAATGGAACAGGTGGAAATGTGCACCCGTTCTCGCTCCTTCGGACTGGCAGTTCATCGATTTTCACCGATACACTGCGGTACTGGCTTTCTACAGCGCATGCCAGGCACCAGCGTTGGTACCGTACTGGTACTAACTACACCCTAGGTGCACAGCGTATCGAACGGTTTTTCATGCGGAAGATGTGGAATGTTGCCGACGCACACTTTTCTGACACATACGTGCTTCTCCACTCGCATTACTCTTCAATCACGATTAGTTTCTCGAACTATCTCTGTTACGATGACTGCAGTCTTCAGAGCAGGGAAAATGCTTGCCGTAAAAATCAGGGAGTCGCTAAGCTTAGAGCACTTCGTAACGACGCCAAAATGCACGCTCACAAACCAACCAGTAAACACACGACGCCATCTCTAGGGCGGAAAAGGAACACAATAACGCAAGTTGTGCTCGCTTTCATGCAGATGTCGCTTTCTTTCAACATTTGTCTTGCGAGCTTTTTGGTTTTGATAATACGCCACTGCGCTTATGTATTAGCTCAGGATGAAATTTTATATTAAAGGAACTCTCTGCTGAAGTACAATCCCTTCACTATTTGGTCAAGAGATCCATTCAGCTTTCGTGATTTTGTAAGCATCTTGTAAAAGACGACGCTGAACCTTGCATCCAAATGCGCCTTCAAACTCACAAGCTATATAAGTGCGGACGAAAAATATTGCTAGTGTGGGGATGATGAAGACTTTGTGGACGAGCGCTGCAGTGAAGTTCCGTGTTTCAACTGACCCCCAATACCACTTTTTTTGCGCACGGTCGGTGTTGAATGTTCTACGACTGTTTATCGCTACTAAAATTTTGAGCTCGTGCGGCCAGCGGTTACAACGGCCTCCCGCTAGGGAGTCCTTACGTAGCTCCTCAGGATTAATTAAAGTTCATTGTCTGTCTGTCTGTCATATTGCAGGTGTGCGATTATACAAATCCCCTGTCAACTCGCGTCTTACTGAACCACAGTGCCAAATGTGATGAACGGCTCTATAGATATGCAGGTGGGTCTTGCACTGCAACCACTGGCATGCATTGTGCGAAAAGAATCGATCTAACGGAAATACTTTGTTTACATGGTTGGTCCTGCCAGTAATCATATGCTGACTGAGCCATGCACGTCAAAGTATACGTGTCGAAACAAGGTGAAATCGCGAATGGCTCATTAAATCAATTACGGTTACCTCATTCCATCTTTCTCAACTACCTTGCTGCCCCGCCACGGTGGTCTAGTGGCTATGGTATTCGGCTGCTGATCCGAGGGTCGCGGGATCGAATCCCGGCTGCGGCGGCTGCATTTCGATGGAGGCGAAGTGTTGAGGCCCGTGTGCTGTGCGATGTGAGTGCACGTTAAAGAACCCCAGATGGTCAAAATTTCCGGAGCCCTCCACTACGGCGTCTCTCATAATCAGAGCTGGTTTTGGGACGTTAAACCCCACATAACAATAACAACAACTACCTTGCTACATCGCAGACAAAACGCCACTGAACTGACTAGTAACCAGGTACTTTTTTTCAGCAATGAGCGTTGGGTTGGGGGGGGGGGGGGAGTCACTTGCTGAAGTCCTTGCCTATTTGTGAAAAACATCTGTTTTAGATGCGAAGCAGCTCTTTGACTAGCCTGTGTAACGCTGTCCCTCCGTCCGTACGAACGTGCCGCAACGCGCTCCCCTCGCCGCAGGTGTTGGAGCGGTGCCAAGTAGGTCACGCCGCAGCTGCGCGTTGACGTCACGCTCCCCTTGCAGTGCGCGCTGACGTCACTCTCTCCCTCGCCTGCCGCGCGCTCACCGCAGCGCCCGCTGCTGCTGCCGCCTGACGGAAATCTTCGATGATGATGATGATGATTATTGTGGTTCGGTTAGGAAAAGACGCTAATTTCTGCAGCCCATGTAGGGAGCACGGCTAAGCGTCCGTGGGGGCGGGGGAAAGGGAGTGAAAGATATAGAGGAGAGAAAGGCCGTAGTGGAGCGCTCCGGAATCTTCGATGAGCGCTTTCCCAGCTCGCAAGGAACGAGAACGCGCCCTCGCCCTCGAGAGACAACGCTGACGCAGGCAGCGTCTGCTAGCGTCAAACCGATGCAAACGCGACACCTAGTCAAACCGATGCAAACGCGTTGTGCACCCCCCGTGCTGCTTCGCATCGCCTCATGGTCCCCTTTAGCGGGAGATGGTGTATTTCAGTAATTACGTTCGGTAGAACTCAAAACGTCGGGGCAGCCCCCTTCCACTACCCGCCTCTCCCCCAACCCCCGGGACGCGCCTGCCAAGGGCAATGTGCTGCATGTCATGTTTCTCCGGATATATTGCGAAGCATCACTGCATGACAAAGCGAACCTTTCCTCAGGCTGGTTCAAGCAAAAATTTATTTCGATTCCCTAAGTGCTCGTAGACACCGGTATTAGTCGTTGCTCATTACGATTATTATCGCAATAAACAGTTTAACCCCAGCCCCACCGAATAGAAATAAGAAAATACACCCTCCAACGCTACATCTAACCTTCTGTAATGGAGTATGATGCACGACAGGGTCGCACCAAGGGGCGGATACAGGGCAGGCCCTTCCAGAACTATCACACACCGGCATAATAATAATAAAGAAAAGCGCATGCATGCATGCGTGTGTGTGTGTGTGCGCGCGCGCGCTAGAGGGCGGAGATAGGGGAGGGGGGTTCACTGTCAAAACAATCCCCGGGATTTATTTTCTAAGCGCTGCATGTCTTACGTACCCCTCTCTCCCTCCTGAAAGTTAAGTGACATTAGTTCGATTACTGAACAAAAGTTCGTCATAACGTAAATGAACGCCCTATTCTACTGCTCCGTCATGATTGAGCAGGCGTTCAATCAATAACCGACAACAGTTTTTACGTACCGAAACCACGACGTGATTATGAGGCACACCCTGTATAGCGAAGGGCTCCGGAGTTATCTTTTGAGCTCCTGGGTTCTATAAAGAAACATTAATTGGAAACAACGAGTCTGTTGAGGCCAATAGATTAGTAATTGATAACACTGTTGCCGTTGATTTCTCCGCCATGGGTTCAGTATTAGAAGAAAAAACAAAGGTTAAAGTTTCATTTTTGAATTCCGCGCCCAAATCTAGGCACCCGAACGTGAGCGTGACGTCGCACACCTTAAAGTACTTCCTTCGCGTTTTGGCCCCATTGGCTCAATGAAATGTGATGAAACTCGTTAAGTCTCTGCCCATCTGCAAGTTACGTTCCCGTATTGAATCAGTTCGCGCTGGACAGGACAGGTTGAAGATCTTTGGATAGGGCCTTTGTGCTACAGTGAGCGATATAATGGTGGTGGTGATGATGATGATGATGATTGCGGTGTTCGCTAGATGCCTGGAGGGGCGCTATGTTCTAGAACACATACACTATCCTTTTAGCAGTAAGCGGTTGTTTGTGTAATGTAACAGGTACGTGAAACAGAGGGTAGGAAATCCTTTCCTGGACCACAATGTAACTGCACCCTCTCTCTCTTTCACACACACACACACACACACACACACACACACACACACACACACACACACACACACACACACACACACACACGAACGAAGTGCGCTGTGTAACTCAGCAGCACCCAGCCCTTCCCAAGAACGGCAAGAAGGGAAAAAAAGTGCCGCCCGCATCTTCCCACGGGGGGAACTCGAGTAAATGCGTCGCAGAGTGGTGGGGGTATCGCGTGAATGTTGCGTAATTGGGTATGGTTTGGGAATGCTTAATTGTTATTTCGTCTTAATTCCGTCGCGTTCAACGTCGTATGGTCGTCTCTTCGCAGCCTTGTCTTCTGCGTTGCTTGCTGTTGTTGACGCCGACGACGGTGAGGGTGGGGTAACGTTGCCTTCAACGAGTGGTGGGACGCTGATGTTGGGTTGTGACCCACTACTGGTTGAAGGTACTGTTGCTTCCATCGCATCTACTCGAGTCAAGCAAAGCGTCAACTCAAGCGAAAGCCAAGTAAAGACGCCCTTGACTGAATTCCGAATGCGCGCTCCGCCGCTTATATACACACCGCCCGCGTTCGAGGGAGAGGAGTACGGGGGAGAGTTCCGCACCCCCACAGCGCATGCTCGGCTTGCTGAACGCCCGGTAGGCCGGTACGAGACGAGCCGAGCATGCGCAGTGGGGGTGTGGACGGCGCCGCCGACGCCGAAGCGCGACATCGTGCGACTAAGAAATGCTCCGCATTTAAAAAGCAAGAATAAATACATTAACAAATTCAGTGTCTGAGTGTATGCTACAAATCCTTACACAATGTTCATCACAAGAAGAAATACGGATTAACGCGAAAGTGTTCATAAAATGTTATGGGCACTCTTTTTCTTTCTTTTCGGCCAAGAAGACAATTCCAGATAGCTATGGGCCCGAGGCCACGCTCATAGCTTAAGATACTGTGCTACAAAGACATGCCTGGAAGTTCAGCGGCTAGGGTGCTGGCTTGCTGAGGTCTCGGTATCGAATTAACCTGGGCCATGACGGCCGCTTTTCCACGGTGGCGAAAAATTAATCCAGAGCCCTCCTCTACGGGGGGGTGTCTCATAATCGTATCGTGGTTTTCGGCACGTAAAACCCTCAATTAATATTATTATTATTATTATTATTATTATTATTATGATTATTATTATTAATCTAGTGCATGAAAGTATTTGTAATTTGTGGGGACTGTAGCAGCGGTAGTATGTGTCCACTCTACATGCCTTGAACTTTTGCCCTTGGAGGTGTCCTTTACATGCTATCCATCATGCTTGTACGTAGTTTGTACATACTCTTATTATTTTCTTTTCTTATGCTTTTGTCCTTCCTTTCGGTATTTTTTTTTCTGCACGTGTGTTTATTGTTCTGAGCTTCATTGTTATGATGATGGGATAGCCGGATGGGATAGCCTGTATACATTCCCATGTTGTCACATTTCAATAAAAAAATCTCATATGACACATATGACACATGTCCAATAACTTCATATGAATCCTATGAGAACACATATGATTCATATGTGTTCATACGAGTTTATTTGGTAGGGATATCATCATCATCATCATCATTATTATTATTATTAATATTATTATTATTCCTACAAAAAATCTCATATTACATATATGCCACATGTCCCATAACCTCGTATGAATCATATGAGAGCACATATGGTTCATATGTGTTCATACTAGGCTATTGAATATGAGGTATGTGTGCCATATGAAATTTTTTGGTAGGGATATATATATATTGTTATTATTATTAAGATAAGCCTGGAGTGTTTTGTTCCTATGAAGGCGACGCAGCTGCACCCACGTTCGACCTTCTTCTGCGTACTCGAGGTTCGTGCGGCAGCCGCTATATAGCTCCTGCTCACGCACGTGCTTGCATGGCCATGGAATAAAGCTTCTGTTGCTCCTCGTTCGGTGTGCTGACGCCGCACAGGCTGTTCGTGTTGCCGTGAAAAGACGCAGCCCCGGCGGGGGCGACACGATTTGCCCATACGGGGCCGCGACCTATTCTGCCAGCTGCGCGGCGCTACTGCCGCATTCATCCGAATATAACCCCGCCTTAATATGTTTCGTCACTTCGCACATCTCCCTTCTGTCTATCTTTCGTTTGTTTTCAGCTCATACCGCTGTGGCGTAGCAGTAGCTTCCAAAAAAGTCTAGGATTCCTTAATGGGGACAAACGAAGCTTGGCGTGTCCGTGTATTTTTATTTATTTATTTATTTATTTATTTATTATTTATTTATTTCTGTCTGTCAGTCTATCTATCTTGTCTTTCGCCTGCTATATCTTTGGTGCGGGCTGAGGCTTTAGTATTTTTTATGCCTCACAATAACAAATGTCTGTCTGTATGTCTGTCTGTCTGTCTGTGTTATTTTCATTCTCCCTTCTTTGCTATCTTTCTCTTGTTTCGCTCTGTATTTGTTTGTTTCTTTCTTTCTTGGTAGAAAATCCAAGGGATGCGTATGACTCAGATATGTTCGCATCTTGCTAAGTGCGCATTGCTAAGTTTGCTAAGTGCGCATTCAAGGCCGTGCACGTGTTAGGGGCGTGCTCCTTGCGTGTGATTGGGCGTGTGATTGCAAGAAAACCATGCACTTGCCCTTACCGTAATGATTGTACAGCGCCACAACGCCGACGCTTGTGACGCGTAACAAGCTTCGCTTGAATACCCCCAAGCCTGAAGTGCCACAACTTTACTAAACAATAATTGCGGTTCGGTTGTCGAGAGGTACGCTATTTTACGCATCCCGTGTTGTCTGGAGCACGGCTCGGCGTCCGTGGAAGTATAGGGGAAAAGGGCATGAAGAGGAACGCCGTAGTGGAAGGTCCCGGAAAGATTTTGACCAGTGCGCGGTCCTCTAGCACAGCTTCACTATCGCTGCCTCAAGGAGGCATGATAGAGAGAGAAGAGGGGGAGGAGGGAAGGCAAGGAGGTTATTAACTAGTCCAGTACAACCGGTAGACTACCGCACGCTCCGGGAAAGGGATGGGGGACTGAAGATTATACAATAAAGGAAGATAGACACCACGTAGCACGGCATATACACACGCAACCAAACGGTTACTGACCGCCACTGCTGGATAGTGCGCAACATATAATCACAGCCTCTCGACTAAACCGGTGATATATGTCCCGGCCACATCCCCAGGAATATTTACTTCAAAAATGGAATCGGACAGTGCGCTCGGGGTCTCGATCACTCGTCTTTGCCTTTGGCAACTGACAAAGTCAGTGAAGACGGTCGCTCATGAAGCGGAACGCACCACGTGCCACATAAGACATGGCTAATAAGACAACCTCTGCGGCACGCTACTTGCGTTCGGGCAGAAGCGGTACACGCACGAGATCGCTGTTTCTCCTTTGAAAGCGGCAGTGGCCGGACAAACGTCTCGGCCTTCGCAGAAGATGCATACAGCGACTTTTGTCTATACGGCCGCACATTGCGGCTCCAGACTCACAAATATAGCAGACGACGGAGTTGTTTTGATAGCCGGAGCCGGAGCCGGATTGAAGGCCGCATCGATCCGTACATCGGGACCTGAGGGAGTGAAGGGGAAAGAGGGCTCTTGATGGTCTGGCGACGAGCTGCGGGGTATAAGGCCTGCGACGGTCGGCCGAGGGCGCGCACTACTGTGCCTCCGAGAACAGCCGCGGTCGAAGAGAGAGAGACCGAGAGAAAAAAAAAAAAAAGAAGAAGAGACTGTCTCGGCGAAGATGGCCGCCGCCTCCGACTCCGATGGCGGCGCGGGACTGCGAGTTGTCGGCAACGGTCAGGACAAGCAGCGTCTTCAGACCCGGGGAACCGCAGGATATTTGCTGGAAGACCCGGATGCAGACGACATCATACACAAGGTGGGCCGAGCGGCGTAGCAGACGACGCGCTAAGAGGTGCACCGTGTGAAAGACGCCCGTACCGCATGTCTAAACGTTTGTGGGAGCGGTTCGTTAACCCCGAGTCTGGATTCTGGGTTACCGGGTTGTGGCCGTCTTAGCGCTCTTTCGCGGTGTCGGTCTCTCGCTCTGGGCTCGTACCTTGCTCAGAACAGGTCCTGGAAGGTCTCTTGATAGGTTTTGCGCTGGACAAAAAGGGTAACAGATTTTGATTCCATCTTGAGCAACACTATCCGCATCTTATACCACGTCGAAAATATGGCCGTGGGCCGAAGGATTGGAGTTGACAGCTGACGGGTCAAACGGTGTTTCTCGAAGATCTGCAGACATACTGAAAGGGGATGGTGGATTTTCTTTTCTTTTTTCCTCCGGTCCACACCCGGCACTGTTGGGTAATCCCGCGGAGCATCATTCACTTTTTCTTCCGAAGTCCGATCGCTGTATCACTTCCGTTTCGTGCGCGGTGATAAGCAGCTACTGCGTTTCATATAACTTTTTTTCCAAAGTGCTCCGTCCCTCCTTGATGCGGTATTTAATTGCCTTTCTAGACCAGATGATCGTTCCTTTTGATACCACTCGACAGCTGGCACAATAGAAACGCTATTTACAAGCGCCCGGTTACGAGGTATTGTGAAACCGTTCTCGCCAGCACTGGCTGTCTTCGCTTTGAGCGCCTATTGGCTTTCACGCATATAATATACCACGTGTCGTTCCGGCCACACATATGCTGCAGGTCTAGACGAGACATCTGAAATAGCTTTCCGTGCATTAGTCACTGAAGAGCAGTAGGTGAACATACCTTCTGTTGCGTTATGTATTTTTTCTTCTTTTCCTAACTGCCTGTGAAGCTAGCCTGCAGGCGGCTATTATATGATACGAACATCCATGTAGGGTGCACAATGTGTGTTGTGTCAAACTGAATTGAAAAAAAATTAGTTTATTGTATATAAATAAAGAAGTTGGGAAGGCATGCAGCTGGTGGGTTGTAAGTTCTTTTGATGGGGAACTTGTTCTTTCTGAATTGTTCTGAGCTTACATATTAGCGTAGTGACGTCCGAAGGGAAAACGAATGAGTGTGTGACCACAATTACGGCGCCGTAATCCGCTGAAGGAGAGCTGCTGATCAATCCCAAGAGCTGAGGTCTGTGCTGCATGTTAGCTGTAATAAGGTGGACTAGACTCAATCGAATGGAGTTTAAAAGTGAACTGCCGACCCTAAATGTGACTCGGCAATATAACAAACACTGCGACCGGTCTAGTTGGCGCCGATCCATGGCGTCTGGAAGCGCAGCAAGACAAGACAGGAACGAAGCACAAGGGAGGACCGGCGCAGAAATATGTAGTGGGAAAATAGGAACGACAGCGTCCCGTAGGTCTAGACTTGCTTATATGCTTGCATTTTTGCTCTACCTCGAATGTCGGGAAAGAAATCTATTGCCTAGCCGTTGTTAAGCGTGTTACAGTAAATCGATATCAGAAATCGACCTGTTCGAAGTATACTCGGGCACGTTTGCACGTTTGATGAGTCGACTGGGAAATGAGTCAACTCAGACGCGGCCCGCGCAGGATGGGCACGGTACATGTCCGCACTTTTGCCCCGACCCGCGTTCATGGGCGTTGGCAGCAGGGCACAAAGGGAACACTTGACCACCCCTTCCTTATAATGAATAATACACCCCCATCACACCCACATCTCAGCCTCCCTTATACTGGACAACACACCTCCAACACACCCCCATCTTCCGCGATGCAAGGGGTTCGCTCAGAATTTCGTTAAGAGTGTGTGTGTTTGGGGGAGGGTATGTTACCCATGGTGTAAAGAAAACACCCCCTTAACACCTCTTCCCTCTCCCAGTTAGATCCTCGCACACCCCCCAAAAATTATCGAGATGACCAATGACCTGCTACCCACCCTGCGTACTGGTTACACCACAGGTAACACCCCCCAAAAGCGAAATTCTGGATAAACCCCTGATACAAAGTTATTTGTCATCTGCAAAATTTTTGGGTGTGTGTGCGGAAGCTGCAGGCGTTAGGGGGTGTTAGGAATGTCGGGGGGGGGGGGGGGGAGAGGGGTGTTGTATAAACTCCTGGGTTCGCCCCCTTCAAGACAAACTCCCGCCGACACCAACGACCTCGTTCAATTAACCCGATACGGCCGCTAGCGCTTGCGCAAGCTCGCGACGACCGCGTTTGAACCCGACGCGCCAACACGTCCCAGCCTTATCGCGTTCGTGTAAACCGATAAACGGGCGAGAGATAAGAGCATCCTTCGCGAGTACCGTGCATCCGCGACGCCGGGACTGCCATCGAGCGGCTCGCTCAATTATCCCGGCCCCGTCCACCGAAAATAGCGCTGTCGCGTGCAACGCGACTCCACCGCTGCGGTTTGCGACCGTGAACGCCTGCGTGCACCCTTTCATCAGCTCTGGTTTATTTATTGCCCATACATGGTGAAGGAGTGGCGCTAAAGATAGTCTCATGTTTTTCTTTTTAAGAACCTTGAAGGGTCGATACGCAATCTAATGGTGCGAGGCCTGAGTCGATTTGAATTGACGACAGCGTCTATCTCAGTAGAGGTATCTCTCTCTCTCTCTCTCTCTCTCTCTCTCTCTCTATATATATATATATATATATATATATATATATATATATATATATATATATATATATAGAGAGAGAGAGAGAGAGAGAGAGAGAGATGAGTAGTAGACCCTCGAAATAGGCAACAAAAATGCGGAAAGCGTTTATTCAACGTTTGACGGCCTTCATCAGGAATGCCTATGGTTGTATATAAATAGAAGCGGGAATACAACCATAGGCATTCCTGATGAAGGCCGGTCTCCGGCTGAAACGTTGAATAAACGCTTTCCGCATTTTTGTTGCCAATTCCGAGGGTCTACTACTCATTTCTGTCTTCACGCCTCCGGCCTATTCACCACCATCACTGCTATATATATATATATATATATATATATATATATATATATATATATATATATATATATATATATATATATATATATATATATACGAACGTGCAAGAACTTTTTACTTTCCAACGTTTCGGCCGGTGGTCCGGCCTTCATCAGGAAATCAAATATATATATATATATAACGAAATGAAGGGGTCAGGGGCTAATTTATTTGTTAGACACAGCTGAATAAACCAACAAACAATGACGCCTAGGAAAGCATAGGGGAAGCTATTCAAATTCCTAATTATGGTATTAACGAAAGGGAAGGGGTCAAGAGCTCGTTCTTTATTTGTTAGAAACTCATTAAGTTGTTTCTAATAATTATGGTATTGTAATTTTGGGATAAGTAGAAAGGAATTAAAGTGGACCAAAAGATAAACCTGCCTTCGGTGGGAACCGAACCCACGACCTTCAGATTACGCGTCCGATGCTCTACAGCAGATATATATATATATATATATATATATATATATATATATATATATATATATATATATATATATATATATATATATATATATATATATATATATATATATGAAACGTAGCACTTCAGTAATGTTTCATTTATTTGTCGACATTTCGGTCAGAGCCTGACCTTTCTCGAGACAACGTTTCGTTTTCTCTCGTTAGTTTATATAGCCATAGCAGAAAGGGCGGGAACTATTTACTGAGTGAGTGGGAAAAGATGGGAGGGGGCAGAGGGGCACCAACATGTTTTCTCCCAATGCGCGTACGGCGGCAATTTTGAAGAACTGGCGGAAAGTGAAGCTCCTTAAGGTTTGGGTCTGTCCGTCAGTTGTAGTGCGTTACCTACTAGGAACGCCCTACTAGGAGGGCGCGTGTGGGAGGCGCGCGAGCTCTCTCACTCTTCCATCTGCTGTCTTGTGTGAGAGAGAGAGACAGAGAGAGCGAAAGGCGCGCGTTGACTATGGAAACGCTCTTTCTTCGATGAACGCGCTACCAGCTCGCAAAGAAGGAGAACGCGCCCTCACCTGCGAGAGACAATCTTGACGCAGGCAGCGTCTTCTAGCGAGTTTCTTGATTGAAAAATACCGACTGCTCGCGCTGGAGAACCGTTCACCGGCCACCCATACATATATATAAGCACTGGATCTTGACTTGCAATGAAGTGCCGGTGGGAGATTTCCCTTGTGCATAGTTGAACCATAAGGATTCGTAGCGTGCGCGTTAACTAAATTAATCCGGAACTCGGCACGATCTACGATGAACATCCCGAGCTTCGCCCACTCATCATCATTCACTCCGTGGATATGCTGTGAATTTTTATTTTGTGACATTTGGCTGCTGTTAATCGATGCCCTGAGTAACATGGCGGCCGCCGGCTTCACCTTTAGCACAAATTCTCCACTCCAGAATTTTTTTTTATTTTAAACCTCCTTGGGCTAAACCAGTGTCCCTGTAGAGATATCTTGCTGTGTCCTGGTATGTTGAACCTTCCTCAGCGCGGAGAAGCTTGCCGAAGTGCGCAAGTCGACGTCGAATTTATTTCCTTTCCGTCGGGCACATTACTAGGTCCAAGGTAAAATGTTTATGCAGCGGAGAAAACGCTACCGAAGTACCTTGAATAAAATTAACTCGGACGATGATTCAGGCAAAAAAGTCAACTAAATCAACAAATGTGGCTATCGCATTTCTGACGGTTGCCTAGGCTGACATCTGGAAGAGGCCGTGTGATATTGGTTGTCTCACTCCGGGTATTACTCTGGACGTTGCCTAATTGCGCCATATTGTCATATTATGTAAATATGGCATATTGAACAAGTCATACACGCTCTAGCATGCATCTGAGGCATTGAGAGTTGATAGAAAAAAAAATTCACAGCATATCCACGGAGTGAATGATGATGAATGGGCGAAGCTCCGGAGGTTCATCGTAGATCGTGCCGAGTTCCGGATTAATTTAGTTAACGCGCACGCTACGAATTCTTATGGTTCAACTACGCACAAGTGAAATCTCCCACTTCATCGCAAGTCAAGATCCAGTGCATATATATATATATATATATATATATATATATATATATATATATATATATATATATATATATATATATATATATATATATATATATGGGTGGCCGGTGAACGGTTCTCCAGCGCGAGCAGTCGGTATTTTTCAATCAAGAAACTCGCTAGAAGACGCTGCCTGCGTCAGCGTTGTCTCTCGCGGGTGAGGGCGCGTTCTCCTTCTTTGCGAGCTGGTAGCGCGTTCATCGAAGAAAGAGCGTTTCCACAGTCAACGCGCGCCTTTCGCTCTCTCTGTCTCTCTCTCTCTCTCTCTCACAAGACAGCAGATGGAAGAGTGAGAGAGGTAGCGCGCCGGGAGGCACGCGCCTAGGGCGAGCGCGAGCCTCCCGGCGGCGTGAGGTGGCTACATACATACATACATACATACATACATACATACATACATACATACATACATACATACTACTACTATTACTACTACTACTACTACTACTACTACTATTACTACTACTACTACAGAGGAGGGAACGACCCACACCCTAAGGAGCTTCGCCCTTAAAACAAACGCTGCAGCACTGTGGCACTCTACAGGGTCGGAACAATACTCCGACTAAGGACGTCGTGTTAAATGAAGGAAGAGAGGAGGAAGAGGAAAGGAGGAAAGACAGGGATGTTAGCCAGTGCTGAGACCGGCTGGCTACCCTGTGCAGGGGAAGAAGGGTAAGGGGAATGAAAGATAGCAGAAAGGAGACACGACAAGAAAAAAGAAAAAGAGTGCGTGTGTGTTAAATGAAACTTCCCGACGGTGTTTTGAGCTAAACACACAGAGATGGACTACTCCGCGCTTACGGATCTGCATGAACTGAATTTCGGTGGGTTATACCTGTCCACTGTTTCCTTTAACAAGCGAGAAGTTGCGTCAAACTCTGACAGCTGTGTACAGAACCGGTTGTTATCTTGCAGACGATCCTGGTCGGCGACAGCGGAGTGGGCAAGACATCACTGCTGGTGCAGTTCGACCAGGGAAAGTTTCAGACAGGATCCTTCTCTGCCACCGTGGGCATTGGATTTACGGTGAGCTGCAGTTGACACGCACAAACACTGTGTGTCTTCGACGAAGCACACGGGCATGCGCAGGGATATTTATCTAAAAAAAAAAGGGGGGGGGGGGGTAGGGGGGGAGCTCAACCTCGACTGCGATGTTGAGCTTCACAGGCCGGAGGTGTACATCGCCAGCAAAAGCGAGACCAGGGGGATACAACCCACCCTAATGACGTGATATTCAGGGGGCCGATATGTTTAGCCTTGTCGCGCGTCGAATTATCGAGCCACACAGATTGCTCAAAATGTGGCTGTATGCAGTTACTTCCTGCGGTTGCAGGTGGAGAATTTTCTTTCCGGCATGTTTAACTTAGAACGCGGGTAATACACGCTAAGATACGGTATGCATTAAAATTTACGCGTGCTCGCGCGTAATACTTTCTTTGAAACGATATCGGTCGTTTGAAAAATAAATAAGATAAATGGTGATGGCGCATAATATGCCAGCTTTTCCTTGACATGTCGCTTCACCGCAGCAAGAGTAACAATGCCGTGAAACAACCTTTACAGGCAAGTTACATTCCGGAGAGTGCCTATGTCCCCCTCCCCCTCCCGTCCGCTTCGAATACTACGGAACCTTCCAGCACTCGAAATACGTACCATATAGGCTGGAAGCTATGCATAAAATCGGACAAGAGAAATAAATGCAGCGATGAGCGAATCAGAGTGTACAACCAAATTTCTTCGATCATATTGTATTGACTTAGTCACGTACGTGCTTCAATTCTCGTTATTTATTTTTTTATTTATTAAATGCTCCGAGAGCCCTTCAGAGTGGGCATTACGTAGCGGGAGTGGTGAGTGAAATATATATAATTATGCGATATAATTATGTAATATCATTATATTATATTCGATAAGTTATTCGATACAATTATTACGTTCAAATTTTAAACATAAGGGCTAAGCAAGAGGGCTTTTAAATCTCAAAAGACATATCAGAAAGACAAAATAGTAAATTTATCAGACTATGAGACCACCAGAATTTTTCGATGAAATACATTTTTATCTGGTCGCGTGCCGTATTCGTAGCTTAACAAATAGCTTCGGCTGTTGTATCGCGCTGAAGCGTTGCTGCTTCGCGCGCTCGACCGCTGGCTCCACCTAACCCGACAGCGGCGAAACTCTGGTTCAGCGCCGACGCGCGACGCGGCGCCGCGCTCGCGCCGCGCTTCCGCTTAACGTCGCGCGGTGGCGACCGGCGTCGCTCCTCCAGCTGCTTTCAGCTGTTGGCCCTCAACCATCACGGCGGCATCTCTCTCTTTTTTTCTCTCTCTCTAATGACGCTAACGGCCCCAACGTGTCGCCGTGGTTGCCTAGTGCACTGAGCGTCTGCTCGTGGCAAGCGTCGACTACGGACGCTCCTCCCACGCACACGCTGTACAGACTTCGCGCGGAAATCATGGCGTCTGCTAGCGCACTACTGGCCTCGCAGCTCCTCCGTGTGTGAGAAACAAAAGTTTCTTCGTGCGATCGCGGGTGGTGCTCCCGGGGGTGTGGTGTTTGCGTCCCGGTACAACTTGACGACGCGTGGCAAAAGAATCACAGCCTCGTCGTGGAGGGGCCGTGCGCGGTACGGTTCGACGACATGTCGTCGAATCCGGCGTCGCCCGTGTCCAGGACTTCGACGGCGCCGAGTTCGGGGCGCGCGTCGCCGGCGCCAGCGGTGTCCGCCTCCGCTTGCCCCGTCGTCGCCAACGGAAACGGAACGGCGTTGCGCCGGGCCATGCTTCGCCATTCGTCCATCAGCAGCGTGGAATTCTACGACGTTGCCTTCAAGGTGAGTGTGTAGTTAGCGGTTGTTGATGTTGTCGTTGACCATGATGTGCACGTTTTTGTACGCCGTTGTCCCTCAGCGCCTGTGCAGTGTTTTTGGGGGGTTGGTCTCCGGTGACCGCTGTGATGTACGCGCTGTCCAGTTTCAAGGGTCCGACACGGTATCGATCGACTCTGTTTTAGAAATCGCCCAGCCTATTCGCGTTGCTTTCAAGTGGCTTGTTACTGTCAAGAACTTGTTCTTGTGACACACAACTGCGTGCATGCGATTAAGCAGTCGGCGATACCGGTGAGAGCGTATGGGAGCGTGGTACGGTGCTCTGTAAAGGTTGCACTCTTGTTACAGTTATAAAAATGTAGGAAATATGGTAAAAAGGACATAAAATTGTGCATCCCGAGCATAAACATGATTCGAAGCGTTATTTTGGGACTGTTGTGCACTGTGGAGGCAACCGGAATTTTGCCGTTCTCTGATACTGTGCGTACAAGCGGTATTTCCCGGGCGTTCAAATGGAGACACAGCATGCACATATAACATCTATGCATCGGCTGAGAGTAGGAATAGTCGAGTCTGTTGTGGCATATGCAACATTTTCTCTCTCTCTTTTTTTTTCTATAAGCCACGAAACCCGAAAGTAAAATAGTCAAAATGTCACATGACTGCGGCCGGCAAGTGGGGACAGAGTATCGCCGTAATGATGCCTCGCAATCTTTCTGCCGGTGGGATTGTCCTTACATTAATTTTCGTGCTCGTATTACTCGCGTTAATGCCAAATGTGCACGTGCCATTACGCGACGTTGCGTACCGATACGGCGTTATGTCTTATAATATTGTGATGACATTTCATGTGTTGTAGCAGTACACAAATATGAGTTGGCGATTCCTTATTATTGGCGTTTAACTAATGACTGTCAAGGCTCCACATATAATCAACAGTTGCATCTTCCAGTCGAGACGTTGGTTTTACTCGGGAGTTACTATTACTCGTAATCTACTCATGAAGTGTTAAACTTAACCACAGTGAACGGGCTTTGATTCTTAACTCCTCAATGTTAACGTTACGGCAGTTGATCACGTTTTCCTTGTATGCTTTTGTTAAGAAAAACACCCAGTCGCCCCGCCACGGTGGTCTAGTAGTTATGGCACTCGGCTGCTGATCAGAAGGTCGCGGGATCGAATCCAGGCCGCGGCGGCTGCATTTCGATGGAGGCGAAATGTTGAGGCCCGTGTGCTGGTGCGATGTCAGTGCACGTTAAAGAATCCCAGGTGGTCGAAATTTCCTGAGACCTCCACTACGGCGTGTTTCATAATCACAGCTGGTTTGGGACGTTAAACCCCACAAATCAATCAATCAATCAACACCCAGCCGAACCACGGTCGCTTAGCGGCTAAACACGAGCGGATGCGATTCCTTGCTGCGTTTTGAAAATCACCAAACAGTATAATTTCGCGCTCAAGGAGCTGAAATATAATCACGATTAATCCAGTCTCCCACGACAGTGCGACCCATAATTAGATCGTATGTGTGCCCCGTAAAACCTACGAAATTCTGAGGGAACACAGCCCGTAAAATCTGGAGACGCACCGACGCCGAAAACGAGGTTTAAACAAACAAACAAAAGAAGGAAAGAGAGAAAGTGAATTATAGCTGGTTTGACATATGGAACACCTGAAAAACACGCGATCCGGTGCGGTTAGTCCAGTGGCTACGCCGCTTGACTGGTGACACTACACTTTTAAGACCCGTATTCATAAACCATACCTCATCCTTATCGCTCCATGCTTTTCCTTATCTCCCCTGTTCCCTTACCATGACGCTTCATGAACGAATTATAGTCCAGTATGTATACAGACAGGCCCTATGATAGCCTTTCGCACTGATTACCATTTTAGTCTCCTTAGCGCGCCTTAATGTCACAGGGGTGATAAGGAAAACAAGCGAGAAGAATAAGGTAGGTCTATGAATACGGGCCTAAGCACGCTTTATCTCTGTAATCACTCTAGCTTCTTATTAAACCGTCTTGAATATAGCCCACTGTACTTCGTCCTTCTATAGGTAGCTATAGTGCACTTTGTGACACGCCAAACGACTCGCTACACATTTGGTAAAGCGGCGAAAAAATAAACAGCGACGCCACTCCGAGCACGTGCTATTTATATATCGAACGTCAAAATAAATGTCGCAAACGTCGCGCCTCGCACGTAACCGCATGTGTAGTGCTCTGCTTTCGTATATGCCACTATAATAGCGCGACCGCGTGACTCATGCACGTTTCGACAGATTTGTTCGGAGCCGGAGACAGTTTATAAAGCTTGAAACAACGCTCTGCGCACCTATCTGTGGTATAAGAGAGAAAACTCTTGTGAGAGCAAGAAAAGGTGGTAGAAAACAGCTGTTACAAACGAAGCACGAAAGTTCAGTCACTTCTGAGCGTGATGTATGAGGTGATGCTCTGAATGACTAAGACGTCAACGTGTATGCGTATTAGGTGCGAAGCACCTTATGCGCGCAGGCTGTCGGCGTCTACTGTCGACGACTACTGTTGACGTCTACTGCTGACGTCTACTGCTGTCGTCTACTGTCGGCGTCTACTATTGACGTTTACTGTTGACGTCTACTGTCGGCGTCTACTGTTGACGTCTACTGTTGACGTTTACTGTTGACGTCTACTGTCGGCGTCTACTGTTGACGTCTACTGTCAACGTCTACTGTTGACGTCTTCTCAGCAGCCCGTCACATTAAAGCAAGCGGTCAAATTATGGTCAAAAACGAGTGTGTACTAATACGATTCAAAGTGAATTATAGTACGGGAATAATCAGGATTAAGTGCACCAATTAACTGAACTTTGTAAATTTCAGTTGCGAAAATTGTGTGGGCCGATCCTGATGGCACTGCAGTCAGACAGTGAATGTTTAGTGTTGTCGTGTCAGAAGTGATTCTAACGGGTTTATACTGATGTGCCTGGGCTGTCGGCGTCTAACGTCGTCGTCGTCGTGGCCACGGTTAAAGCAAGCCCCATTAGCAACGACTGATGTGTTTCTGCGGGAAACACCAGAGCATCACCGGATGATTAGGTTTCGCGTCAATGGAGCTGTTTTCGTATTGGCTGGAGCACCGTAATTGTAGTGGAGCTTTCCTTCTTCCACTGGCAAGACAGCGCCTGCGCACTACGCAGCACTAAGGCGCTGATAGCGTTTCTACGGGCAACGTGCCTCAACGAAACGCTCTAAACTCAGTTATAGTGTATATATGTATATATGAGTGTGTGAGTAAGTGTGACTGTATGTACGTGTTGTGTTACACGTGATCATTGTAAATATCATAATCACCGCTAAACACCTGGAGTAGCAAGCCAGGCCATTAACCAGGCTAACATCTCCGGATTCATCAATAAAGTATTCTCTCGCTCTCCTTCTTCCACTTTTGATATATTCTGTTAACAAATTGAGCAGGTCAGTTTCTTTTTCTTTTTTTCTTTTAATGTTCGCTGTTATTCACGGCTTCCCACGGTTTCCCTCGAAATGTCGCTGACCGTGCTCAAACTATACTATTGTATATGTCTAAAACTTATCCTAAAGGTGACAGTCATAGCGTGCGCGACATTTCCGAGCATATACCAAAAGGGCACGACTAGGATTTCCAGCTGAGCTATGGCCGGGCTAATGGGAGACCTTTTACACCTACCGCGGGCCTTTCTCACAGTCCGGATATAGTGTTTCAGGAAATGTGCCCACTATATAAATACATAAAAGGGTATATTCGTTGTTTTTCGCTTCCTTGTGTGTGGAAGTGCTTTGTTCATGGTGGAACGCACCGTCAAATGTGTGGGAGCGAAGATTCGAAATGTAATGAACAAAATTTGATTAACTACCTTTATACCAAGGCACCTGGACGCTCAGACATTAATCGAAGAATGCAGAGTGATTTACCCATGGTGTAACCAGAGCGCGGGGTGTGTGGATACCAAGTCATTTGTTATCCGGATAATTTTTTGGGGGGTGTGAGAATCCAGCTGGGGGGGGGGGGGGGGGGGGTTGTATAAATATTTGGCCATCGCTGCGTGCACTATACCTATGCTTGCACGCATATAAGTGTTGGGTGGGGGGCATTGGTACCTTGCGTGAGCGCAGAAGACCAGTCATCACTGGCAAAATGACCGGGTCACGTATTAACCTTCGTGTACAAATACACCCGCAAAAAGTGTGCAAATACACATGCAAGTCCATTTTGTGTCCACACTATATATCTAATACAGGATGACACGATAATGCGTCGCTTCGCAGGCTAATTATCAGCGCATGACTGTTTTCGAGGAGTTTTTTTAAAGACGATAGTCTTTCTTGGGATACTTGAACGCAGAAATTTTGGTCTGTCTGTCTGTCTGTCTGTCTGTCTGTCTGTCTGTCTGTCTGTCTGTCTGTCTGTCTGTCACACGATTCAGCCACCCGGCCAAAGCTTAAGCACTTGCCTAACGCCCAGCCATCTTAACTGGTAGCTGCGTTCATACTTGTGAACGTTGTCGATCAAAAAGTAAATATTACGCATATCTGAGGCGCAACATCAATGCGTAAGTATAAGGTTGTGTGTTCCTTTACTACAAAATACATAGATACGTAATTCTAAAGACCCCAGTGTTTCTTAGGCTGCGCTAAAAATGCGACGCTATGCACGGAAAAGGTCTCTGCCGACGATTTAGTGCTGCCACCTGGCAGTTGCCCAGGAATTCCGCACAAACTCATGTTTCTCGACGGCGCTGCCAGATGGCTTCGATATCTCACGCAGCGTAGTACGGCCGGCAGAAGACTATCGTATTTCGACGACATTTGCAGCGAAGCACGCAGATACGCGGCCAATTTTTTTTTTTCTCTAGCGGATCCTTCTGCCACGTTTTTTGCGGCAGTTAAGCACACAAGCGACGCTTGTCACTCGCCCCTACGACCCACTTCATTGTTCCACGCGCACTGCGAAGCAACAGGTGCAGAGACAGTCAAGCAGCTGCCACGGCAACGTGCTTGCGAGGCGCACTGTGTACAGGGCGAAAAGCGCCGCCCCCAGTCCACTTGTGGGCCTTGGTTGAAAGAAAAAGAAAGTGGATTCTCAACTCCGCGGTCGGTCAACGCCGCTAGCAGCTGTCCCCGCCTGTAGCGCGACATTTTTCGAGAAAGCGACCAAGAAAGCAAGATGGGGTTTCGCGAATGGCGTAGATAGTATACACGATGCAGCGGTAGTCGCCGAAGGGAAGACGTTGACGGAATCTGAAGTTTCGGTGAATGACTGTCATCTGCGCTTCTCTGCTCAGGAAACTAAAGACGGGAAAGTGCTCTAATTGGTTGCTATATGTTTGGAGTTAGTTACTGACGATGGATATGAACTGAATTTATTGCTTATACAGATATATACGTACGTAGGTGCGAATATACTCAACGAGTGTAGGTGAGAAGTCTCGTAATGATCAGCACGTAGTTTAAATCTATCTATCTATCTATCTATCTATCTATCTATCTATCTATCTATCTATCTATCTATCTATCTATCTATCTATCTATCTATCTATCTATCTATCTATCTATCTATCTATCAAATCTCGCTTCCTTCACGGCTACGACAACCAGTAAGTGGGTGTAATGTACTTGCCACGGTCCCAGAGACATCCATTTTCTGCAAGTTTTTAGTGGTACAAAATTATAAGCGTTTGACGTATACCGATGGCGGTTTCAACGACACAAGCTCGTTTCTCGAAAGCAATACAGGGTCGAGTTAATGGACTTTTGAGCGGCTCTTTGAAATCGCTTCCACTTGCTATTTCACATTGGCTTTCCTGTTTTCTTTTAATTTTTAACAAGGCTTGTAAACGCACTTGCATTCGGATTGCGTTTCCTCCTTCTACCTTTTATTTCAATTTTTTTTTCTTCGAGGACATACTTTCGCTCTGCAGCCAGCAACCGCGTACTCGGCGTTTTTTGTACCTTCGTCCGGCGAAGCGCCGCTTGCGTTCCGATATGTTCCTCGCCATCTTGTCGCTAAAGGGATGTGCCGAAATCCATGTCCTCACGTATCCCGTCCTGCTTTCATCCATCCATAACTCGTTTTATTTTGCTTTTCCTCCGTGTTTCAAAAAGAACTTTCGCTCGGTTCGGTAGATCCTGAAACCGGAGAGCCTGAAAGGTTCCGCACCATCAAAGCACGCCGGTCTTGCCTTCGAGAGGGAGTGCACATGCGGATCGTATTAAATCCACCACTCTTACAGTCCCCGAGTTATCATTCCTGCGTTCCTTCTCTCTTTTCTTTCATCCACGGTAACGTCATTTTCTTTCGCGTGTGCACTTTCCATTGCGTTCTCGCATGCCCATGTCGCGGCAATACGGTGCAGTGGTCTTGCGAAGATCAAGATGTCATCAGCCATTCGGAAGAGAAGCTTTCTTGACGGGACGCAGTAGATGGTGTCTCAAGCATGGCGTCCGTGACGTGTTTCCAGTCCTCGAAATCGAATCCGGCGTTTACGGTACCCGTAAAGCATAGCCTTTGAGATTTGTGGCTGGGACAGAGGGGCGAACTGTCGTCTGGAGCGTGAGTTGGGACCCTGTCGTCTGCTCGGCGATAACACAAGCAGATGACACTGGAAACGGGGACGTCGCGTCTACGTGAGTTTGCAAATATTGTAAACTTTGGAATATCGAATAGCATAGTTGCCAGTTCTCTCAGATCTTCGAATCGAACAGCCACTATTAGTAAGTGCGAATGTATGCATTTCGAGTGGCTTAATGGCTTACAAGTATCCCAAAGCGTAAGATAACTGTGCCCAGTTACAGCTAAGATTAAAGCATAAGTACAAGTCATCACAACTGGTGCCCGTGGTACTTGCATAAAGTACGAGCATATTTATACCCATAAGTACGCAGTAAATGTTTCTCATGTAACGAAAGTTTGCCAGCTAAACCGCGGTCATTCAAGCAGCATGCCTCAGTCCTTCGCATGCGTACAACCTGATAATTATCTTTCCTTTATTTATATATGAGAACGTGGGAAGGCAGGCTATGTTATAGCCGGCTATTTCTACTTTGCTGATATGGAAAGAAAAACAGAAAGACAAATCACGAGGAAGAATAAAAGTAATAAGAGACAGAAAAAAATTAGGAGCACTAGGCATATATGTGATGAGTGCAGTATAAATTCTATCTCTTACCTGAATAATAATAATAATAATAATAATAATAATAATAATAATAATAATAATAATAATAATAATAATAATAATAATAATAATAGATGTCTTTGTCATGCTCACCTTGCGATGATACTATAACGAGACTTCATATAGAGCGAAATGAGACGTGCGAATTGCCGTGTATAAAACGTGTCAACGTCGTGAACATATCAGATTATAGTATATGCCCCCTTTCTTTCTTTCTTTCTTTCTTTCTTTCTTTCTTTCTTTCTTTCTTTCTTTCTTTCTTTCTTTCTTTCTTTCTTTCTTTCTACCATATGTATTCGCTATGTTAAATGTTTTCAATGTACCAGTCATTCCTGACACTCGCTATTCGATTCGGTTCCAACAAATAATAAAAGAAATAAAAATAAGCCTCTACGTACACAACACAATCCCATACAATAGCAACGAACGTTGCATACTCCAAAACTTGAACATTGTACACCCAAGTATCATTCCACGTGCAGAATTTTAACACATGACGTGTAAAACCGTTATTTATCTACGGCCGTGTCGTGTGCGTGTTGCTGCGCTTAGGTTTACACTAAAAAGAAAATAAATAAACAAGAAAAAGAAAGCACGTTCCGGAACTTCGTAACTGCACTAAAGGAACGCACGCATCTGTAGAGCTTCCACGCCCAACATCTGGCCGCAATGCCTCGTGTCAGTGCTAGCCCGCGTTCCTCGCTGACATATCATAAATCCTGGAGTTTTGAGCCCTGCAGGACCACGGCATGATTAGTAGGCGGCACCGCCGTGGCGGAGTGACTCCGGATAGACTTCAGCCATCCGGGAACACTGCAGTGCAAAGGAAATTTGATCGTATCTATTTAGTACCTTTTTCACCCTTGATGTCACGTGACATGTTTCCCCAAATATTGCGTAACGCAGTGCCACGTGATATTGGCTGACGCCTGACAAATTGCGGCTAGCTCTTAAACAGCTTTCCTATTAAAACGGGCACACCTGGCAAATTACGGCCAACTTAAGCAGCTTCGCTGCTAAAAAAAAAGAACAATGTCCAGTTAACCTTCGTCCCTGCGCCCCCACCCTCTCTTCCTTTTCTCTCTTACACGTGTGAAGTACGTGGTTAGCGGAAATAATACATAACAATGACACCAACTACGCGTTTGCCGCTGTTACTCTGTAGCGTTTTGCACGCTGCATGGAAACTTTTCGCTGGCTCGCTGTTTACCACCGCGACGCCGCGCTGCGCCTTTTCCACGAGTAAAAAGTAGTACATCCACGCGCGCTTTCTGAAGTGGAATCTGATTTCTCGCCGTTCTCCGCATTTCTGCCTGGCTCTCCGCGATTTCGTGTTTCCGACGGTACAGCGGAACGAAGCCGCCCGTCCGATTCTCGTGTGCGGCAGTTTCGAAGAGCTCTGAGCACTTGTCTGCTCTTATCCTCCGTGGCGCCGCACAATAATCTATCGACCTAAACGTCTTCCTTCCTTCTTTCCTTCGTTCTATCTTACTTACCTTTCTTACCTCCTTCTCTTCCTTCTATTCATTCTTTCTTACATTCCTTCCTTCCTTCTTAAATTCTTTCTTATCTTCATTCCTTCCTTCTCTTTATATTTCTTACCTTCCTTCCTTCTATTCTCTTCTTTCTTTCTTACCTTGCTTTGTTCTTCCTTTCTCTTTTCTCTTCGTTCTTCCTTCCTCTTTTCTCTTCTTTCTTTCTTTCAATATCATTACTTTCATTTCGCATTCACCGAGTTATACGCTCCCTCGTCATCACGCACCCAATCAGCCAGGCTTGTTTACAATGAGCAGTGGCAGAAGTCGAGTTGGCATGCGTCCTGTCGTATTAAAACAGCAACGCGATAACAAAAAAAAAAAAAGAAAGAAAAAGGAAAGAAAGAAAGAAAAAGTTGTGACAAACACGTCGATAGAAGTGTCCCAGATTCATCGCGCATTTATTGATCCGAGGAAATGGATAATTCGTTTACTGGGGCGGACAGCTTGAGTGCGGTGCGCGCTTTATTCACTCCGTCTTTTGCGTCTCCATGACGCGGCGAAGCTCGGCTTTCGCACGCCATCAAGCCACTCATACTTAACACACTACACACGGAGCGAACAAGGAGGACAGAGAGAAGACGGCATTGGAGCTGAGCATTGACTTCAAAGCTGATGTATTGCACTATATGTATGAGGTGCGTGCGTGTGCGTGTGCGTGTGTGTGTGTGTGTGTGTGTGTGTGTGTGTGTGTGTGTGTGTGTGTGTGTGTGTGTGTGTGTGTGTGTGTGTGTGTGCGTGCTTGCGCAGGAAATGTCAGTCACAGAAAACAAAGGGGACGCCGTAGCAGGAAGTCACTGGAACTCGCAGCCGATGATGGAGCATCCGTACAACAGTCGTAGACAAAGAGTATAACTACATATATCAATACTATCTAACGACACTTACTAACACTCGGATCAGGCTCATCCCACCAATCACATAAACACAACAACAACAAAAAAAGTGAGAAAGACAGGAGTTTCGGTAAATGTAATGCGTCATAAGTGATTAAGTAAACAAATGTCCCGCGGCTACATTTTAATTCATTGAGTGCGACTTGACGAAGCATTTCCTTTTTGCCGTGACGCGTTCCGTCTCATCCATGTGATTAGTATGTAGGGCAGGCAGCCTACTCTGTCATCTACTAAGATCACCACGAATGACTTAAGAGACAGCTTTGGGTTTGGTTTTTAATATATCAATTGGTGGAACAACGTCATGATCGAGACATGCCGTATATTGGAAAGGCGCCGGGAAATTCGACTGATTTGTGTTCTTCAACGCGCTGTGACATTGGACTCCATCGAAAATGCGACGGCTGCGGCCGGGATCGACTTTGTGTATTTCGTATCAGCAGCCGAGAATCCTAACCACTGCACCACCTCAGTGGACAAGCTTGTGTATTCAAGATGTACGAAGCATGTAAATAGTTCTAATGGGGCGTACTGGATTTGAACCCGTATATGAGGGTTCAACGCGCACGTCAGACTAAATAGGTTCATGCGGGCGTGCTGCTAATTGCGTGACAGCCCCGGCCACGGTGGTCTAGTGGTTATGGCACTCGGCTGCTGATCCGAGGGTCGCGGGATCGAATCCCGACTGCGGCTGCTGCATTTCGATGGAGGCGAAATGTTGAGGCCCGTGTGCTGTGCGATGTCGGTGCACGTTAAAGAACCCCAGGTGGTCGAAATTTCCGGAGACCTCCACTACGGCGTCTCCCATAATCAGAGCTGGTTTTTGGGACGTTAAACCCCACAAATCAATCAATTGCGTGACAGTATATATTTGCAATACTGTAGTTGGGATCGATCGGACAGTGGGGTGGGACAAAAAATGGAACATATGTTTATTGACGCGCAGTTACCTTACCACTGTGGTCTCTTATCGCAGTTCCCTTTGAACAGTGATCTCTTATCACTGGTTTCGCATGCTACATAGTATGTGAAACCAGTGATAAGAGATCGCTGGCTGCTTGCGGGGGTGATAAGCGATAAAGATGGCTATGTAACGTCAGTACATAGCATTACGTCACGGCTTGCCTAATTCTTCTTCCCGCCTTATCACATTCCACGACTCCATCCGATATGCGCGATCCGTAGAAGAAACGGCGTACATCAGCGTGTTCGGGTAGTCAGCTTGGCACCCACGTATCGCTTGACAAATGAGCAGAAGGAAATAACGAAAATAATTATCGTAATTGAGCAAAAGCCCGACTGAGAAGCCATAGTACTATCGCTTCTCAGTCGGGTATTTGTCGCCTGGCCGCAGAGAATTGACGTCAAGGCAGCGTCGGTGCGGCGGCGCTGCGGACTGCGCGGGGTTGGCTCAACAAGGCGAACACCGCGTCCGGTCGGGTAAGCTGATCCCGAGGCCTTTGTTTGGCTCTCGGATTAGCGTGCGCTGCTGCTGCGAGATCGAGGGAAAAGAAGAAAAGAAAACACGAGATAACGCTGGCACGGAGGTCGACTGATGTTCTCCCTGTCGCTAATCCGGCTTATCTTGGGCCCAAGCCAAGGTAATCTGCTGATGCGATGTCTGATTAAATTTTGTCGCTGCTCCAAAAGAGTAAGGGACGCGCGCGAGAGATGAAGTAAAAATAATGTCGGCTGCTATAGCGAGCGGGGCCGGACAAGGTGTGTGCGCAGGCAGAAGCCGGCTACAAGGGCTCCAGCTTCGTTTGGCTTTGCTTGGTGAGATTAGTTTACCGAGAGAAGGTGGCATTTACAGTGAGGTGAAACTGCGTGGCCCTATAGTATGAAGTTGAGGCCCTCTCTGACGAAAGCCTTCGGTCCCGGGAACTATCGTGTCTCAGTGTGTACACTGGCGATGGGATAGGCTGCGTACACAGGTAACATACTGATTTGAAAGGATGGGAGATGATGGCAGGATAGACGTGTTGTCCTTTCAATATCTATCTATCTATCTATCTATCTATCTATCTATCTATCTATCTATCTATCTATCTATCTATCTATCTATCTATCTATCTATCTATATTGACAGACAGACAGACAGACAGACAGACAGACAGACAGACAGACAGACAGACAGACAGACAGACAGACTTTCGAGCAAGGAAAACGTAAAAGGGACGAGTAATAAACGATCGCAATACTAAAGGGCTTTGCAGTGCCAACAGTTGCAAGCAACAGCTACCGCCGCTTCACGGTGCCCTTTGCCATTTCCCGGCTGCTGTTGTGTCGTGTCCTGTCGTATCGTATAAAGCGCCCACGCACACCCATACAACGGTCCCGAACACTCAAATGATTCTACAGCGTGGGTATGTGACCACTCTTCCGAAATTGCCAGCTTGCGAAATCGGCCAATGATTGGAAAAGGGTTCGAGAACCGCGGAGGTTGCATCTGCTATTACCGTGCTTCAAGAGCGTATTTAAGACAGGGACACGACAAGGTACAAGCTTTAGGGCTCAGGTCGTAGGCAAGGTCACCTGTAATTGTACTGAGAACAGCGTGGTTTTGATTGCGCCTACTATCCACATCCATCGACGGTATCATGGTTGGTTGATTAAACTGCGGTAAAGTTTCAGGGTAAACGGGGTTATAGGGAGGGTCCGTAAAATGTAGAGAAGATGCAACAAACGCGCCATTTAAGGACCGCGGAAAGCAATCTAGGCCAATGCTTCGCATTGCTCAGTTTGAGCTTTATATACCTTCCATACGAGCAAGCGATGTGCAACATTTATGCCTCTCGGCTTACACAGACTTCAACTTTATGTGGTCATCGTGACATTCGTATATATAACTGCAGTCACAGAGAAAAGAAGAAACACCTGGTTTCTGGACGCCCATTGTATTTCAACTTGGTCGATTTGTCCGCGCGCTCGCGGCAATAAAGGGGGGAAAAAATGAAAATTGGGTCTTATATAAAAGTGGCCATTTCGGTTCAACGGGTGCTGTGACGTAAGACGTATCTCATTCGCGGCACGTTCCATATATATATATATATATATATATATATATATATATATATATATATATATATATATATATATATATATATATTGCGGCGAAAGTTGAACGCTTCCGCGGGAGGCAGGAGAAACGAGACAAAATAATAATAATAATAAAATAAAATAAGCTGCGAGACGTTCACCTACTTTTCTGCGTATCGTTGTTTTGCTGCAATTTGTTCCGAGATGGAGCGGTCTCGGCCCACGTCTGCGCACGAAACAATGGAGCGCGGCCCCGGCTTTGATGGAAAGGTCGCAGTTCACCGCGGGTTCCGTTTGCCGAGCTGTGTTCCTGCGCTTTGTGCTTCCTCTGTGTTCCGTGCAATTCAATTCGTCCCTTACGAAAGCTCCTTCGTGTATAGGGTTTCTCCGGGCACGTGCACGTTACGTAAGCTTAGTTCGCTTCCACGCCCTCCGGTAGCGTGGTATGTATGAGCCTTTCCTTACAGGCTTAGTATCGTCTTTTCGCGCGGTATCGCTTATCGAGCGAGTAACGGCTGCAGATACGGAAGAGGCCTGTCAAAGACCACTGCCGCTTGGATCAGGTCTGTTGTCTATCTGAATCATTACTCGCTCAATAAATTATTATTATTATTATTATTATTATTATTATTATTATTATTATTATTATTATTATTATTATTATTATTCCTTCAATTGCGCGTGCCCACTACACAGGATCGGCGAACAATCAGATGGTTTAGCGCTCGTTTTTGTTGTTAGTGGCCAGCATTGTACTTACAAAGCTGCAATTTTGTTACGAGAGAAAAATAAAGCCCGTAAGTGAGATGGGAGACAGACAGACAGACAGACAGACAGACAGACAGACAGATAGATAGATAGATAGATAGATAGATAGATAGATAGATAGATAGATAGATAGATAGATAGATAGATAGATAGATAGATAGATAGATTGCTGTATCATCATAGACAACTCCGTGTCATTGGATGTGCGTACCTTTCCTTGCCGGATCAGAATGAATGCTCCGTCACGGCACGTATGTTATGAATGCCTAAGTGTACTTCGGTATATGTCATGCACCTATGCACGTACGACCCTCACGTAAACATTGCTTTCAGGTTCGCAACGGAGACACATAAAAACTACGGTTGACGAGACTATATTGTTGACGAGCACGCGTGTGTGGTCATGTCATCTACTCTATACTTCTATGTATACCTCGCTTAACTGAAAACAAGCCTCGCGTCATTCCACAGCTGCGTTTCATGACCATGCTCTCTCTCTCTCTTTGTTATTCCGAGCAATGAGGATGGGCATGGACAGATGGCCTGAGGACTGTATAAGGACGCATACAGGGACGGATGGATGCACACAGGCACAGTTGCGAGGCCTTCCGTCGCACTTAGCGAAGCGTACGGTGCATGTGCAAGAATCACACAGCTCTCATATTGTAGCCGCATTACATCCATCTCATTTGCGTTACATTAGCCTAGTCCAGGGAGCGCAGCCTTTGATTAATGAAAGCAATCATTTGGGCGAGTTGGTGATGCTATAAGGAGAAATGATGACAACGGACGAAGGGGTTCCGTCTTCGGCCCTCTTTTTCTTTAGTCAGTGTTAGGCGCGTTATTAGTAACCTTATTTTTTGACGCGATAGCGTTAACTAGTTCGTGTCGCAGAAAACCCGGCGTCTGCATCTATCTATCTATCTATCTATCTATCTATCTATCTATCTATCTATCTATCTATCTATCTATCTATCTATCTATCTATCTATCTATCTATCTATCTATCTATCTAGCTATCTCCTTGCTTACTCATTTTATTTTTCTTTCGTAACTAAATTATAGCGTTATAAGTACAATGATCACTAGCGCAGCGAAAATAATAATCTCGGGCTACTGCTACCGCCGTGCTTCACGAAACACCCGACCACGCAGACGCCTCCGCCATGACACGAGCCCGATAGTGAACAGAAATTCAATTTCTCAAAGTGAAATCTGTCAGAAAAATCGTGAACTACGAATTAACACCTGCACACGTGGTAGCTCGGGCTGTCACTTGAATGTACGAGTAAACGTAGTTCTGTTACGATTGCGCGATGCAGGGGGCGTGGTCAAATGACGCTATATAGAGATGATCCCTAAAGTCGAAGCTTAAGCGACTCCTCCAGCTTTTAACTTCAAATTAAAACGATCAAAGACATCTAAACAACTCTCGGGGACGAATTATAGCCTCTGCAGATCGAGGTAGCCAGCGAAAGGCGCGGTTCCGATCCTGACCGCCGAGGTCGCATTTTCGGTGGAGGCTAAAATAGAGGCCCGTGTACAGCTTCAAGGTTTTATTCAAGTACAAGTACAAATACAAGTATAAATACAGAATAAATACGATGCATAAGCAGGTCCCAAAGTAAAAACTTTCAAGGGGACCTCCTGTGAGTAAACATGTAAGGAAATGAAGAATACGGATAGGAACTAAAGGAAAAGACAGCAAGCGAACAGTTATCCGTGTAAGCAAAAAATACGCCAGTAATAGAGCAATAGTATGACAAACTTAAAAAAGAAACATTAATAAAACATCCTAACATATGCATAACGCTACAAAACGGTTTATCACGTCGTAGCACATGCATTTAATCAGGTGGTTAGTAGAACATCATTTAGATGCCGCCGGAAACAATGTAATGAAGGCTTGATTTAATAATTGATGGTAAAGAAGATAGTGCGGTAAAGAGAGATAGTCGAACAATCGATAGTGCGTTGTTAGTGCACGATAAAGAACCCCAGGTGGACAAAATTTTGTGGGCCCTACGCTACGGCCTGCCCTGTGATCATATCGTGGTTTTTCCACTTAAAACCTTAAGCATATTACTGGGCTAACTAGATGTAGTTATAGTTCTGTATAAGGCGCACGCACTAACTCGTGGGACAAGCATGCTGATGACGTCAGTTTTCTCTGCCCCTCTACGTCAGCTCTGTGTTTTGTTTGTGGACACATTTGACGAGGAGCGGCTGCGTTGATTGGACTCGTTGGTAGTGCAGAGACAAAGCCGGGAATGCGGAAACAACACAGCCCGTGCTTTCCCCCAAACACACCGCGGCTGTTTCAATTTATTTTGCAGACAGTCGCTGCACATGTGCTGTTTATATGCACTTCGTATATGCAGTTGCCTTCACTGCCATTGAGCTCTCGCGCGGTATATATAAAAACTCGAAAAGATGGTAACCAATAAATTAGAGAACCGTACCACCTGCGCATGTTTTGGAGTTAGTCGAGCACTTTCTTATTTAGAGCCATGGAACGGGGACTGACGCATGCGTCCGTATATTTTTTTCTTTGTTCAAGATTTGTTGGAAGCACCAACGCATTTTTTTTTTTAGTATCGTTCTCAGTGTCTGCTGCGTTGGTATTCTTTGTTTCAGATTTTCTGACAGTGCATAAGCCTTTGTTTTTTCTGTATAAGTTCTGGTAGTTAGCCTTTTAGTTCATTAGGCACCCGACCCGAAATTCGGAAGGTGGTTCGGCTCCTGACCTTGTGTGTCTTCCCGTTTTCATTTCGCGTTTATTTGTTTGTAATTTATATATTACTGATAATTTTTCCCGCAGCTCATTTCGCTCCACTGGCCGTTTATATTATATAGTTGCAAATTACAACAACAACAACAACAACAACAACAACAATAATAATAATAATAATAATAATAATAATAATAATAATAATAATAATAATAATAATCTCCACAGTATTAGTGTTATCCTTCTTTTTAACTTTACGTTTAGCGTGGAACAAGGGCTTTTACAATATCCGACGTGTTGATCGCTTAAAATTTCCGATAGAACCGGCAGCCTCCAGAAGATTGTTTTCATAGCAGGTGACACACTGTACGGGAGCTGGTATTGTTCAGTGCTGGCAGGAAGAAAGTAAAGGGCCATCCTCATTTGTGATGCTAATACACCCCAGTAAATACCTTCTTTTTTTTTTCTTTTCTTTCTTCAGTCATCCGTGGCTTAATATCCTTCCATGAACTCGTCCCCAATGACAGCAGGTATATACCGGTGATTTGTAAGACTTGGCCCCGGTCAACGCCGTATATAAGGCCAGGGCCATCGATTGGTCGTTTCGCAAAGCACGAACCTGTATCCTGCCTGAAGCAGCGCGCTGCTGCGCGCGGGGCTCAATGCTAATCCCGCCCTCATTTGCATGCTCTGAAACGGGTGATGGCCGGGGTGACAGACGCGCAAGCTTTTTTCCCACCGCTTCCCTTGAACAGGTGCAGCGTCACAGAAGGTGCGGGCGGTATCGCGAAGTATCACTACCGAGTCTCACGCAATATACCCTTTTCATAAGCTGTAAAGCTAGCTTCCCTGCAACGCAGCTTGCTCTACTAATGGCGGTGTATGGCAATCCGGCAAACAGAGTGCGCAAGCGCGGTTTGCTTGCGATAGGGCATGTAAGATGTCGACGTAGCCCTTCCGATACAAGCATTCCCCAAAAACGGGGGGAATGCACTCCGTCGTCTCTCATAATCAGGGTTGGATTTCGGACGTTAAACCCCACACGACAACAACAAACACCACTGAAGATCCTCAAACTTAATCGCTTCGCGATGCCAGCCTACGTTGGGGCAGTGACAGCCCACGAGCTTTTTCTGTCGCGTTAAGTGCAGTCTCGTGTCGTTTTAAAACGAAATAAATTCCTGTGTACTATGTGCCGAAACCAATTTTATCATTTTTTAGGCAAGCGATATAGCAGGCAACTCAATAACTCCAACTGCTTCTGGTTCTCTAAGCGCGCAGCTAAATCGAATAAGTACGCAGGTGTTTCTGCCCTTCTCGTGCCCGGAAACGTTGACTGCCGAGGCTGGGACTCGAACCCACACCCTCGAACCTGCACTCTCGCACAACACTTCAGCCACCGTTTCCTAGAAACGTTGAATGAAGCTGCAAATTTGCCGTGGCAGCTTCTCAGGCTTCTCTTACGACGTACGGTTTCCAACTTTTCGAAACGGTGCACGCATTTATCGAGGCATACGAAGAAGCTGATGACCCCGGAAGCTTGCCCCCCTTCCCCCTTGCTTGTTGTCCTCGGATATCTTGCCTTTGAATTTTTTTTTCTTGTGGATCTTAGAGGCTCGTAGTTTAAAGGTAATGGCTACTTAATCTATGGTGGGACCCGTATGCAGCGAAGTCATTAGGGCTGCGATGTGGATGATAATCAGAATGATAGTCTTTGTGCTGAGGAGGAGCATACCGGAGTAAGCCTGTGCCGCATCTCATCAAACCGTGGCGGCAGGAGAAAGTGCTCTGCTTCGAGGTAACCAAGATACTGTGCTGGCTAGGCGTTAAAAGCGGCTGCTGACGCTGGAGAACGCGCACTTGTCCGCCGAGAGGCTAGAAGATCAAGGTGACTATACATTAGTGTTACTCGCCGGTTCTTTCTTTCTTTCTTTCTTTCTTTCTTTCTTTCTTTCTTTCTTTCTTTCTTTCTTTCTTTCTTTCTTTCTTTCTTTCTTTCTCTCTCTCTCTCTTTCTTTCTTTCTTTCTTTCTTTCTTCGTCAAGAGGGGGCTCACGAAATAGCCGAGTGACTGGGTGCATTTTTTTTAGGAAATCGCGCCATATTTTGGAGGTGCTTGGGATACGAATGCGAATTACTGCAAGCTCCGTTGTATAGAGCGTTAACTCATCTGTGCAACTCTGCACACACTTAATTCGCTGTGTGCACTAACAACCATTTCAGCCTGAAATTTAAAAAAAAATGCTGTTAATGTAACAAGTACACGAACGAGAACTGTCTCCCCGTATCGGTGCAGACTATAGGTAACATCCGACTTTGGAAATTGATTGATTTGTGAGGTTTTACGTCCCAAAACCACGCTATGATTATGAGAGACGCCGTAGTGGAGGTCTCGGGAAATTTCGACCACCTGGGGATTCTTTAACGTGCACCGACATCGCACAGCACACGGGCCTCAACATTTCGCCTCCATCGAAATGCAGCCGCCGCGGCCGGGATCCGACTTTGGAAAGGTATAAGTCGAGAGAACGCCAGCGACGGTGAGCGAACTCAGGCGTGGCGCTAACCGAAACGCACGAGTATGACTGGTTTAATCAAAATAATGATTCATAATGTTTTCGTCCAAGGCTAACTCACACGTTCAGGATCTGAATAACTCGGCATGTAGTTTCTGCACGTGATTTCTTGGACGTTGGTGCACTATGTTTTGGCAGCGAACGAGCAGCGATATGTTTCGCAAGAGCCTTCGTAACGTTGCTTGCTCTGCATACTAAGCGTCGTACGCATACAAAAGCCGAATCATCGCGCGCGTGCGCGCGCGCGCACACACACACACACACACACACACACACACACACACACACACACACACACACACACACACACACACACACACACACACACACACACACACACACACACACACACACACACACACAACCGGTCTTGTCGCACCATGCTCCATCTCTTTAGGCCGCGGATTTCGGGAGTGGTGAAACGGGGCCGACAGCCGTATGCGTAGTACGCTTAAATCCTCGGCGAGTGTTTGAACACCGGTGTTTACCAACATCACGAAAACACTTTGGCGACGCTCTCGACCCGCGGCGAGCTGCCGCTCAGCGCCCCGGCCGACCAGCTGCGTTTTATCGCGGTCCTGCACGCGCGACCGCGTCTGCTCGCGTTCCCAGCGTTGCAGCTGTGTCGTTCGTCGCGTTTGGCTCTTCGGCGCACCTGCTCGTCGCCGGGTACAATTAAGTTAGCCGACCTACAAATGCTAAAGCGGATCTTTCTTTGCGAATCTCTCCAGGATTCGCTTACCGCTGCTGCTTCTGACGCGAGTGACCTTCTTGGGTGCACACTCCGGTTTTATAATTTACTTCCGCTTTTTCTATACCTCAGGACTCTTAAGTCATTTCCGTTACATTGGCCAGTAGTTCCGTTTTCCGATTCACTTCCGGTTATGGTCTAGCTGAGGAGAACAGGTTCGGTCAGAAAAAGTTACTCTTCCGGTTTTAACATTCACTTCCGCTTTACATACTTTCGGGCCTCTTAAGTCACTTCCGTTACAGTGGCTAGTACTTCCGTTTTCTGCTTCGCTTCCGGTTAGAGCCTAGCTGAGGAGCTGAGGAGAACAGGTTCAGTCAGAAAAAATTTACACTTCCGGATTTAACGTTCACTTCCGCTTTCTGCTTCGGGACTCTTAGGTAACTTCCGTTACAGTGGCTAGTACTTCCGATTTCTGCTTCGCTTCTGGTTATAGCCTAGCTGAGGAGAACAGGTTTGGTCAAAAAAGAGTTACACGTGCGGTTTTAACATTCGCTTTCTGCTTCGGGCCTCTCAACTCATTTCCGTTACAATGCTAGCAATTCCGATTTCCGCTTCGCTTACGTTATGGACTAGTTGAGGAGGACAGGTTCGGTCAGAAAAGTTACGCTTCCGGCTTTGACATTCACTTTCGCTTTCTGCTTCGGGACTTTTAAGTCATTTCCGTTACAGTGGCTAGCACTTCCGTTTTCCGCTTCGCTTCCCGTTATGGCCTAGCTGAGGACGACAGCTTCGGTCAGAAGAGTTACACTTCCGGGTTTTAACATTTACTTTGCCTTTCTGCTTCGGGCCTCTTAGGTCACTTCCGTTACAGCGGCCCCAAGCTTCGCTCTTAGTCTAGCCTTGCACCACTAGTACAAGCTGCCAATATATTTTGGTTTAGTTTGTTAGCAAATGAGGAGAAGGATGGCCAGAAAGAGAGAGAGGAGGAGGGGGCAAGGTGTGTCACACAATTCGAGCGAGTCAAGCACGTACGTCGCACGTTCTCCGAAGGTCGCGGGATCGAATCCCGGCCGCGGCGGCTGCATTTCGATGGAGGCGAAATGTTGAGGCCCGTGTATACCGTGCGATGTCAGTGCATACGTTAAAGAACCCCAGGTGGTCGAAATTTCCGGAGACCTCGACTACGGCGTCTCTCATAATCATAGCTGGTTTTGGGACGTTAAACCCCGCAAATCAATCATTACGTCGCACGTTCCCGCAACTCGAATACCGCGCTGCTTGACGCAGTTCAGCCGAGCAGTGTAGCTACATGTGTACGACACCAGTGATGGGTTTATTGGTTGTGTGATTGATTGCGAGGGCAGAGTTGTCGGCTATTTCGGGAAGGAAGGGGGGGAGGGGGTCGGGCGGTTTCGGCAGCGGACGACACGTTCTTGTCACTTCTGTCGGAAGTGTGGCGGGCGTGGCTGCGGTCACTTGCACGTCACTCGGTGACACCACTTTATCACGCGCGGCCGATCATACGAGTACGTGTCCTTGTCGCGTGGCTGCCACTCTGCAATGACCTCTCCTGCCACGGTAGATAGCCCATTCTCTATCCTTTTCCTTTCTCTTGTCGTGTCTCCTTTCTATTATCTTTCATTCCCCTGACCGCTATTCCCCTGCACAGGGTAGCCAGCCGGTCTCAGCACTGGCTAACCTCCCTGTCTTTCCTCCTTTCCTCTCTCCTTCTCCTCCATTCTCTTGCGTCTATTTAGCCTTGAGGCTTCAGTCACAAAAGAAACAGCGAGTTAGACATGTTTTCACAGTTGTAGAAACGCAAGTGCCCGCTGCGTACGCTCGTAAGAGCATCACATTTAGCAGGTGTCACGTTTGGCCGGTATACCATATATAAGCAGTTTCTGTTTGACGGAATGTTCACCTGTATGTGCATGCCGAGCTGACAAAAGCAAAGGTCGGAAATGAAAGAGTGAACCTGATATCCACACTGGGCTGCGTTCGCATCGCCTCCTCATAAACGGAATTATGTTTCCTCACACATTCAAATGTAAACCATGCATGTAAATCATGCCGCTCATGACATGCATATCACGCTTTTCATGTTATAACCTGTCACTTATGTTCGTCATGCAGTCATGTTGTGGCATACCAATTTTCGTAAACGTCCCATTAGCGAAACGGCCAGGAGAGCAGAAAATCGTAGGCGGATAGATAGATAGATAGATAGATAGATAGATAGATAGATAGATAGATAGATAGATAGATAGATAGATAGATAGATAGATAGATAGATAGATAGATACGCTAAAAGTCGCCGAAGTTCGCTAAGAAATGCTTCGCATTAAAAAAAAACGAAACGGAAATGATCCAGCGGAAACGCAGGAAGCTTTTGAGCTATAGCTGTGGCCGTAACGCGCAGCTCTTCATCGTCTCTGGGCGCGTGATCGTTCGCACTTAACACAGACGCAAAGCAACATTCCGAGTGTTACTGTTGACCTGGCGAACGGAAGAGGAGGTCACTGCTGGCATGCGGCGCCGGCTTTGTCCATTCGCGGCTCGGGTAGCGGTTAGCTAATTAGGCCCTCGCACGCTGGAACGAGGAATGCACCGCTGCATCACCGACCACATATATAGGGCTCAGCCTGACACGGCCGTAATGCCGGCAGGCAGCGCGTGTGTTCATGCTGCAGTATCTGCAGGCGAGCACAGGCATTCACGCCTGCTTGGAGGGTACGCGTGTGGTGCTGACGTTGGGCGGCGCTCTCTGGGCTTCACTTTCGCAAGTGAGAGAGAGAGAGAGAGAGAGGACATGGAAAGAGTTCGACAACGCTTGTGCAGACACAGGTTTAATTGCTTGAAAGGCCAGAACTGCATGCGCTATAGACCCTTTTCATAAACTGCAAGCTAGCTTTCCTGCAATGCAGCTTGCCCTACTAATGGCGGCATTGGCAATCCGGCAAACAACGTGTGCAAGCGCAATTTGCTTGCGATGGGGCATGCAAAATGTCGACACAGCCCTTCTGATACAAACATCCCCAAAAAACTGGTCGCAGCATGTGCAACTTGAATTTTGACAGCATTTAAATAAAGGTAGCTGTCGCCATTAGTAGGGCAAGTTGCACTGCAGGGAAGCTAGCTTTACAGTTTATGAAAAGCGTCTATTGGCTGGTGTGTCGGAAGTATATGACGGGCGTAAACAACTCGAGCAACTTGTGGCCGACCTGACTGTTAATTAATCACGGACAGCCTATGTTCATTTCATTTTTCTTCAAACGAGAGCGCAAATTGAGACGTTACACGAAAGAAAGAAAAAGACACCACAAGCTCTCAGTGGCGTGCGTTTCTTTCCACGTGTAACGTCTTAATTTGCGATTATTATTATTATTATTATTATTATTATTATTATTATTATTATTATTATTATTAGCGATCAGGCGTGGACCTCGACACGTGTTTTCTATAGGTGCGCGTGACATTTTCGCATTCGTTTACAGATTGGATGGGGCAGTATGATGATGGGTATGCGAGTCGTGCTATAAATGGCGTAGTATTGCCTCAGTATTATAATTTACGGGAGTTTCGCCAACCACCTTATACGCTCTCTCCGGTATTAAGAACGCCAACTGTTGCAACAGAACCCGCCGTATATCTTCACTCACTCGTGCATTAACCAAACACGGTGTCTTTAAGCGGCCGCCCATGCGGAATTTTTCGGTCATGCATCGGCGCTCGCGGTTAATAACCCTGCACGGACTTGTTTGGTAACTGCACTATGTTCAGCGGTTTGGGTGCATATGTTTCTGTATGGGGACTGTTTAAGGTGTTTATGTTCCTAACTCGAAGGTGACCTTGAAAAAAATGTGAGGGCACTTCAGAAGTTCAGAGCTTCCTCTTCAGAACTTTCTACTCTGACCCCAAGATCCCGTTCGAAGCCCACAGGCGCGCCATAACACGGCTACGCATCTGTGAAACGTAAGTTAAATGTCAGAGTGTTTACAATTTTGATTAGTAATTGATTATCGATTAATTAGCCTTCTCAATGTCACAGTTCTATGCAGCATGGGCGCAGCACGTGATGGGGAGTTCGAAAGCAGATTTGCACAATAAGCGTTTTCAATATAGGCGATGTCACGGGCTTTCGCCTCTAAACACCACCTTAGGCAATCGCATGCGGGATTAATTAGACAAATGAGTTCTGCGTAATTCCGCAACGTGGAGTGATGACTCCGTATCGATTCCCTTTCATAATTGTTACTCCATTGCGGAAGTCCGCGTAATTAATTTGCCCTATTCATTCGTACACTTTGCTTCAAGTTGTCGATCAATTGGCTCTCGCTCTGTCAAGCCTCCTTCAGGTTAGCTCATTTAGGGCAGAGCGAGCGCTCCGAGCAGGCGTTGGTCCCGGGTTCGAACCCCGGAACAGGATGAATTTCTCGGCAACTTAGAAGCTTCCCTTTCTGAGGAGTCTGTGTTGATTCTCTCGTATGTGCTATATACAAACGAGTGGACGCAATTTTTTTTCCCTTTCGCATTATACGGATTCCTGGGGTTTTTGTCCAGTGCTTTCATCTGTGTTCCTATATTATATAGACGTACACACATCGAATGCCCCTACTCCCGCAGGTGATGCTGGTGGGCGACTCCGGCGTGGGCAAGACGTGCCTGCTGATCCGCTACAAGGACGGCTCCTTCCTCAGCGGTGCCTACATCTCCACAGTCGGCATGGACTTCAGGGTCAGCCGAACACACCAGCCAGCCTATATGCCCTGCTTTTTATATATATTTTTTACCCTTTCCTATATATACGCTTTTCGTTGGGCGAGCACCTTAGATTGAATAGAAGGGTACTGATTTGGGCTAGTTGGTAGCTATTCATGGTAAGGCTATTTTTGCGCACCTTTACGAACGAAAAGGACATAGAGAAACGATAGACACATAGAGAAACGATAGACACATGCAGAAACGATAGACACATAGAGAAACGATAGACACATGCAGAAACGATAGACACATAGAGAAACGATAGACACATGGAGAAACGATAGACACATAAGAAACGATAGACACACAGAGAAACTACAGTGTCTGTCGTTTCTCTGTGTCCTTAGTTCCTAAAAATGCACGAAAAGAGCCTTACCATGCTACACTAAATTGCGCCTGGTCATCCGCAGAGGTGATGGATGAGTGGACGCGGCGCATAGCTTCGCAGCTCTGCACTCAAGTACGCCGATATGTAACAGGAATAAGTATGACCAATCAATCAATCATCAATCAATCAATCAATCAATCAATCAATCGGTGGATCTAACGATGGTTCTATGGCGAGCAAGTCCTCTTACGTTCACTGCAGCGAAAGGGTGCAAAGGACGCGACGAGGCGAACAGACGGGGCCCAATGCGCGATAAGCTTTTATTGTTCACTTTGGTATCGTGCGAATACGACTTGCAGGACTTGTGTAGACCCCAGCTCAGCTGTTTACTCAGATTCCACACGCGCAGAACTGGCTTTACTTGCTATTTTTATTTATTTTTTTATTTGCACATACTGCAGCCATGTGTTAGTGCCCTCGGTGAGAAATTGCCAGAGCTTTTTTTTTTTCGGTCGTGCTCGCATCAGACCAGTTCACTGGAACCAACTTATATATCTGTCTAGTCGCGTGCGTTTGCTTCGCCCCCATCTTATAGCCGTATATTTCGGCGAAGAACTCATAACGGTCGCTTATGGTTCCTTTTTTTACGGCGTGGGTTATAGGAGAAAACTGCCGCGCTTTATGAGAGGCGCTCGGACCAAGTAATATCTGGCAGCTTTGGGTGGTACTTTATGTCTCCCTACTTGTCCACCTGTATTTCTGAGTTCTTTTTTGTTTTTTTTTTTGTTTTCTTTTTGGGCGTCGCGGAGAAGAATTCGAAATGCTTCTCCGTTGCTGAGGCGAAAAGTATAGCATTATTTCGTCCTCTGTTACAGGCACGCCACGATGACATGGGAGACTTGTTTTGTGCAGGTACAGAGCTCGTAAAAATAACAGAAAACTTTATACAAGCACACTTACACTATACTGTTATCCACAGCAGCAGGTTACAGCATATGTATGTTCAGCACACATGTGCTGTGTGTTCAACACACTGAGACGAACATGTTAGCTGACCGCATTGAATGTGGTAAGTAAATACATTCGTTTCGGTGTTTCAAATTACGTGACGCCACGCCAGTAACGTCTCGCCTTTACCGTATACCGCACTGACAAACATATCCCCGTGTTGTGGATTGAAGAAAAACGCGCACGATTAAGCGTTACATTGAAACGGTAAACCCTTTTTATTCGAGTTGCGTGGGATTTGTTTTATCACCGAAGGGATCGACGCATGTTTGATTTTGTCACGTGAGCGTGTGAAAACACAACAGGAGATGAGCTGGCTAGCATTTGTGTTCTGATAGTGTCACCGTGCCCCACTCGCTCGATCACGACATCATAGGTGATAGAGAAGACCTGAAGTTGATTGATTCATTACTGGAGTTTAACGTCCCAAAACCAGCTGTGATTACGAGAGACGCCGTAGTGGAGGGCTCCGGAAATTTCGACCACCCGTGGTTCTTTAACATGCACCGACATCGCACAGTGTACACGGGCCTCAACGTTTCGCCTCCATCGAAATGCAGCTGCCGCGGCCGGGATTCGATCCCGCGACTCTCGGATCAGCAGCCGAGTGCCCTAGCCACTAGACCACCGTGGCGGGGCCGAAGACCTGAAAGTTACAGAAACGGGGCGATGGGGGAGAAAAGGGGGTGAGGGGAGGGGTAGGGGGGGTGGATCTAAAGAAGCTAGCCCTCAACGCATCACATCAGAAGCATTTACGGACGAAAGCCTATAGTACAGCGGTTCGCAAAAGCTCCGTAACAGCCATGGGAAGACGCCCTACATATATGTGCGGTTGACCGTGACCATTTGGAATGGAGGAGTCGTCGGGCACTGCATGGTGTACAATATCGCCCCACGGACGTCAAGTGGTAGATTTCGAATGCGTCGCAATTTCATACAACGTCAATGACGCGTTTTATTCGGCGAATTGCCGACCACTCGTCATTTCAATCCCGTAAGTTAGAGCCACGAAAAATAGATCTCCCTTTTTCTTTTACTGTATCGCGACACCAGCGGTATAAATTTTCCCTGGGACATCCATTTCACGCGCTTCTTCTTGGAACTGTATCAGGAAAAAGAAAAAAAGAAAAAGGAACCGAATCGAAGAAGAAGGTTTCGCCGGGCATCCCCGACGATGCAAGGGGTTGGTGTTGGCAATCCGCCTTGGGCCCGCAGTTCTCGCACCCGTTGGAAAAGACCGAGGCCAAATCTGACGTGAATGATGCGCACTGTATAGCCATTCCGCGTCCGCTACCGCCCGCAAATGGACTGGCAAGTATCGACTACGTATCTTTTTTTTTTTTTTCCTCCGCACTGGGAAGCCGTTTTCAAAGTCGTGCCTCGTTGCTGAGTCGGCCTCGATACTGCGTTTCTTTATCCTGCCTTATACTTTCCGAGTGTCCCGCACCTCGGCTATAGGTCTGTGACTAGATACGTGTTTGTGTTCCGCTTCTTTTTTACTTTGCGCGTTATGGTGTCCTTTCTTGCGTTCGCTCTTCGTGACGGATGGTGTTCGGATCCGGGGTGCGGCACCAGTGTGCCAACATTGCGGTGAGCCGCGCAGTAGCAGCAGCTTCGGCCGAACACTCGATAATCGATATATTGCAGCAGTGGTCGGTGTCGCGCGGTGGATGCAGTTGTTTTGTAGGGCGCGCGCGCGCGCGCGTGTGTGTGTGTGTGTGTGTGTGTGTGTGTGTGTGTGTGTGTGTGTGTGTGTGTGCGTGCGTGCGTGCGTGCGTGCGCCCGCTCGCACTGTGGCACTTTTTCCATAGCATCAGACCTGTGTTTGTGTGAGTATCGATATGCCTCTTGGAAATGGCGTGTTTCTCCCTCTCTCTTCTCGTTCATACTTCGTGCTCGGGGTTTGTCAATGCTATCAAAGTTTGGAACCCACCCTGCGGTATTTTAGCGAGTGAAGACAGCTTCTCCGAGTGTAGGGAGTACTAGTTAGAATCACGGCGAAGTATGTGGACGGGGCGAGTGAAAGAGGCGAGACGGGCCGCTGTGCCAGATAAGGCGGATGGCACAACGCTATCTACTCTGTGTATCTTTGTCGTCCTGCACGGAACAGCAGTGATACATGATCAAGCAATATGTGTCATTAGTTACGATCTAACACGTGTAAAAGTGCAAGCACCAAATAGCAACAACATGATTGGGCAAGAGAGTGCCTGTGAAAGCAACAACAACAACAACAACAACAACAACAACGACGACGACGACGACGACGACGAGGACAAGAACAACAACAACAAAAAAAAATCTACGGATTGCAACTCAACTGATTGGCTGAATTCAAAGCAGAATGTTCTTGGTCTGTTACGGAACACTCCCAAGCGAGGTTTCCTAATAAATTAAAGAATGTTATAAAGGCCCAGAAGAGAGATAATATTCCTAGGGCGGACACTGAGATGATCCACACGTGCGACAATTGTATCCGTCAGTTTTGGGCGTCAGCGTAGCATCTTAGTAGGTAAGGCGTCACGGTGCTAAGCTACAGCAACGCGTCTGGTGTGAAGTGTACCTTTACAACTGCTTCACACCTCTGGAGTATATGAAGCATGTTCTGTATGTTATGGTTGTTCGAGGGCCCCGCCACGGTGGTCTAGTCGCTATGGCACTCGGCTGCTGATCCGAAGGTCGCGGAATCGAATCCCGGCCGCGGCGGCTGCATTTCGATGGAGGCGAAATGTTGAGGCCCGTGTGCTGTGCGATGTCAGTGCACGTTGAAAGAACCCCAGGTGGTCGAAATTTCCGGGGCTTTCCACTACGGCGTCTCTCATAATCAGACCTGGTTTTGGGACGTTAAACCCCACAAACCAATCAAATCAATCATGGTTGTTCGAGGCCGTGCAGCTTCTCTATACAAGCATGAGTTCACGCACGGTCCCTCAATGCGCCGCTCTATAGCTTGTCTCAGGGTGGGACACACACTCAACGCGCTGCTGAACAACGCTTGCTCAGCTGTATATAGACGCCGGAACACGGCACGCCATCGCGTGTGGCTGCAGATGTCAGCGTGATCGCGTGACAACCAAAGACGATCGCGTGAGAGAGGAATCTGTCGCTGCCACTGGGACGCAGTCGGACAGATCGTTTCTTCTTGCGTATAGGGTACCAATCTATCCTTTATTAATTGCAGCTTCTTTCTGCAAATTCCCCCGTGAAACGACTCGATTGTACAAAAGCCGCAGTACATAGGTCTGTACATAGAAATATTTGTAGGCACTGTATCAGCGGTAAAAAATTGGCCGCTTAATGCGTGCTTCGCTGCAAATGTCGTCGAAAGACGATAGTATTCTGCCGGACGTACTACGCTGCGTGAGATATGGGCGCTATCTGGCAGCGCTGTCGGGAAACATGAGCTTGTGCAGAATCCCTGGGCAAGTGCCAGGTGGCAGCACCGAATCGTCGGCAGAGGCCTTTCTCGAGCATAGCGTCGCATTTTTTAGCGCAGTCTAGCAAACACTACGATCTTTAGAATTACGTATCTATGTATTTTCTAGTAAAGGAACGCACCAACTAATACTTACGTATTGATGTCGCGCCTCATATATGCGTAATATTTGCTTTTCGATCGACAATGTTCACGAGTATGAACGCAGCTACCAGTTCAAGATGACTGGGCGTTAGACAAGTGCTTAAACTTTGGCCGGGTGGCTGAATCGTATATACGGATATACAGACAGGAAGATAGACCAAAATTTCTGAGTTCAGGTATCCTAAGAAGGACTGTCGTCTTTAATATGCGTATTCACTCTGCTTGCATTGAACTCTGCCCTTAGAGGTATCCTTTACACAAACCCATGCATCATGTTAGTACGCAGTTTGTACATAACCCCATTTTTAGGGGTGAAGCTCCTTAGGGTGTGGGTCGTTCCCTCCTCTGTCGTAGTAGTAGTAGTAGTATGTATGTAGCCACCTCACGCCGCCGGGAGGCTCGCGCTCGCCCTCGGCGCGTGCCTCCTGGCGCGCGAGCTCTCTCATCTTCCATCTGCTGTCTTGTGAGAGAAAGAGAGAGAGAGATCGAAAGGCGCGCGTTGACTATGGAAACGCTCTTTCTTCGATGAACGCTCCACCAGCTCGCAAAGAAGGAGAACGCGCCCTCACCCGCGAGGGACAACGTTGGCGCAGGCAGCGTCTCCTAGCGAGTTTCTTGATTGAAAAATACCGACTGCTCGTGCTGGAGAACCGTTCACCGGCCACCCATGTATATAGGCACTGGATCTTGACTTACAATGAAGTACCGGTGGGAGATTTCACTTGTGCGTAGTTGAACCATAAGGATTCGTAGCGTGCGCGTTAACTAAATTAATCCGGAACTCGGCACGATCTACGACGAACCTCCGAAGCTTCGCCCACTCATCATCATTCACTCCGTGGATATGCTGTGAATTTTTATTTTCTTATGCTTTTATCCTTCTTTGCGGGTTTCCCGGTGGTTTAGCCCGGGCCGACGAACTCGTTGGCTTCCACAATAAAGTTTTACCATACCATACCATTATTTTTCTGTATGTGCGTTTGTTGCTCTCAGCTTCAATATTATGATGATGGGATAGCTGGCTCTAACGTAGCCTACCTTCCCATGTTCTAACGCTTAAATAGATAAAAAAAAGCCGCACTAATGAGGCGAGTCGGGTCTGATCAGCTCATAAGGGGGCCTCGAGTGGAACAACACCCGGCTATATAAATACGCCAGGCTAAACGCGACTGTTCAAAATCATCACCGCCACGTCGAGCTGTAACGGGACCACATCGGACATCGCTTGCATAAAATTTCTTGGCGAGCCTGTACTCGGATGGCTCTTAGGCAGGTTCGAGCAATTAGACAGAAATTCGAGCAATTCTGTGCGTTAGTTCATGCCTTGACATTAAATGAAGATGACGGTTATGTGAGCGTGACGGCGACGGCGAAAAGGACGACAGCAACAACAATAACTAGAACAACAACAACTACAAAAAGAACAACTGGAACAAGAACGACAACAACAACAACTGGAATAAGAACAAGATCAACACGAACAACAACAACAACTGGAACAAGAACTGATAACGCTGCGACTGCGCAGCCAGTAGCTTCAGGAAGGGCAGTCTATCTTCATGCTTTCGCGAGCGTACATCCACAGGCACACCGGCGTTCATACGCTTCCCGGAAACTTAAACTCCTTACTAACAATTTTCTTTTGATCATTTTCAGGAAGGAAATACCGTGGGACGTCGTTAGCATATGACCGCACGGAAGCGTACACGACAACCGGAGAAGGCTATCTGCGTTCTCCAAATACGCCCGGTTTTACGCTCGGTTTGCCCGCGACGAAGCCGTAATTCGATACGGCTTGTCTCGGTAGCGCCCACTCAGCGATCCGTGCAGACCTGCCGCGGCCACCATATTAAATTATACGTCACAGCCGAGGGCAATAAAAGAAAAAGGAGCCGTGGTCGCGAGCAACGAAGCGGACCGTGAAACGTCGTTTTCGCGGGCGAGGTTTTAATTGCCGCCGCGGAAGCGGCGAATTCACGGAACCCGGGGCTATCGAAATGAATTTCATTTAACCGCGCACACGATTCGGCGCGCTTGACGTCTTCATGACGTCACAGTTCCGCGCACCCTTTGGCATAGCTGCGCGGATGTGGGGGTTCGGGAATTGCTCTCGAGCCCGGCCCGCTTGTCTGTAGTGGCTATGACACTCGACTGCTGATCCCGATGGTCGCGGGATCGAATCCCGGTCGCGGTGGCTGCGCCTTCCAAAGGAGGTCGACATGCCGAGGACCGTGTATTGTGCAATAATACTCAAGTGCACATTAATAAAGCAAATGAGTTCTGCGAAAACCGGCAAGATGAAGTAACGTTTATGAAAGAGGAAAATCAGCATCCACCCGTTTTGTAGCACAAGGCCACTAGGAAATCCGTACGGATTTCTCAAAAATCAAAGCCTCCTAGTTGCCGAAAAATTCGTCCTGGTCGGGGGTTCCGGACCAGGGCGAATTTTCGGACGTCGAAGAAGATTCGACGCTTGCAGAAAAGGCCTCATTGTGGATATTTCGTTAGCAGAGCGGCGGTGGACATGGCAGATAATGGAACGGAACGGGAGCCCCCGAGTTCATGTGTCGATGGTTGCGCTGCCAAGCAAATATGCAAAATTGCCAGCATATTCATCACTCCCTCAAGTATAGCGTCCTAAGCGCGACAGTAATGCATGTGCTCGGGAACAAACGCCGCGTATGGAACATGCGCACACCAAAAATACAAGAGGCACGCAACGTGATTATGAATGCACTTCTAATGAGCGGGCATTGCCGTCCATCATACGAGGCCACTCTCAGTCCAGAAAGTGTTGTCTGACGGAAAAGTCCCCTTCGCCTGGTATGCACAAGCCTGCGCTGGTCATCCCGGCTGAGTGCTGGTCAGCTGGTGCGCTCATGAATCTTCGCAAGTGTAGTGAAAGGGGGTCTGCGTGCGTGCGTTATCACGTATTAAAATATGAATAGGCCTGCATTGTTACTTCCTACTCCCGTCGTAGCTACGACGTTACAAACACGCATCGGAGCCATACCTAACATTTGTCTGGACGTACGTCGTAACCAGCTTTTAGAAGTGTATTCACTTCACCTGTTTTCGGCAGTCTCCTCGTTAGCTGCGGCAAGTACGTACGGTCGTTCCGATCAGCTCCTGCGTGCCATTCCACTCGACAACGCTCGCCGAGTGAAGGGAGTGCACTTATGAAGCTTCTCCTTGGGCTTGTATACCCTGCGGCAAAGCAACCTTCGAAGGCACTCACTTGCACCGTGTACTGTTGCATGTAGTGCCGTCTATAACTAAGCGGATCCTTTACAAGTCTTCCGATGTTTCAAATCGATGGAGCAATGCCAAGTTTGGAAATGCACTCTGCTGCAATACAGGCTGCTGTACCGTACACGACAGTCGTCTAGGGTTGCGCGAACAAACATGACGGGCAAGGAGTTGCATATAGCTCTGGATGTCTGAAAGGAACCCGCGGTGGAATGACCGTGCTAAGTTTAAAGTGTCACAGACGGTTCTGTCGACGTTTCCTTAAGTGGAACCGTGTTTCAAAACGCCGGATCGCGTAACGATGTCGGCAGGTGCGCCTAATTACCTCTGCTCGGACGTGCTTCTATAAAACGGCCAAGTTACTGGTTGGGGCCGCGTACACCTTCGACCGAACGCGTTTATTTAGTAACTGCGTCACCGACTACACGTTCACGTAGCGCATTAGCGGTAGATTTAAAAAAGGAAGAAAGAAATACCGGGCGCACCTTCACTGTCGACAAGCTAGCCGTGCCTCGGCGAATCTGCGTCGTTCGGTGAACGCTATTTGCACCCTGTTTACAGCGGGTCGAGCCGTGCTTGGGATCGCTGTGCTGTTTACTTCCTGAGCTCTCCCTCCGTTTTCCGGCCAGTAAACAAAGGGTCCCTTTCAGCCTGTCTTCCTTTGCACAACCCGTCTCTCTCTCTCCTCCCCCCCTCTCTCTTTCTATCGAAGTCTGCAGGTCCTAAGGTGTCGTGTTCGTACAATGAAAGCCCCCCCCCCCCCCCCTTCTTCCTTTATCGCATACATTCAAGCCCGGTGTCAGCGGACCGGGCTAGAGAGCTCCCCTTGAGAGGGGGTGAATAATTATAGGCGCCCCGGCGCGCTGCAGTTTCGGGAAAGGTATCGTTCCCTCGGTGACAAGAGGACAAAGACGTCCAGACTTGGCTGCCGAATTTTTTTTTCTTTTTGGCTTGATATCGCGCTTTTCCTTTTTTTTTTTACTTCATTGCGTACGGAGTGCATTCCATGGCTTCCTAAAGAAAAAAAAAAGATAGACAGCGGGGTCACGTTGGCGCAAGAAAAATAAAGAAAGGGTTCGCTGCGTAGTAATCAATGGACGAAAAAAAGGCGAGCGGTTGCTTGGCAGTGACGCGACCAGTGGGAGGGGTGGCGGCGTTAAGTAAAGAACAAACTCCGCGGTAAAGGAATGAATCTAGTGCAATTCCGATTGCTTCATGGCCTCCTTTGTTTTTGTGCGGTTTAATCTGCGGGTTGTGTGCGATTATACGGCCGCGGTGCCAACAAGCCTTCCTCGGAGACGCAGTGAACGCACTTCGAGTTGAGGCTTTTTTTTTTTTATTTACAATATTACGGCCTGTCACTTCTCTTCCTTTTTACGCACCGCTAACAGGAAACGCCGGTAAGAGGAAAAAGAAAGAAAAAGGAAAGAACTGAATGAATGAATGAATGGAAGGAAGGAAGGAAGGAAGGAAGGAAGGAAGGAAGGAAGGAAGGAATGAATGAATGAAGGAAGAATGAATGAATTAATGAATGAATGAATGAATGAATGAATGAATGAATGAATGAATGAATGAATGAATGAGCAAGGAAACGGCTCGTTTCCTGGAGTGGACGTGCGTTGTCGTTGAAGACTGGCGTCCAATGCAGAGACGAGGATGGCCTACTCTACGCCACTGGCGGCGCGAGTGTGAAGTTGTTGCTCGCAAATAATGCTGCAGATGCTCGCTTGTTTTTATACTTTCTTTTTAGCGGAGTACTTGCTTCCTCAGATTCACTCATTTCGTTGATGCGACACCTATTTTTCGCCCTTACAAACAGCTCGGGCCTGATGTGCGCGAGTTGATGCAGCGTACCTTGAGAAAAGGCGTCGCAAAAAAATAAATAAGTAAATAAATAAAATATAAGAAGAAGAAAAAGAAGAACATTAATGTAAGTAAACGAGGAGAACTAGAAGACATGCACAATTGGCACGCGCTACTTCCAACCTATTAAAATAGATTTTATTCGAAGGAACGGGGTGCTATTTATGCACGGGAAAACGAATTGAATCTTCGTGACAGCCTCTGTCGCATCGGAAAGGCAATCTCTTCATTTTTTTTTTTTTCGCTAAATGCACGAGGACAGCTGATGCACGTGCTCTCAGCTAGTGCCTGTCCATTGTAGATGTATAGATGTAAACTAAATCGGAAGGCACACACCCACTCTGCGTGATTGGCTCAAGAGCCAGGCAGATAGACAAGAAAAATCAAGTAAAAGACCCCACAATTGCTCAATAACTGTCGAGCAAATTCGAACATGTTAAAGAAATTCGGGTACCTGTACTCTTTCTGTACTTGTTTTCTTTTTTTTTTGTTGCGTTGCTTTTTAGTTTATTCCTTCTTTTATGGGGCTCGAATTAGACAGCGCTTGTAATTGTAGTTTCGATTGCTTTGTTTTATTTTAACTGTGCGGATACATAGTGATGGGCAACAGTTTTACGACCTCAGAGGACTGCACTGTGTACTGTCGGGCTTATACAAGCTGAAACACGTGATCCGAAGGTCGCGGATCGAATCTTGGCAGCGGCCAAGATTCGATCCGCGACTTTCGGATCAGAAAGACGAAAATATACGCTTCACGCCGTTGCTCGCTCATCCTCAAAGATCTCGAGCCATGTTTGAACATGGCACGTGCGCTCAATTTATGGTTGCCTATGAGCAGTTGTTTTTCCTTAACGTGTGCCTAATACCCCTGACACACGGGCACGCTAAAGTACTTTAGGTAAGGGGACATCTGCCGGAAAGGCGTTCATGCCTAGTGACACACGACAAAGGAGTATCTCCTTCCCGGCAAAGTTCCTTTGCAGAAAGGTAGATCGGCGATCTACTTTTCGAGCGTAAAGGCGTACTCTCACCGACAGCGTACACGACCCGTAAACGGGAGATAACTTTTCCAATATTACAACACCCCGCAAGTACTTTCTTGCCTTGCGTATAAGCTTAGATTTAGCCATGTAATGAGATTTGTCGGGCCGCAAAGATTTATTTTTACCGCACCCTCAAAGCTCACATCGCCGCCATGCGGAATTCCAGCAGTCATATCTTTTTCGTCGTGGCGTGAAACGAACAATCAACATTATTAGCCATCGGCAATAAAAACGATATTTTTACGATCCACAGTGGCTAAAGGTAATTAAACGCGGGATTTTTTAAGAATCTTCACTATCTTGCTGTTTTAACAAGGAGCGCCATTTCTTGCGGCGTTCGTCTTGGGAACCACCTAAAGATGTTCACGTGCTGCCGTGTGTCATCGGCGCAACTACTTTCTGCAGAGGGTCCTTTAGAGTAGAAAAAGGGGTTCACTACAAAGGACTTTACTTTGGCCCGTGGGTCAGGGGTATAAGTTAAGGCAGACGAGCGTCCTTGAATTACGTCATCATCCTGCCTGCGCGTATTGCGCACCAAAGGCGTCTCCCGTAGTTCTTCAATTAACCCGGATATATTCTGGCTGCGGCCACGTTAACCCGATAAATATGTTAATCTCCTCCGACCATCCAACCTTCTGTTGCCTTCTGTTACGTTTGCCCAACAGAATCATTTCTCTATGCTGTTAATTACCACCGGTTAAGGGTAACATTTTGTATTCCAGCGGAATTTGGCCCCCATCCAAGTACAGCCGCGAGTCGAATCTTCTACGTGGTACTCGGCAGCATAGCGCCACACACACACACACACACACACACACACACACACACACACACACACACACACACACACACACACATATATATATATATATATATATATATATATATATATATATATATATATATATATATATATATATATGGTGAAGTTATTCAAGTTCCTAATTATGGTATTGTAATTTTCGAGTCAGTAGAAAGGAATTAAAGTGGACGAAAAGACACACGTTCCTTCGGCGGGAAGCGAACCCACGACCTTAGGATAGCGCGTACGATGCTCTGAACACCCGCGGTGAGGGTCAACAGCTGCAGCCGTGCCAGATCGCTCTGTGTATTTTTTTTCCTCGCCAGCTACTTCTCTTACGATGTCAAAAAAGAAAAAAAATAGAGGAAACAGCTAGCGATACAATTCATGTATCAAAATACTGTCAAGCTCAGACGGTCACCCATCACAAACATTGGCTGAGCTCTTGCAGGCAATTAAAGAAAGGCACCTGAAACAGCAAACGGACTCGTGTATCAGCAGTGTAAGCACGTCACGGCAGGCGGCGTCGCCCTGGTCCGGGTCTTGTGGCCCGAGGGGGTTACCCTGCGGTCGCCAGAGTAACGGTCTTCAGCGCGACGTCCCCCCCACCCCCTCTCTCCCTCCCTCCTCCATCCTCTCTCTCTCTCTCTCTCGATCTGTAGCTGAGTGTGCGTCGTTTCCCCCGAGGCGCAGCTCTTTCGTTCCATTGGCGTGACGACCTCTTGTTTATACGCCTAGCACGTGTGTATATGCCAGTGTGAGCTGCCTTTCCAGTGTACACACACAGCGGCAGAGTCATCAATAATCGCGCCGAGCCATCGCTTTGAATCCAGCGTGCGCCTTATTTGTCCTGGCTTCTTTTTGCGCCGCCTTGCCTTCCCTTTTTCCCCTGCGCGAATGAGTAGCAAGATGGCAGCCAATCAGATTGGCTTCCTCTCAGGAACGAGCTTCCCCCGATCTCCTGCCTTAAGCATACCCCGAGGGGGTATCCTAAACGGAGCACCGTCCCGAAACTTGCTGACTACAGGCATCGGTCTTGTACGGAGTCGGTTCCCTTCATTAGCAGCGAGCCTCGCCACGGTGGTCTGGGGGTTATGGCACTTCGGCTGCTGGTCCGAAGGTAGCGGGATCAAATCCCGGCCGCGGCGGCTGCATTTCGATAGAGGCGAAATGTTGAGGCCCGTGTGCTGTGCGGTGTAAGTGCACGTTGAAAGAACCCCAGGTGGGGTCTAAATTTCCGGAGCCCTCCACTACGGCCTTTCTCTCCTCTCTATCTCTTTCACTCCCTTTCCCCCACCCCCACGGACGCTTAGCCGTGCTCCCTACATGGGCTGCAGAAATTAGCGTCCTTTCCTAACCGAAACACGATCATCATCATCAATAATCAATAGGCACAACAACAACGCATACACATGGTTTTCTGAACACATTAGATGATTACACTAAAATAACTGTAGAGCTTAGGGTATATATACACCCGTGTGATTAAATGTAAGTGCACGTCAGGGAACACAACGTGGCCACAAATGATTGGTAGTCCACCAGCTCGGCGCGCCTGTAAAACTCCAGATTTCTTCAATTTTTTTTAAAAAGTTCCTTCAGCCTAGACATTTTGCATCCTTGGACGTCGTTGCGAGAGTTCTCCGTAGTTCGCTGTACAGTGACTATTTCACGCGTAATCACTGTGGGCTGAGCGCGGCAACAACCGCGTCATGAAAACCCACGCTCTCGGCATGATATAGTAAAACACAGAATTACTAAGGGGGGTTATAGAGACGGGAAATTATGCGCGCGTGCTGACGGGACAAAGAGACCGCGGTGGCAGCAAGATGCATCGCCCCCGAATTTCCGCTCGAAATTACCGCCTGCGCGAGGCGCGCGTGCAGTACTTACTACGTGCGTGGGCGCTGCGGGAGAGGTATTATTAGCGCGTGCTGCTGCGGCCGCCGATAAGCAAGTGTGCGGTTCGCGATACCATCTCCGCCCACACAAAGTTCCAGCTCGCTATTATAGTTGCGTGCAGTGTGTGGCAGCGTGTGTGTGCAGGCATTAACTGTGACAACGATCAACAGTGCCGCAACTTTGGGTCTGGTGTTTATGTTATTTTTTATTTTATTTTATTTTACACTCAGGGCTTTACAGAATTGTGAAGGGGAGGGGCAAAAATGAAACAAACAAGTGACAAAAAAAAGCAAACCAGAACACAGAAAATACAAAAGATTCGACAGCAGGAAAGAACGAGAGCTACGGGAGTTTAAAACGAAAAACCAGGTAAAACGTGTCAGAGGAGAAGAGGCTTCTACTTGGATGTTTCCGGGAAAAAAAAGTTTCACTTGTTAGTTTCTGCCTCGTTCTGTTAACTTCTTCTCTGTGTCCATGTTTCGGCTAGTTTTCGTTTTACTGTAACCTTCGCCACGGTGGTCTAGTGGCTATGGTACTCGGCTGCTGATCCGAGGGTCGCGGGATCGAATCCCGGCCGCGGCGGCTGCATTTCGAAGGGGGCGAAATGTTGAGGCCCGTGTATACTGTGCGCTGTCAGTGCACGTTAAAGAAAACCTAGGTGGTCGAAATTTCCGGAGACCTCCACTACGGCGTCTCTCATAATCAGAGCTGGTTTTGGGGCGTGAAACACCAGAAATCGTGCAAATCATCATCAAGTCGTTTTGCTGTAATGACGATATTCTGATGTAGACGCTGTTTCACACGTGCTGTGCATGGGTTGGCGATCACATATTTCGGTAGCGTATATTTGGTTGCCCGTTTACTTTACCCTGAATCCCACAGAACCTTACAGAAAGCACTAAAATCACGCTTACACTAAAATTACACTTACAGAACATACAACGAGGCAATGACAGCAACTATTACAGTTTACAATACTTATAGCATCCCATTGTAATGCTAGTTCGAATGAATTCGAATACAGGCTCGGTGATAATTACCGCATTTAATTGGCAGGGAAGGTTCAATTTCCCGTTGCTTCGTTCTTTTGCAGAGTCCGTAATCAGTACTCTCGGTAGAGTTTAATTAAAACTTCAGGGCTTTTTCCGTGCAAAAGTTATGATCTGATTACGAGGCACCCTCCTGCATAGCGGAAGACATACTTTAAACCGCTCGAAGTTCTTTATGTAGCGTATATAGAACATATACTATATACGTACAAATTCTTTATGTAGCGTATATAAGAACATGTACTATATACGTACAAGTTCTTTATGTAGCGTATATGCGAACATATATACACTTTATGTATCGTATATAATAACATATACTATATACGTTCACGTGCTCCTGGGTTTCACATTTTCCGTTTATGTGCGCCCAGTTCGCTCTTGCCATGCTCCGCAACGTTGCGCGGTTTTAATGGCGCAGAATTGCCGGCCTGTCTAACGCACCTGCATATTTTTTATTTTCTTTTTAAATGTTTTTCTGAGCGCCATAAGCGTTATGATTTCTAGCCCCACGTTTCATGCAAATGCGCTGCCGTGCGTGGAGAAATATTGTCGCGTTATTCTCGCCCTGTCGGAAACACGCGCCGTCGCGATAAAGTTGCGGTTACTCGCTAAACTGTCTTGCTTTTTGAATATTGTTATGCGTATTAAAAGTTGCAGCATCCCGGTGGAACTCAAAAAAAAAAAAAAATCAAGCTTTCTTTTTTTAGTTCGAAAGTGTGCACTGTATCATATAGTCTTCGAGTTACCGTGGCACGCACGTAGAATTATCTACACCGCAGTGGATGTACTACCGGTTTCCTATAATGTGATAACTGTGACTGCTTGGAGACAGTAGAGCATATATCACTCGAATTCCCCGCGTGCCGCGAAGAGAGGCGACTTGTTGAGCAACAAAATGGACGTGATTTGTCACGATCCGTTTTAATGTCACACACTTTATTAGGTAAAGTGCCCGGCCCTTAAAAACAGTGTCGTGTTTTGGATTTGTAGTTCAATTACGTGTCACAAATTGGCCTATCCAGAAAACTTCAAAGTTTTACGACTTCGTATTGAAAAGCCTATCCTTACCTGCCGTCTCACCTGTAAATGCTACGTTCTGGTTCATTCGGGCATTTCATATTTATTTTTATTTTCTCCTTTTTCTCTACCTTTTCCCTTGAATCTATTAAACCCCTTCCCCATCCCTATGTAGAGTAGTGTGCCAGCGGTTATTTATTTTATTTATTTTACACATTCTGCATAATCTGTAAGACAGTTCTGAACTTCTCTGTCTGAAACTGATAATACAGAGATTTTTGCCAGCGGTTATTACGTACACGCTCCGGCAAGTATCTCCGTTTTTCCAATAAAGAGTCTCACCCTCTCTTCGCCATTTGTCGGTTGCATTCGCTAATGATATGCGCGGCATTTGGACTGGCCGAAGTTTGCTCTTATACAAGCAGGTGTAGCGTATGAGATAGTTTTGTGAGGAAAGAAAAAAAAAGGGGGGGAGGAGGAGGGAGGGAAGGGAGAAACTGGTGTGGTATATAGCTTATACAGGAAGGCGTCTGTCGCTATGTAAGGAAAGGGCACACATACAGCGAACTAACGAAGCGGTGAAACGGTAGAAATGAAATGAACTTGTCCAGGTGACAACGAAAAAGCCTGTGCCGGATAGATATCTGAATAACGGTGGTCGCATACCCATACGTTGTCATCTAGATTCGTCGGCGACTCGCTAAACAACAACAACAACAACAACAACAACGACGACGACGACGATGACGACGAGATGAAAAAAAAAAAACTCTTCTGTGTAGCTTCGCAAATGTTTTTGAAAGTTTCTGGCAATGTTCTTCGATAATGTGTTTTTTACGTGCCTTTGGTTTCGCATTTCATGCTAAGAGGAGCCGATGATGGCATCAGCCTCTCATGTTAACAGTATAGATCGATAAACAAAAGACATACGAAAAGATTGTAACACTGTGGCAACGCGGAAACAGGAAATGAGCATACCAGTTTTTCGTATACGTGCCCTTATTAAAATGTCTCCTGAGGGTAACGAAGAAAAAAAAAATCGCGGGGGTGGGGAGGGGTAGGTAGGTCGGAGAGGGTTCTCTGCGAAGTTTCATTGATTCTTTTCGCACCGGTTAGCGACTAGTACAATACTCTCGCCGCACCACTCTAACAACGCTACCTACAAGCTTGGCAACGTGGTGTTCCGGAAGCAATATTCAAATGGGACGTATTTGGTATACGTCTGCCTTTGGTTTTGTACGCACGACTTGATCGTGAATGCGGACCGAGGATCGAGAACCGCTTTATTGCTTCACCCCGCATGATGGCTAGTGGGGCGCGCCGACTGAATACCCCGCGACCTTTTCAGTTCTCCTGCGCGCAGCTCAAGATTTACTTATAAGGTGCATATTTTAAAGCTCGGCGCGGCACTGATATGGTGCCGTGCCATGCGACCTTTTCGGCCCGCAGTTCAAGCCTGCCTGCCCCCCGATGGCCGCTTTTCAATTTATAGTGCGTAAAGATTGTACTGCGAACTGGTAAAGGTCATTCTAGTTACTGTATTGGACAGAGTTGGCTTGGGAACTGTCGAATACTAGGAATAGCTTTGTACTATACAGGTCGTTTTTTTTTTTTTTTTTTTTTGATGCATATGTACACGCTTCGGCCAGAGCTTTGCCTTCTAAAGGTCAGGCCCTCAGCTACCGGACCTGACTAGACGTAGACACTAAATAAAGGTAGTATACCTTATGTAAATCCCTTGCCCTTGCCTTAGTTACTCATGTTATTGCGGCAGACACCTTGTCTATCAACTATACAGGGCGTTTCAGTAGTATCTTGCGTAAGCGTTTGAAAGTCCACGTGCACTTTAGAAGGATGCGACCGCATTGGTATCTTGCACTGTCGTCTTGACCATCTCAGACAATAATTTTAGTTAATTAATATAGGTTATTAACAAATATAATTAATTAAGCAGCACTTAAACCGTTGATTTAAACGCAAGATGTTCAATGAGGAAGCTGTAAAGCGCGTTAGTTAGTCTCTGTATTATGTAATATACATAATACAGATACTAACTTATAGATATATCTATAAGTTAGTATCTGGATGATTTATATCCATAATAATGGGTGCACAATCTTTACATGCGTCTAAGAAGGTACGCGACGTTGGAAAAAGTACTATGGGACTAGGCACTTGTGTCACGTTTCAATTGACGGCAATTAAAGTGCGCCATAAATTCAAATTCGAGTTTCACTGGTAGCTTACCGAACTGGCATCGCCACCTTCCTTATGTGCATCTCCTTGTCTTCGATGAGTTCTGCTTTCTTTTGCGATGAGGCCATCAGCTTGCGTTTCTTTTAAACGCGAAAGTGTTTTACGCCGGGGTCCACCAAGAAGTCACTCACGTACTTCCGTAACGGAGGTGGATGTCTGAAAAAAAAAAATGAACGCACATTTGACAATGAAAAGTACCACCGGCTCTTACTCGGAACCCAAATTCACCCGGGATGCGACGATATGACGATAGGAGCTAGTCGTAAGGCTGATACAGCAGCTTCGTAGCACTTTGATGCTATACCTTCGTTTCGTCTTTATGCGTAACAGCCAATGTCGGTTCAATTTGTAGAGCCAGGAACATCCACTCAGGCGCGCCTCCGAAATTCCCCAAGTCCACAGCGAACAAAAAAGCTGGAGATTTGCATCCGTTTTTCTCATTTTCTCAAGAAAAATACACGGCGTTTCGCCGCTCCTTACGAGGCATTATGAACGCAGCAAATATACTCGGTGTACGTGTTGCGTCGTACAGTACGTTGCACCCGAAGAAAACCTTCCTAATAACATACGTCGTGCCGTGTACGCGTTCGCAGCGTTGAAACGGCATTTCTTCATCTCGCGCTGCAAAAGGATTATATTCCACGACTCCGAAATGAAGAGCGAGGGAGAACCTTCTCGGCCGACGTGTGCAGCGGTCCCCTAAAAATTACGTTTTCTTCAAAAGTTGAGAAGGGGGGAGGGGGGAATGGGATTTAATATTTCGCCCACGCCGTGTGCTCGGCGAATTCCTTTTCTGCGCGTTAATCCTTGCCTGGAGTGAGATATGGCGCTCAGCGAGCGATTCCCAACCCCGGGCCTGAGCTTATGCCGGCGGTGCAGTTTCCCCCAGGATATCTCATCTTATAACCGGGGCTCAGCTGCGGTGCGCGCCGAGGTACCGCCTGTATGTATAAATTTCGCGCGCTCTTGTTTCTCATACTTTCGTGCAGTGGCGCTGAGGCGGAGTGCGTCTATATACAGCTTAGCACAACTACGGCTGCGCTGAAACACTAATAGTATGTAGTGTTCTTTAATAGTATGTAGTGTTCATTAATGGTATATAGTGTACTTTAATGGTATATAGTGTTCTTTAATAGTATATAGTGTTCGGTTGGAGTCTGAGTGTGTGTGTGCGTTTCAGTAGTGTTGAAGTCTGGGTGAGTTGGTAGATGATGCTGAAAGTATAGACACAGTCGACACAGGACGACACAGTACAGACACAATATAGACACACGACACAGTACAGACACACGACACCGTATAGAAACAGGACGACACAATTGTTACAAAGGCACAGTTGTTAATCCAGACGCTGTGTGTGTCACTTCTCTGTCCGTCGTCCTTTGGCTGGTTTGTATACTTTCTGCATGCAACGGTTTAAGCATAGTATTCCATACAACGACTGTAATGGAGATAACGCTGGCCCCCCTATTTCTTGGCCGTAGCAGCTGGAACGTCGGCTTTAGTGTGCGGGTTTGCCTTCGCTTCGCTGTCGTGGTCTTTGTACCAACCTGTATGCGAGCCTTTTCTTCTTTTTTTTTTTTACCGCTGTTATAGAAGGTAGCTATAATTTCCACCCCGTCGCCCGTAGCTAACAGTGCAGCTGTCACGCTGAAATGGAAAGGCGTGACCAGCATTCCTCCTTGACCCACTACCGACACTGTCACGTGATAGTGTTTATGCGAAGGACAATGTAGAAAAAAGAAAGCAAATGAAAGCACGGAAGGAAGGAGGGAAGGAAAGAAATGAAAAGAAAGAAAAAAAAACGAACGAAGGAAAGAACAGTCGCGGGTTGCGCAGAAGGGAAAGGCAGGGCCATCCTTTCCCTCTATCCTAATCTTTTATCCTAAGCTTTTACCTAATCTCACTGCTACATGACTGGTAGCCATAGTACAGTGGCTAGAAAGGTTTACCACTATAGGTCAAAGTGACAGTGGCACGTGATAGTTAAGAAAAGGAAAGAAAATTAAAGAAAAGAGATAGGTTGGCCAAGGAGAAGTGGAGATATAGAAAGAGAGAGAAAAAGAAAGGAAGAGATAGAAAAGATAGTAGAATTAGTGGAGTTGACGATTAGCTTGGTGTAGGCTAAATATATACTTGATTTGCATAAAAAAATTATGCTTTAATGGTTTCTTTGCGTCCGATGCGTGGCTTATATAGTACAAGAAATATTAGGTGTGGTTTTGCTAAAAAAGAAATCGCTTCTGCTTCGCTTAGCTTTGCAATGATTTGCTAAGCCCCCTTAAGCTCCGCTATTCACTGGTGTTTGCGATAACGGATCCACGCCCAGTTATCTTCTTTTTTTTTTTGGAGATATCAGAATTTAAAATAAATAACTATTAAAGATAGCATGAGTGTACTCCTCCAATTACGCTAGACGATGGACATTGATCGAGCGAAAAATTGACCTACATATGGTCGATTAATCAAGTAAAACTCGCTAATTAAAACTTCAGTTTATTGAGATACTATGGATGTTACGAGTGACGGATTGTGGCTGTTGATTTTACAACTCTGTGCAAATTTATATAACGCTATATTTGGCTTCGTTAAAATGGCAGCCAAGTTAGTACACCCGCAACTGTGCACAGCCAGGGTGCCTGTCCCAGCATTATTTAACGCTATACTTTGCAGGAAATGATCGATACGCGAATTCGCAAAGTTGCTTGAACGCAGGAGAACGACGTTTAGGCAAGTGAACACACTCTCATCGTGATAGCGCCGACTAGAACCATCCATGCTGGCAGCTTTTCACGGGCAATATAGCGACGGAGTTCCTTACAACAATATTTGTACAGGCCGTCTCCGTACGTCCAACTGTAGGCTCCGTGTCTCTCGGCAGTTTTCTTTTAGGGGCGAAGCTCCTTAGGGTGTGGGTCGTTCCCTCCTCCGTATGTATGTAGCCACCTCTAGTTTAGTTTATGAATGGCTCAATAGATGGCGTTGTGTGTCCAGGCTGCTACCTCTAGTTTATGAACTGCAGCATAAACTTGACTCCCCGAGTGTGAGGTACATTTAAAACTCGATTTAACGAACTAATTTGGCCCCCAAATCAGTTAATAACGAAAATCACTAGGATTGTAGTCCCCTTTCCTCCGACCGAGGACGAGGCCGAGAAGGCACATCGTCAGAAACTCAAGCAACGGTACGAAGGGATGCACGACGCTTCGGAGAGGGGATCGTTCGTCTCGTTGGAAGAGTTTCTCGCCACCTTCGACGTTTTCGACGTTTCTCGCCACCTTCGATGATTTCCCCTCAGGAGCTTCGCCCACTCATCATCATTCACCCCGTGGATATGCTGTGATTTCTTTCATTATTCTTGATGAACCTTCCTCTACACCACCGGCAGTTGAACAACTTTCTTAGGCCCTGAAGGTCGCCCTATGGGACAGCTTCAGCCCTGTTGGACAAAGCGCCGCTCTACTATGTTCTCTTAAGTTCGGGGTCGAGCTACTGTGGTGACATTTCAACAGGCATTGTTCCCCGGTAGCCGCGCACATGAAGATTGGCAGGCGCAATGACGTACATACAAGCTGGTGTGGTGTGCTGTAAATCAATGTGCGCCTGCGCAGTGTTGGCTCGCACAATACGCATTGTCATCGTCCCATTTGCGCAACGACGTATGAGCCCAGGCAAAGCGAACGTTTTCTTCAAAATTGCAAGTTGGGGCAGTTGGCTTGGATTCGTCCTAAAGTTCTTGGCACCGCCATGTTGGCGTTTTCCCTTCACTTTGTCCTTGTCCTGTGTTGCGCTGATAGTAAGAACGTTAAGATGGAAGTCATCATTGCTCTACAGACTTGTTGCCGTCATAAATTAGTTACCTGCTCAGAAGGAGTCTTCTGCTCTTGTCTTAAGTGGACATACTATAGAGCACGGTTCCGATGCTATATGCGCATGCGTTTTGAAATTTGTTATTTAAACAAATAGATTTATCGTAATGACCGTATGACCTCGTCTTGATGGTGCCTGATGTCAAGCTTTGAAGATGATCAAATGACTGCTGTTGACTACTTCGGAGAAATGTTTCATTGTAACGATCAACAGCTGGGCAGCTAGTGTGAACGTGGACATCTAACGTTACAGTTGCTTGTGAGGGAATATCACGGCCGCTTATGACGCTACAAGTATATCAGCGAATATTGTCCCTCTTCAATCTGAAGAACAAAAGGCTTTGTGAATTCGGCCCCTGGGCTCAACGTGTGACCGCTATTGTAAGCCAAAGTTAAATAACACAAGCACGGACAGGGTACAGCTATATTAGCTTTTGCTTTCTCTTGAGCGACACCCCTTTTTACGTTTCCTAAAAATGGATTGCAGTGACGTTACAGGTAGACGTAAATGTCGCTGGTTGCATTGAATGCATAAGCGCGGCTTGTACGACCATGCAACTTGACACTACAACATGACCTTATCACTAACGACACATGGAGACATAACCACACACGTTTACGAGTTAACGCCATCATGACGTCAGCACTTGACGTCATTTGATGATGCCGTTATTCGGTGGCGTGACTTGTGTTACTATACCCCGTGAACTCGACGCAGGGTATACCTTTTTTTTGTGTGTGTCAGACGAGAAAAACAGTGCTTTCGCATTCACAATTCCTTGCATCTATCTGGTCGGTTCGTAAAGCAAAACCGAATTATGTGGTTCGTATTGCCCGGGAATACGTTTTTGTGTTCTATTTTCGTGTTCGTCTTGTTTGCACAGTTATCCTTTTTCTTTATCGGAGCATATATAACCCCGTGTATTCCCTCCTGTAACAATGCCTTCAGGCGCTGCAGGTATCTTAAATAAATAAATAAATAAATAAATAATAAATAAATTGTAGTGAAGAATATCAACGCTATTCAGAGAGACAGGATTCGCTGCTGTATAAATGACTAAATATATCAATGAATAGATAGATAGATAGATAGATAGATAGATAGATAGATAGATAGATAGATAGATAGATAGATAGATAGATAGATAGATAGATAGATAGATAGATAGATAGATAGATAGATAGATACCTGGGAATCCGCGTTTCTTTTACTGCGAGCCTGCTGCACCTTACTTCCGAGAAGGGGAAAAGGAACCTTAGGTACAGCTATTGAGCGATCCCGTATTGCGCGCGCCCTGATACGCGTAATTTGGAGGCTGTCAGAGACGGGTCTCGTCGTGAAAGCGAGAGAAGAGGGCGGGAAAATAAAAGAAATTGTGGGGGCGAAGGATGGTACGGCCTTTCTAATGGATATACCGCACCCACGGTGAACGAAGAACGACCGCGCGATTGGAATGCTTTTCTTCTCTGTGCCGGCCACATCGGCAGAGAAGCGGAGTAATCTCATTTCGTTCGCTCGCCGCCGAGTCCTAGCTGCCGTCCTTATTACACGATCGCGATGTGCTCCGGCCTTTTTAAACGAGTGTATCGTTCGATTTCCTTGTAGTTACCTTACCTTACCGCCCCGTTTTGGGCCGACCTGGTTGTCCAACGCACACGGGGTCGACTGCGTTGCCTTATCAACCGCGCAGAGCGTCCTATAGGTCTGGTCTGGCGCATTGCTGTAGGACCGGATGCTGTGCTTTATTATCGCCACAGCAGGGTGTCGTATAATGTAATGCGAAAATAAAGGCGCGTAGATGACGGACAAAGGAGAAATGCGGACACACACACACACACACACACACACACACACACACACACACACACACACACACACACACACACACACTTGGAACTGTGCTTGCATCTCTCTTGTTAACAGGTGAGGTGCCTAAGGTCGAGGTTGCGCATATAGGGAGCGTTCGCAGTTGACAGCGGAGCTGTGACGCTGAAGGTAAAATCGGACCCGCACTGGCCCTTGATCCACCATACCCGCACTGCTAGATGATAGATGGTTATGCGAAGGACAAGAAATAAATAAAACAAAAAGAAATAAACGAGTCTCGGGGCTGTGCAGAAGGGAAAGGCGCATAGGTGTGTACAGGGTTCCCCATTAAGGCGGGGTTGGGGGGGGATGAGTGTTTACCGCAGCTCCGACCACCTTCTCCCAAACTCCCTCCCACTGAAGCCACCTTGGACAAAACGCAGTGCATTGTGAAGATATAAGGCAGATTTGACGTCCCCTCAAGTGATTGCATTAATGTTTTACTATATTGACTAATGCACCGCATGGGGGGGGGGGGGGGGGAGAGAGTGCTGCAGTTGTTTTTGCATGTTCAAATTCAAATTTATTCAAATTCATATACAAGTACTAGTACAGAATGAATGTAACGCAGAAGGAGGTCCCAAAGTAAAAACTGTCAGGGGGACTTCCTTTGAGCTCATGTGTGGAGAAATATAGAAATACAGATAGGCAAACTAAGGGCAAAAACAGCAAGCGAATAAAAATATAATGTTATACTACGTAAGCAAAAAAAATACACCAGTAATAGAACAAGACTAAGAAAAACTAATAAAACAATAATAAAACATCGTAACATATGCGAAACACTTTCAAACAGTTTGTGACGTCTTAATACATGTACATTTAGTTAAGTGGTTCTTTTAGGTGCCGCCGGAAACAATGTAATGAAGGGCTTGATTTAATAATTGATGGTAAAGCTTTCGGTAATGGTGGCGGTGGTAATGTTGATCCGTATGTGGGAAAGACGCTTCAGTCTATTACACACTATCCGCAGACACTGCATTGACTTCCTTCGGAAAGTACGGGCACGGCCGCTGGTTGTCGCTGGTTACATCTTCTTTAACTTTGACTCCCATAAAACAAGGATATAAGGAGCGTACGCATGGTATAGCATTCGCTCGCAGCATGCAGTGAATATCGATCTCCTTATATGCAGTACTCATATACGACGGCGACAGCACGACTCGGGAGACCATTCTGGGATTCTTTTCCGCCGCGGGTCTTCCCCTTATTATACGATCGTCGTCGGGGAGTCACGTCGCCCCAGCACGCAAACTTCTACCGCCATTTTCCGATCGTGCTTCGCCGAGGATGTCGGAGCACGTTTCGAACAGAAGAACGAAGAAGCACGACAATATTGCTCGTGCCTTTGCTCACATAACTGATCCTGACGTGCCTATTTCACGGCGCTTCGAATGGTTTATCGGATTTGGCAGAAGTTTCGTCCAAAGCGCACACACTCAAACACAGATACAAAATATGGCACAGTGATATACTCGATCATCGGACTCAGACTGAATTTATTTTCAAAGAGTAAAGCCCGTTAGACGCCTGTGAAATCTGCGCGGACACCTCAGTTGGGGTGAGGCTGTCAAGTCCGCTACACCACTGTCATGTATTGTTATCACTATCACGCAGAAGTGGGCTTAGGGCAACGATGCGAGTTGCGGGTAGAAGGCAAGCGCGTGTCCACTATTCCCTTCTGCACAATACGAGTCTGTCTGTCTGTCTGTCTGTCTGTCTGTCTTTGCTTCCTTGCTTGCTTTCATTCCTTTTTTTCTTCCTTGCTTCTTTCTTTCTTTCTTTCTTTCTTTCTTTCTTTCTTTCTTTCTTTCTTTCTTTCTTTCTTTCTTTCTTTCTTTCTTTCTTTCTTTCTTTCTTTCTTTCTTTCTTTCTTTCTTTCTTGTGCTTCGCATAACCACTACCACGTAGCAGTGTGCGCAGTGGGCCAAGGGAAAGAGGGATTCCTCTTTTCCGTTTTGGGTGAGAGCTCCGCTGTCAATACTGCAATCCCTTGTTCCTATCTTGGTAGGGCGGGGAAACTGGGTGACCCGCGACCTGGTGCAACGATATATGTAGAACAGGTAGCAAACGCAGCCTGCTCTCGTATTTAAGTGAAGCCAACATTTTACGGATACTGTTAGCAAAAGGGTGAACAAAGAAACGCATGTTTCGATGTGTGCATCTGCACACATGCATGCATGCGCACACGCTTACATCCGTAACGCTAAAAGCGAATGAAGGCCGTCAAGCAGCTGTGACCTTCACTTAGCCATACGAGCCGAAATTTGCCACTGGGCATAATTTTGCCGAAGGTAACACTCATTAACCGGTAATAGCCAACATTAGCAATCATTTTGAGCCTATAATTGTCACGCAAAAAATAGACAACGTTAGCCTCAGGCATAGCTAAGCAGAGCTTGTGGAACGGGGGTATATATAATGTAGTGGAAGGTCAGAATTAAGCATCGCATAACACAGAAGGCCATTCATGGCAGCAGAAATTGGGAAGGGGGGCTTGAACCCTGGAGCTTCTCCAAATATTAACACACACACACACACACACACACACACACGCACACACACACACACACACACACACACACACACACACACACACACACACACTCATATATATATATATATATAGTTCGGAAAGAAGATTTCCCTGAGCCCGAATAAATATTAAGAAAAAGGAGATTCACAAGATTAACAAAAACAATATAAGTTTACTGACGTTGCGGCCGGTCCACCGGCAGCAACGTCAGTAAACTTATATTGTTTTTGTTAATCGTGTGAATCTCTTCTTCTTGAATATATATATATATATATATATATATATATATATATATATATATATATTGAAAATACCTTACAGGCCCGAAGGCATTGAGTAAGGGGGGGTTACAGTGAAAAATTGCATGTAAATTTCCAAAGGACAACGGTACAATGTAGGTTAGTAATAACAACAACAAAAAAAAAATGCCGCGCACAAATACCACACGCACAGATGCACGCAGAAATACCACACGTTACAGTAGGTCTTATATTAATGGTCACCGCGTGAAGCATTCCCTTCCACAGATTTCCTCGCAGTTCCCTTGATTAACGTAGCGAGGCGACCCCCCCCCCCCCCCTTCCTCCGCACACCTTGTTAGAAAAGTGTCCTATCACAAATGCCACGTGCTTGTGTGCGTAGCAGATGCCACGACTGTTAGTGACAGATGTTCTGGTTGTCACCCGTGGGCGAACAAACGATCGGACGCTCAACCTAACATAGCGGCGTTGCAATCCCAGATGTAATGGTTACCTGCGGCGTGTTTTCCGTTCCAGTGCAGTCATCATTCATCGCACTATAATAACCCTCCGAGGCCCCTTTGAATTTACGTACCGCGTCTGTACAGCCTTGAAATGAAGCAATTTTTTTCAACCCATAGAAAAGCGCTGCTTTTTCCTCTTTGTGCAATCAGTGTTTTTGCACAACTATAGAGACCTCAATTAGGCTTCATTGTCACACTGAGTACATGCTCGGCAAAAGTTGCGGAGGGAGGTTCCACGAATGTGCGAGTGACTTGGTTTGTCTGTCCTATCACTGTGCAACGTTCCTTTCATCCAACGCCGGTACACGAAAGGCACGAACCGCCTCGCTGCCTGCAGGCATTCACGGTCTCTTCGCTGCTATCACTGAGAGCGTCGCCATCGTGCTACACTTAAAAATTTAGAAGCCCTTCCGCTAACGAGAAAAATTGGGGCAAGCGAAGCTTGGCGTCTGCGTGCCTTTTCTATTTATTTATTTATTTCCTTTTATTCCCTTCTTTCTTTGTTTCCTTCTTTCATTCTTCCCCTTTCACTTCTTTCTTTCTCTCCTTCCTTTCTTCCTTCTTCTCTCTTTTTCTTTCTTCACTTCCTTCCTTCTTCTTCTTTCTTTCTCCCCTTCTCTCTTTCTCTTTCCTCCCTTCCTTCCTTCTTCTCTTATTTCTTTCTTTCTTCAACAGAAAACCTAAGATGTTCACGCGGCTCAGACATGTTCGCATCTAATTCGTTTGCCGGCGCGTGCACGTGTCACACGGGCGCGAACCTCGCACTTTTACGCTCGAAGCGCAAGAGAAGAAAGAAGTGGACACGCACTCTGCTTTCACGGTGATGAATTGTTGTCGAACGCCAACGACGCCGACGCTTGTGAGGCCATGCGAGCTTCGGTTGGAAAGCAAAGAAAACACATCTAAACGAAGAAGAGTGGTTAGCCGTGATGCGCTTCAGTGTCGAGCCTAAAAAAAGTTCGAGGTTATAGAGACCATCACATTATTCTTCCTGCGGGCAGCAATTCAGAACTGAGCTGGAACGAAGTGTCGAGCGGGAGGAAATGAACCTTTTCTTGCCTGATTAGTTCGAAGTGAGATGTGTGGGCGGTACATGTGCATCGGCAAGCCACGTGTGCTCTGGCCCCAGAGGGCCGCCTCTGGGAGTGAATCGTCGCGCCGTCATGTACAACGCCCGAAACGGGGAAGAAAAAAGAAAAAGTAAGAAATCGTCCTCTACCGTTCGCTTAATCGTGTCCGTGTTTAAGTTAGACGTGACTGCTGCCGAGAATAATACCTGCCACGCCTCTAGGGAGTTTAACTGGCACTGTACAGTGAGACAAACTCTTTACTTCAGTGATATTAGTCCGAGCCAGGAGGAGATCTAAGCGTGACCGTAACGATGGGCTATGATATCCATCATCCTGGACGGACGTCGCTATATATACGGGTCGACTTTTCGCAGTCTGCTTGTATGTAGTGCTTGGGTCACTGTCTAAAAACCCCGAGGGCCAGGATATGTGTGCGTGACACATCGCAGTGGTTGATATGCCTGTCTCTGGTACTTCTGGTTAGGTTAACGTAGACGAAGAAGCAAGACGAACGAAGGTGAAGCTGACGCGAGTCATTTCTCCACCCTGCGGTGATTGAAGGAGGTAAATGGAGGAAAGAAAGAAGAGTGTTGTGTTGGATGTAAGAGAGAAAAGAGTCTACTAAATACCACTAAAGCTGTGAAAGATAGTGGAGACATGTCGATCAAACGCGAGATGGTGGACGTCCGGTATTGTTGTCACAAGGCCTTCAACCATTCTACAGCGCAGGATAAACGATTCCACAAGAAAGAAAACACGTCTATGGCGCGCGGTACTTGTGCCCCTTGTCTCCCGCGATACTCAAAACATTAATGGCCTCGCTGTTTTCCTTGATAACCAGCCACATGACCACGTTCGAAGAAGCAAGAACCTGGACTCTCGGTCATCATGGCTGGCCGATGGTCTTTCCGCACTCAAGCAAGGAAGATTGTGAATTCCCAGCGCAGCGCCAGAACTACGAAGCCGCCAATGTATGTCAGACTCCTTTGCGCGTGCAATACTCCATCGCCTTTCCTCTTTCTTACTCTTTCTAGTCCCCATTCCCTTAACACCAGTGCAGGGTAGCAAACTGGTCACTCCTCGCCTTTCCTTTTCTTTGTCTTCTCTCTCTCTCTTTCTCTGGCTTCCTTGAAAACTGAATTTTGTCTGCGTCCTTGCGTCTGTTGTTCGTCTCTTAACATACCACGAGAGCCTTCCGGTATTGAAACAGCGCCGGAAGGACACTTACACTTCGAGCAAGTTTTAATGCGAAAACATTGTATGCGAAAATTGAATGCGAAAACATTGTAAAAATCCCAGGAGCTGCGGTGAGCTGCGTTACCACGGGATGACAAAAAGAAGCCTCGCGCGACTAAGTGACGAAGTCAGATGATGACGTCGTGGTGATTACGTAAAAAAAAGATGTTATGACTACGTCATTCATGACATCATGGAAACGTCGTCACATGGCGTCATGTCATAATGTCACGTGCTACAGACGTCCAAATAGTATGGTCGGCGACGTACTTACTTGTCACACCTACACAAACCGTCCATTCGCATTCGACGCAAGGCAAGAGACGTGCATCTGTAACTTCAGTTCCAAGGCGAGCTCCTAGAGCAGACGTGACCAGCGTCAACGAAGTCGTCGCTGAAGGAATCACTGTGATCGAAGAACGCCGTTGACAACTTGAACAAGCAACGTCGCCGGAGCGTTCGACAGGCATTCCACGTTCCAAAGCTTGTGATCACTCCAAGGCGTTTGTCTTCGCGTGAACCTTATGTGCTGTTTGGATTACCAAGCACGGCGCGTTATTTGACAGTCTGGGCTGTCAAATGTTTGCCGCTCCGCCTGCTTGCGCCTGCGCTTCACACGAAAGCCGTGGTTGCTGCGCGAACGTTACATGAAATATGTGCGTGCGTGGTATTCCCGCTGTCGGATTCGTGCCAGAGGGAAATTCAACGGATTTCAACGAAGTTCGCATGCTGGGAAGTACGTTGCTTTCTACCACTCTCTCCGCTCTCTCTCTCTCTTTCTCTCTGATTCTCTTTCTCATCTGCCTATCTACTTGAAGACCCGGCGCGTATTTCTCGGTTCGCTGCTGCACTTATTACTTTATTATTATTTTTTTGTGTGTGTACTTCGCTGTCGGGAACAGTTCGTGCCTTTCGCAATTCGCCATTCTTTGGGGCGAAACTCGTTCGAGGAGGGTGGCGGAGGAAAACAAACAGAGGAGCACATCGGAGGGAGTTTTGTTTGCTCCGTCAGTGGAAATGAGCACAGGTAGCGAGGCCTCCGTGATTCGCGCGCTCTCATCTTTTCTTTTCCCCCGCGTTTCGTCGTCCGAATTCTTCGCAATTTGCGAAGCGAACATCGCCGCAGCGTAACGGGCACCGCTCACGCCATGCGCCACGAGATAATTCGAAGAAAAAAAAAAGGCAAGCTTCAGCCACTATAGATTGAATCGAGAGGGGTTTGCGATCTAGCGTGGCCTGTCTCGTGAAAATTGTGTAACGTCGTTGTATAAGGCGTCCAAAGCAAAAACCGAAAGGAGATAATTTTCGATGGTGCAAATATCGGGACTGTGCCATAAACTATGTCGTGTAAAAATTTCGCGCCATTTCATTGCGCTAAAGCTCACAGACAATGGCGCACATGACTTCTAATTTACGAATTTTAAAATATGCATGTGTCATGGACCCCTTGCAGGAACGGATAACGGAAAATTGTAAGGGGGGGGGGGGGGTGCAGCTTGTTTAGGCTGTAAGATAACACATCATAAGGCGGGAGGTAACTAGTAAATGATAACAATCCAGGCAGTGCTGTTTGCATTGCGCAACAATGCACAGGAAAATTAACACACATGCGCGTATTGTACAGTACTTCTGCTCGACAGAGCCACACTTGCAGTTACGGAGTACTGCATGTGACCTATGGCAGCATGAGGTCCCTTCTCATCTTTAGTGTGCTTCACCGCATGACACTAATGTAGTACGTCAAAGCTAGCTTCGCCGCGGTACAATTGTGTCTTGCGACGAAGTTGTACTGCATGCTACATGATATGCGAAGGCAAGTAGAGAAATGAAGTGCAAGAGTACATGGGGAGGAGTTGCCTTGCCCTCGACCCACTCTTGCCCTCATCCAATTGCTACATGATAGTTAAACGGAAAAAACGGAGCGCTAGAAAAAAAAAAACAGACAGACAATGGACAGCTGTGTGTCCCTGCCGTGTTGTGCTTCCGTGCCCTTCGTTTTTCGGGCGCAGCCAAAAAAAGAAAAAGAAAAAAAAGGTCTTGCAGCCGCAGTAGCTGACTCTCTGACTCGGTACGGCTATTGAATGTCACTCATTTCTCATAAATAAATAAATAAATAAATAAATAAATAAATAAATAAATAAATAAATAAATAAATAAATAGTTCCTTTACGAAAGTTGCGCAGGAAGCTGAACTGCACAGGTGTAAGGGGCCTATTTTTATGTGGAAGACGAGCTATAAGAAAACAACTTAATAAAAATCAAAATAAAGTCTAATCCTCTCACACAATCCATATTGAAAAGGATAAAAGAGAAAGAAGCATAACAAAAAAAGGCGAGTCAATTACGCATGATAGTCACTGCAATATTTCGAGCGCATCTTCATGCAAAGTAAAAATAAAAATCATTGCTCTGAAATGTGTAGGCTGTTTTGAAAGCGATGATGTTTACTGCTACCGATGACCCACCAAATAAGTGTGGTTTGCGCTGATACCCAGTCCGCATATAAATTTCCTTACAACTTTATTGAAGTAAAGCGCGCAAGCGGTCATATAGTTCGCACGTAAAATGGTGAAGATTCCTGATCTCAGTGGAATTCGTGATTCGCTGGAGATTCCTGATTCGCTGGAAACCTCGCTGGAATTCGCGGTCACAGAGTTTGAATATCAGCGGTATTCCACACATGGTTGTAGATAATGTACTAGGTTGGACAATAAGTTATTCCAAGAAATGACATAACGGTTACACGACCACTGACAAAACTTCGTTGACCAGTCAATTCCTACGTGTCCAGGATATACAATCTCACAGATTACCTTGCCAGACATTGTATATAGGCTCTTCGGTTCACTGCAAGCGGATATATTCTCACCAGAAAGTGTTTACCTTCAAGGAGTAGATGGCTGATCCACTCCGATTCGAGGTCTGAAAAAAAGAGCGGTATGTAGGGTAGCTGACCTATTTCTTGCTCCGCAAATCATTTAATAAGCAACAAGCATAATTGGTTACCTTTCTTATTTCACTTCGCTTAGGAGAACGAGGCAATTAGTAATCAAACAAAAAAAAGTGCGCTTGTTCTGGCATGTTCCTATGTAGGCTGAGGGCAGCTTCCACGATGCAGCAGCGGTTCCGTGTGGCCCAGTGTGTAGTTTAGTTCTCTTCCGGTTCACTGGAAGCCGCATCGCTTGTTCCGTAAACACGTCATCCGAGAACGCAGGCTGCGCGGTATACGATGACCTCCGGAGAATTGCGTATCTCGAAGAAAATGAGACCGCGAAGCATGGACGCCAGAGCGCGCTCTGCTCCTCTCGTGGTCACAGCTGTGTGTGTGTGTGTCTGTGTCTGTGTGAGTGAGTGAGTGAGTGAGTGAGTGTGAGTGTGTGTGTGTGTGTGTGTGTGTGTGTGTGTGTGTGTGTGTGTGTGTGTGTGTGTGTGTGTGTGTGTGTGTGTGTGTGTGTGTGTGTGTGTGTGTGTGTGTGTGTGGCGAAGCGACCGACATAGAAACACGAACTCACCGCCGTGCAAATGCAATAGACTCTCCGGAAAAGTTGCCGGAAGTGACAACTACAATGAAAGGGGATATATAAGCGCGTGTTGGCCCGGATCAACTCCGGCACAAACGCCGCCAGCCATTTCAGTTTTATTCGCTTTTTTTTTATGTACCTACACACGCTTGTATAGTCTGTTTCAGGAGTTCCGTGCAGCACTGTGGAAGCTACAGGCCCCTTCTGCCAATCAGGAGGGCAAACACGTGTTAAACCTATCCCTCCGCATCATGGCTTCTGCCAGTCGCGAACCGTGCAGTAGCAGGAGAAGCCTTGGAAAGGGGAAGAGGAGGAGAACGGAGTGAGACCCCTATTGGCAAGAGTGTCTCCCAGGTTTGTGTCCGAACAATGACATTCCGTCTCGCGTCGGAAGAATTCGGCGCTCGATGGCCTCGTAGCCTTGGCTGTGCTGCACGGAACTCCTGAAACAGACTATAGTTCTTTCGATGCAGTTCAAGAGGACGGACATAAATATTTACGTGTCCGCCTTAGCATTGCAAATCCACTCGAAGCTGGGGAAAAATAAACTTGGTGTCAACAAAGGAATTTCTTCTTCTGAATAAACGCGAACAGAGGATGCCAACCAAATCGTGTAGGAGGCTTACGGCCAAACCCAGCGGGTGTTAGCGCTTTCTAACTAAAGGGACCTTGGGGAATCCTCATGCGCACGCCGCCCACGTAGGATCCCTAAAAATTGGTTGTACGTCAGCCCCTTAAAAGAGCCTCTCACAAGACGTGGTCGGGGAATTTTAGTTACGTACTCGGGGACGCTGAAAAAACTGCTGTCTAGGGAGCGTTCAACCGCAAAAACTCTTAAAGGGCACACTAAAGTAAAAAAAAAAGGTGAAGTAGTTTAGAATGATAACTGGCATTTCGAGAACTCGATCATCGTTAATTTCGCCATTTTGTGTTCAATATTATAAGAGAAAACTAACGTCGTATTTTTATTTTACAATTCGCGCCGGAACTTCGGCCTTATTTACGTCAGAAGGCTAATTTCTTTTTTTGTCGTATTGGCGCCAAATTCGCTCCATCGAACGTTCTGAATGTCCCTGTGTTAATTTCTCACCGATAAATAGCTATGTAGGACTTTGCATGTGCCGCCAAAGATCTGTGACGTCACACGCATCAGTATACAGGAAAGCTACCCAGGCTTCACAGCTTAGTTAACTTCCCTGCTTCTTGTTTGTCACCTCTTTCTTTCTCCACCTCACAACGTTGCACTACGTTTCTTTGTTCCTGCTACGCTTCGGGCCGCGTCATTTACTCTAATTAATGTCCCTAGATATCTCTTCCGTTTTTAAGTAGCGACAACTACCTCCTCTCTCTGCACCCTCGCGCTCAAAGCCCGCGTCGGCAGCCATGTTCTTCCTAAACACGTGGAGCGGAGCACGCGCGCGCACATAGCGTCCGGCCGTCAACTTACGCGTTCCTATCAAATATGATAGTGGACGTGCCATATGTAATGAGACGCCTACTGAAGCGCGCAACTTTCTTTGACGTTCTCTCGCCGCAGCATTCATCAAGTGACAGCTTTAGGAAGAACATGGCTGCCAAAAGCAACGCCGACCAATCAGGTGCGCCAGCGGCACCATCAAAGCTTTTCGCTACTTCAAAAAAAAATTGACGGCAGATCCACGAGGTGAATGATGATGAGATGGGCGAAGCTCCTGGAAGTAATCATCGGTTAAACCGTGAAATTTCTTCCGTTAATTCGCCCGATAAAATCGACGTGAAACGATTGATTAAATGTTTTATCAAACTTTTATTGCTGGTTTCCGTTGTCCTTTCATTATGACCGCTTTGTGGTCGGTGAAATGTAAGCTAAGTGGTTCTTGCACTGGTTGCAGATGGGTTTTGCCTTTGAACGCTTCTCCAACGCGAGCAGTCGGTATTTCTCAATCAAGAAACTCGCTAGGAGACGCTGCCTGCGCCAACGTTGTCTCTCGCGTTTGCCGGGGCAAGGCCGGGGCACAGGAGAAATCTCACCAGGCACTACCTTGGAGGTAAACAATGGCTGCTAATGGGAATGAGAGACAGAAGAAGTCGGCTTTTAGCTAACACTTACACTGCTACTTCTACTAACGTTTCCTACTGGAACATGCCAATGGCTGCTAATGGGGAATGAGAGACAGAAGAATTCGGCTTTTAGTTAACGCGCACGCTGCGAATTTTTTATTGTTCAACAACGCACAGGAGAAATCTCCCACCGGCACCACCTTGGAGGTCAAAGCGTAAGACTGGTTACGCACTACGACTACGACGAGGGACGAACGGGTGCCGCCTTAAGGAGCTTCGCCCCTAAAAACGGGAACAATATCTAGGGACCTTAATGTGGGACGTGCAAGACGAAGAAATGTGGGGGGGGGGGGGGGGGGGGAGGTAAAAGATCTGAGAATCCCCATCTCGAGGCCGGAAGCAGGTAGGAGGAGTGAACACGTGAAGGCGAAGACAATCCGAGAGAGAAAGAAATAACTTCTGTTCGTGTTTATTTCTCCGTGCACACCTCGACAACGTCGCGTGCGTGTTAACCAACCAACCAACCAACCAACCAACCCTCGGGAACACGTCAAACGCATCAATAAAACGGGGCGGGGCCGGGAGATCATCGGCGGACGTGATTGACGCGAGCACGCTCCGAACGCGACGTGGTTCTGTTCGTTGGCGCTCGGCAACGCCCGCGGATTTCCTCGCTTCTGTGTTCCGCGCGCGCTCGCGAGGCGGGGATGGGAGAAACACGAGAGATGGAGGAACCTCCCCTGCTTTAGCTAACGATGCCGCCGTGCTGGCCGACAAATACAAGAGAAAGTTGGAATAGCTGACCACGCTGGGCCGAAGAGGAAGTGACCGCGATGCTTGACGCGTAACCGTTTGGTTTTACTTCTTTCTTTTCTCTTTTGTCTTTCTTTATCACGGGTGCTCGTTCGGTTCGCTGGCACCGACTGTGGAAGTTGGCATCCGCTTCGAGAGCGAAGGGAGGCACGGATGGTGAAATGACGTGAGCGTATTATGGGAACGCGTGGAGAGGCGTAAATTGCTACGCGTCCGAGAAAGGGCGAGAGAGAGAGGAGGGTAAGGAAAGGCAGGGAGGGAGCAAAAGAAAGGGAAGAGAAGGGGAGGCGGGGAAAATTGAGTGCGACTCTCTTCCCGAATGGGGGAAAACAAGCGGCCGGGCTCCCAACGGTCGGTCGGGAAGCCGAGGGAGAAAGAGGAGAGCGGAGTTGGAAAAGCGAGGGCCCTTCAGAATGGCGGCACGGCGCGTCTTGAGTCGTGGGCTTGCACTACTCTTGTATATATAGTGGTTGTGGCCGTGCTAAACAGAGCGTGCGACGAACGGCGCCGGGGCACTCCCAAGACGCCGCCTCGGAGTCGGGATGAGAGATTTTTTTTTTTTTCTGTGCCGGGCAAGAGCGGTCGGCGACGTTCTCTGTCAACGCTGGAGCATGCCTCCAGCCGAGGAGGGAGAAGCGTGCCAGCCTTCTTTAGTAATCGAAGCTTCGCAGTCGTTGTCGTATTCGTCATCTGGAGCAATCTCGGCGTCCTCGCTGCTCTCGGAGAGTTTTGGCTTCGCCTAGTGGGACTGCGTGTGTTGTGGCGTAGCCTCTCGGAAGCATTTCGAGATTGCGAATCGAGCTGACCGGTCTCGGCCGGTGCCGTTCGCTGCCCTGTCAGCCTGAACCCTCGATCCTCGCTCGTACTTTCTCTCTCTCTCCAATGCTGACCGCGTGGAGTACACTGTGAGGGGCAACAAAGTTGAAAGCGCCGTACAAGGCGAGAAAAACCAGCCCAAATCACGGCGTATCCGAAGTCCAAGCTAGAACAGAAGCTCAGGGGAAGATGGAGGCTTGAATCGATTAACAAATCGCTAAAGATGTTTCGACAACTGGACTTGTCTTCGTCAGGACGGGTACAGAATTTCGTCCGTGTATCTGTTTTTACTTTCTGTTTGCTTTCTTCTCCTTGTGCGTGCTAGTCTACGCACCAAATAATAATAATAATAATAATAATAATAATAATAATAATAATAATAATAATAATAATAATAATAATAATAATAATAATAATAATAATAATAATAATAAATGTCATGGCGTTGTGCCGGAAAGCATCACGTGCACATTAGTTAAGTGGCAGTATACAGCTTCAATGAAAGTAATTTCCATCACTGTAGTATCTCCTAGAACAATAGCATGCTTCACCTTGTTTCGCAGCTTCTATCACCACCACTCCCTTCGCAGCGACTTCTCTTCATAGGCTCATTACTGGCGAGAAAACAAAAACAAAAGATAAAATGGAGACGTCGACCAACGCAAAAAAATGAAACATATTTAGAATTGATGTTTTGGTCCTCACACGAGAGCCTTGTTCACAATTATTGCCGGCCGAGTATCCCTGACGAGACAAAATTTTGCCAGACTACCGATTTCAGCAGATTCATCACTCATCGTGTCGTATCGATCCCCGCTATAAACATTGTAATCAAATACACACACAAAAAAACACTTTCAGTCATTCCTTTCCTCAACTATACCGCGTTTCCAGTTCATTGCCGCCGTCCACAACGATTCTTTTTTTCCACAAGGAAGTTTTGACAAGCTATGTTTGTGGTTTTACTTCTAGGCGTTTCTCGGCAGACATAAGCTAACATTGCATGATCCAGGAGCTGTTAACGTGTTATCTCCCTCATTCAACTTTTTGCAATCATAATATTTTCAGCGCTGCGCTAGCTAACATTGCCTATCTTAGTGCTGCTAATCTTGTACTATACTACTCTGCTGCCCCATATCATTTCTTGTTTTAACCATTCCCTTCTGTAATAACCTCGAAGCTTGAGGTTATCATAGTTAAATATGACCATAACTAAACTAGGCTGTCAGTTCGAGTACGTCTGGTCCCCACGAAAATAGCGGTTTAGGTTGCGGAATGTTTCGGCTAGGATGAAAATAAAAAGAAATATGATGAATTGCCGACATGTAATGCTGCAAGCCACAAGCTGGTGCTCCTATACTTTTCAGAAAAGAAAGAAGGATTGAGAGGGTTTGTTTTTATTTTACCGCTGCAGCAAGGAGTGTGCTTTCGGGGAAGCTGAAAAAAAAAAAAATCGACGAACTTTCGTCCGTCTTTTCACTGCGGTATAAATAGTTGTGCGACTTGAAGTGGTAGAAACCGCGATCCCCGCGTTCCATTAAAAGAGAAATGAGTGTTCCCCTGGGTTTAATCTCCGCAGATTAATACGGCATTTCAAGCAGAGAAAATGAGAACACGTTCACCTTCACTTGTGGTAGTGTAGGTTTATACCAGAGACGATGGAACGTGATTTCGGCTGAAGTTCGTTAATACGTTAAGCAATTAGGGAGTGACTCCGTTTTAATAAACTGCCTAGACCCGGAAGCTCTTCAAGTTGAGGACGCTGCTGCGTGTTTTGAAATGTCTCGTGGTCTGCCTACCCCTCTAACTCATTTTTGTTTTATTTCCGTATCGCGTGGTTCTTTTGTTTTATTGTTTTCTTGCCCGTCTTCAAAAAAAAAAGGGGGGGGGGGCTGTGGTCTTTATTTTAAGACATAATTGGCAGCGCGCCTCTTTGTCATTGTGGTGCTTCTCTACAGGCACAGCCGCGCGCTATGCGGCGCCCATAGACCATAAGTAATCGCCTCACTTTCGAGCTTTTTTTTTTTTTTTTCTGCGGAGAAAATGGACCTGTAGTGGTCGCAAAACGTCCATTTCTTTTTATCTTATGAACGCCTCAGGCGATTGCTTGGTTTATTTGCACGACGTAACTTCCTCGAACACTGCACTAGGTGTTTTTATAAGTTAATAATAATAATAATAATAATAATAATAATAATAATAATAATAATAATAATAATAATAATAATGTCGGTATTTTTTTCTTGTTTTGCCTGCGCATAGTTGTATATGTGCAATTTTATAGCGTTTTTTATTCCTGTTATTTTATTATGAATTTTGGCCTATGTTGCTGGCCTATATTGCTTTGTTGTATTTTATTAGTTTTTTTCTGTAGAGTCTCCTTATTGTATTGTTTCTTGTATTTTCTTGTATTTTTCTTCGTGCGCCAGTACAAAGACCTTACGGTTGTTCCTGAGCACGTTAAATAAACATTTGATTATTATTATTATTATTATTATTATTATTATTATTATTATTATTATTATTATTATTATTATTATTATTATTATTAAGTCGGCAGTTTGAGGTATCAAGATCAGCTTATCAAAATTACGCGTTCGTCTTTGTGTCGAGTTAACTTTACAGTGAATGAAAGTTCACTGTCAAATTAAATAATTTGTTAATTAAGGTGTATTATACAGGCTTGATAAAGCGGCAGCCTCTCTGGAAATTAATTTGCGACTGTGCGAGGCTGCACGCGCCCGTTATGTATTTCTTTTATGAATAACAATTGCCGGGGTTTTACTTCCCGAAACCACGCAGGCACATGCAGTAGCGGATTTATTGATTGATTTCTGTGGTCTTACGTCCCAAAACCAGCTGTGATTATGAGAGACGCCGTAGCGGATAGCTCCGGAGATTTCGACCCACCTGGGGGTCCTTTAACGCGCACTGACATCGCACAGCACACGGGCCTCAACATTTCGCCTCCATCGAAATGCAGCCGCCGCGGTAGGGATTCGATCCCGCGACCTTCGGATCAGCAGCCGAGTGCCTTAACCACTAGACCACCGTGGCAGGGCTCTTTTCTTTATTAAGGTTAAGACCTCTAGACTTCACTTCTTACGGAAGCTTATTTTGCCTGAAAGAGTCACGACTCACGAACTGTCAGATCAATCAATCAATCAATCAATCAATCAATCAATCAATCTCTTTATTATTTCACGGAACGCTTTTACAGATAGAGGTATACAGAAGGAGGTCCCATAGTAAAAGCTGAATTGGGACCTCCTGTTCATGGTTAACGTAAAAGTTACAATGGCAAAAACGGTCGCTGAATGAGTACAATTGCAAAAAAGTGCAGGTCTCTTTCGTGTGCCGTATCGTAAATATTAAACTGCAGCGAAATGACGTCCATTTCGGTCTTATCTTGGGTGTCCACTTGCGCAACCGCTTAAATATGCTACGTTCAAATGAAAGCGAAGTTACTGCAGCAGTGTTAATGATGAGTTAAAAGGTCAGGGTCTTAGCGCCTTGGTGTTTATCTTTCTTTTTTATCCCGACGAGCGTGCACCGAATTGTAAATCTGCGCACGTAACGGGGTTTCACATTGTCTATTTCCGTTGACGCAGTGGCCTCCGGTCTCCTTTTATTTCGTTTTACTGAAGAAAGTTAACCGGCCGGGCCCCGCAATTATGATTTGTGTCTTGAATATTCGATCTTGTCACACTGATCGCAGGGATAAGAAAAAGTTAATTGTCATAAACAACCTGAATCTATACGAGCTTACAAGCTCACGTCTTTCTTAACAACAACAACAACAACAACAACAACAACAACAACAACAACAACAACAACAACAACAACAACAACAACAACAACAACAACAACAACAACGTTTCAACGGCTGAGCTGGGCATTCCTGAAATTTCTGCTTTATTATTGTTTTTAGACGCGAAAGACATGGAAAAGTAAGCTACGTGAGAGCCGGCTATCCCAACATGATTAAATTGATACTAAAAAAAAAATAAACATGCGAAAAGGTAGAAAAAAAGGAACAGAAGAATAGGGAAACAAAAAGACACAATCACTGGATCTCTGGGTCGGACAGCTGAGCCGGACATTTCTAAATTTTGTGCTTTATTATTTTTTAAAAATTTAGATGCGAAAAACATGGGAACGTAGGCTACGTCAGAGCCGGCTATCCCAACATCATTAAAGTGGGTGTAGTGATACGCTCGACTTTCGCGTCACTTACCATCATGACCATCATGCGCTCACAAAATTGGCTGGGGTCGTTCATCATGCGGAAACAATTCTGCTCCAAACGGCCGCACAGGTAGAGGCGACGGAAACGACTCGTCAGGTAGAAGGGGTGCACTCGGGTGGTCTTATTTGCATGCAGAAAGGAAACGCATCGACCATCGCAGTCATACGCGCACTGTGTGTATACCTTTGCATCTGCCTTTATTCACACTGCCCGATTCAATATGCGATGACTGCAAGCGCACTCGGTGGTTCGGCCGGGACCATTTCCGCCGCATCGAACGGTATATGCATATACACTGGACTTCAAGTACTCCCCAGTGCGTCGACTCCGATAGGTGCGCATACATGTGTGCATCGGTGGGCGTCGTGCGTGCGACAATGAGCCACTGGCCACACGAGACGGCGAAGAGTGCGGCCCGAACTTGCTTCCAGCGGTAACGAGGTAGTCCTTTGTAATCTTTTGGCACGCGTATTTATATATACTATATGCACGCCCGAAGCGATTTCGTCGATCATCGACTTTTTTTTTCGAGCCGCAATCGTCGTGAGTGAATTACCATTCGCCGGGCGATTCCGCGAGGACCGCCGCCGAGCATCGTTATCGCTTTCCGGCTCCCTCCCCGTCGGCTGTGACGCCGGCATTTCAGGCGCCGAGTGGGAACAGTGGTGCATGGGAACAGTCCTGGGTATTGGAGTGTAGGGAGATGGAAAATAAATGGGCCAGGTACCCCAGGACGAGGGCTGTTTTTCGGGCAAACAAACAAACAAACAAACAAACAAATACACATAGCGAGCCCTTTCCCTGTCTGCAAAATTGGAGCAAGCGAAGCTTGGCGTGTGAGTGCCTTTTCTTTTCTTTCTTTCTTTCTTTCTTTCTTTCTTTCTTCTTTCTTTCTTTCTTTCTTCTTTCTTTCTTTCTTTCTTTCTTTCTTTCCTTATGCAGTGCAAGAGAGAGAGAGAGAAAACGCTTGGTAAGCTAAAAATGGGCAAGCGTTATAACGCTGCCAACAAAAACACTTTTTGTACGCAAGCGATCGTACGGGCACATCGTGCTTTTGATTATTATTTTTTTTTCTCGTTCGTTGATTCATTATCAATGTCATGATGCTGAATAGGCCGCTTTAATGCATCCCACCTCACCACAATTTCACATCCAAATAAGAAAATATATACACGCACAATCGACGCAAGCGCTTGCGTCGTGTTCTAAACCTTCGTTATAGTTTTCAATGCGTTCATTTTATTAGCCACAAACCGGTACCAAACGGCCCACTTTTCCTATCCCGTGCGGCGATGATGCCGGACCGCCGAAAGTGAATGCTGTCGCTCTGCTACGGACACTGCCAACATGTCCACAATTGTCACGCTACTGTTCACATTGACATTATGTTCACACTGACCTCGCAATAAAAGGCATTTCGCGCTCTTTCTTTCTTTTTCATTTTATATGCCATAGAGGCGGTAAAAGTCTAGGTGGGCTCGAACCGATCAGGCCGAAGGTTCGCGCCGAGAGAAACCGACGCGGAACGGCCGCATTTTAGGGACGAGGCGCCACGGCGAGCAGTACTAGTAGCTCTGGCTGTAGTAATTCTTGGGCGCCTCCGTAATTCTTCGAACAGGGAATCGTGCCAAAAAGGTCACGGAAGGACGCACGGGGAGTCCCGCTTTCATTTCCTTTCTTATTTCTCTGGCTCCTTCGGAAAGGGCGAGCCAATCGGGAGCCGTTCGTCCTTGTACGTGGCGCATCTTTTTGTCTCCTTTTTCATTCTTTCCCTCTGGACGATCCATCGACATATTTTTATTGTCCTTCTTTGACCCTATGCTCCGAGAGCAGCTACCATCTTTCCCCTTCTTTTGTCTCGCGGTGGGCGCCGAGCTGTTAGCACCCGCTGCACGATTTTTAAGTCTTCACGTATCTCCTCCCCGCGGCCATTAATCATCTCTCGCTTTTCTGCCTCCCCATCGCCATCTCGCTGAAATGGGGACGATGCCAAGTTTCTTTCTTTTTCTTTCTTTTTTTTTCTATCGATCCCCTGGTACCCTGCCCGCGCTTGTATCCCGTTTAAATACGCTCTGTATACTCCTGAAGGATGCGCGACGCTTTCCAGGCACATCGTGCTATATGGGGATGTCAAATATGTGGACGGGGCGAGCGCTGAGATAACGGGCGACCAAGAGCGTTTTGTTTCCGGATCTGCGATATTACTTTGGAAGAACAGGTGTTTTTGGGGCGTGGTCGATATGCAGCGCCATCTTTCTTTCGCTTCGTTTGGTAGGCTTTCCTCCCGTATGTCAAGCACAGAGGGTGGATTAGAGTTGCATGAACGGTTGAGTATGCTGTATCGCTCAACGCTGAGTACCTGATTGTGCTGTCAGGTGCAAACGTTGGCTGATATTTGATTTCCTTTGAGCGAGGACAAGGCTGCCTGAATTGATGCATTATTCCCAAGCGCATAGTCTAATGTGTGTGTGTGTGTGTGTGTGTGTGTGTGTGTGTGTGTGTGTGTGTGTGTGTGTGTGTGTGTGTGCGTGTGTGTGTGTGTGTGTGTGTGTGTGTGTGTGTGTGTGTGTGTGTGTGTGACGCTCAGCGCTGCGCTGCCTGTTTCGTCAGGACATAACAGCAGCTGTTGAGGGTGGCATTTAGCTTATTATAGGCGATTCGTACGAGGAACGCACAAGTCATGTTGCTCTATATAGTAAACTTTCATTTACCCATGCAAATCCCGCAGGCTGGATGTTCTTATAATGCGTGCAGATTTTACGGCCTAGTGAAAAAAAAAAAAAAAGACGGTACATGAACGGGACCTTCGGGTGGCAGTTAGCTTTCTGTCATTTCCTCGTTGGACGTCGTGATAGGCAACGTTCAGAAGCGACCTTAGTGACAATCTATAAACCGAGTGAGTGGAGCGATGATCTGTCTGCATGCAGCGACATCTGTACACTTCAGGCAGCCGTTTCCCCTTTTCTAAATGCGTCAACCAGCTGCCGTCACTATAGTTGCGCCGCCAGCAGTTAACGTGTTCGCTCTTGCGTGCTGGGTAAGTGACATAGAACCCCTGCCGACACGCTCAAATCAAATCAAATCAAGTTTTATTATTTCATATAAAGATGTACAAAAAAGGATATACAGAAGGAGGTCCCGTAGTATACACTGAAATGGGACCTCCTATGAAATGTAAACATAAGTATTTGATTGGCAACAACAGTGGCAGAAATAATAGAATACAAGGTTACAAAAAATGAACTACAGATAGAATTAAATGACGATGCTCGTATCAACTATAAGCAATCGCAAACGTAAACTGTAAAATATATTTATATATATCTATCTGTATTAGACAGGGATTAAGCAATGTAATTACTTTCTGTCGTTACACTCTCATCCCGGCTCGATGAAAGGCGGCCTCTCCAGCCCTCGAGGCAGTGAGCCTCTGTAGGTTGTGTTTACGGAATCGCCGATCGGTGAAACGCGGACACTTGCTACATTTCTTAAAGAAGGAATTGACAACGCTAAGATGGGGCGAAGAAACGAAAAAAGAAATTCTCCCTCGTCTCTTTGTTTTCGTCCGAGCGTTGTTAATTCCTTCGCTTAAGCCTGTGCTTCTCCTGGGCATGTCCTACACGAACGCCTTTGCCTGCGCGGAACTGCCCTTCTGCAGTGTTCTTGCCTGAGTACTTCCCATTGACACTCTCCTGGTGTTCTCTCCCCTCTTTGTCCATCTCTTTCTCGCTCTCTCTAGTACTGAATCCGTTGAGGCGTCCTCACTCAGAGACAGTTACCGTGCACTCTTCACCTTATTTTCTTCACTTCCTTAACTAGAATCTCTACCTCTAGTACTGAAGGTGCTTGAGCCCATGGAACAACGGGCAGAGTGGACACACGGGCGCTCCCTTTGTCTTCGTGTTTACTTGCTTCGCACAGCCAGCCTCTGTCAAGATTGCACTAAACACCGTTTTACGCTCAAGGGCCTCGAAAAAAGGTTTCTTTAGGTGGCGTTGCCGCACCGCCAACGACCGAGAAAAAGAGAGAGGGGGCGAACTGAAGTGGACGCATCGCTCTCCCTCTTCCAGTTGCCACTCCGCAAGAGCCACTGGCACTTACGTAGTGGCGACGCAAGGCGACCCACATGGCCACTCTTGTCTCCTTTAGCGAAGGGAGATCTCGGCCGGAGGAACACAAGTGTCTCTGTCGTGCAACAATGGCGCAAATTGTTAGGTATCGGGATTAGGGGAGAAAACGAGGTGACGACGAAGTGTCTCGCAGAGATTGACTGTGCCCCAATGAGGACGCGAATATCGATCCCCCCCTTCTCTTCACTGAGCCCAGAATCGACTTGTTTTTGCTTGGCAACGCGGGCTTCTCATCACATAAGAACACGGCCTCGCACGGGCACGCACTCACTCTCCCAGGGCCCGAACGTCGCCGAGTGTATCCGAACAAACGACGAGGAGAGAAGCCGAAATAATCCTGGAGCCGATATTTGTTCGCCCGAGCGCGCGACAAAAGGCCGCAGTACAAAGACCCGGCCGGACGATGCCCCAGATTTTTTTTCGGTCGTTTTTATTTTTTGATTATTTCTTAAGGAAACGAGAAGAAACGGGACGCGAGCGGAGGACATATGGAGACACTCGAAGCCCCGTCAACAGGCGCGACATTGGAGATGTCGGAAGCTAGCTGCCTCTATTCCTTCTCTCTCTTTCTTCCCCCCGCTTCCCTTTAAAGCTCCGTGTTCGGAGTAGGCGCGCTCGAATTTGTCATCGTTATGTTCGCTGTGTTTTATTAGCCGACTCTTCGCTTCCATCTCCACCGCGCCATCTAAAAGCCGGATTTTGCGTCGGTTCTCTCGGGTGTCGGGCTGCACCAAATCCGTGCAACGTTGCAGGGAGCTGGGGAGGACGCACGTTGTAGTGAGTGAGTGTGAGTGAGTGAGTGAGTGAGTGAGTGAGTGAGTGAGTGAGTGAGTGAGTGAGTGAGTGTGAGTGAGTGAGTGAGTGAGTGAGTGAGTGAGTGAGTGAGTGAGTGAGTGAGTGAGTGAGTGAGTGAGTGAGTGAGTGAGTGAGTGAGTGAGCTAGCGAGCGGCGAACAGAAGGAATTCCCAGGTGGGTGTTTCTTTAACTTCATCCAAGTGGTTGATAACGTACGAGCATACCGCAACAGATCGCGATCCAACAACATTGCCAAATCTGACCGCCGCACAAGTTGCAGGAAAGATGATATTCAATTTTTATTCACCAGACAAAACTGGAAGGTCGCCAAGGCTAAAAGCCGTCAGAGCGGCTTGACAAAGGCCCTGGTGACCTGCACATACACAGGGCAGTAGTGCGGAAATGATGCGACGAGGTACGTGACGCGAAAGTACAAAATATAACACTAAACAATGCATGCTGATCCATAAATGATTGCACAAATTGATTATTTCCGAATACATATTATAAAAGTGTAATTGAAAAAAAGGAAGGGGGACCAACACAAGTGCCTTGCAATTCTGAAATCTTCCAAGCTTCTATAATCTTTCTCGTCGTTTGACTAGGGCTGACAAAAAGAATTCCTCTTTTTTTCAAAAAATGGTTTACAGGGGTTTTTCTGTACATTGCGCGCAGTGCATGGCCAGATGCGTGTTTGGTCTGCCTTTCAAGCTAGCCATATGCTGTTTTAATCCAACGTTTACAATTCCAAGGACCGCGTGTTAGTCACCCTATCATATAACGGTAAAGAAATTAATATGCTCAGCAAAAGAAGATAGTCTGTGGACTGCTTAGCGATCTTGGTTTTTATAGTTTTTATTGTTCTGTATGTCAGAAGATGCGTGCTTTGTGTGTTCGTGCGCATCTACCATGACGATGTTCTTGAGGATATATGTATGTGCATTGTCAAGAATAAACTTCAGTTGATAGTCTGCGCTGGTCTTGTGTTCTTCCTGTGTTTGCGTCGTCGTTCAGTGTGCGCTATCTAGAGTAATGAATCCAAACCAACTAGCTCGCCTTTCCGTCTTGTTACCTTCTTTGTGTCACCTATTCACCATCCCTCAGTGCAGAATAGCAAACTGGCATTGTCTTGCCCCTTCCTTCTCTCTCTCTTTCTCTGAGCGGATGCAGTAAAGAAATACACCAGGAACAATAAATGGATAACAACGCCAGGAAAGGTAGGGAGCACTTATTCCGCTTAATGCCCACGTCAACGGAAGTTAAAGCCATTAGAGTTCTTGTTTAAGGGACGTTACGAGCAAGGCCATCGTGGTAACGTACCTTAAACAAGAACTCTAACGAGCAAGCCCTTCGTGGTGCATCTGGAAACTTTGTATCATCGACTACGGCTGAACATTGCATATTCCAACGACTTACGGTACCGCTTCCATCAGGAGAGAAGCCCACACTGCAGCAACTGTGGCTCTACTGAAACCGTAGAGCATATTTTGTTTGAGTGCCGAGCGTACAATGATGAGCGTGCGTTCTATGAACATTGCATGCAGTCACTTACACAGCTCCCCTTATCACCTCAGTGTGTTTTAGGCCCTCTAGCTTGCCCCACACAACAGAGACGTGCGATGGACTTTTTGCTTACATATTTAAAAAGTATAGGTCAACTCGATAAACTTTATCTCCATCGTCACCATCACTCACCCATCATGCAACACATCCTATCACATCACTGAGGGTTAGTGCAAACGTTATATCTTTGGACGCAATTAGGCATCATAGTCAAAAACACAAAGCCCAATTTTCCTTTCTCTTTTCTTTTTCACTGTATCTTGTACTTCTTTCTATTCGTCATTCTCTCCCCAAACTCCCTCCCTACGCAAAGTAGCATGTCAGCGATATTTCAACGCCGGCTAAATTCTCTGCCTTTCAATAAAGAGCTCTCTCTCTCTCTCTCTCTCTCTCTCTCTCTCTCTCTCTCTCTCTCTCTCTCTCTCTCTCTCTCTCTCTCTCCCCCATCGTGGTGCCTCTATGCTGCCGTATGCCGACACTATATACTCTTCGTTGCACGGTACTAACGGAGCACCACACAAGCAGTCCTCCACAAGCTGCTCATCGATTCGTTACCGAGGCAGCTTCGTTCTTTTCCAGCCTATACGTCGTTGCGGTGACGGCGGCTGCAACTGCGTGCTCGACGCCGGAGGACTGGGCAGCAATAGAAAAACAGCGTGGGCGGTGTTCGGTTTGTGCGAGGCTTCTTCGAAGGAGGGGAGGATATCACCGGCCCTGTGTCCCTATAGCGGGGATATTGACGGCCCGTAGGCGGCTTGTCCGCTGTCTGCAGCGTGTGTGTGTGTACTTAGGGCGCGTTTACCGAACACGCTATAGCCCCGCGCGAAAAAGTCTGACATCCTTCCTAGCTCTCGCGTCGACTGAACGATGGGAAAACAGGACCTACGGGTTGTAGGCCAGTCCCCGTCTTCACCTTTTTGCTTTTTTTATGTATTCATACTCTTGGCCTGTCAAGCCGTTACACGGTTGGTTGAAGGCGGCACATGTACAATTAGCACAGTGCAGTGCGTTCGCACAATTATACAATTTTCACGTTATTGTAAGATGCTTTCTTTTTTGTAAGATGCTTTTTTATAAGATGTATATCAAGATGCTTTTGTAAATGCTTTCGCATTTAATAACTTCAAGCTAGCCTTGCGCCCGCGTTCACCATTCAGTGGTGAACGCAACGAGGAAATCTAATCAGCAATCCAGGTGGTTTGAAGTTAGCAAGGATAAAGCACAACAAACTCGATCAAGACAACAACAACAACAAAAAAAAAGTGCCTTCCTTTATCTCCGAAGTAAACAGTTAAATAAACTCCGCTGATACGCGCTCCCATGTTTGCGGTGTGCTTGGCAGAATTTGAACGCCTTATTAACTCGTAATTCGTGGTCACGAAATTGAATGCGTTATAAGCGGTGAAATGTCCTCCACTTCCGATTGGTGACTAAACTACAGAAACCACAGTGTTATTACGCCTTGGATATCGTAAGTAGCTTCTTAAAATGTCGTCATCAAGCTCCTTTAACAGCAGTCAAGTTAGAACAGAACGGAACATAATGGAACGGAACGAAACGAAACAGAACAGAAGAGAGAGGTGAGAAAGAAAGAACAGAAGAGAAATGAACGGAACGGAACAAAACGGAACAGAACCTGTTTTCAGATTTCGCCTTTCCTTTTCTTTCTCTTGCACTCTGAGTATATCTCGAAGCAAATTTTTTTATATATATTTGTACTCAATGCCGCCTATACGGCGATTTGAATTTGTACATTAGCGCGCGACACTTGGCTCTTACAAAGGCGTCGGAGGGGGCGTGAGCGAACTGGAATACCTAATCTATTTCAATATACCGCACTGCACACCGTTTATCTAGTGCTTACAACTCTCTCTCTTCTCTCTCTCTTTTATTTTTACTTACAGCATTGTAAGACGTCTTGAACGATCTCGCGCCGACTAAACTTCGCGTAGTTTCTTTTCAAACGCAATTCTTGCCTCACGAGGCTCTTAATGGTTTAAAGAGTTCCGGGACACCGAGGTTTAAAAAGTGTTCTGGCCGTCTCACTCTCGGTCGTCGCTTTTTATTATCTGCTCCTTATTTGAGTTCACTTGGTGCAACTGAAAAAAAAAAAGGCAAAAAGAAAGCCATGCGAATTCACTTTTTGATGGAAGTTCGCGCGCTGATTCTTTCTTTGAATTTTTCCTTTCTTTTTTTTTTATGCACCTGGAAGAAACTACCAAGACTTCCCAGTTCCTATATGCTCTCGCTGGGAACGCGGCTTGCTTTTTTTTTTTGTGTGTGTGCTAAATGTAAGCGCCCGAAAAGAAAAAATAAAGAAAGTGCCAGTAAGCGCTGTGTAAGGAGCGCAATTCAGTCGCTGCGCTTTTCTTAGTATTTGCTTATACGTGTGAACGCTCTTCTTTTGTTACTTAGTGTTCGCGTTTCTTCGTTGGCGCCTGTTCACCCTGCTGATATTTTTCGCTACATTTTGCTCACTATTCTCGCATTTCCATGAATTTCTCGCGCAGGAAAAAATATGCGCGATGCTTTCGGACGCGAGTTTTTAGCTTGCATGTGGTAACAGTTTGCACTGTACAAGAAATTTAAAAAAAAGAGGTTTTATAGGCCGCCTTCTCTGTGTGTTTTGTGTTTTCTGTCGCTCGTTCGCCGGGTTTGACGAATGCTCTGTGCTTTTTTTTTTTTTTTTTTGCCATTGTGTACCCAGAGCCAGCACTTCGGCGTTCCTGGTCCCTTCGCCTAAGGGAGCTGCGACGATGTTTTGACTAGTTCCGTGCAGCGACAAATAGTCCCTGGGTGTGGATAGACACACCGGCTTCGATGCTTGCCAGATATATTGTGCAACGCTTCTGTGGTCGTCCGCTGGTCGTAACAACCATAACTCACGAATATGAAATGCAAAACTAAAGTTCAAATTTAAGAATATTGTCCGATAGCCGTAAGAACGGGCCATCTCTTTCAACTGTGGTCTAGTACCATAGCCACTAGACCACCGTTGCGAAGGGGAGGGGGGGGGGGGGGTTACATTGCACGAGGGGAAAGTGATGACGTCGAGCTCCAAAGCCGGCGTGTCGCGATTCCAACTTTTAAATAATGGAATGGTGTATTGTTGAAGTGCTCTCTACAGCGCATTACAAGGATGCAGGAACGAGGAAATATAACGCACTTTCGACACTGCACAGTGTTTCGTGCAACTGGTGAATGATTTAGTAGGCTCACGACGGGCTTCGCCAGACGATGTCTGCGGGGCTTGTGCTCATTGTAGCGTGCTCAGCACCGGTGGGACGTTACGTGAACTGTGCCTCTGTCTTCAATAAAGCATGAACGAGACTCCCGAGGTGTTCCTTGTCCTTGCGTATGTGTGTTCCCGTGGCGAGCGTGATGTCGAAACCTGGCGTACATCTCACACGGTGCTTACGTCACACGCCCATCTCGGATTACTTATGTAGTATGTATTTTTCGGAGGCTGGCGTTGTTTCATTTCTCGTGACGTCACAATTGGTCTTGGAGATTCAGACCAGCGAACATGACAAGCGATTCTCTTATTTATGGTGTCATATGAACAAGGTAATGAAAGCGAACATGGTATTCTGCCGGATGGAGGTTCTATCAGCTAATTGATTTGGTCACCACGTTTCGAGAGCCTCGGATGCATCGTTATTGCAATCTCCTTTGAAAGTAGGATGGCCGCTTTTGCTTTGTTATTGTTGTTTGTCTATATAGTGTGACACGTGGGAAAGCTGAATGCCATTTACCACAACATTAAGGCTGCGTGCTATGTATGCTTGAATGTGCTAGAGATAACTAATGACTAAACGACAGTTCTTGTGTTTTTGCTTCTTTTCAGAACAAGGTTGTGACCGTAGATGATTACAAGGTCAAACTGCAGGTGAGCAGTCTTTTCTTCGCTATTGTTCTGTACAGTGTATCGGTAAATAAGAAATTTACAAGCTCATTTTCTCGTTGCTAATGTGGTCGTTAAGGCATCAGATACTTGTTCCGTTGCGTTGTACATGAATTGCTGTTGTCAGCTTGAAGTAGACATTATACCTGGTCTGTTCGATTTCGATGATATTACGCAGCCAGATATGAATGCAGATGCTAAAGAAAATAAACGGGTAATATGGAATGGAACAGGTAAACATAACATCGCAATAAAAACTTCACTAACGAGAGCTCACGGCTTGCTGTAGGCCTCTGAAATTTCGTCAGAGTCCATTGATGTTTGAGGCACTGGTTTCGCCCACAGTAGAGAACAACGTCGCGTTACTTCACACATAGCCGCGCAAGTCTACTCTTCACAAGCTCTCGTCTTTTGGGCTCACTCCTCTTGTTTTGAGAACACGTTTGTCTTTTGCTGGAGGCGGTCTACTTGATGACCACGGCCCAAGTGATTTTCGCATTGTAAATGACCGCTCGCCGAAAATGCTTTTTTTTATGATAGAATTTCCTCGCAAAGTTGGCGTTTCATTTGAATTTTTAATGCGTTGCGAGAGCACAACTGTAAGAATGAAAGGTAGACAAGAACGAACAGTTTTTGGTTGTCACTATTCATTGCGCTAAGCACTTTTGTGCACTGGAGAAGCAAGTAACAAACACATTCGGTTTACAGTTCGCAGCAGCCTCAAGGCGAAGTGGGGCGGCGGTATCATGTACAGACAGTCAGGTGTACTTGTCAAACTCGGCGCGTAGCAGTCGACTGACGAGGGAGGGTGCACGAAACACCTGGACCAGAAGGGACAATAGGTATGACAACACAAAGGCCAGCGCTGCGCGATCTAAAGAACCAAGCTCGCTGCCTCCGGGACAAAGGAGCACAGGTGTAACAGAAACGGGGCGTCTTCCGCATCGAAATCTCGGAAACAACACAGCGCATTGTTACGTCATTCATCCAACAGGATCTACAGAAGGCCTACACCTTTCAGAAGCGTATAAAAGTTCTAAAGCGGAAGGTAGTATTAAGCGGTAGGCGCTCGAAATAAGTAAGAGACATTTAGAATGTTGCTAAAGAAAACCAAGGAAGAAGTTGACAGAAGCCAAGTAGTTGCAAGTGTCCGTAACGACATATCAAATATACAGGGGTTTGCACAGAAGAAATAATGGACACAAATAATGGACGGCAGCCGGAAGGCTAGACCTTGTAAGATAAAAATACATTCCCGTTGTAGAAAACATGCCAGGTGGCTACACGTCACCACCACGTGTGTAAGAAGGTTCCAATCATCATCATCATCATCTTAGTCGTCGTCAGCCCTCCCTTGTCCGTTGTCTGCTCGGCGCTGAGTGAGTTAAAGAATCTTCGGGTGACCAGTCAGTTACAGGCGGCGCCCAGAAGACGTTCAGTCGGAGGAAACGCCAGGCCCATTGTGTGTGCGTCATAGACGGCACTTGCGGGGATTGACAATGCGGTGACATTTAAAAATAAGACTTTATCCTCGCAAACATGGCGTAAGAGGCTGCGAACAAACACTTCCCCGTGGCGGTTTGATGGGCCCCATCCTCAAAGCTTTCTAAAAACGCACTGCAAATGATCTTACACGAACTTAGATCAGCGCAACGCGAGACAAAGAAACGAGGGCGCACAGAGAACTGAGACAGAAAGGGCAAATAATAGGTCGGTAGGTTAGCCAGGTGGCATCTGGTTTACTTTTGTGGAAGTGCGAAGCAAGCAGAAGAAGAAAAAGCAGGCGATTTGGTCAAGGACGCACTCACAGAAAAATACACGTCTAAGGAGGAAAAAAAACGCTCGGCTATCCTGTGAAAGGGTAACAATGCTCTTATCGCTGACTATCAGCCACATTATCGGAGCCCTGTGATAAAATCGCGTAAAATACTACTGACACTCAATCGTGGCACGAAAATCCTGCCATCGAAGCCCTCTTAAATGTAGTGGACAACAACAATGGCGTCATGCATTAGTACATTTTATGGCATATCAATTTTAATCGAGAAATATTCTGAAATATTTCTTGGTATTTTTCTTCTGGATTAAACATTTAATTTTCGTTACCAACTTTATGGCCGACCCTCCGAAGGGAGTACGCGCCACCCGTGCAAAAGATTTACATAGGCAGCATCGACTAATCATGCTTCCTACGAGAATTCCCGAGTACAACGTACCGTAATACCAATAGGACAGAAAGTTGAGCGAGTTGGTAAGGTGCAATAGCCAGAAGAAGAGGCGTGCAAGACACGGACACAAGGTGAAGAAGTGAACAACACGAACGCCGACTAACAACTGATGCAGAACACAGAGGCGAAAAAGAAATGACACCAACTTATCTGCGCATGCAACGATAGCGCCACCTGTCAAACGGTTACACGTGCCGGTCTACGCGATAGACAACTGCTAAGGCATTCTATCTCCTCTCTGATTAAGCTAATCGACGGCTGACTGACGCACGCACTTCCACTAAAACTGATATGCCAGGCCTCGACCATTAAACGCGTCTCTTCATTCTTATGTCTGCACAGGATCTCGCCTTTCGTCTAACACGGGCGTGCAGCTACAGACCTGGCAGTGCAAAGATAGATTAGACGTCGTTCCACCGGATAGCGACCTTCTATGTTCGATTATACTTTGATTATTACAACGCGCAGTTTGCCCTACATATATAGGGCAAACCGCGCGAACCTTCCCGACGGTTGATTTGTCAGTTCGTGCCTGAAAGCACTCCCTCCAATACCGCAGATATGGGACACGGCGGGCCAGGAGAGGTTCCGGAGTGTCACGCACGCCTACTACAGGGACGCACACGGTGAGTGCACATGCGTGTGACTTTGCGCATTGGTGTGTTTTGTAAAAGAGCGCGATAATTGCTTGAGTAAGCCTGAATTGTTCGACGGGTCACAGTGGCTCGTCATGCTGCAATACTACACGACCATGCTAAGAATAATAAAGCGAAGAAAACATGTCCCGAAAACAGGCCCATAGCCAGGAATTATTATTATTATTATTATTATTATTATTATTATTATTATTATTATTATTATTATTAGGAAATAGAGAACGCGGGCTCTAGGTGATTGCGCCGTAATATTTTATGTAATATTTCGGCGCCAGCGACAAAGACAGCCTGTAAAGCGTGCTTTTCCACAAAGTGACTCTTTATGCGGAGAAGCCACTCTAGCGACGTACACGGCGGTTTATGAGGTTGCTGCAAGGAGCACAACTCGCACGCTACTATGCAGGACATGATAATTAAAACAAGATTAAACGGTCAGGAGGCACTGAGCGACATGTATTGCGAACTTTTTTTTTTAATTCCCTGGCAAAATAATTTCTATATGATTGCTTTTCCCCGCACCTTATTGCGCGAGGTAATGTGTTATCCTGCGTTTAAATCGTGGAGACAAAAATGACAAAACCAATTAGTAAACCACGTAATCGAGCTGCTTAATTTGCGAAAAGACGTGAAACATCTGCCCGGACATTTCTCACATGTGCGCTTAGGCCAGAACGGGCTGTATATACAGGTATTCTGTATCTTGCGATAATGACAATGGACTGTGCTCACAGTCAGTGCACTTCTTGTGGGATGGGATGAGCCTCGTAAGTCTCCCTCTGTATCTCTCTTGTAACTGTCGATGGATAAACGAGGCGACGCGCAAATTCGACGTGTACTCCGGTCTCGGGTAATTAAAAATTAATATCTGAAGCTTCAGGTGCCCAAACCAAGACACGTATCGAAATGCGTCGTAGTGGAACACGATTAATTTAGACCACCAGAGTTTACTAACGGGCGCTCAGACTGAAGTACACGGTCATTTCCTTTTCCCGCATTTCGAACCCATCATAGCGCTGCCGTCGTAGCCGGGGGTTCGAAACCGCGTCTGCCCGCTTAGCAGGGCAACTCCACGGACCCTAAGCTGTCAGTGCGGCCGCACTGGAAAATGGCCGGACCTCTCCGCCGTCAGCGCCACCTCAGCGACGCCGGTCGAATTTTACGAGCTTTACAGATCAGTACGAGCTTAGTTTACGATGCGTTTATCTTATCACCTTTCCTATTGGGCGCTGATCACCCGGATCTATCTATCTATCTATCTATCTATCTATCTATCTATCTATCTATCTATCTATCTATCTATCTATCTATCTATCTATCTATCTATCTGTCTGTCTGTCTGTCTGTCTGTCTGTCTGTCTGTCTGTCTGTCTGTCTGTCTGTATGTCTGTCTAATCTGCGCCGTATACGCGCAATTGATTGAATTGACGAGCGTTTAAGTCCGTACGTACAGTGCTTACCATTTTTTGACTGCCTTCGCTAATGATACGTCCGATATTTCGATTGGCTCGCATCTGCTTTCGTGAGGAGCTGTATAGCTCAATAAGTGGTTTTTTTTTTTTGTTGTTATTGCGAATAAAGGCACATTGATTCTGCCGCATCACGTATTCTTCGACGAGACTGAAAGACAGATTTACGAGGCCGTATTTCACGGGCACGAGTGCGTGGAACGAAAGCGTGGCACTAGAAATCGGCCATCGATTCCAGGCCATTATCCGGAGCCCAAAACAAGCGGCTGCGCCGTGTTGGGTTCGCTAGCATTCGTGCGTGCTTGAGGGAGTGCGATAGCCTAGGGAACCGTCTACCGTCGATCGCACAGTGCTACATTATATATACGATGCCCTTCTTTGTATGCATACAAGCTTACCCCTATTCGGATATGTCGACCTAATGAGAGAGAAACGATGTCGCGTTACAGGACGTCTACAACAACGACAACAATCAATCGATCGATCAATCAATCGATCGATCGATCGCTGACCGTTCTATTTTCATTTCAAGAAACAGACGCGAAAATGCACGAAAATTCTTAATCGATGCAAATACATGCGCATATAATGATTTCATATTTATGACGAAGCCTGCGCAAACGTTGGCTTGTGTTATATTGCAGTATTGCGCAATAATATGTAAGCTGAATGATAACGCTGAATGATAATTAGTGTGTGCGCACGCTTGGGACAACCGCTTAGGAATTAAGGCGCCCATAACAAACCGTGTTTTATTTTTATTCTTTTTGCTAGTGGGTTCATGACTTTTGAAGAAAATTCCTGGCACAAAACGACACGAAGGCAGAAAAGTAGTCCCAGGGCCAGTACCGTCTAGACTTGTCTGTCTTTGAGTTGTTTTGCCCTACGAATTTTCTTTGGAATTCATTAAGGTGCAGTTCCCTCCGATGCTGCGTACTGTACTTTGTCTTTCGTATTCCTTGGTGCTAACCAAGGTGACTATTAACGTTTTGAAGTGTTGCTTCCCTTTCTCACCTCCCTTAATCCCTTAGTTCTCCTCAATTCTGCCGAGCTGTTTAGTCATAACGCCCTTTCTCCGCTGCTTGTCTCTACATAATCTTCCGCTGACTAACCATTGCGTTGATGGGCCTCTCTTCCCGCAGCTCTCCTGCTTCTCTACGACGTTTCCAACAAGACCAGCTTCGACAACACGAGGGTGAGAGTATTCACGCACTTCACGCGCGTGTCTCGTCGCACCGAGATGCTTAATGCCGGTGTCACACGGTGCACGCACTGTTGATTGCGATCAAACCCGACCTGTGTCAAACTTTCAATAGCAACTGACTGTCTCCTGCAACTTGCGCAAACGAGCCAGTCACTACAAAGGAATTTGATCAGGATCCGGTCTGATCGCGATCAAAACTAACCATGTCTCGCCGGTACAATGTGATTAAACGTAGTCAGAGAGCGCCGCTTGAATACGGTCGGTTTCATGGAATCTCTGTTCGTGCACGGTTCATGGCGTCTTGTTGATTAAAAAAAGATTCTTTCGGGGCTTAACGAAAGAAGATAAGACGTGCTGACGACGAGCACAAAAGAGAAGAAAACCGAACGACACGGTCACTTTTGTCTTGTCTGGTTCTGTCAAATCTGGTGTTCAGTGGACGCTTTCTAATCCGCTCTTCGATTATTTTTGTCCCCTGAAACTGTGTATCGTTGCGTTTTATGTCGAATAAAAAAATATAATTCGATTTAATCGGTTTTCTTCGCTTGTGCCCGTATCTGAACGCCTTTACCTTCTTTCATGACGAAACCCTCCCAAATGTCTCAACTTGCTGCTGTTCTAGAATTCTGGGGGCGCCATCTTATAACACTTCGAAACGCGAACCATTCGCTTCGTCTGACGCGATTGGTCCGAATCTCGCTTTTGCCGAAACAAGCGCGATATTGGAAGGCCACGTGCGCAAGGACAAGCGAACGGGTTCGCTTTTCGAACAGTCATGTGACATAACTTCCGCGGCTACACTCTCGTGAGCTTGTACGCAACATCCGGCGCTTTCTACTGTGGCGTCTTACAGCTTATTTCTCAGTTTCAAATCAAATAGGTCTGTTTCAGTAAAGGCTGAGCGACTAAAAGCCGCAAAACGTCTCAGATTAGCCGCTTCCTCAAGTTAGTGTTATGGCAACTCTTCTCGCATTTTTTTCTTTTTTATCGTTCACTACTTTTCTGCGGAATGATATGCTGAAGGGGGCTAAGCGGTCTCGAGTGAAGTGGTTATCGCATAGTCTAGATACGGACACTGTAGACAATACACGTGGGTTCGGCATGTATGGCATTTTACTAGATATCCAGCTGCCCTATTAGCGATCTACAAGGCTGTCTAGTACTGTAGATCTAGAAGGGGTACGCACAGTTCGTTCATCTTAGAAGGTTATCTTGACCAAGGACATTTTGGTACCACCTTTATTGTGATACGACGGTATTCTCTGTGTGACTTAAAATAGCTAAACCCTGAATACCAGGGTTAGTAATGTCTTTAACGTCTGATGTCTTTTATAATATACTATGTTTTGCGTTTTGTTACCTTAGCTCCATACGCAGGCTTGGCATATTAATTTTTACGCGCGTACTCATACGAAGGTCCCACAAGAACGGAAAAAAAAAGGAGCAAGCTACAGCTAATCGCCTCCTAAGGGGGACACCACGCCCTCCAGCTTATAGATGAGAAAATAAAAGATAGAGGAAAAAAGGTTGGAGAAGAGAAGAGGGAGACACAGATGTACATGCAAAAGAAAAAAAAATGAAGGAAATGCGCAGCACAGCACATCTCACTGCGCGCAGGGTCATTAGGCGAAAAGCATGCAGGTTTTGCTCATGTCGTATTTTGGGGGAATGCCGAGCTAAGCCAGGTAGAAAAGGAGACGTAGCTATTTAACTAGATACGTGTTTGTGAATTCGGTGATTCATTTGCTGAACAAAAGCCCGTAAGCGTGCGCAGGGACGTTCATTAGGGTTGCGGTGATGTAGGGGGCGGAGGGGGGGGAGTGGGGCGAAGGTTTACTGCAACGCTTCCTCCATCCATGCCCGCCCCACTGGGGTCATTTCGGTCAAAACTCGGTGCAATGTAAATGCATGGGGCTTATTTGGTGCAGAGCAGAGGAGGAGACGAGTGAAAGGCGCTGTATAGGAAACAAAGTTAACGAGTAAAGAAAAATCGGGCTTGCTGTATCCCACGACAGAGTCAGACACGAAAACAAAAAATTTACACCATCTCCCGCTAAAGGGGACCATGACGCGATCCGAAGCAGCACGGGGGGTGCACACTGCGTTTGCATCGGTTTGACGCTAGCAGACGCTGCCTGCGTCAGCGTTCTCTCGCGGGCGAGGGCGCGTTCTCGTTCCTTGCGAGCTGGTAAAGCGTTCACCGAAGAAAGAGCGTTTCCATGGTCAACGCGCGCCATTCGGAGAGGAGAGGAGGAATGCCGAGAGGAAAGGAGATGAGACAAGGAAATGGGGAGGATGCGCATGCGCAGTGCGGGTGCGGACACCACACGGCGGAGGGAGGGACGGACAAAGCCCCCGCCATAAGCTGCTTCGTATCTAAAAAAAAAAAACAGCCACGAAGCACGAAAGCACTGCAACGACACCCGATCGCGGTCACAGTGCGGCATCGCAATTAATAACAATCTTAGAGCGGAAAGTTGTTTCTGCAGGCATAACCGTGACTCCATCGCAACATGCTGCATCGGTTCTTCGACGGAGCGCACTTTGAAGAAAATCCGGCGGGTATCCCGTGCACTGTGGGAATCGATGTTCACTGGAAGCCGTCAGCGAGAAAGTTGCCCATGCCGAATTGCTTTCGCATAGGCAATTCGTACCCAATGGAATTAGACGCGGTTTCCCTGATTTTCCTTTCTCTCGGCGCAGGCGTGGCTGGGCGAGATCAACGAGTACGCGCAGGATGACGTGGTCATAATGCTCATCGGCAACAAGGCCGACATCACGCAGGACCGACAGGTGCGCACCGAGGACGGAGAGAGGCTCGCCAGGGTGAGACACCTTTTTTATGTATATACAGAAATAAACATATACATAAATAGAAAATATTGATACAGAGAAAGGTCCCATAGTGTAAACACTGTAGGGAGACCTTACTATAATGGTAGAAAAAAAAAGCATTACCTAACAGCAAACAGCAAATATTTAGAGTAGAAAGTAAGAAATGAAACAAGAAAAAAAAAGACACAGCGAATCAAGTATTTAGGCAAGCAGTAATATGATGGAAAGCATACAGCAGTAAGGATGAGAAAATATAACACAATACAAAGCAAACACCAATCAAATCCAATCAAAACGACAGAATTAAATTTGTAATTTAAGAACATTCAATAAGGGGTGTTAATGATCAAAAACGAATATGCGAAGCTGTTGCTTGAAAGCTAGTCTTTGAGAACCATAGTTAGTTGTTGTTCTGTATACTCTCCAGCTCACACAGACGACGACGATGCATACAAGTTCTGGCCGCAACTACATTGGTTACAACGTCCACCTGCAATGCGGTTGGTAGTAGGCTCGATTCCCACTACCACCGGGCTCTCACCGGTCTTTTTAATTTGGTGACAGAGGCATTCCGACCTGTGGCGAACGCAATTCAGCCTCCGTGGGCAAAGGGGATGCAGAATAAGAGAGTAGCAAGGAGAGGAACGCCTTCATGTGCGACGGTTTATGTGCGATGTTGATGAGCTCCGTATGTGCACGTGTGGTGTTCAATTAACCTTCAGTTGGTAATTAGCGCTCGCAGTTGTCTCTTGTCTTCTTTTGTGTCAGTGTTTCGTGCTCTGCAAACTGTTTCTGGTGTACATTTAATAGGCCCAAATCGGCACGATTCTTAGTAAAAGGCTCCGGGAATTTTGACCTCCTGGGGTTCTGTAAAGGGACACTGTAAAGTGAAAAGGTGATGCGTCTTAGACCTATAAAATTTTCGGGACTCGATTGTCGTTAATTTCGCCACTTCATGTTCAATGTTAAAAGAGAAAATGAATTTCGAAGTTTTAGTTTTGAAGGTCTCGCCGGAGCTAGGGCCTCATGATTTCTCAAGGCCAATTTCATTCTCCTTTTTTTTTTTTGTATTCTCGCCAAATTTGTTCCATCAAATGTTCTGTAGTTCCCCGATATAAGTTTGGCTTCCTTCGAATACAATGTAAGTCATTCTTGCCGTTAAATAGTTATGTAGGACTTACCAAGCACCATCAAAGATCTATGAAGTCACACGAAGTCGTGTTGGAACTCCAAGGCAGCGTTGCCACCTTTGTCGTCTTTTTGCGCGTGCCCTATAGTTTACCGAGGTTTTTCTCTTCACAAGGGGGACTTTTTTTCGTATTGTGAAAATTGGTAACCCACTTATGCGAGAAAAATCGTGTGACATCGCGCAGAATACGGGCCACCGAATACGGCGCACGGCCCCTCGCAGAACAAGTGTCTGCATTTGTTATATAGTAACAATGTTTTATTTTTTGTAAACCCACCCCTTATGTAATACCCCCTGTCGGGGTCTTTAAGGAATAATGAATGAATGAATGAATGAATGAATGAATGAATGAATGAATGAATGAATGTTGCGTTTTCATCTCCATCAAAATTGCTGCCGCCGGGGCCGGGTTTGAACCGGCATCCATTGGATCCGCATTTGAGCATCATGACCACTAGACCACGTGTGCCGTTTCAGGAGTACGGCGTGGCCTTCATGGAAACCAGTGCCAAGACAGGCTGCAACGTGGAACTGGCCTTCATGGCCGTGGCACGGTGAGCGACGCTGTCCCTTGCTTATGTGTGCCGACAACGGGACTGCATGCACTGCAAACTGGGGTGTCCTTTAGCAATGCCGGTAGATTGCGCTGCTTGTAGGTAAATGTGTCCATGCCCTGTTGGAACATGCAGGTGTTGACTTAAATTATAAGTCCTACCGACCAAACCTAGATAAATATGAGACTCAGAAAATTCGAAACGTTTGTCAAATGATCAAGCATGTAGAGTACCCGAAATTCTTGGTTTCTCGCAGATCCGTGTCTGATAAATTTGATGAAATATTGCGTTACAACCTCTGTCAATTTTATCTATGTAATTATAGGTCACAGTACACAGTGTCATGGTACCCATATACGCCACGTGGCCATTTATATAGCGCTTTCTGAAATACACGTGGTACGTGTCAACAGGTCGATAAAACGATGTAGCACAAGGATTATCGCTAGAGCCAACGTATCGACAAGTGGACTTGTCTTCGTCAAGTCGTCAGTTGCCGTCCAGACGGAGACAAGTACACTTGTCGAAACCCCAGCGGCATTCCCTGTTCTCCATCGCTTTTAACGCCCTGTTCATCGACTCAAGCCTCTATATTCGCCGGCAGCTTCTGTTCTGTAGCATACGGTAACATTCTCGTGCTCAAGATGTACGCGGCCTCTGCCTTGTCTTCTGTCGCAGGGAACTGAAGCAACGGGCGTCCCGGTCGGCGCACGGCCCCTCGGGCCGTTTCAACATGACCGAGTACATTCGCCAGGAGAGCCAAGCCAGGCCCAACGGCTGCTGCAGTAGTTAGGGATGGCGCGTCAAGCTCCGGCTGCCCTTCTAGCACCCCCAGCAAACTGCGCACGCCGCCCCGCCCCCCTCGGCACAGAGTGCTCAACCGGCCGCCAGCAACGCCGCTGGTGACGCCGAAGCCCGTACTGGAACTGCTGGCTTCGGCGCCAGTCAAGGTCCAGCACCTGCGACGCCGCTCCCCTCGCCGGCTTTGCCGGAACTGGGCACTGCCGCCGGAACAGCTCACTCGGCGTTACGTGGTTCGGGGCGAGGCATCAGCGTCCGGTTCCGGGACACAGTGGACCCAGGAACGAGCGCCGCTGCTTGGCCCCCGAGGAAACCGTTCAGCCGACCTGAGACACCGGAAGTGCCACGATCATCACCGTGGACGGCTGGTTCAAGCACTGCCTATGTTTCCGCACCTGCCGGTGGCGCGGCCTTTGCGGCTTAGATCCGATCATCGCGCAGCCAGTCGGTTTGCCGCTTATCGGCGGGATTGCCACCCAGCCCGTTCACGATGGTAAGCAGGCGGTGGACACATGTATAAAGGGACCTCCTCCCGACGCCGCAATCTAAGATGCTTGTCGCGGATTTTTGAGATCGGCAACTGCTGATAATTGAGGGCTTCTGGACTATATACGCCTGTGGACTATTGCGGTCGGCCTCCCCGAGGTTCCGTTTGAGATCCAGCGGCTGAGATGCGGAATTAGCCAAAGGGGCGACATGCATACATTACAGTGTCGCTAAAGGTTAAACTTTAGGGACGCATAAAGACAGCACAAGAATTTATCATGGCCGGTTACACTTCAAAGCGCGCCCCTCAGCGAAGAAATACGCGTGCTAGTCGGTCATTCGAACATTCACGCAATATGGACACGCAGAAGTTTAAACGAGTGACACGTACAAGCAGGACAAGCACCTGTCCTGCCTATATGTGTCCCTTGTTTGATCTTTCGCTACGACGCTGTGTTTTCTCGCTGAGGGTCAGAAAAATATCTTGCCTACTTCCGAAGAAGCACGTTTACATCTGAATACTGATGATCTTGGCAGTTCGTGTGCTCGCTTCACGACTGTCACATTGTACGTATCTTTCGTGGTTTGCCTAAGCGACGTGTATTTATGAAACAACGATTAATCGACGTGTCGCGTAGAGCTCGATGGCTCCGACTGGCTGCACGGTGGTCACGTGGCCGGAAGGCATCCTTGCCCGCAAGCTCAAAGTGCGCGCCCTTGTTCTAACTCCAAGGAGACGAGACGCGCGCAGGGGCTTGCGTTTTCCTTTAGTTATCCCCACCGTTGTCGACCTGTACCCTGTAAAACCGCGCCTGTATATGTGACAGCAGCAGATGTGGACTGAAGCTTGGACTCTGTTGGACTGTGTGCACGTGCGTATGCGTCTATCTGTTATGTGTGGATGGCCTTGCGGCATTTGTTCTCGATCATACGGTTGTCGAGTCGGCAACTGCGCCGACCATGCGCGTCGCGTTGTGTGTTGTGCGATCCTTTTCCGCGAACTAAATCATCTGCGTTGGCGAAAACAGGCTTCGGTTTAAACAAGAACCAGCATGGGCCGGATCTCGTAATGGTACGCGTCTACACGGAACAGTATTTATCAGTTTGCGTTTAAAACATTAAGGGTTTGATGGTGACAAACGTGGCTAGGAGATCACTTGTTTATGTCGTTAGCTTGTACCAGACCCTGCGAGATTCATCGTTTCAATGAAGGTGCGTAGGGTGCTTTCACTGGTCGTGTTAAAAACAGAACGTGACAAACAACAATGAACTCGTGTGTGCCACGGAAGAACCACAGTTTCCAGATGGCGTGTTGATGTTTCTGAGCATCGGCCACTTTGACGCTTGACGGATCGAATTGTTGGTGTTGGCGTGCAACTACGTGACTACTCACGATGAGCTGGCTTTCCGCAGTTTTGACGAAGGCTGCGCTAGCACTGTGAGTGGCTGGCGAGGGTGTGCAGACTGCGAGATCTATAGCTAACATCAGTCCATCAAGGCCCTGATAAAGTACGGAACACTGAGCAGTCAGTATTAACGTTGTGGGACCGTTGAGCTGGTAATACTGTTCTCTTCAGTTCGTCTTCCATGTGCAATGTTAACACGAAAAGAAACCAGCGAAAACGGCTGCACATTTGCGTTCACATTTTTTGACTGTGTCACGCCTTGAGCCAAACATCTCAGTCTCAGTGGACTCAACTTACGGTGTCCCCGTGCGGTATTGTTCAACATACATGCAATCGTTCTTACTCATCTCGTTTAAGAAGTATTCCATGTGTTATTCCATATCGTGGATACGAATATACATCACAAGCCTGTTATCGTTCCTAGTCTGATAAAATCAGCACCTCTTTGTTATCCTCTCTCCGTGATGACCTCCGCGGGCGGGGTCATTTTTCCAGCGTTGATCTGACAAGGAGCTGGCCCTTACAACTGTACACCAAGGAGCTGGCCCTTACAACTGTACACTAAGGAGCTGGCCCCTTACAACTGTACAGATTGTGAAACTCTTGCGTAAACAGTATTTAATAGAACCACGGTTGTGCCGTAAACGTTACACAAAGTGTCTCTGTACTCGCGACCTCAATCGTGCTTATATCGGCTGCAGCTGCCCACCGCTCTAGAAGTTTCGATGGACGTGGCTATGCTGTCGAGGCAGTGTGTCTCGTCTACGACTTGATTTCGCTTACGATATGTTTGGTTTCGGGATAAACAGGGTGGTCTGCGCTGACTGCATAATCCCCCACTCATGTTTCCTCATCTCCAACATTAAAGGTAGCTGCGGTACCGCGCTCAGTTACACGTGGTATAGTCGCTGAATTGAATGATCATTTCGATTTGTTTAATTGCTGATGATGCTACAGAGTGATTGAGTGTTTCGGGTGTGTCGCTTTGAGTTAAGTGTTCAGTGGTACACATTTATCGGGTGCTCGAACTAACCTTTTCGTAGACTCCTTGTTAGATGACTTTAGTTCGTCCGTAGACTTCCTTACGTTTTTCTACGAATACCTGTTTGCCGGAAAAGTGTGCAGCGATGGTGACGACACCCGATGATGCACGGAGCGTAACTAGAGACACAGAACGCTAGTATTACTGTGGCTTGCACATTTTGCTTCACTGCTTTAGCGCGAAGCACTGGCATTAAGATAATAATTGAGGCGCAGTAATTTAATTGTTTCCTTTTGACGAGAACGCTCGCACGACTTAAAGCAAAATTCAATGCATTCTAGTTAAGCAAACTGCGGCAGGACGTTGCTACCAGTTGTGCTTGTGCCGTGTAGACACCTCCTGCGTAACGCCATCCGTGAACGTCAAGAAATCTACAGACGCTGTGTTCCGTCTGCGTTGCGCTTTCATTTCAACGAAACCCCGTAGTGTGGACAGTGCATTGCCTGTCGACAGAGCCCTGGGCACTGTTCTGCGGCATAGGTACTAAGGTCTGGGTACTGTTCTGTGGTACTGACGTTATCTAGTAACGTGCAGTATGCGATTCCAAAAAATGCTTCGCGCTTGACGCCGTTAGACGCTGTAGCGTGTTACCGCTTACAACTGCGCATTAAATGCGCGTTTACATGCTGCCAGCTTGCGTTACTTTCGCGGGAACAATGTCACGTAGCACCTTCGTTTTACGGCCACTGCAACTTTCTGTTCGCGAGGACTAGTGGCTCTATTTGAACAATCATGCGTGCGAAGATAACAAAGGCACTCACCGTTGTTGTTGTTATTCTTTCTGAGTGTTTCTGGAAAAAAAAAAGAAGAGTAAATACACCTCGATGTCGACACAGCAGAAGTTCTCACAAAAAAGTAATGATATGCGTTAAGTTTTAGCGTGTCGTGCCACCCTGTACCTTGTGTGTATTCCAACCCCCGTCCCCATGTGACGCGTGACGCGTGTGTCGTCGATCTACCCGTTGACGAATTCCTAAGCGCGCACTAGCCGATACATAGCAGACCAACGGGTGTATTTGATGTCACTGCGGTGCGTTTCGTGGTCGTGCTTCTTGTTCCCTGTTGTAACTGTGGATGTGGAATCCAGAGTGTACAGCCGCCATATTTAATTGCCGGCGTGGTGCCGCATGTCGCGAGCATTGAGGTGCTCTCGTGTCGCATCCCGTGGTAATCGATAGTGAAGGTCGCGTACGCCCATGACACGCACTTACCAAAGTCTTCTCAGTGGCCTCACTGTACTGCGTCGCATTTGTCGTGGCGAAACCAACCGAAGAACGGCCTCCGAGATTGCACGCGCAGTGCCGGCGTTCGGGATCACGGAGGCCATGCCCGAAGTTGTTGGAACTGCGCTTCTCGCGACGGGCGGCGCCACCTGCGTTGTTCGAGCATGACGGCGCATTTGTACGCGTTCACGGGCTGTACGTTTTTAACGCCACATGGCGAACTCGGAAGGAGTTTGCGCAGGACACGATGATTCCCCAACCATACGAACCCGCTAGGCGACTGCAAAGGCACGCTGAACCCTATCAAGCCCAAGCACGTCAGTGTGTACAGCATTGGTCGCGGAGCAGATCACGTTGGTTCGAAGATTCGCGCGCAACTGTCAAAGTGTTCTTAGTTTTTCAAGCTACGCTTGTCGCACCCATAGCCTCCAGTGCGCAGTCGCCGTCATTCGCAAAAATTATCATCATCATGAAGGCTGTGCATGCGCACTTGTTTTGTTTTTTTTTCCTTTTAACGCATTTTGTTTTCAAGGGTGTGCAGAGTAATATACGCTTCTGAGGCGTAAGCAAACCGTTTGGCCGGTGCGCTCCATTACACAGCACTGGGTTTACCGTTAAGTTTTGAGTGGTACCGATATATCGCGATGTGCGGTGCCTGTCTGCCCGAACAGACAGTCCTCGCCCGGTAGTTGATCCCTAAATGCGGTGGATGGGGAACCTAACTCGGGAAAGTACCGCAGAAGTTAGGTTCATGCTCACAAAACCTTTAATACGCTAGAATAGTACCATGTTTGCGAACCTAATGCAATCAGCAAAGACGAAAGGATAACTAGACGATCTTGATAGTTTTCTTTGGTTTTGCGAATTTGCCACACCTATATATACACCCAAGTTTTCGTTACTTTATCATTCTTGTTTCGTGGGAAAAAAAAAGTTCAACCAGTCTAGAAGGAGAACACTTATGAAGGCAGGCAAATAACCACTTGTATGATGTAAACTTTCTATTCTGACGATATTTTTTTGCCTGATTTGCGCTTCCCCGGATTTGCGTGAACGTTAAAGAGATCCAGGCGATATAAATTAATCCGTCACCGCGCGCGTGATCCATTATAGAATCTCAGCTTTTCCGCTTAAAGCCCGGAGAATTTATTCTTGACGTTTTCGTTCGCACTTCGTCGTCCGAGCTGTCCTCTGCCTGCGTTATCATATCGTCGGAATTGGCAGTCTGTGAACGGTGGATAATCGAAAAAAAAAAAAGGAATGAATTCCTTCGTAATAAACATCCTCAATCTCTCGTGCCTCTCTTCTCTGGGTCATCTCCAACTCTAACGCTGACGTCTTTCTCCTTTCAAGCGCGTTTCATATGACTCTGAAGCCTTCCGTGAGGTTGTTAGTCCTATATTTCATACGTATGACGACGACTGTGGATACCCTGCCTGAACAGTGCTCCTTCTGCGGGCGTTTGCCTTTAAAACGTTGCTACTTGACACGTTAGGTCGTTGGCTAATGCTGTAATTTGATTGAAGGCATTTCCCCATAGCTCATCCATGAGTCATTCCTAAAAGGGAATTGGCGTCAAAATTCGAGAAACACATCGACAGCGTTCTTCAGAATGGCTATAATCTGAACAACTATTCTGAAAGATAAGAGTTTTACTGTTCCACGGTTATGTTTCAACACGAGGAGGCCGCATAGGGCCGGGCCGCTAGCGAATGATGTGCGGGCCACATGGGTGTTTCAGACCCCAGCCATACACCGTAACAAGCCCGTGGAATATGTTGATAGCCGCATAGTTGAAGGGAAAGTTCACATCGTTCAACTTCCTTATTTGTGTGTAATTCAAGTGACCAGATGCTTGCTGTACAAAATAGTTGGAAGCACTTGTGTCAAACGCGATGCGAGAAGTTTTCAGTTATGCCATTGTATGTGGAGCTGCACGAAGCTGCGCATGCGTAGATATGGGCTACGCAACGTTTGGTCGAAAACTGTGCACTGCACGTAATCGAAAAGCATCGTAAACCGCGTCCATTGACTCACGGACTGCGTATTGCTCGCACTGAGACGAACATTCGCCCGTAAAGTTCTGGAAACAAACTTTCGCGGGCGGGAACACGGAAGAAAACGCGCCCCGAACGATGTGTTCAACGTCACTTCTTTTTTTACTTTTTTTGTGTGACATTGTACATAACAAATATGTTGTTCGAATCGTTATTACGTATAATTGACATTCCTCAACCAACAGGGTGTATCCTATACGGTGTTTCTGAAGACGATTGTTCTTCGAGCCTTTGTAATGGCATTTATGCCGTATGAGTGAGAAGGGAGAAACCGTCGGTGCCCGCCTTTGCACTGTAACCGTAGGCGTTATGCGTCGCAACAATGTATTTTAGCTGAGGCCGACCGATCGCCGTTTGTATAGATGCGGGTGATTTTTTTAAAGGGCCGTGACGGTCCACACATGCCTGTTTTCCCATGTCCCTTGCATGCGAGGTGTTGAGTTGGAACACTTCCTTATAAGGACGTACACTCAGTGGCGCTTTTTATTGATATCGCCAGCAGCAATGATTTTGACCGTGAATGCATCGTTCTGATATTCCGTAATGAATGTTTAAGGATTCTCCCGGAACGTCTCGCAGAAGAAATACGAACCGGTGGTAATTTTGATGGTTTCGTGTCTGTGAATACCGCACGCATCACCCGGAGAAGGTACCCGTTTGTGTAACTAAGACATCAGACCATTGTATAGGTTAATTTGCGTTTTTGCGTGATTGGTGTGAAGTTAACGCTAAACGAACTAAGCTCCAGGGATAAGGGATTCGTGATGACAATATGAAGAACGTTTCACTGTAGGGTCCCCCAAGCTCTAGGGACCTCACGTTCCTGCGTTCTTTTGTTGTCTCCCCTACCCCGAAGGAGAGCACAAAGGAACTTAAGAGCATGATTACGCAAATGCCGCTAGGGTACCCAGCAGTAACACTCTCTTATGACAAGAACAGTTGGGAGGTAAAACAGCCGCGCTTTCGCGATTTTGTTCCGGAAATGCTAACCTCAACCTCTACTCGGTTATTCGTTGTTGGCCACCGTAATGTCAATTATCATCTCAACGTTCGGATGTTGGTGCTTTTGCCGTAAGCCAGAAAGTATACTGAGACTGTGGGAGAGCGACGTCGCGGTCTTGTCGGAAGATATATGGTTGTGCCTGTTGAGATATGTGCTCACTGTAAGGTGATTCGAGAAACGTGCGGCAGCTTGACGTAACGCAGCTGCCTTACGCACATCGTTCAGGACTCGTGACGTCACCCTGGCATGAGCAGGTGCCAGGCAAGTCTCGTATTTCACTGTTAACCGCTCATGCGGCCGACTTGGATGCCTCGGCAATAGGCGACTTCGAGAAAGCGCTGTCCCGTGACGTCACCTTCTCGACGAGTGTGGCACGACCGTTATTTGAATATAAAGTGGCTTTTGACGAGGTGCTCACCTTTGAGTGGGGGCTCTCGTCAACACTGCCGCGACCACAGGCAGCGAGGGAGAAGTGGACGGCATGCTTCAGACGTGTCCCAAAGTGTGTCTTCATTGGCTGCCTCGCCCCGCACGTGTTTGGACTCGAGCAGTGATGACTATCTACATGTATGTGTGTAGGCAGCCGTGGCTGATTGTCGTTAATCTCGCTTGCAGCGCAACCGAAACGAGTCTCTCTGTCTTGCGTTCCTCTTCGTTTATCGGTTGATTTTCTTACTGGCGAAGGAACACCAGACACGCGGTGAATTTATTGTCAGTGGCACATGAAGTATGAATGGAGCATGTGGCTGTAACACGGTCAGACAATTACTGGCCTTGCGAATGCATATGATGTTTATTTAATGCATGTAATGATGTGGCTGCGGTGAGTTGTGTCCGTAAAACGTTCTGCGGAGTGACTGCAAAGTAAGAAAAGGTGCAGCGCTTGTAAGTTACTTCGGACAGCTACACTGCCTCACCAAGATCCTTGATGCCAAGAGCCTCAAACCACGTGCTGCGCCGACGTCGGGGTAAGACAACCTTCGACAAGAGGCGGTGCTTTACGAGTAGTCAAAGTGGATATATAGCGTGCTAACCATTGTGGGAAACTTGTCAAACATATCGCTTCTGAGCTAAGGAGCAGTGCAGGGTGGAACTGTGCGTTGCGACTGCGCTGCAAGCGAAAAGATTCTATACCCACAGCAAGTGTGGGCTGTTTTGCAACGATATATACGAAGAAACGGCAACGGGCTCTGCAGTTTGTAGGTGGACTGCACCATGTCATGTACTCGGAGAGTTCAGTGACCTGTGTTCGTGTGTAGCATAATAGGTGTCTCATTGACTTACTTTGACACTTGTTTTAAACATGTTTTAAAGGGACGCTAAAAAGAAACTCTAGACCTCCTTGCGCTCAATGAAGTGCTTCTTCAAAGCTTTTATTCCTTTCGTTTTGTTGTAAAGGAGTAATTATCAGGCCATAAAATGAAGATCTAACCATTTGTTTTATTTTGTAGCCGCACACCCTGCATCAGTTCACCAGTGTTATCTGGGCCTTGTATCTCAGCTCTTCTTCTTTTGTGTGTGTGTGTGTGTGTGTGTGTGTGTGTGTGTGTGTGTGTGTGTGTGTGTGTGTGTGTGCGTGTGTGTGTGTGTGTGCGTGCGCGATTACGAAGTAGCTCGCATTTACCGCCATAAATTTGGCTAGATGCCCGACAAGACATCGTGCCAATGGGCGTGCTCTTGCACACATTCCGACCTTGTTCGGTTTTCGAACGTTCGCTTTATACAGTGGCGATTTGCCAGTGGCGACCTTGTTCGGCAACAGCTGGCCTACGGCCAAGGGCGTGGAAGGAAACCGAACGAAGGCCGACAGTGAACGAGTGTTCCTCCCTATTGGCTTCTAAAGTTGAAGAGCTTTGCTTTTGTTTTGCTTCGCACTCAGTAAATTGGAATACACAGCTGAAGCGTTCCTCTTCTCTTTTTAGTGTCCCTTTAAACATATGAGATGGCTGCCATTTATACTGTGGCCTCACTCACAGCCGTATTGCATCATTGTTATGTCGTTGTCGCGCAGTTATATTGACCACTGTGAAATGTTGACACGAGCAGACAGAAAAAAGAAAACGAAAAAAAAAAAGCCTGTATGTATGCTGTCACACTAAGAGATCCGTGTTCAACGTACGTGGATATATTATAGGCGTGATAGAGCAGTGACCATTTATGTGATTTCGGTGTTCTCGTTGGGAAGGGAGACTGTCGAAGACTCAAGATCCGAGAGGGTTGTTGTTGAAAGGCGGTGTTACACGCGATTGTACTCTTACTGAAGCGGACACATGCACAAGCGCAAATCATGCGACTATGTATAATGTTGACATTATTATACGCTACGCTAATAAAAGCGAAGTGTTTGACGTGTTCTATTGATGTTGTCTCCTGCTTTCCTTTAGATAGCCGACGAAAGCTCCAGGGCTACACGCAGTAGCGCACTCAGGATCTCTGCCGGGGGGGGAGGGTTCAATTTTTCACGAAGTGCCGGGCATGCGATTACACAGTTGTTGCGCGTGTAAAAAAAAAAAGAAAATAAAATGCCAACTAATAGTAACATCTCCAGGGCTACACGCAGTAGCGCACTCAGGATCTCTGCCGGGGGTGGGGGGGTTCAATTTTTCACGAAGTGCCGGGCATGCGATTACACAGTTGTTGCGCGTGTAAAAAAAAGTAAATAAAATGCCAACTAATAGTAACATCAATGGTGATGACTATTTTATTATTTTTTCGGCGTTTTGCAGAGACATTAGCGCCACATTCTTCTAGGACATAGGAGCAGTTACGGAGTGGGAGGGGGGTTAGGTCGGCCTCGGGGGGGGGGGGGGGTTACGACCCCCCGAGACCCCCCACCCCCTCCGCTTGGTGCGCCACTGGCTCCACGCTTCATTCATTCATATTTTCTTTCTTTCTTTCTTTTGTTCGTTTGTTCGTTCATTGCCAAACGTGAGTACTATTCAGGGTGAGTACTATTCAGGGTGGTCTGTTACCCACTATAAAGATGACGTAAGCGGTAAGCAAACTACTTAAATTTCCAATTCAGTTTACATAGGAACACACGCTCAGTAGCAGAATGCCTTATCCACTGGGATAAACAACCAAGCTGATGGCAAAATCTGCGCGACAAGCACGTCTGATCAAGTGAAGGTAAGGAGCACTCCGTTTACAGACCCACTGTGACATGTGCTGGCGGTGCTGTGATGCCGAGGAGCGGTCACGACTGAAGAGTGACACGCGCAGTAACGGGGAACGTGCCGACTATATACCGTATGCGAACAACGAGAGCAACGTGGGAGTATGCTTAAGCGTTTTATCATTCTACTCGTACGTCAAGTCGTTTTAGCAAACAGTAAGATGGCACCTAGAACGAGAAAGAAATGCAGCAGCCCCGAAAAAAAAAAAAAAAAAAGAACGTACGATGGGCGGGGGGTTGTCAGTTTGGACATTATACAGGACATGACGACGGCGACGGCAAAAACCCATCGAGACTGTCCATATAATTGCTATTGCAATAAATAAAGGCGGGTACCATGCGGTGTGGGAATCAATGTCATGCGGTGCAATCGACAGCGGGAATCTGCAAATGTCGAACTATTTGAAATTCAGTCAAGTGTTACGAGTAGAAGCAACGTCCGAAGTGAAAACTGAAACCGTCACAACTGCTGATGCGACAGGTTTACGTATGTGTAGCGCGTGGGAAGAGCCACCGTGTACGAGCGGTAGCGGTCTTGCTTGGCACCTCGGTACCCAGCGGTACCCACCGGATTCCTGCTCCATAACTTGAGGTAGGTTGACGCCTGTCTGCCTGTGTCTGTTCAGTTGTTGTCTAGATTTAAATCGCAAGCTACATGAAACGGTGCGTCTTGTTTTAGCCCACGCAAAGTGTGTAAGGCGTCACATCATTATATGAAATAACGCAGGCTTGTGGTATTCGATGCCTCGAACAAAGACGGAAGAGTCTTCGACTGCAATTTCTTTCTTTGCAGTGGAATCAAGATCAAGCAATTAGCCCATCACTTTGTCTATCGTCCTCGACATCACGGAGGAATAAAAAGCTAGGAGAAGGCGTCATGTGACAATCCTAGTAAAATAACTTAAGGGAGCTCGGATCATGAAAATGGGCCCTGGTCACGTGGTCGGCAAGGGGTAGATTAAAGGGGCCCTGCAAAACATTTTTAAACACGTATACTCAGAAGACGGTCCCTATCAGTCGTGCAAGCTCGTGTGAACACGTGAGCCAAATATTAAGGCGCTGCGCGCATCATGGATCCAATTCGCAATCTGGTTTCAGAGATATGGCTGGAAACCGATTGCTCTTCCTTCAGCATATGACGTCACAATGAACTCTCGACTCCGTCGCTTAATGTAGAACTAGCATTGGTGATTCCATAACTGCCACAGTGTCCTCGGTAATGCTTTACTTGTTCGTTTTGAGTTCAACAAATAAAGACGACAGCCAAGCCTCTTCCACGCTGAAGCACCTCCGAGACGCACCTCAGGGATGTGCACATCACCAACGGGAAATTGTGTATATAAAAAGGCCATAACAATGCTTGCGTCGTGGCCGTCATGGTCTAATATTCCTACCCAAGAAGCACCAAGCACAAGGCGTCAGAGGAGGATGGCTTGCCGAGGCTAGAGCGGCATCATGTGACGCCGGCTTTCTTTTTTTTTTTTTTTTTTATCTCCACGCTCAACATCCAGGCGTATATATGCTCGCCACCGTAATCCGAATTCATTGGCGCCATATTTTGCATGCATAGACTTGTTCAAGCTTGAATCGTTTCCCTCGCACCTCCCTGACTGTGCCAATAATCGTATCAAGCTACCGCTAACGCCACAGCGACCACGAGCACACCAAGCCCTCCGCCATGGTGCAGGTGTACCTCAGGGAACAAAATGTATGTTTTCAAAGTAAAATCTGTAAAAAAAAAATCATTACAGCTGCACTCACGTGAGAGCTGGGAAGGTGCGAAGCATGTGCATTGATGAGCAGTGCTTCCCACAGGAAACGTCAGTCGTTGCTGATGGACTTGCATTACCGTGGCCACGACGGCGACGTTAGACGCCGACAGCCCGGAGGCATTAGCGGCAACTCGTTAGAACCGCTTCTGTCACGAAAACCCAACCCCGTCTGGGTGCACTGCCTCCAGAATCGACCCCCACATGCACACGCACTGTCTGACTGCACTGCCGCCAGGATGGGCCCGCACAATTTCTATATACCGTGACAGCGAGACATCGGAGCACGACTAAGGGGGTTTAAAAAAAAAAAATGCTGGAGTGGCAGCGCCCGCTGAACCTTACCGCGACAAGTGAAGCCGACGTTTGCCCTTAGTTCAGCCCTAAAAGCTTGCCTAAGTGCCCAGAAACCAGTATCAGTTCAAGCATTCTTGACCTGCTAATGTGAACCCTAGACTAACTGTAATGTAAAAGTGCGTTGTTTTGATTTAATAGACTACCATTGAACAACTATCAATGCCGCGATATTGCACACAAATTTTCTCGACGTTCATGTTTCATCCAAAAACCCGTGGCACAAACAGGCACATCAAGGTTGTCTGCCTAGCAAAGTTGATCGCTTTAAAGGTGTTAAAAGCGTTTTCCTCACGCTTTTTCTTTTGTGCTATTTGAATGCTGTTAATCGATGCCCTGAGTAAGATGGCGGCCGCCGGCTTCACCTTTTTTAGCACAATGTCTCCACTCCAGAATTTCTTTTTAAACCTCCTTGAGCACGACTAGCCACCCTAGCGCCCTAGCACGACATTGGAGCACGACCTCCTCTATAAAGTTTATACAGGAGGTCGTGCATTGGAGACATCGGAGCGGGACATCGGAGCACACCGCTCCGATGAAAGCAAAGAATCGAGGCATGCGGCTGGCAACGCTGTAACAGCCCGTCCCCCTTCCCATAGTTCTGCTGTAGAACGGGCTGCGGGAAGCAAAGTTTACTTCGTGGCGACACTTGTGTCCTAATGTAGGTCCGTGGTTTTGTTGATTCTCCCGCCTTTTGGGCATCCCTGCACCACTGAGGACCACACGATCGTTTCTGAGCGATGCTGTGCTGACCGCAAAGGTGATCCGTGTCGCTCAAGCGATCACGTCGACTGTGCTCGTCATATCAGCTGTGCTGGCAGTCGTGTTTATTTGTGACATGGGCGCTGTTTTTATGTTGTTGCACTCGGCGTAAACTTGTCCGATGCCGCGACAAAAGTCCACTATGATCTACTCCATCGTTGCAATGAGCACGATCGCTGCTACACCGTATAAAATTGGGTAAACACGGTTTCGCCACCGACTGTATGCATCGTTTCGTGTCGGCTCCGTGTGCAACCTTGCGTAAATGCAGCTTTCCAGCTCATTATTTTGTGTGTGATAGCCCTTAGTATGACACTGCATGCTAATCACGCGTACCTATTAGCTGTAAGGCAGTTAGTTTAACGTTGGGCAACCCAGCGGTGTCCCCAGAAAATGTGAACAGAGTAATTGCGTGAGATCACGGAACGGAAGTTCGCTGTTTCATGATATTCTTGCCTCCTTGCAGCAATAAACCTACGTAGTCACTGAACTATCTGGCAGTTTGCTCGTTACTATGTTCATTTGCACTAGTGGTCGTTTTCCGCGATGATATACTCGAGAATCACGTCTAACGACGGATTGTTTATCCCATATTAGCATGGTAATCGCTCGTAGATTTCCTGCAAAATGTAGACAGTCTTCGAGTGGCGTGAATGCGACGCGTTCGTGTTTTTTTTTTGTTTGTTTGTTCAATAAAGCTTTCAAAGGGAAACTGCATCATGTGAATCCTACTAGGCTATTACCCGGTACCTGCCCGTAATAATTCGACAGACCTTAGTATTAGTACATGTGGGCTTCGGTGCAGTTTGTTGTGATCGCAAAACACTCATCGTTCAGGGGCTTTCGTGCTCATATGATCCTATCTTCATGTTCACTTTTGTCACATAATCTGTTATGTTGAACTTAGCGTTGGGCTTGTAGACATATAAAATTAGGTCCTTTGTGCCTTTAGTTTTGCACCATTGTAGACAGCTATTGTGCATTCGATCACAGGAATCGACTGCACAACACGCAACAGAGATATTTCATGTTAGAAAAGTGTGCCTGTGGAATCTGTGTCCTTGTACAAACTGTTAGCAGGCATCATGAATAGACATGTAATGATGTGACCAGTATGTCATTGTGTCATGACATAGCAGGTTCAACTAAGAACCTGAGCAAGCTTTTTTATTCAGTAAGTGTCTTTGATTGAAATGGTGGGAGGATGTTCACAGATCATGCTTGCATTCACATAGGGTTGTCAGCTGTGTCATGATATAAAATTGGTTGCTTGTCTTAGAGGGAAGGAGAGACAGACTGGGTGTCGGTACTACACAGATTGTTGCTTCAAATTTGCTGTTGTTGAAATTTGCTGCAAAAGTGGTCATCCCACTTTTGCAGAACAGATGTGGTGGAGAGACGAGAACATTTAAATGTAAACAAAAATGTTAACACGCACTCAGCACGTATCACAGACTTGCATAATGACGAGCTGATGATATGAATGTTACAGTGTTCCCATGAGTTGGTTCGACACAGTGGGCATAGCCAACCTTGCCAAGTCTGCCCTCAACTCGGCCCAGAAACGGATTGACCGGGCACTCGACATCCAGCCCGATGAGGCATCCGGCTTCAGTCTTCCTACTGGTACGTTTTGCGGGGTGATGCTAGCTCATCTGTGCTTGCTGGGATGTGGGGTAGGTTTTATACCATGAAAAATGGAAATTTGTAGCAGAATGCCACATTTAAACCCATTTTGACACCCTCGTACAGCAACTCTTGTAGCTGATAAAGAAATCATGCTTGTTTTGGCAATAACACTCACGTATGTACAGGTGAGTGACACAGGACACTCAAGTAACACTCTAAATTTTAAATTTAGGCTGATATTTATTTTATTCTATAACTCTATTGTTGCTAATGTCTTCAACCATAGGTTCATTATTAGAAGGGAAAATGAAGGTTAAGGTTTCATTCTTGAATTTGTTGCTGGAATGCCTGCGTTTGAACGTCAACGTGATATTACAGAGCTCAGAAACTCTTTCTTCTCGTTAAATAATAAAGAAGATTTACTAAATACTAGCTAGCATAAGCCTTTGGCTCTGTCAGTACACAATTTTCTTCATCTTTACTGATTAGGAATCGTGCAGGTCTTGGTGGACAGCGTTGAAATCTGTAACATCACTACATGGGTTGGTGCGGGGATGTTAAAGTGAAGTTGCTCGCTGTATTTTCGTTTTGGACATTTTCTCACTGAGCAGACACCTTCTCATTTCAGAAGTAGTGCTTTTGGTGTCATGAAGGGGAATTTACAAATAAAAAGAAAGAAAAGTCGTGTTTTTCGTAAGTGGCAAAAATTAATGTAGAGTTGTACTATTGCAATGTGCCACGTAGTCAACTAATTCATAGTTTTCGTGCATGAAATCGCTCACCTCAAATTTTAAAACACTTTCTGCTCTATGTCATGAATCTCATACAATATGTTGATTTTGAATAATGAGTTGTTGACAATATATGTATATTTTTGTACTTTTGTCCCCACTCCTGCATGGGCCGAGAAGGGCATGCAGTATGTTCAAATAAAAAATTTAAAAAAATGTCTTTACAGACACAGACTCCTTTTTCCTGTCATTTGGGCTGGGTGATGACCTCTCAAAATCCAAGCAGCCGACATCCAAACAACCAACACCATCTCGTCACGAACCAAGGCCGGAGAGTCGACGAGACGCCACTGACACCGAGTCGAAGTTGGTGTCGGGCTGGGAGTCCTTCCTGGAGGCTACCTCGTCTGCCGTGGCCAAGCCGTTTGCGGAAGCTTCAGCTGTGCTCTTGCAACCAACAAGGAGTGTGTCAGCAACTGACATAGGTGATTAAATTCAGCTACTCTTACTGAACGACTTGCTGTACAGGTCACTAAAGTGGCTTTTCGGGTATGGTTGGTGAGAGATCACGAAATCCTTTAGCTCATTAACATGGTTGTTCATTTTAAGTAAAACCTTAATTTACCCAATTCTTACACTGCTAACCTGTTTCAGGAAAATCGGCTTAAACCTGATGTCTCCCCGATTTCCAGTTGCACATACCACCAACATATTTTTTAATGCTTCCCAGCTTTTGCTGTGCACATGCTTTAGCTATCCCATCTCAGGACAATGAAGTTATCCTGGCTGGAGCGAACGCCAGTGACTTGAACAAGTTTTTCATGCTAGTAAATATGTCTTCACCATTGATCATTAACGGTAACAGAGTGGATCCCTAGAGAAGGTAAGTGTGGTTCCGAGGTGGCAGAAAGTTAGATGGGCAGATAAGATCAAGTAGTTTGCGGGATAAAGTGATCACAGTTGGCACATGACCGGGGTAATTGGATGTCTGTGCGAGAGGCCCTGGAGTGGGCGTAGATAGGCTGATGATTATGTTGATGACAATGAAATATGTCTCAGCAAATGCGTCAACCGAGATGATGTACCGTATTTACTCGCGTAATTTGCGCACTTTTTTTCACAATTTTAGAGCTCCGAAAAGGGGGTGCGCAAATTACGCGGATATTTCGCAAACACGTTTGAAATAACGCGTAATAAAATGCAACTAGCGCGGTAACTCTTTTGGATACGATCTAACGTAACGCTGCAAAACGTACCGGTGCTCTAGGGAAGGCGCAGCACGTAGAAGTGTTTACGAGCCGCTGATGGCTGCCAAGATAGCACTATCTCGGCAGCCGACAGACGAGCGACACTACCCCCCCCCCCCGCCTCGCGTCGTTTCATGACGGGCGGGGCCTTTCCTCCCCGCATCGACGGCAGGTGTCCCGATCGGGGTGATGTTATCACATCGGCCCTCGGAGCGACGGAGATAGGCCGGGCTCGTTTCATCTCTGCTTCAGCCGTTTTCTTCGCGCCTACTCCCATGCTTTTATTCTAGCGACCGTACTTAGGGCTTCGGGGGCTTCCGGAGAAAAGAATCGGAAAAAGGGGCATCGCACACGCAGCCCCTTTTGCGTATGACTGTGCTCGCCTGCGCAGCGAGGGGCGCGGCTGTTGGTCCGTGCGTGCGCGCCGGCGAGCTGGGAACGGGGAGCGCAAAATATGCGAGGTTTTTTTTTTTTTTTTGCAAAGCTGGATAAATATTAGGGGTGCGCAAATTACGCGAGGGCGCAAATTATGCGGGTAATTACGGTAAGTTTCAGTACATATTGTGTCCAAGCGGTGTGCTTTATTTCTTGCAGCAGTGCCGAGTGCGTCGTCTGAAACAGCAGGTACCGTTGGTAGTGGAGGGAGGGAAAGCCCACTGAGCATCGACTTGCCAACGTACCCACCCTTAGAGCAGTCTGCCGAGTCTGATGGGTCAACCGAGACGCTGCTGGGATCATCCTCCCTTCCTGGAAGCTCGTCGCCTCTGAGTCAGAGCAGAGAGTCGTTCTCGGACTGGCAAGGTACCAGCAAAGAGCAAAAAGATGGTGGTGTTATTGTGCGTGAACCTGAACATGCAGCCAGCTCGGGATACCCCGCTGTGTCACCCGCTGTGAGACCTAGCACTCCACCTGCGGAAGGCAGCTCGACATCCAGTTGGGAACCATGCTCGTCAGCAACTGCCAGCCAGTCTTCGTCGAAAGATGAATTGTCTGTAGATCCAAAGAAGGATTCTGAGATACCAGATCTGCCAAAGGTTGAGCTGTCGGACAGCTTTGTTGGGCAACTGTGCGACTCTCCACAGCGTTTGAGCGAAACTGTGCAGCCACATGAATCCGAGGCAGAGCCAGACGGCTTCTTGTCTCAGAGCTTGTGGGTGGCCGTCGACGCTCCAGAAAGCATCGCAGAGAAAAAAGAAGACAGTGCCGAGACACACGGTGCTTGCGGCGATGTTACGGTGGCGATTGTTGAAGCAGCCAGTGAAACCGCCGCCTCGCCCTTAGGAAACCAGGTGGCAGCCGAGTCTGGTGACCAAGCGGACGGCGATGTTCCAGCGCCGAAAGCTGATGCTTCCGCCACCCTCGCCGTGAAGGAAGAGTGCGAAACGCAATCTGTGGCTGGGAGTGCGCACTCTGCGGAGACAAGCTCGTCCGCTTCCTTTGTGAGAATTTCGACGGAAGAGACGGAAGACTCGCGGAAGTCGAGCAGTCCGTCCGGCGATGAAGAAGGAGAAACAGTCTCCTCGTCGGACATTGAGATAATCTCATCGGCAAACGGCGGTTCAAGCATTGACCAGTTTAGCGCGGTGTCACCGGCAAGGCACCTCTGGACCATACAGCCAGATAGCCATGATGAAAAGCACTTTGAGGGGGCTGAAGCAGCTGGCACATCTGAGGACCCACTGGGCCTCCCTCTAGGTAAGACTGGCAGCACGTTCGCTGTCTGTTACAGTATTTCATCGGTACGCATGCTTTCTTTTAAGCTTCGTGTGGGTCATATGGATAAACAGACCTCAGTTATCAACAAGTTTATGCACTGCCAGCTATATTGCTTTATGTGTATTTCTTGTCTGTAGTGTGCTCACATGCATGTGGATGTGAATCATTGATGGCAACCAACTGGAAGCTTGTAATGTGTAGTGCCGTGCTTGTTGACGTTTAGCACAGTTCACAGACTTCTAAGATATTGTTAGTGAAGGGGCCTTGAACAGAACTCGCTATGTGAATTACAATCCAGGGCACAATTAGGAAGATAAGTGAATATGTTAGGCCCAATCATGGTAAACCATAGTTGCACACTATGTGTTCGGTGCGTATTATTCCAGCGGGAGTGAGTTTTCATGTGGAACGAACTACATTAATTAAGCTTGCTTGATACACTGACAACTATAAGATTAACTTTGACTTTCTTCACTGTGTCAGTTATCAGTATGATTAATGAAAGATCTAATTGCATTAAAGACTGGTGGTCGTGGTGCGAGAGTTCTTGGTAAGAAATAAAAATATTGCATTATGTATTTGGTGCGCAGCGTAATTCACAGTCTCTACCTTATGACAGTGGCGCACCCACGATTCCTCTGAGGAGGGCTCTCTTGATCGTGTGTACGTGATGTACCAGTCCGTTAAAATATCTGTCAAAATGCGCGCTTGCCGCAAAATCTGCCAGTGATTTTGTCATTGGGTAGGCAACTCCTATTCACGGGAAAAACAGAAACTAGGCTTAACGGCTATTTTATGCGCATCGACGACAGTTTCGCATATGCCTAGTGCTGATATTGTTGAAAAGGCCATCTGCGTAGCACTGACAGTGTGTGTATTTTGATCGTTCTGAATCAAGGTGTTTGGATAAAACAGTCTTACATTGTTCCCGGTGTGTCGTGAGTACATGCTGTGCGCACAGCAGCCGGTATGAGTGGCAAAACGTAGCTGGAACGACGCCAATAAAGCTGCAGGTAGCAGCCGGTGCAGGCTGAGATAACAGAAGTGGCTGAAATACCACAAGAACGTGGCGGATGACGCTTGGGGATGTCGACAGATGGTGCTCTATACATTTTGAGTATACCCTATTACAAACTTGGAATAGTTCAAGTAGTAACACTTGGGAGCATGTTGAATTGAATAGCAAATAGGCAAATGTTTGAATATTTGCACACCCCTAACTATCAAATGAGTTGACTGCATTTATGTGCTGGTACCCTTCTGAACTTGCAATATAATGCTTTTCTCTGTTTTTACACGTTTGCAGGTGGTACTACTGCAGAAAGTTTAGAAGATATGACTGAAATAGAGGGCCTTAGAGCGGCAAGTGCATCATTTTCTCTGTTTTCCTTTTCCTTTTTAAATATGATGCTGTCGTTTACCACATGTTTGTGATGTGAAGGTACTTTAGTAAATGAAGAGCTGCAGAACTTTGTCCCTCAGGGTAGGAGGAAGCAATTTAACAATATAATTGCCTCGCAAAGCTTTCTTTCTTTGCTTGTACAAATGGTTGCTTATAGCAGTTGTCACGTTGATTTTGGCATGACGTGCTTGCTGTGCTGGAACAGCAGCACATTTATGAATGTTGTCGAGTACAGGTTGAGATCACTTGATCACATTATATACAGGCAGGAGCAAAAGTATAGGGACCACAGCTATATGCCAGAAAGTTGCATTTACTCTATGTGGCTGTGGAAGTTTCTCAATGCATTGAATTCTGCTGTGCTGCCTGTTTTCAGCCTGCATATCTAGGGTGTAAAGAACAGCATGTTTTGGAACATTTTGACCTTGGGCACTTAAAGATAGCATTACGCTTTAAACCCTTGGGGCACATTTTTTAGAGAATGGGTCCTTAGCCACTGTGGAACATGCAGAGAATGGTTGTATGCAGTGGGCAGACCTGAGCAGTGTGATTTGAGTTGTCAGCCCTTGGTCATTCTTGTGGCATTACTGGTACTTAGGAGATCATTGCCTCTTGATTAATTCATCAGTGTCATCACACCTCGCAGATAAAAACCTTGCAGTCCTGTTGTTGACTTTTTTGTGTACTGTCAAGTTACTGTCGACAACTGGTGTCACCAAGGGCGTATGAATACCATTCAAATGTATTTATTGAGCTATTTAGTCTCACATAGACATTTCCTTCTGGCCTGAAAAACATCATCTAACCTAACAAGTTTGAAAGCCAACTGCAATAGAGTTTTAATTGGAGTAATTTGCTTATATAATTGGGAAATATATATCTCACCAAGTGTCTCTAAACAGCACCTAAGCAAGGGATGCGGGCACCTGGTAGATTGTGGCTACAATTCACGTCCTAAAACATCATTCGTAAGTTTTGAATGTCTTGTGGGTAATCACAAATGCCCTGCGATATCAGAGGTCATGCCTGGTAGCCACGTATTCTGACTAGTGTCCCCTTTGGTAAGCGGTTATGGTAGCTGTTATTATCTTCTTTTTTTTTTTTTCAGTTTTAAGAATGGCTATCTTTGCAAGCTTTCCATGCCACTTCTATTCATACTCCAATTCCTTACTAAATTTTGCATAAAGGCTCCTTTGTATCGACACCTTTTTAACATTGGCTTTTAAAAGGGCACTAAAGTGAAAAAGAAAGAAAAATTCGCTAAATATAACGAAGCATGCATTGAAACGCGCAACATTCTCTTGGTATTCTCTTGGTGTGGCATTCAAGTAGCAGTGTGAGGAAAAACATGGCTGCCACAGGCATGCCAACCAATGAGATGCATTGGCAGCACGTCAAAGGTTTCCGGTGCTTAAAAAAAAAAATAATGGAAAAGAGATACTATACGTGGGTAGTGGCTTGAGGACAAGCACAGGTCCGCTTTCCCCTTCTGCACAACCCGAGACTTTTCTTTTTTCTTTTTCTTGCTCTTTCTTTATTTTTCTTCACTACCGTGTAGCACTTTCACTGTCGCTATCAATGTGGCGTAGCAGTAATGGCAGGCGTGCGAGTATAGTGGGTCGGTAGCAAGTGCGGGCGTGCTTTTCCCTTCTGTGCAACCCCAGACTTCTTTCTTACTTTCTTTTTTCATTTATTTCCTCCCTTCCTTTGTTCTTTATTTCTTACTTTATATATATCTTTCTATGTTGTCCTTCACATAATCACTAATATCGTGTAGTGTGGGTGGTGGGTCAAGGGCAAGAATGTGTTCACTTTTCACTTCTTCGTGACAGCCTTGCTGCTAACTGCAAATGCTACTCCTTACAGTTTTACTTTGACCTTAAACAGCTCTGCTGTTAAAATGAGCCTTTATGTAATAAACACAACAGCATTTAATTTCTTTGTGTTTCAGCGGGTGAACAAGCTGCAAAGTGTCCTTGATGCCCGAGAGCGCAAAGTATTCCTGCTCAGCAAGGAGATGGCAGAAATGGCGGACAGCAACGCTGCTCTACAGAGGTGAGTACCACCATACGTCGTTCAGGATGTCTGTCTGTGAAATTATGTGTAGTGTGCAACCCTCCCTATGCCCTGCCACGGTTGTCTAGCGGCTGTGGCACTCACTCGACTGTTTATTCAAAGGTTGCGGGATCGAATCACGGCCCCAGTGGCTGCATTTTGATGGAGGAGAAAAGTTGAGGCCCATGTAGTGAGCAGTGTCAGTGCATGTTAGAGAACCCCAAATGATTGACGTTTCGGAGCCCTCAACAACGACATGTCTCATAATCGTCTCGTGTTTTTTTGGGACGTAAAACCCCAGAAAAAATTATATGCATCGATATTTACTCACTGTGGTGAACAGGCTAAGAACCAGGCTGCTTTAAAGTATGTTTTTTTCTGTAATTAACTTCACATATATGGTTCAAAATATGGTAGTAATTGTGAAATGAATACACCGTTGAATGTAATGTTTTGTCAACGAGCTTCTTAGAAGAACTGAAGGGCACTTTTGAAGTGGTAACAGATCAGTTGTCTTGGGGAAGAGACAGTGCTATAAATCGCTTTTGTCATGCTCCATAGTTAGTCTTGACAGTGGCCTTAATGCAGTCCACTTGCAGTCACTACGCAGCACATACAGCCACATGCGTCTTGTGCATGATGCAGCAATCACTTATGGTAGAACAGACACTGTAGCAGTCATTGATCACTGCTCTTGAAAACGCTGTTCCTGGCTGCGTAGGCATCACTTACTGGAGTTTCCTCTTTATTCACTCTACCCATCATTATTCACTCTACTCATCACTCTACTCCATCATTGTCTCAGTTCTCTTTGGGAATGCGTATGGCAATTCTAGTGGGAATTTTCTTGGTTATGTGCCCATGTCCCACAATGGAACTTATATTGTGCCCTTTTAAGTAGTGGGTTTTGATATGCAGTGCATTGCAGAAGTCTGAGCAGCAGCGGGTAAAGGACAATCAGGACACATCGCGACTGACGCAAGAGTTTACCCACCGCCTAGCGCGCTTGGAAACCAAGCTCCTCGACACATCCAGGGTGAGAACTGTGCAAGTTGTTGCGCTTACAAGATGTGTAGTAGGATCTGACTAACGCAAGCAGAATGGAAATTTTTGTGAATAAAACAAGAGTTTGGACTAGAGAGAGCCTTTGTGAACACAGTGCTCAGTGGCCTGTATGGTGCCATGTTTTAGTGGAGGGCACTGCCTGCCACTCTTATCCACCAGCATGAGGTGGATTGGTTGTGGTGCAGAACTTGAGAGCCTGGCCATGCATAGTGCATGCAGCCGTGGCCATAATCACTGAGCACATGAGCAGATTGCTTCCTATCTTGCAGGTCCCTATCTTTCAGGTAGTCTTGTGGCAGCTACAAAGGCAGGGTGAGCCAAGGATGCGGTATTGGCCACACATGCAACTTTTTTCTAAAAGAGGAAAATTTTGTTTGATGTAACTATTTAGCCATTTGTGGAGATCAAATTGGCATGAATTTTTTCTCTCTTCAACTTATAGCTTTACTGTGACCTGCTTTGCTGCTAAGATTAGCCATCAGTTGGAATGAAACAATATAAATGATTGCAGTTGTAGAGTGCAAAGGCTGCTTTTAGCCTTGTTGTTTACTAACCCTTTGTATGCGTGAAACAAGCTCAGATTATCAAGCCCTTACTTACTGTGGAAATGGGAGGCAAGCTTAGCGGATGCAAAGAAACTGCAAATAATGTCAATACATCCCACTCTCTGACAAGGTGACCTTTGTGCCGTGCTCACCCAAACTAATACTGACATGACACTGCGTAATCAAACTATCGATGGGAAATGCTTTGAACAGTAACAATCTCTTCCTTTTTCTGCACCTCACCTTTGGGGCAGTGTGTTGACTGGAGCGATAGCTTGTGTGCAGCGCTATTCCTAATCATGGAATGTCCAAGACGTATGACCTACGAGACACAACAAAAAGCATATTATAAGAAACAATAGGATGAGCCACTAACATGTATGTGAAGAGTTTATTGAACAGGTTTCACATATAGCAAGACAAGTGTGCATACAGAACAAAGAAAGAGTAGCCCGTTGCAGCATCTCTTCTTTCTCCACTGTGTCATGTTTCACTCGGTCTTTCTTTTCGATATTCTTGTGTTACACCTGCCACTGTGCTCTAGTGGCGATGGCACTCGGCTGGTGATCCGAAGGTCATGGGATCGAGTCCCAGCCGCCGCGGCTACATTTCTATGGAGGCGAAGTGCCATGGCCCATGTACCGTGCGATGTCACTGCATGTTAAAGAACCCCAGGTGGTTGAAATTTCCAGAGCGCTCCACTATGGCGTCTCTCATAACCATATTGTGGTTTTTATATGTGAAGTTCAAAAAATTATTTTTTTTTGTTACTCTATACCACTCAGCAAGCACCAACCCAACCAAGAAAGAGTTATTGTGAAGAGAAATAAGCATGGGGATTAATCTTCAAAAGAGCACAGTAGGGAACTATACTATGTGCATCTGTGAACTGTCAACGAAAGCAAACTCCCTAATGTGAAGTGTTGAACTGGTTATCAAACTCCTTATAATTAATAAGCTTTGAAGATAGATGTAAACAACTAGCCCAGTTGTTAGTTTTTAGCCCAGTTGTGAGTTGTTAGTTTGTGCCTGTGTTGTCCTGTCTCTTCTTGTGTTCCCGATGATTTCCATGTCTAAACACCAACTAGCTCAACATAAGACATTTCTATAGCCCAGTTACCTATTCTGTGAAGTGGCTCTCTCTTAAAGAAATTGTGTGCCCCTTATCTGGTTCCTGCTTTTCTTATCTTCCTAGGAAAGGGATTCTCTAAAAGCTAAACTCGAGGCTGTACAACAGGAGGCTGTGTCCAAGTGAGTTCATCTAGTCATCCTGCTTTCCACAAGGCATGAATGACAATTGAGGAATGACCTTGGAGTGATTGCATTAATAGCTCAAGACATTAAGTGAAAGAAGCAGCAGCACACTGCAGCAATTCTGATCAGGCATTCATCATCATCCTGCCTTAAGGTTCACTACACCAGCATGATAATATTATACTTTTCATTACAAATTATAATTCATGAATGTGTGTGTAGCAGATGGGATGTTTTCAGCTGTATGTCAGAAAACTAGTCACCAGCCATAGATAGTTACTGGAAACCTTTAGCTTCACCGTAAACTTCTTACTGTTTGCATGTTTTGCAGGTCACCGGGGTACTGGAGTTTGGAATGGCAGTAGAATAGCTGGTAGCAATGTCTAGCATTGCTCTGTCCAAACACAATGCGTTTAAAAATTGCTTTGTGACATTGGTGTTCTATTCAATAGAAAACCATAAAAGTGCATTATTGCAGAACAGTGCAAACTGCAGGACAGTGAAACGACAAAGGATGCAATGGTGTCAACTCTCTTTTATTGAGAAGGCAGAGCATATATAGGCAAGAGCACAATGAAAAAAAGGGCCACAAATGTTATCAAGTTTTGCCGGATGGCAAAACTATCAATTTTGAAAAAGGTTTAACAGTGTACACAACGAAGTGGGAACGTAGGTGCTTCATGACACCTCTTTAGCCAATAAACAAGTTTACAGACAAAGTAACACACTCTATTGTGGCTGTATTACGCATAGGAGAGAGCTTCCCTTTTCTAACTTCATCTTTATTTTTAACCTTTTTAGAGTCAGCATCTCCCAAATGGATGTCCTACTCAAGGAGAAGGATGAACAGATTGCCGAGCTCATGTCAGAAGGTAAGCTTCTTTAGTGTTGTCAGTAATGTTGTTTTCATCCATTTAGTGTCAACTGTACTAAGAGCCTTTGCCCAGAAGCATTGATGTGCTTGTCAGGATTGCATTGCTTGTTCGCTTGGAAGGACTGCTGCACCATTTTGAAACGCGTGCACTTCTTGGCGTTCCCAGGAGAGAAGCTGTCCAAGCAGCACCTACAACAGTCGACAATCATCAAGAAACTGCGGGCCAAGGAAAAGGAGATGGAGAACCTCATCAAGACTCACAAGTATGTTGCATTACAATTGCTAAGTAATCTGAAGCCACGCTCATGATAAAGAAAAGGCACAGGAAAAGTTTGCCTTTCCTCATGTGGCCTCTACAACAAAGTGAAAGTGATGTGCGACATTTCCTTTTTGAGGTTCTATTGCAAATTTTGGTGTTCTTAAATGAAACAGTACAAGTTTATTGCCACAATAATGTCAGTGTTCATTTAATGTCTTTAAAATAAGGTACCAGATACTAAGTTCTGGGTATATGTTCCGTCTGTAGTCTTATTCTTATCTCCCATTATAATAAATTGGTAAGGTTGGTATTAAGTACCGTAAAAGCCCACATATACATAGCAGTTACTGCTCATTTTTCCGTTCCATTTTCTCTCATCTTCCTTGTTCATCGCTGCATTTTGTTAGTATGTTTGCTATACCATGCCCATAATAGGAGCGATGAATTTGGAAGCCTATAGTGTACATTCCAGCATAAATTTCCTGCTGCTGGATATTGTGCTGAGTAAAGCTGGTGATGACCTTTCCCTCCCACTTGAAGAAGGAGAGGTGAAATCCTGTGTTGTTGACTGGCTTCATATTCTACTCCTTTCTCAGGGAACGCCTGGAAGAGCATAGCAAAGAGCTTGACCGGCTTCGACGATCTCTCAGTGCAAAAGATGAACAGGAAAAGAAGCATATTGGTAAATATTCTCCACCGATGATACTGCTGAACTTGTAATATGCTTAATACAAAGTGGTAGGCATGTTAAATGGGGTTGTACGACAAAGCTAACACGAACATGAACATTAACTTCGGTGGTGGTGTAGTGGTAAAAAAAAATTCACAGCATATCCACGGAGTGAATGATGATGAGTGGGCAAAGCTCCAGAGGTTCATCGTAGATCGCACCGAGTTCAGGATTAATTTAGTTAACGCACACGCTACGAATCCTTATGGTTCAACTACGCACAAGTGAAATCTCCCACCGGCACTTCATTGCAAGTCAAGATCCAGTGCCTATATATATATGGGTGGCCGGTGAACGGTTCTCCAGCGCAAGCAGTCGGTATTTTTCAATCTAGAAACTCGCTAGAAGACGCTGCCTGTGTCAAGCTTGTCTCTCGCGGGTGAGGGCGCGTTCTCCTTCTTTGCAAGCTGGTAGCGCGTTCATCAAAGAAAGAGCGTTTCCATAGTCAACGCGCACCTTTCGCTCTCTCTGTCTCTCTCTCTCTCTCTCTCTCACAAGACAGCAGATAAAAAGTGAGAGAGCTCGCGCGCCGGGAGGCATGCGCCGAGGGCGCGCCTCCCACGCGCCCTTCTAGTAGCGCCCTCCTAGTAGGTAACGCGCTACTACAACAGACAGACAGACCCAAACCTTAAGGAGCTTCGCCCCTAAAAAAGAAGGCAGATAGGGCTATGTGTGTATCCATGCGTACTTGGAGAAAGACGGTGCTAACTTGTGAATGGAGGGTCAATGTATGCAGTTCACTTTATATAGACAGAATTGAGGCACAGTTAGCTGAGGCCCCATTTTTGGAAGAGTGTTTTTCTAAATGTGAGTGACCTATTTATTTCATTATCAGCAACTGTTCAGATTAGACAGCTCACACTATAGATGCTTATTATTCAGGGAGCCCCGTTACATGCTCAGGAAAGTGGCAATTTTCACGTGGCAAGAATGACAACTTTTACTCCTTGTCTTTTTGTATCCTTCTAGACACAATACGGCACTTGACGTCGTCCACGCAAAAGCTGGAGCGAGAAGCGACGGCACTTCAGGTGAGAGACTGGACATTACGGCTTACTACAAGTGCTGTTTAGTGCAAACACACTAAACAGCACTGTTCATCGCGTAGTGACGTACGCCACTTTGAAATGCACAGCAAATCAGTTCTGCAGAAGCTCAGAAGGTTGAATAAAGCTTATCGAAGAGTAAAATAATCAGCTTCCTTGTAGCACAAAGCTATGAGGAAATCCGTAGGATAATCATATCGATTTGCCGCAAGGAGAGGCTCCCAGGTGATGAAAGTTTAATCCTGGTCTGGGATTAGAACACGTGAGCGATGCTTTTCAAAGTGGTTGTTCTGGCAGTGGCTGGACAACTGCTTTTTTCTTCAGCAGCTTAATGTGCACCTCTTGATGTTACTTATTTGGTTGGTCACATTGACAAGAGAGCCACGAGAAGGTGTAAAAGACAACTATATTAAATAGTTGTCTTTTATTTTGCTCTTGATTATGGCGAGTGCAAAGTTTCCTCTACAGTTATTTGAGCATGATTATCTAGAATGAGAGAAAGTTAAGCTGGTTAGTGAGGGTTCATTATGAAAGATAGTAAAGTGTGCCAACACGTATGCAACGGAAGGCAACTAGACGACACAAACACCTGCATTTGTGTTTCCTGCTAGTCTTTTATTGCTTCCTTGTCAACACACCTTAGGTTCTCTTATCAAATGATTACGGTCACCAAAAGCACTAGTCTTTCATCAAGTCCTGGGGCCATCATCACTTGAGCTGTTGTGACGATAACAGCCAGCCGTCATAGCAAAACAAATGTTACCCGGCACCTCAAGTGCCCGTGTTCCTTCTGAAATTATCCTCCTGGAAATTGCAGCTGTTCAGTTTGTCTCTCTGTTAGTTTTGCTTGCTAGTTAGTTTCTGTTGGTTTTGTGAACATTGGGTTGGCACTCTTGTGACATTGAATTCTTGGTTGTCGAAATTAGGAATCCCTCAACGAATCAACAAGCAGCTTGGAGGACACTAGGAGAAAGCTTGACATTGCGTACAGGTAAAGCATTGTTCACTTAGTTATTGCTCACTGTAACACATTATTGTGGCATGAAATTGTTTTTGTTTTGTGCTTGTTACCACATTTAGTTTTGTCATTCATGCAAAGTCTGCCAGTGCCATCAAATATTTGCCGCAGTAGGTTCTAGCATGTTGGCCCCATCAAACGTGATTCACTCTTCGTGATTGTTATACTAGTACTTTGGTAAGCACTGGCCGATACTGTCTGTTGTGATCGGTAAGTTGAGGATCGAGGTTTAGCCAGTCATTGAATTCAGTTGCGGCTACTGGTAGTGTAGTCACCAGTACTGCTTAAAAAGTTCTGGTTATCTTTAACAAGCACGAGTTCACTCAGTAGACCAGTGCTGAGAGTTGGCGATCATGCTATGTTCTCTTCATGCGTCGTTGCCTCCTTAAGGACTCACCTTATCATAGTTCACTCATTAGAATGCTCTATGATGTTTCCCTTTAATGCTACCATGTTCCTCCCTCTAGTGGGCTGTTGCAACCACTTGGTGTTATCGCACCAATGTGCAGATATCAGCTCAGAACAAATAATGATTAGTCAGCATAAAGAACGTAGGAGCAAAATATTTGTCCGGAGTCTTGCCTGTGTAGGTACCCTCCTCCGTCCTAACAATTTTGCCACCACTTGTCATGCTAGATACCGTAGCTTTTGTGTAGTCAAGTATCTGGACATGTTTTTGCATTGATTTGCCTGTTATAAGATAGTTTAGTGGGTAGTCATAGGTAATCAGGATCAGAATGTTTGTCGAGGTACAAAATCTGTTAGGTAGGCGCAGGTACAGAAGACAGTCCTAGAGAACAGAGCTGTAGGAAGACCCTCTGCTAGTGAATGAAACAAGTGGAAACATTGATAGCAGGCCAATATATACAGTAGAACCCCGCTGATACATTTTTCACGGGACCGTAGAAAATAAACGTAAGAGCCGGGAAACGTAATAGCCGAGAAACGGGAAAAATGGAAAAATGAGAGAAGTGGTGATCGGCACACAATTTTATTTCAGTGCTAGCGCTTTCAGTGCACGCATCGGCACACTCGGCTACGATTTCGTCGACAGAGAAAACCTCGGAGGTGACAACGGCATCATCGGTGGAAACGTAACCACTGTACGCGATTCCGTCACAAACAGTTTGCACAGCTGTGCCATAATTTGCGGGCGGAAGCCGGAAACATAATGGGCGTCGCCCATTGTGCAGCTAATACAGTCAAGCCAAGTCAAGCTACGTGAGAAGTCAATATTGCCGTCGGCAGCCGCTGCTTGGAGTGTCGATTCGCAACATAACATACGGGAATGTTCCCACACTGCAACGTAACAGCCAGGAAAATGCAGCAGCCGGGAACGTAGCAGTGGGGTTCTGCTGTACTAGTAAATACAATAAATATAAAAATTCTGAATATATAAAGGAATGTGCAATATACTGCTCTTACAACAGACAATAGACATAATGCTGATAGAACAATAACAATACAGCAAAATGCAATTATTATGGAGTATCTATGAAGGAAATTGAAAAATGAAACACAACCATTGCACAATACCTGCACAATTCACCAGTTGTTAATATTTCATAATTTTGAAGTAGTTGAAAACTACGGCAACAAAATGAACTGAAAGTGAGAATCCAGATGGTTTTACTTAGGATGTGCTGTAATAGAACCGTATGTGTAGGATAAGCATTTCCCCATGTCATAACGCAGTAGGTAAAGTGACGGGGGACAAATGAAAAATAAGGTGTTAGCGATGTTGAGGTAGTGAAATAATGTCGCAGCTTTAAAATTATACCTGTATTTTTATTTCATGAGCTGTTGCACGCAATGAATTAGTAATGTGCCTTGAGTGGTAGAGGTTACACATTTGATGTTTATTTGCCTGATTCGCTCACTTGCAGTGAGATAGCACAGCTGCAGCAAGCCAATGCTGAATTCGAGAGGCAAGCAGAGGAGGCGTCCTTGAGTGCCAAGATGGCTGCCGGCGAAGAGATTCGAAGGTAGGCAATGTTCCTTGCTAATCTGAATAATTGATCCCCTTGATTATTAGGCTGTGAAAATGGGGGACCCTCTGATACTCATCACAGCTAGCTAAATAAACAGCTAAACAGATAATGGCCCTCTTAAAGACTAACTCTGGCGACGTTTCGAGGTCTGTGTATCAAATTTTCTGGGTATCTTCCTTGGCATTTTCCCGTCATTTATGCAAGATCACAGGCTTTAGAGATGTGTGGTTTGCCTGTAAATCAATTTTTAGCGATTACTTCGGACTGCCCACCTGGATTCCTAAAATTACAGAAGAACCTCGTTATAACAAACCTGGATATAACGAACTATTGGATATAACGAAGTAATCGCGATTCCCCTTGAAATTCCTTTAGATGAAATTGATACTGGTTATAACGAACTAATGGTTATAATGAAGTAATCGCGATTCCCCTTGAAATTCCTTTAGATGAAATTGATACTGGTTATAACAAACTAATGGTTATAATGAAGTAATTACCACTCCCCCTTCAACTTCGTTATAACGAGGTTTTACTGAATTGGCCACACGTCATCGCAGGCAAAGCTACGGAAGTGCGCAAGTACCATAGTATGGCCTTTGAGATACGTGTGGGCCACAGGACAGTCCACACAAATCTCAAAGGCCATGTCCAATTCAAAGTGCTTTGCAATCTTGCTGCCAGGGCAAGGGTGCATCTGCATGTACAATGGAAAAAGCGGATTGACTCATTTGATGTCGCACGAGGACAGTTCTGCTCGGTACGATTTTGGTTTTCAGTTTGTTCGCTCATTAAAAAATTGGCACATTTGCTGAGAATTTCTACTATCAGACATGTGACAGGAGCGTCTCGGAACACTGAGGAGCAGTTACCTCGACATGGTCAAAAAATTGCTAAAGTCTGGATCCAGTACGGTGAAGCTCGCAAAATAGGCAGCGATGTACATATCGTACCAAAGAAAAAAACAAGAAAATAAAGACGGGGTAGGGGGTGAGAATTGCCACCCCTGTCTTTTTAGTGCTCCTTTTTTATTCCCCATTTCAAGCATGAACCAAGTAGCCCAAAAACACTTCACTGAGACAAAAACAAAAGTTAGAGGATGCCTAAGCTTCACCTTTAATACTCGATCACTGTGTCGTCATTGCTGTAGTGTCAATGGGCAATATATTGCTCTAACAACAAACAGTGGAGGAAATGCTGGTAGGACAATAACAATACAGCAAAATACAATTATTAGAGACTATCTGTAAAGGAAATTTAGAGAAACGAAACACAATATTACACAATATTTGTGCAATTCACTAATTGTTAACATATTTTATAATTCCTTCTCACAGAACACTCATTAAAATTAGCGCCTTCTGTAATGCTTGAAAAGGTGGTTTTTATTTGAGTTTTCTTGTAACGGAATTATGTTATTGGTACATTCGAATTACAGTCCAAGCTATGATATGTGCATGCTTTAGTTAGGTAGTGGTGTACAACCTGACGAATTTTACTGCAAGAAGTTCAATATTGTTCGCTAATGCACCTGCACCATTGTGGAACTCTTGCCTGGTCAGGTGGCTTGGGAACCGGTGGCAGCTTGTGACGATTATTTGAAAAAACCATCATGAACAACGAAGGGAACACACAGAGGAGGAACATAGGGCGAGTGCCATCAATTGTCAGCTGTTAGTGCTTTTCCTGTGTTCTTTGTCTATTTGTTCCCATTGTTGTTCATGCTGTTTTTTTTTTGTTTTTTTTTTTTCAAATATGAAGAGTGTCAGTGTAGAGTGTCTACAATGGTGGTGATGATTGGAGAGCATATGTCGTCCCACAAGTCATGGAAGTCACTCCTATCAACGAATGAGTACCAAATCTAGGCAAACATAATCAACTGGGCCAAAAAAGTTGTGGCAAGCAATTGGCCACTACTTTTTGCACCACTGGTAAACTAATTTACTGACCTCGTTGTTCCATAAATAAACTCCTCTTTCTCTTGATCGCTTGCATATTCTACATACTGAAGTACTCAAATAAGCAGAATAGTGTGCAGACACATTTCTGCATCAGATAGATTTTGGCGAAACATGGTTTGGCTGTGCTTCCTATTCAAAGCTCCTCCTAACTAGAAGCTTTTTACGAAACCGACAAATAGGGCCATGGACCAGGCACGTTCTGAGGCATTGGCAGAGAAGACGTCCCTCCTGCAACGCATCGAGGAATTACAACTTGCCCTCGCCATGGCAGACCAGCGCAGCGAGCGGCGAGAGGAACATCTGCATGCCAGCATTCGTGAGCTGCAGCAGGTACCCGATTTTGTGATTGGTTCATTGTTCTTATTCTTTGTACAGCGATAGCCGAATGAGGCACTCCTTGTGAGACTAACATCAGTGGTAATTGGCTAAAAGCAATGCAGATCATTGCATGACCTTCCTCGAAGGTACAAGAGGAAAGCATGTTGCCATGGCAGCCATAGTATTTAAAACTAAGCTTTCTGTCATAATTTCAAAATTTTCATTCTTAGACAGACCACCATTATGACTCATGCCACAAGCATAAAGTCCTTGGGTGTTTTGTAATTACACCACTATCACTGTTTCATTACGTCTAAGAGCTCTTTCAAAGAGATATCTTGTGTGGTCCTCACTTCGTCTTGTCATACCTTTCTTGCTATGCACTTCATATCTATAAGGCCATAGAGTGTAGCGAGAAATGGAATGTTCAGTCCATGTTATTGCCACCAGGGATTTATACAACCCCCCCCCCCCCCCCCCCCCTGTAACACCCTTCCAAAGTTATTCCAACCATAGGTGTGCGTAGGGTTTTCCATAAAGGTGGGGGGGGTGTCAAAGGTTCTACTGAGGCCGTATCAGTCTAAATGTGGTACAGTGCAAAGTTATGCGGTAGAATTGGCACTCCCATTAGGTGAATAAAGCAGGCGGCTGCCCCCCTGTGCAGAAACTTATTTCAGCTCAGCAATAATTTCATACCCCCCCCCCCCCTCTTGTTCTGGTAACGACATGGTTAACACCGCCCCCAAAATCAAAATTCAGGACGAACTCGTGATTACTGCTTTCATCACCCTTATTGTGCCTCCTATAAGGGAATCAAGGACTGCTTCACCAAGTTTTCATATTGCTGTTGGAAGCTGATTTGCTGGATCGTTCTGGTGTACTGTTTCTCTTTCCTCTCAAAAGATGTTGATTTTATGCTCTCTTCTCCAGCAACTACAAGAGGCTGAAGCGCGGAACCAGGAAATAACACAGAATCTCTCATCTGGTAAGATGATGTGGTCGTGTCTCTTTCGTTTCACCCTTTTTTCCCCTGGGTTTCATATAACCAGCCATCGCATGCAGACAGATGATGAGTTTGAAAGAACATGGCACTGTGAACCCACGTCATGATGTCATATACTGTGTTCTTCCTTTTTGCATTTCACCCTTTGGCATGTTGTTCAGAATAGAGCACTATCAACATGTTCTTTACCAACATGTTTTCGCCACTAGCTTCCCTCTACAATGCCACATAATTTTCGCTGTGAATGTAGACGCTGGAGAATATTAATAACTTAGCCACTTTTAAGATGATTTTTCTGTGCTGATGTAATTGTAGCCTGTTCGGTCTCATTCTGGCAGGGTCTCGTAGCTCAGTTAATAGAGCATCAGACATGTTATCCAAAGGTTCTAGGTTCAGTCCCTGCTGATAGCAGCTGTGTTTTATCGTCTCCTTTAATTTCTTTCCATTCATATCATAATTACTACACTACAGCTAAAAGACTACAATCACATCCCCTATGCTTTCTTTGGCATCATATTCCATTGGATTCTTTAGGTTGTGTCTTGTCAGCCCTTGATCCATACCCTTCGTCTGTTTAGTAATGAGTATTTTTTCCCCTCTTGTCAAGTCATGGGTGTACTTCATTTCTTCCTTAATCACATTTTAGTGTTCCTTTGTCATCACCGTGCCCTGCATCATGAATAGCGATGCTTGTTTTTCCGCAGCGACAAGACCGCTCCTTCGACAGATCGAGAATCTCCAATCAACATTCAGCATGCAGTCTGCTTCCTGGGAGAGGGTGGAACGAAGTCTCACCGATCGCCTCAGTGAGTTTTCTCTGTCTTCTACTCTTTGCAATTCAGAACGAAGAGCACAGATGATGCTGTGAAGGGAAGCCTAATTCATGTAACTCTGACAACCATTCAGTCAACACGTGACGAACTACTCTTCTGAATCAGCTCTCTGTGTAATTTACTTTACGCTGTCTTTAGCACTGTTTATTCAAACATTAGTACGCACTAGTTCACATGCCCTGCCATGCCTTATAACATTTCTTTCTGCTTGTCTTTTCTTAAAATATATTCGTAACATGTTGCATCCTAGTTGCATTTACTGCATGTGCTGTTTATGCCACTGGGCCCATCATGTGAGTCATTTGCCATGCATACACCAACTGGTGTAAGCTGGTGTACTTACACCAGTTGTACACCAACTGGTATAAGTTGGTGTACTTACACCAGTTGTACACCAACCGGTGTAAGTTGGAGCCCTTTTGCAGACAAACAAAAAGTGCCGAAGGGTCAATCACAGTTGCTACAAACCTGCGCATCATCAGTGCATGAAAGCTTTTATACATCGCTAGATGTGACACCTTCTAGGGAGCCAGTAGCATCTATTTGGTTCTCATTCAAAAGAGAAAATGTTCAAGGTCATGATGCACGCTAGCAAGGCTTCTTGTTTCCTTTTCACCCCGGTCCGTGTAGACTCCAGCACGCTCGTTGCGACAAAAGGGGAGTGAACGTGTTTGGATCGTAGAATTCACTTTGAACTTGACGCTGTAACTCCGCTAATGCCTAACAGATTGGAAAAGTTCTTGCAGCAGGGGATTCATATGGCAATAATCTCCGTGATGTCACTCGAGGATAACTTAGTTGTTGCAGGGCCCCTTTAAGGAATTACACCATCTTAATCTTTTTTTTTTTTTTTCTTGCTTTCAGATGAGTCCCAGACACACGCGACCCTGCTGGCCGAGAGAGAGCGGGCCTTGAATGACAAGTGCGCTGACCTCCAAATGCGGCTAACAACACTTGAGGCACAAAATGTAGCGCTGCGACGGGAGAAACAGGAACTGGCTTCTGAATGTGAGTCGCTTAGGGAACAGCAGAGCAGCTTGGAAGAGTACGAGCACAGGTGGGTATTTCAGGAGGATTTCAATCCTTGCAAGAGCTTTTCTTTCTTTTGCTTTGATTGGTATCGGGAGCAATGACACTGGATTTTTGTGAGAGCATTACCTCACAGCCAACTTTGTATACTCTGTGTGTTCACATTGGTGTGAAATGCAGGAATACTCTCATGAGACAACCTCTTAGGCATTTGACTTTAAAGTTACGATAGTCAGGGGTCCACTACAAAGTTGTTAGCATTTCTTGGCTCCCCTGTTTCCCCACCTAGCCTAGAGCAATGCCAGTGTGCATGTACTGCATGCTTAAAGGGACACTAAAGGCAAATATTAAGTTAAGAAAGACTGAAAGATTAAGTCTGTGTGATAAACACTTTGCCATTCATGGTGAGTACAGAGCAGTTGTAAGTGAGAAAATGACGAAACTACGAAACTGGAGTGGCACTCTCTGTACTGTTCTGTAGGTACCTTTTTTTTAAAATGACGTCAACTCATCCATTTCGAGTACTCGATTACTGCTCCAGGTTAAAAATGAAGAAATGAATTAGATAAACTTCGACAATAAACGAACATGCAGTAGCCACAGTTGCTACATATTAGGGCCAGGGAACTCACTAAGTCATAGTTTCGGCGGTCGAGATCATGATGTGAAGTCAGCTTTTCAGTTTGGCTGATTTGAACTGAGCAGTGACGCTAGGGGCTTTAAGTGGCCATTTTCGGCACAATGCATTCATTTATTGGAATTCAGAAAGCGGTAATAGACTGTAACACAGGTAAAAAATCACTCTATCCAGGCTTAATATTTTCCCTTAGTGTGCCTTTAAATACAAGTGCACGAGTGGTCCATTGCTTCCACACCTTTAGAGAAGAGAGCTGGCTGAAGAGAGGACGCAAGTGTGATGGCTAAAACAACTACTCGGAAGCAGTGAGTGAGAGTAGGAAGCAGAAAACGTCTGCCAAAGCTTCCTATTGCTTTTTCAGTGAAAGAAAATTGTAACCTTTTATTGGGTGAATACCTGGCAGCGAATTTTTGTCCCTCAACACCAGTGCAATGGAGTAATGTGTGACAGAGTAAGCATAGCTAATGGTGCGTGAAGCGTTGCTCAAGTTCACTCATGAAGTTGGACCACCCTCCTCGTTTTAAATTTGATTAGTCGTCGTTGTTTATGGTTTGTCATGTACTAGTGACGTTTGAATCCTGTTAATTGTACAACATAACTTGGTGCGGATGTTCAGCTGCAGCAACATATATTCTTGTTGATCTTTAGGGAGAGCAACCTCAGGGCAATGAAAGCAAGACTTGAGCAGTCATTGAAGACACTAAGGGCTGAGAAGGTGAGCCATGCACAATCATGTGGTCGTTTGTTTTCTTACTCACTGTGACACTACTTGTAAGCTTGTGCATTTCAGAAGTTTGTACGTCACATCCCTCTAACTCCTTGCGAACTCACTGCGGGGTCTAACACTATTTGTCGGTGGCATGAAAAAAAAAAAGTTAACATGACAGTGCAAGTGCACCACAGTAAACATGCTAAATGCAATGTGCTGCTGCCAGCACTTACACTCCTTCCACATTACATTCATGGCAGTAGGTGCTGACCATGTATGACGCTGTAATTACATTGTGAACGCTTGGCTGTGCAAGCAGTTGCCTTATTGGACAACTACTAGTGGGTGACCTCTGTCAAAAAAGGTCAAGGCATTGAAAACTTTGTCTGGTTGAATAAGCTCATGTGTTTAAGCTTATGAACAGGATGTTCCACTTTTCCTAAGGTGAGCAGTGACAGACTGAGGTCAACGCTGCATCGACAACTTGTGTGCCATAATCACAGGGGCCCCTCTAAAAGGAATCTTTTGTGCAAGCAGTTGGACAACACAGGAAGAATGAAGTGGACAGAAAGAGCGAGACTTTTAACTGGTTTATTGCCTCTGATTGATGAAAAAAATAACCATTGTTCATGTACCCCCAAAAGGGTAATAAGAGGACAGGGTGAAGTGTGAACTGAAGCAGGAGGAGAAAAGGATATATATACACATGGTGGCCATCATGACATCAACACATGCCGCGCAGAAAATTGGCTTCCGCACTGCACAAAGAAACAGAGGTGTCACTCATGCAGCCATTGCCCAATTCTTCAATGTAGAACACTTCCGACAACACACGTCCCAGTTTGTCCGTGCTCTTGCCTAGAATTCGAACTTATTTTAATGCTGGCTCACAACCCAAACATGAACTGCAATGAGCAGGCATGTTATTTTCTTCTGCATGTTCCGCTATGCGCTTGCTCACACAGTGACCTGTCTGGCCCATGTAAGATCGCGAACACATTTGAGTGGAATTCGATAAACCACTCCTGTGGCACGGGGGCCATGGGAAATTATTATACTTGAAGAACATTCACAAAATATTTCAAAGTTGAAAACCAGTCCACATGTGGACTCCTGATGCATTGCACTGCCCTTGTAAGAAGCCCGTCAAGCAACAGCTCACGGTTGCTTTCGTGCTTGTTTTTCATTGTTTCCATTCTGTTGCCACATCTTTGCATTTTGCGACAGAGCTGAAAGAGCGCAATTTTATTTTTGGCACTTCACATGTGTGCAGGTGATGCTGAAGCTCTATTAATTTGGATTTCTATGCATTTTCACTGTTCCTTGATATTATGCCTGTTATACTTGGGGCACGAGCTGAAATGTCTTTTTTTTTCTCTCCCCCGACATAACCAATGTAATGTTCCTTCATATTGGCATGATAGCGCATGTGTACTATCTGCTTATTCAACCAGGATGCCTTGTCGGCACAGCTGAGTGTACTGCAAGAGGAACTCTCCAGCGAGCACAACAAAAATGCCCTGCTTCAGGAACAGCTCCGAGCTGAGGTCAGGGTGCACTTATTTCGGAAGTTTCTTGTTTGCCTTTTTAACTCCGTGCTGTTCTTGCAGTCAAGTCTCGTTTTATAATGAACTCAGTATGACACAAAAGTAACTTTGTTATATCCGATAATTTATTACAAATGTGTATTTGTAAGACTGTTTTAATGGCAATAATATTTTACACAGAATTCATTTTAACCGATAATTTGTTATGTCATGATCAAGCTGTTTTGCTGTACTTGCTAGCTGTGCCTCGATTTTAGCGAGCAAAGTTGTTGCTGTCCAGCTTACATGTCACTTGTATCCACTCAGAAGGATTGACCATGAAGTGGATGGGTTATTCTGAAATATAATACAACGAAAGGTTTAGTAATCCTATGGAATAAGTGCTATTGAAATAGAAAATTGTACATTAAGATGACAGCAACACTAACAAGAAGAATTAGTGATTGACTGTTCAGGGGCAGTACAATTTAACAGAGCACTTGCTTTGCTCGTGTAAAAAATACCCCAACAGTGGAGCAGACATTCCTTCATTTGAGCCCCTCAGTAAATGTGTCTGTCAAGGAAGGCTCTCAGCTTTTGCAGAATATGTTTATGGGCTGGTTCGTGATTGAGATTCATAATTAAAATTGGCACAGCACAACAGAACACAGACAAATACCACGCAGTCAGACACAGTGCTATGTGTGTTTACATGGTCCCTTCTCATCCATGTTCTTACGCACTGTACGAGTTTGTTTTTACAAGTAGTGCTCTCCTTTACGAACAAAGTGCACTGATGGTTCATGACACCTATGAGCACTTCAAACATGTTTGTTTCTATTGTTTCCAGCGGGAGAAGAGGCTTGACCATTCAAACACTCCGTCACCTACAGCATCGCACTATAGTTCTGTCAGTGATACCTTCAACTGCAACCCGGTGAGTCGGGATTCTGTTCCTCTTGTTTATACTTTTTAGCTATTATGATAGCGCAGGGCCAATTCTGTGCTTGAATCTCCTTACTTGACACAAATTGTGAAGAAACTTAGTCTTTGTCACTGATAAGTAAACATAGGCTTATTGTGTTAAAACGGGCCGATATTTCGGACGGTTCCTAGCTCTAAATTCGATAAATCAGACTACGGTTTAGTTGCAGCGTGACGTGCCAATTTTGGAGGCAAGTCACCTCGTCACTACGATCACCGCATCCTGTTCCGGCACCCCGCGCGTGGTTTGTGATTGCGAGTACGGCTGGTTGGCCGGTCGCGTCGGGTCCGCGGTTGCTCGATAGTGCTTTCACGTTCCGTCTTCAGTGTTTGTTTACCGTATTTACCCGCATAATTTGCGCCCTCGCATAATTTGCGCACCTCTGACATTTAGCCAGCAATAAAAAAAAAAAAAAAAATCCTCGTATATTTTGCGCTCGCCGTCCGGCCCGAACCAGCTCGCCAGCGAGCGCACGGCCAGACTTTGGACAGCCGCGCGGCTGCGCCCCTCGCCGCGCGGGCGAGCACGGTCATACGCAAAAGGGGCTGCGAGTGCGATGTTCCCTTTTCCGATTCTTTTCTCTGGAAGCCCCCAGAGCCCAGAGTACGGTTGCTAGAATAAAAGCACTCGAGTGGGGGCGACAAAAACGGCTGAAGCAGGGATCAAACGCGCCGGGCCCATCTCCGTCGCTCGGAGGCGATAACATCACCCCTATCGGATCGCCTGTCGTCGAAGCGGGGAGGAAACGCCCCGCCCGTCTTTAACGAGCACGAAAAGACGCAAAGGCGGGATGGGGGAGTGGGGAGTGTCGCTCGGCTGCCGAGCGATCGCATGGCTGCCGAGATAGCGCTGGCGCTATCTCTGCAGCCATCAGCGGGCAGTAAAATCAAAATAGCGATGCCCGGGCGGGTACGGCGTGCCAGGTTGCGACGCATCATGCGGGAACACACCCACAGTTGCGATGTAGCAGCGGAGTTTGCAATACATGGGACCCTATGGGAGCTTGCCGGGACCGATGAAAAACAACGTAACAGCCGGGAAAACGCAGCAGTGAGGAACGTAACAGCGGGGTTCCACTGTATACTTGGATGCATATCTTCCAGCTTCCGACCTATGCTGAAGGAGATGGCTCGTAGAAACAGCTGACTCCGGAGGAACTGGTGAAATTCATTGGACTGCTCATTTATATGGGCATTGTGCACGTCCCGTGCATTCACCAAAACTATGCCGAAAAGAAAAAAAAAACTACCGCAAGTGCTACAAGGAACGCAACGTTGAAAAAAAAAAGTTTTTTTATGAAAGGTGTGGTGCGCACCTGTGCTTCACCTCATGGCACGAGCGGTGAAGCAGTTTCCGGTGTGCAGTATTTTTTATCTGTGTGTAAAACCGGCTTATGTGGATTGTTTATTTTTCTTTTAGAATATTCCTGGATCATTTACCTTCGAAATGTATATTTTGAATTTTCTTTGTTCGTAATGTTTTTGTAGATATTGTGTTTTCTTTGTATTGTTTTTCTCAAATTCCTACAAAAATAGTAGAGTTAATGTTTTTTTTTAAGTTGTGTAATATTTTTTGTTCTTTTCAAACTTATGTTACTTATAAAGAGCATTTCATTACGCACAATTTGGTGTGCTGCAATGTAACCTAGAGCATTATTTGTACTAGTAAAAAAATTTTTCCGCAGACCTATAAAAAACGGCCATTTTCACGCGGTAACGAAAGAGTTAAGCCTGTTATACTTGTGGCACGAGCTGAAATGTTTTTTCTTTTCTCCCCCAACATAACCAATGTAATGTTCCTTCATATTGGCATGATAGCGCATGTGTACCATCTGCTTGTTCAACCAGGATGCCTTGTCGGCACAGCTGAGTGCACTGCAAGAGGAACTCTCCAGCGAGCACAACAAAAATGCCCTGCTTCAGGAACAGCTCCGAGCTGAGGTCAGGGTGCACTTATTTCGGAAGTTTCTTGTGTGCCTTTTTACTCCGTGCTGTTCTTGCAGTCAAGTCTCGTTTTATAATGAACTCAGTATGACACAAAAGTAACTTTGTTATATCCGATAATTTATTACAAATGTGTATTTGTAAGACTGTTTTAATGGCAATAATATTTTACACAGAATTCATTTTAACCGATAATTTGTTATGTCATGATCAAGCTGTTTTGCTGTACTTGCTAGCTGTGCCTCGATTTTAGCGAGCAAAGTTGTTGCTGTCCAGCTTACATGTCACTTGTATCCACTCAGAAGGATTGAACATGAAGTGGATGGGTTATTCTGAAATATAATACAACGAAAGGTTTAGTAATCATATGGAATAAGTGCTATTGAAATAGAAAATTGTACGTTAAGATGACAGCAACACTAACAAGAAGAATTAGTGATTGACTGTTCAGGGGCAGTACAATTTAACAGAGCACTTGCTTTGCTCGTGTAAAAAATACCCCAACAGTGGAGCAGACATTCCTTCATTTGAGCCCCTCAGTAGATGTGTCTGTCAAGGAAGGCTCTCAGCTTTTGCAGAATATGTTTATGGACTGGTTCGTGATTGAGATTCATAATTAAAATTGGCACAGCACAACAGAACACAGACAAATACCACGCAATCAGACACTGTGCTATGTGTGTTTACATGGTCCCTTCTCATCCATGTTCTGACGCACTGTACGAGTTTGTTTTTACAAGTAGTGCTCTCCTTTACGAACAAAGTGCACTGATGGTTCATGACACCTATGAGCACTTCAAACATGTTTGTTTCTATTGTTTCCAGCGGGAGAAGAGGCTTGACCATTCAAACACTCCGTCACCTACAGCATCGCACTATAGTTCTGTCAGTGATACCTTCAACTGCAACCCGGTGAGTCGGGATTCTGTTCCTCTTGTTTATACTTTTTAGCTATTATGATAGTGCAGGGCCAATTCTGTGCTTGAATCTCCTTACTTGACACAAATTGTGAAGAAACTTAGTCTTTGTCACTGATAAATAAACAATGTCTCGTTTCATTAAAAGCGCCTTGCAACACTTTTTGAATGTTACTCACTGGTTCATGCAGGGAACCATATTTTTGAGCCATATACCGTATTTACCCGCATAATTTGCACCCTCGCATAATTTGCGCACCCTGATATTTAGCCAGCTTTACAAAAAAAAAATTAAAAATCTGCATATTTTGCACTCCCCGCCCCGCCCTAGCCAGCTCGATGGCGCCGTGCGTGTGACAGACTTAGAACAGCCGTGCAGCCACGCCCCTCGCCGCGCAGGCGAGAGCAGTCGTGTGCAAAAGGGGCTGAGAGTGCGATGTCCCTTTTTCCGATTCTTTTCTCCGGAAGCCCCCAGAGCCCAAAGTACGGCCACTAGAATAAAACCATGCGAGTGGGGATGACGAAAACGGCTGAAGCAGACATCAAACGAGCCCGGCCTATCTCTGTCGCTCGGTGGGCGCATGCGATAACATCACCCCGATCGGGACACCTGCCGTTTATGCGGGGAGGAAACGCCCTGCCCATCTTTAACGAGCATGAAAATTTGCGAGAGAAGGGGGAGTGTCTCTCCGGTGCCGAGCGATCGCATGGCGGCCGAGATAGCGCTGGTGCGCACTGTCTCGGCAGCCATCAGCGGGTGGCTCATAAACCCTTCTGCGTGCTGTGCTCTCAACGCGAAGGGACTGCGAAAAGTGTTCATAGAGCAGCTGTATTCTCTTACACCAGTGTTTTGTAGTGTTACGTGAGATCGTATCGAAGAGAGTTACCGCGCTCATTGCATTATATTACACGTTATTTCGAATGTCTTAGAGAAATCTCCGCGTGATTTGCGCACCCCCTCTTCGGAGCTCTAAAATCGCGAAAAAAAGTGCGCAAATTGTGCGAGTAAATACGATAACAGGAATAATAATGTGGGAGCCAAATATTACATTGCTGGCGCATGCAGTGCTATAATATTTGGCTCATGTGTTCACAGAAGCCTCCACGACTGGTGAGCACCGTTACAGTGCAGTGTTACAGGGCGCTTTTAATCCTTGCCCTGGCTTATCTTAGTTTGCGATGATGGAGAGCATAGTCAGTGTCAGTCCTAATAATGTCTCAGAAAGGTTACAGTGCATAGAGATTGGAACCATGTGGTTAAAAAGGGACACAGTGCTCTTTCCTGTTTTTCTTTGCTCTGTCCTTACCTAAGTTACACTGTGATGTCCTTAAGATACTTTACCAACTTGCCTGCCAAGCTGTGTTGTTGAACTTACTTAAAAGCTTGCTCATGAATGCAGTCTGAAACTTGAAGCAGAAATGTGTTGGCACTGCTTCTGTTTCGAATGGACTTGGCAGGCACACAGGATGTCCATACAAGCCTCTCAAAAAGAAGCACCGATGTGCATTTTGAGATGCTGTGCCATTAACCTAAACGTGGAAATGCATCAGGGGGGGTGGAAAAGAATAAGGTTTTTGAATATTATGCAGATCTCAATGCAGGTTTCCTCTATGTGTGCCAAGATTTTTTTTGTCTGCCATTCCATTTCATGGTTACGACTGTTTTTCTACTATGGTCATTTTTAAATATGGCATCATAATTTCATAACTGAACAAAATGTGTGTAGTAATCTCTAACCACTTTGTCCATCATTATAACCAATTGTCATTATATCTGGCAATGGGAAAGTTGAGAAATCTGAATATTACCATTATAAGCCTTATCCATCATATCCAGTATTATGAATAGATTACACTGTAGTTTGCACTGAGAGTGTTATACAGTCAAACCTCATTAGTATAATGAAGTTGCGTCTGACATTAAATGACTTAATCACATGAACAAAATTTGTTGTAAACGTTTATTTGTAACACTGCAATAATGGCATGTATTTCTTGTATTGATGTATGACTGTAGAGCACTTGACAGCAATCAGTCAAGTGAAGCATTTTGACAACCTTGCGTACCATGACTTGACAACTCTAGTGCGGGCCGCGAATTTTGGCTTGTTAGCTTAATCAAGACTAATGGTGCCGCAAATCATGCAGCTGCCTGATGACCTGAGCGTGGCAAATAGCGCATTCAGCGTTGCGCCAGTGAATCGTCACAATTCCTTATATGAGAGTCTCCGCGGAATTGGCGGGAGCTCGCTCATCGAGTCCCTCCAGGCACAACTCAAGATGCGAGAGGGTGAAGTTGGTCAGTTGCAGGTACGGACGCCATCTGCATGCAGGCTCAGTTTGAGATTTGTCCCAAATCACTCACTTGAGCACGGTCATTCTTGCAGGCACAAATCAGCCAGCTGGAACGATGCAGGGAATCCTTATCACGTGAGCTGACGTTGCTGTCGGCCAAGCAAGAGCTTTGGGACCAGGAACACGAGGAGCTGCGGGAGCTCAGGGTTCGTTTCGAGGCAAGTGGACATTCAGCTCTATTCACTTTCATTCTCTTCGGTAGGAGGAGACTGGACAAAACGCTGCTAGCAACAGTTTGACAAAGGTTCTGCCCTCTATGATGACAGTACACTGGTGGCAGAAATGTGACAGCTTTATACTGTACATAAGAAAGTACAATATAAATGGTTGTAGAGGTGGATCTATGCAATGAGAGATGGCCGTGTCTTGGTCCGCAGTCACTCTGTCCTGACCGGCCAGACCAGGGCTGCTGCGCCCAGCAACACATCTAGCCAAGACTTGAGATGGTCTCACGCTATCCTGCACCATGCAAAACACACCGTGCACCCCTCACTGTTGTCCCTTCCTTTTCCGGTGTTCCGGCAATACCCCTGTATACGTTTTACATGTTTTGTCCAGTAAAAGCTCGACAATTCGACCCTAGTTATTCTGGAAAATTGGATAATTAGGATTTCTTCTATGGTGTCAGCAAGCATATACGTTGTTTATTGGTATGATATTTTTGTTAATTCAGCTATATTTGGCCACACCCCAGTTATTAGGGCAATTTTCAGAGCGTTGAATATGTGTAATCAGGGGTGGGGTGAAAAAGAATGAGGTTTTTGAATATCATACAGATCTCAATGCAGGTTTCCTCTATGTGTGCCAAGATTTTTTTTGTCTGCCATTCCATTTCATGGTTACGACTGTTTTTGTACTGTGGTCGTTTTTAAATATGGCATCATAATATCTGTAGGTAATCTCTAACCACTTCGTCCATCGTTATAACCAATTATCATTATATCTGGCAATGGGAAAGTTGAGTAATCTGAATATTACCATTATAAGCTATAGCCATCATATCCAGTATTATGAATAGATTGCACTGAGAGTGTTATACAGTCAAACCTCGTTAGTATAATGAAGTTGCGTCTGACACTAATCACATGAACAAAATTTGTTGTAAACGTATGTTTGTAACACTGCAATAATGGCATGTATTTGTTGTATTGATGTATGACTGTAGAGCACTTGACAGCAATCAGTCAAGTGAAGCATTTTGACAACCTTGCGTACCATGACTTGACAACTCTAGTGTGGGCCGCGAATTTTGGCTTGTTAGCTTAATCAAGACTAATGGTACCGCAAATCATGCAGCTGCCTGATGACCTGAGCGTGGCAAATAGCACATTCAGCGTTGCGCCAGTGAATCGTCACAATTCCTTGTATGAGAGTCTCCGCGGCATTGGCGGCAGCTCACTCATCGAGTCCCTCCAGGCACAACTCAAGATGCGGGAGGGTGAAGTTGGTCAGTTGCAGGTACGGACGCCATCTGCATGCAGGCTCAGTTTGGGATTTGTCCCAAATCACTCAACTGAGCGCGGTCATTCTTGCAGGCACAAATCAGCCAGCTGGAACGATGCAGGGAATCCTTATCACGCGAGCTGACGTTGCTATCGGCCAAGCAAGAGCTTTGGGACCAGGAACACGAGGAGCTGCGGGAGCTCAGGGTTCGTTTCGAGGCAAGTGGACATTCAGCTCTATTCACTTTCATTCTCTTCGGTAGGAGGAGACTGGACAAAACGCTGCTAGCAACAGCTTGACAAAGGTTCTGCCCTCTATGATGACAGTACACTGGTGGCAGAAATGTGACAGCTTTATACTGTACACAAGAAAGTACAATATAAATGGTTGTAGAGGTGAATGTATGCTGTGGGAGGTGGCCGTGTCTTGGTCCGCAGTCACTCTGTCCTGACCGGCTAGACCAGGGCTGCTGCGCCCAGCAACACATCTAGCCAAGACTTGAGATGGTCTCACGCTATCCTGCACCATGCATAACACACCGTGCACCCCTCACTGTTGTCCCTTCCTTTTCCGGTGTTCCAGCAATACCCCTGTATACGTTTCGCATGTTTTGTCCAGTAAAAGCTCGACAATTCGACCCTAGTTATTCTGGAAAATTGGATAATTAGGATTTCTTCTATGGTGTCAGCAAGCATATACGTTGTTTATTGGTATGATATTTTTGTTAATTCAGCTATATTTGGCTACACCCCAGTTAATTAGGACAATCCTCAGAGCGTCAAATATGTGCACAGCAGAAAAGCGAGAACTGGCATTAGAATTCAACTGAAACGGCACTTTGAGGGCCTGGGCTTGATTCCTGCCCAAACCGCAAATTTTTTTGGAGAATGAATGGGCCACAGAAGTGCCTTTGAGGAATTCACCATCAAATGGAGCTTTCTCTATGTTAAGGTATTATCAGTGATATCACCGTGATGTCACGACGTGACCTTGCGTTGTGACGTCGCCTCTTGGTCGCATGAGTATTACGGTACGACATACCTATGGGCATTCTTTGTTGAAATAGCATTCCTTTAACCATCTGTGGTGACCCTGCATTTTCGACAGGGTCATTGCAAACACTTTCAGAAAAACCCCCTATGAGACACATAAGCATTACAAATCAAAGCATCTACACTCCAGCCGTTTGAAAAGAGGATGTCAAGAAAGCTCCTAGAGCTACAAGAAATTCTTGGTGTTATTGATTGCAGGACTGTGAATCAGAAGTACAATACGCTGCTCCAGATGTACGGCGAAAAGGTTGAGGAAGCAGAAGAGCTCCGGCTTGACCTTGAAGACGTCAAGTCCATGTACAAAGCTCAGGTATCTTATTCACTTGGTCTCTGCTCAAGTTATACTATATCAACGTACAAACAGAGCATTCAAGTTGATTAAAGAAATGTACGCAGTGTAACCACTGACACTGCAAAGGGCCCTGCAACACTTTTTGAGCTTTGTCAGAAAATTTTGCCAATCAGTCATTGAGGCTCCTGTGAATATACATGAGCCAAATGTTATTGCACTGTACACGCCAACGAATTCACAGCTTGGTCTTCAAATGCAGCCAGAAATCGCCTATGTACTGCATACATTTTCTTTGGTTGTTGAACTCAAAATGGGGTTGTTTTTGTGACCACGAAATCGGCCAATGTTGGTTCTGCCTCAACAACATAGCTCTGCCTCAAGCTCCTTGTGACCTAATTACAATAGAACCTTGTATTTAACGAACCATATATAACGAATTATTGGATATAACGACGAAATCACAATTCCTCTTGAAATTTCCATAGATGACATGGATGTTGGCTATAACGAACTAATGGTTAAAACGAAGTAATTATGGCTCCCCCTTCAACTTTGTTATAACGAGGTTTTACTATAGTTGAAAGAAGATCAGGCAATTTCCAGTCGTATTTGAAACTAAAATGCAAATTCCCTTGTGCATGTAGTGCAGTAATATTTCACTCAGGCATTTACAGGAACCTCCGCGACTAATCAGCATTGTTTTTGACTATGTTTAGAGAATGTTGCAGGCCCCCTTAAAGCTTTGGGAATGCAGTAGAACCTCGTTATAGTGAACCCTGATATAACGAAGCAATCGCAATTCCCCTTGAAATTCCCATAGATGAAATTGATATTGGCTATAACGAACTAATAGTTATAATGAAGTAATTACAGCTCCCCCTTCAACTTCGTTATAACGAGGTTTTACTGTATATGGAGATGTGTGGGACTGAAAATTATGAAGTTAATATCACTCTTTAACAGGTTCCAGTAAAATCTTGATCACTTGGATGTTTTCATTTCAGATAAATGAGCTCATCAATGCCAAACAGTGAGTTCTCTTTGTCATCACGGGTTGCCACCGGAGGCACCAGCAGACACTCACCATCGCTGGCGAGGGCAAGCAGTGTCTCTATGCGTTCAGTCGTCCACTTGGGAGTATTAAAAATAGCAGAGGTAGAGGCTGGGTGCAAGATGTGTATATAAAGATGATGCGCATACCAGCGTTGTGTTTGTATAGTGCCGGAAAAGGTACTGTGGGTATCAAAGGAACTTGGGGAAGTCTCAAGCTTTTTTTTTTTTCTTTTTCTGGAAAATAAAGATGTTTTACCTGCGGTTGTTACAAACAGTGCTCTTATGGTGTTATTTTCTACATGCCAGTTATGACTGCTAATTATTACCACTATTCCTTGTACTAAGTGAAGTAAGCTTGTTTGCATACTGTGACCAGTTTCTAGGCATAAAATGAGTGCAGTTACCAGAAAAACAGGCTACTAGAACTGTCTCTGAATGATACTAGAAAAAAATCTATGCAAGTTCAAAGAACACCAAGTGATCGAAATTTCCTGAGCCCACTACTATTACATGCCTTAAAATCATGTTTTTGGCTTGTAGAACCCGAGCATTTATGTATTTGTTTATTTCTAATACTTTAAAGGCCCTTGAACAAAGGCCTTTAGTACGTAAGGGGTGGTCATAGCTTAGCACATCAGCTCTTTGATGATATGTTTAAAGATGGTTGGGTTAAATTGAAGCACCACATTATTTTTATATTAGAAATAAAACTGCAGCTGATCCAATGCACCTTGTTGGAATCTATGCAGAACGCAGCTTCTTTGCACCTTCATCTTTTTCTCTACATTCAGGTCTGCACAGCCTGACATCTGCTCATAACTCTGGTGTCTATGAACTCCATAGTCTGTCACCACAGAGGTTTTCTTGTCTGTGGCAGTGATTGCGCTAGATTGGCAGTGGCTAGATTACGCTATCAGAGTGATAGTGACCGCGATGCATGATAGTGAACATGAAGAGAGCAACTGCAAAGGAAAGAAAAGCCTTGAATTGCACAGAAAGGAAAAGTGGACAGACTCTCCACCCGTGTCCCAGCTCAACTGCTTAACCAGTCTTCGGGATAAGTCAGTGAAGCTGCTCCATCTTTCTTATTTTTGTAATTATTTTATGATTAGTTTTTGTTACTGTCTTATTATTATCAATTTAATTATAGGCCGATCAGTATCATCAATAACTGCTCAATTGTTATTAACTTTGGCTTTCAATAACCATCTCCCTTTTGGCCTTCCTAGGGTCTCGCGATATTTCTTGTGCCGTATTATGACCATTTGTGTCGGCACCAACGTCTTGATGTTACCACTGTGTCGCGGTTGTGCCTTAGCATGGAATGAAAATGTCTCGCTTTATTAACACCTAACCTAACCTAACCAAGGTCGCATTCTATAAAACGATTCCGCCTTTGCAAGAAGACACACATTCGGGGATGTAGCCATAGTTGTCGCTGCCTCCAGAATTGGCACATAGCCATGAGAAAGGTTGGCCACACTGTAGTGAATAATATATGCGAATGACAAAAATTTACACAACTAATTCTATGGTGTTGCATGCCATATAAGCATGGGGACATGCCTGGGTGTGATACTCTCGCTAATTTGGCTATATTTGGCAGCACCCTAGTTAATTAGGACAATCCTCAGGGTGTTGCAGGTGTGCACAGCAGAAAAGTGAGAATGACACTAGAATTCAACTGAAATGGCGCTTTAAGGGCCTGGGCTTGATTCTTACCCAAACCTTTACGTCTACCACAAATCTACCATGGAATACTTAACACTTGTCATCGTGTTCTCACCTTGTCCTTATGTGTGTGTGGTGCACTAGATACAAACATGGAATACCAACATACCCAGCTTCATTATAGTATACAGTGAGACATTTTCATTCCATGCCAAGGCACAACCCCAACACAGTGGTAACATCAAGCACAGAAGCGCTGACACAGTGCACTTTGCTCGACACTGTCGGTTGGATTGTTATTCCTGCTTGATTGTCTGCGAGGAAGCCAGTGTATTTGGAGCTACACTAACGTGGTTTGGGCAATGACCATGCTCGTCGATGAGGGCCGCTTTTACCCTCTTAAAAGGGAAACTCCGGTTTTCTAGCAGTGAAGCTGCCTAAGCTAACCTTAAAACTCTATCATGCCACTTTTAACAGCAGAGCTGTTTAAGCCGTAGCTGCTTTAGCCATAGTTTGTCAGGCATCATGCCTTCGCGACATTGCGTTGCGTGATTTTGACGGACACCTGTCACGTGACATTGCGTTACGTGACTGTGGAGGGAACATGTCACGTGACATTGCATTACATGTTTTGGCGGGAACATGTGACGCGACATTGCGTTGCGCGATTTTGACGGACACCTGTCACGTGACATTGCGTTACGTGACTGTGGAGGGAACATGTCACATGACATTGCATTACGTGTTTTGGCGGGAACATGTGACGCGACATTGCGTTGCGCGATTTTGACGGACACCTGTCACGTGACATTGCGTTACGTGACTGCGGAGGGAACATGTCACGTGACATTGCATTACGTGTTTTGGCGGGAACATGTGACGTGACATTGCGTTGCGCGATTTTGACGGACACCTGTCACGTGACATTGCGTTACGTGACTGTGGAGGGAACATGTCACGTGACATTGCGTTACGGGACCTTCGAGAGAGCATGTCGTGACGTTCCGTAACGCGATTTGGGCAAGAACATGTCGCATGACATTTCGTCACGTGACTTTGGCTGATCACGTGAAATGTTCCCGCCAAAATCATTTAACACGATGTCACGTGGTATGTTACCGCCCCCCCCCCCCCCAAAAAAAATATGACTTTATTCTCAACAAAACTATCGGCCGGCTTCGCTATTTATTATCTAGCCTTGCGCGACCATGCAGAAGCTGCAGCACGTACTTCTTATCATCCACGTCGTTGTTTTCCAAAGGCAGGGTGGCCGAAGTTGCTAAGAAACCTACCAATAATTAAATGCGAGGCGTTTCTCGGTGAAACTGAACAACCTTGAGCGGGTCTGGCTTTCTGTCCGTAGCCGCCTACATCTCTGTGCTCTTCACCCAACTACCACGCCCACCCTAGACCATGCAGCAAGAAAGTTTTGTTTCTTTGTAGTAAACTTCCTTGTAGTATACCACGTTTTGCTTTCTTGTTTTTTCGGAGGGCTACATTAAGCAATACTTAAGTAGGAACGCACAATGTATGAGATGTGCTTTTGGTATGTCACCAATTAAAACTTGTACTTTGATTCAATAGCGCACAGGCACCGGTAATATTTTACTCATTTTAATTGTTCATAATTAACTTATGTCACTTCCGTGCACAATTCCGTGATTGAAACGCTGAGACTTACCGACTTTTGTCCATGCTTCTGGAGCACAGCAGGACTCGGGAACAGCAGATGCTCCGCAGTTCCGAAGGCATAAACACACTAAGTGCACAAACACGGCGCCATTTTGGAAAGGTTGCATGACGACGACTTCGTTTGTTTCTGTGATCGGCTGGCGGAATAAAACACCGGGGCGCGCGGTCATTGGCCCTTGTTGCCAACTGCTTTTTTCTTTAAGGTGTATCCTACTATAGGATGATGGTAATAGTGGTTCTGGTGAGGAAAGGACGCTAATTTCTGCAGCCCATGTCGGGAGCACGGCTAAGCGTCCATGGTGTAAGGGAAAGAGATTGAATAAGAAAAAAGAAAGCGCAGAGGCGAAAATGCCAGAGGCCCATGTACTGTGCGATGTCGGTGCACGTTAAAGAACCCCTGGTGGTCAAAATTTCCGGAGACTTCCACTACGGCTTTTCTCTCCTTTCTATCTCTTTCACTCCCTTTCTTCTACTACCCCCACTGGCGCTAAGCCGTGCTTCCGACATGGGCTGCAGAAATGAGCGTCTTTACCTTAACCGAACCACAATCGGCATCATGTGATTGCGCTGGGCTCGGCAAGCCAACCTCCTCTGAGACGCCTAGTGCGCGGTTCCTCTCGGGTATAGTGCCTTGAAAAAAATGTATTTCTAGGCACTATATCTCGGGTGGGAATAGGCCGCACATAGTTTCCCGACCACTCGCGGTTGTTTGGACGCGGTAACCTTGGCGTTTGACCGTGCATTAATCTACCGCTTGCCTACCACGTGACCGGGGCCCATTTCCCATGATACCCTCCTTTAAATTTATGACTAGATTTCAAGATTGTCACGTGATGCCCTCCCCCAGCTTGTTTTCCCCCTTCGTGACATAGCGAACGGAAATAAAAGAAAGTGCCCATATGTTACCATCTCGTTATAAGATTCCATAGTGCACCATGTTGCGGCGCCTCAACATCGTGAATTCGATCCCTCCCCCCGCCCCCCTACTGTTTGCCTTATCGAGAAAACACTCAGGGGGGAGTGTTTGTGGACATGTACCTCGGCACTCCAACCGACCGGTCGCTAGGGGTTAAGTCGTTGCAAGAATTCTCAGCGCCTTCGTAGAGCGTGCGCTTTCAGTGTCCTGTACATAAAAGGAGCCGAGAGGCGATGTGAGAGGAGCACTGAATGAATTTATTCCAAGCATATATCTAAAATTCTGAAACAATTGTCACTTGTAAAATGAGTGAGCTTACGCGCGAACAAAACAATGACTCATTATGAAAAGCTGTCGTACGAACACTCACATGAAGGAAAATAGCACGACACGTATAGATGGACTTGCAACTCAGTCCATAGTCAATGCTGTAGTGCTGTAGGCACTTACGAGGTCTCATGCTCTTAATTCGCTGCTCGTGCGATAGCTCTTTACAATGGAACAAGTACGAACTCTGTTATAGTCCCATGTAATGCCGACATAGAGTCACCGGGACAGCACTGATGCAAGTACACAAAAACACCCTCAACGAATCGTTGACATTGGTACGATAATACGGCTGTTGCATCGTGTGGAAAATACGCCACCGTTATTTTTAAAGACAGTATTACGAGGGTGTTTAAACTCCCATCAGTGCAGCAGCGAATATGCACGCGTACATGGACAAGCTAAATGAAACAAGCAGAGACCATGGTTATGTCTCGTTGTCTATGAATACTAGGCTTCCAATTGCTAAAATCATCGCTGCAATAAAAGAAAGTGTAATAATTGCTTTCAAGCATCGTCTACGGCGTTTCGAATCGTTCTTCTTGCGTCGGCCTCTTCGACGGTCAACAGTTCCTGGATTCTTTCGGTAAGCGCAGCACTGCCGTATATGCGCAGCAAAGCGTCTGCAGTACGCGGTGTGTACTCTTGTCCGGTCACGAAGTGCGCGGCGCACGTCACCAATCCCAAGTTGCGTCCTACGGCGAATTCGATGACGAATCTTTCCCCTTCACCGTCGTCGAATTTGGGAACGTACAAACGCGTCAAGGTGTTGCTCGTCATCAAGTGTTGAGCGACACACCGGGCGAACTCTTGGTTTTCCGACTTGGACGAGAAGGAGAACTTGGACAGCGTGCGGTTCTTCAAAACGGCGTCTGCGATGAACCGCCAATTCGCTTCGCCGAAACGAAACCTGCGCAGTTGTATTACCGCGACACACTCGTTGGCGAAGATCGCCTCCAAGAGAGCGCTGTGGGACCGGCCATCGACTGGGATGCACCCGCTCAAGTCGGGGTTGCCACAGCCAACCAGGTCGACTCCACGCAATGCGGCAGACTGACTCAAGTACCTCTGCAGCGTGCGCATCGTGGGGACGTCTCGAAGAAATCGCCGCATGAGCAACAGTCGAAGCTCGGTCACGTGATAACAGGTACATACCAAACGGACCGCGTCGCGAAATGAGCGTGCGCTGCTGTTACCATCGTTACTGACGATGACCTGTCTGAGCTCTTCCGGGAAGTCCTCAAGCGCGCCGAGGACTGCCCGGTCGATGGTGTACTCGCCTCGGACACGGACACGCCCACTCATTCCGGTGTCGAGAATGGCTTGGCAGACCTCGGGAAAATACTCCGGCTCTATGCCGGTGACCGCGACCGTCCTGAGGTACTGTACGCCCGCGGCGGCGCTAAAGAGCAACTCGCAGTCACGCGCGGTGAAACCCTCGAAATTGAGCGATAGCGACGCCATGTTGCCCCAGCGGCCCTTGCGGAGACCCTCGGCCAGGGCACGGGCGTGTCTCGAGAGCGCGGACCCCATGTTAAGTCCTCTTTTCCAGTAGCAGCCGCTGATGTCGAGGTGTCTCAAGGAGCCGTCCGTTTGCCCCAAGAGTCCGCTTAGCACGTACGCGCTGGGGTTGTCCAATTCGAAGTCGACGAGTTCCAGTCTCGTGATACCACGACCCACGACGATCGGCGCGGCGATTCGCATCAGGTTTCGGCACAGCTTCGCCCGATCGCAATTCGTGCCCCGGACGCGGAGAGTGCGCAGATATTCGCTTCTGGTGAGGTAGCGAGAGAACAAGGAGCCTCCTTTGTCGTGCGGCGCGTGGCATATGTCGACGTGCACGGACAAGTCCGAAACTGTGCGGTTGCGTAACAACCCCGACACTAGGTCTTCGGCTTGCTCGTCTTCGAGAGTGAGTCCGTCTATGGTGAGCGTGCGCAGACTCGTAGTGTCCACGAGGAGACGGCAGATGGCGTCGACCAGGCTCGTAGGCGGCGTGCCAACGTCCGAGACGACCAGCTCTCGCAGGTGCGTCATCCTGGCGGTAGCTGCGAACACGTCCTGCTGGATGAACCTGCAACAGAGTCGTGGAATGATGATGTATAATGGACCCTGGGCCTCCGTAAAGCTGGTTGAGACAGCGTTTTGCCCAGGTGTCCCTCCAGTTCCTTTTGTTTCTGGTAATAAAATTGATCGATTGATTGATTTCCAGAGAAAGCGCGCGTGGGAAGTCCATGCTATATGGCCTCCTATAGGCTGCTGCAAAATGCCACATTTAGCAGATGCAAGCGTGCTTAATTGTGTGAGTATACACAAATGGGCCCCCATACGCAGAAGGCAATTAAGTGTCTCGCGCACGGCAGTCACACGAGCGAGTGCACTTACGCTCACAGAATGCGCTGCTACACGGGAACAAAAGCGCGCTTTTGAAGTGACAGTAATGGCAACGGGCGAGTCAATATATACGCATTACGTACTATCGGCATCAAATGAAACGCCGAACAGCGGAGCGCGTGTTTCAAGCATTAGAAACAGTATAGTGTTCGCCGTCCAGTCATCACCATTGACAGGCGTGCACATCCGGTTTGGCAGCACTGCGCGATCCCCCTATAGTGCGTTATCAAATAGCACAACTGGAACACAAGCAGAAATACTGCGCTATAGGGGGATCGCGCAGTGCTGCCACACCGGATGTGCGGGCCTGTCTATATCGATGACTGGTGGACGGCGCGCACTATGCCATTGATAAGGCTTGTGCCACGCGCTCCGCTGTTCGCGTTTCATTTGATGCCGATAGTACCTGCCAAGTAACTGATAACGCATTTCTGATATGAAAACATGGCGGGGATAACGGCGTCAAGCCTACACAAGAGCTGAGCACCTGCTGCGATTTTGGGTCCGATCCGACGTCCGCTCCCACACGGTGACGAGCGATCAGTGCGTAGGCTCCGCCCACATCCAACGCTCGAGATACACGTTCGCAAGGCCTCGTATCCTTGTCATTATGCAGAAAACAAAGGACGTTTCACTGCGCTGATTCGTTCCACGAGGTAATTAAAGAACACCCTCGCGAGCGAGAAGCGCATGAGACAGCCCAACGTAGGCGACTGGCTCCGAGAGTAGGCCTAGCTTGGCCGACGCCGTTCACAATTTACCGCGAACTTGTCACAGAGTGCTTTTTTTTTTTGCCAACACGATTAACATTGTGCTAATATGTCGCGATTTAACACTTCATATGAGTTTTTCCATTTGTGGGGTTTAACGTCCCAAATCCAGCTCTGATTATGAGAGACGCCGTAGCGGAGGTCTCCGGAAATTTCGACCACCTGGGGTTCTTTAACGTGCAGTGACATCGCACATCACACGGGCCTCAACATTTCGCCTCCATCGAAATGCAGGAGCCACGACCGGGATTCAATCCCGCGACCTTCGGATCTGCAGCCGAGTGCCATAACCACTAGACCAACGCTAAATGTGCGAACGTGTTCCAGCAGGAAGACAAGCGACTAAATCGACGGGTGTACCTGTATTCATCGAAGAAAGTGTGCAGCGTCAGCGTCCGCAGTCTCGTGTTCTTCAGAAGCGCATGGACGATGCGCACCCTGAACTCGCCGAGCCCGCTTCCTTCGAAGAGGGTCTCGTCCAGCTCGACGCTCACGAGGCACCGGTGGCAGGTCAGCAGTGCGAAGAACAGGCGCCGCGCAACGGCGCTACGCTGCACTTGCTGCTGACCCTTGCCTGCGTGATCCACTCGAACCAGGGATAGCTCTCCGGGTGCCGTGAGCTCGCGCAGCTGAAGCCCGACGTGCCATAGGACGCGGTTGCAGAGGGCCATCCGCTGAAGGATAGGACAGTAGGCCGCCGTGTCGTCTTCCGCGTCATCGCTTGTCGGCTGTTCTGGAGCACACTGTTCCAGTTCGTGGAGTGCCTGCTTGGACATTACGTGGCGAGCGCTGGGCGCTGAAGAAACTGCGATCCGGAGTGGCGATCGAGGTATACCGACAACGCCTGCACTTATACACGCGCCCCTTCATGCTTCCAACCGGAAGGCTTGTGGCAATGAACTTCCGCTCGCAGCGTTCATCACCGCGTGTTCGATTACGCGATAGCGTATCGCGATTTTGTTCATAAACTGACGGCCTCGAGTGACTTCTTAGGAACGAACTGTAGGACGGCGTGCAATGACGTCATGGCAACGATCATGTTTCGGTATCGTCATGGTGTAAGGCTGCGTTCTTGGTGTTGCGTGAATGTTAATTACTATACACCGCAATCGGGTTCTCTCGTTTGCTGCGGCCAGTCGGGGGTCCAATAACGTTCAGGTTGCTTACCTAATGAAGTGCACTATCCGTAGCGGTAAATATTTCAAGTGGTCATCGCGCGCTATCGGTACGCCTTTGCGTGCACCGGACATTCTAAAACTAAAATTAGGGAATTTTAGCCTGTTCGGTCGTACCGGATACCGGAGAGCCTATGGCGTTGTTTGTCGCAGCAAAGCGGCGGCAGCTGTGGGCGGTAAACAGAACGAGCGAACCCACGCAGTATATGTCCTCCGAGATTCTGGCAGCCACTTGTTAAGCCTACAGACTCGATATTGAGTGTGGCTCTCAGAAACGGTGTAGAATAGTAACGGATACTTTACTGTCGAAGCTTCATGGTACAAAAAACTAAAGCAAATATAACCATCAGTTCGTAACTTGGGGGCTACAGAGCGTGCGACGACCACTTGAAAAAATTCGAAGCGGACGGCATACGCTTTCTTTTGTCGGCCGTGTTTTCTCATGATATGTTTACACCCAGTATCCCGCTCTACGCACGCTAAATTTCCATATATTGTGTCGTTTGCGGTTGGGCGTCACATTCACCAAGTCTTCTTTCAAAATCGAAATGGCCGAAAGCGCCTTTTCCAGAGACTGAGCTGTGGGGTAAACTATCAAGCACCTCCTGTGTCACTGGTTAAAATTTAAAAGTGAACTCCGCGCAGCGCTACAATAGCTGAACGACAACGCTTTCACCGTTGCAAAGAGCTTAGGTCCATGGCGCTGTGCATCTCAGCTAAGACAAGCAACGAAAGCGTTGCAGCAGGCTTCCGCTGCTGGACTCATTAGCCGTTTCCTAGAACGGACAAGGACATGTCGGCGATGCTACAATGTCTTTATTGATGTTTTTTTTTTCGCTTCTCAAACTTTTCCTCCCTTTCCCCCATTGCCAGTGTGCCTACCGGGCTCAGCCCAGGCTAACTTCCCTGCCTTTCCTGTGTCCCTCCTTCCTCCTCTCCTTCGTGATACACAGCAGGCTTCCGTGCGCGTACTGCTACTCGATCTCATTATCCTCTTGCGGGCCGCCATCTTGGTTAGGGTGCCTCGATCCGGGTTACCTTGCACAAGGTGGCGACACGTTCGAAAGCACCGCCATATTGTGTAGCTAGGGGTAGGCCATAGGGGCTATACATGGCTCATACAGATCAAATTTAATGTCCGAGCTTGCCGAATCTATCAAAGGGGTCATGAAAAGAATTTGGAGAAGCCCGGTTGTACTTTTCACTGCTTCAATACGCATTCGACAAGCCGATTCCCAAATATTCAGTGCACATTTAATAACGCTCGTTTGAAACCCCAGCGTTCTTGCGCTCCGAAAACGACTATGCGACACTACCGGCCGGCGTGGTACTATTCGGTGACGCTGCAGTAAGATATTTTTAAGTTCAAAGGCATAGTGAACTCGCGTTTGCTCTAACAAAATCGATTCACTTGAAAGCTAGAAAGAAAGAAAATACTATGAAACCGTGCAATGCCGCCATTTGGAAGAAAAGCTGCAGCAGGGTTTGTTTTTTCCGTGGCCTCCGAGAGCGCGCCAATCTCGGAGGCATGGCGGCTACTAACATGACGTCATCTGCAGAGTTGAGGGGAACGCGCGCGGTGAAACCGAAACCGCGTTTTTTATCGCTCTAAATCAACGCACACAGTACAACGGAACAATGCATATTATTGATTGGAGGGTCAGGATCCCGAATGCGCACTTAGTAAAAAATGTTCAGAAAACGTTTCACGACCCCTTCAAAGCTCGCTATTTCCAGTTCTGCACGTCCGGTCTACTGTCATGTTTACATTTCACCTCAAAAGCGCTGGCGCCCGCGTTCAACTACATCGACCCAATGTGGCGGCGACACAGACAAGGGGTGTAATTAGTGTAACACCTTGTTACGGGAGGCGGTGCTGGCATCAAGGCACCCTAATCTTGGTTTAATTCGCGCGCCGCGTATGGGCCTCGACACGGCCAATATTAATGAGACAACGTTAAAGGGCAACTCCGGCTGTTTTTCAGCGTCCACGGATCTCAATGAAATTTTCAATATAAGTTCTCCTCGGTAACTGTAATAATATATTCCAAGCCAGGCGCGTTGCAAGTCATTTAGGCTTCCTGAAAATGAATTTCAAAATGTTTAGCCGATTATCAAGCGGGCCACCAGATGTTTTTGACGTCATTACCTTGGACGCTGCCTAGCAGCTGGACGGTCAAGATCAAAACGCTGATAGTTTAGCTCTCAAATCATCAAGTCCAGAAAACGTGGCATAACTCAATATACCAACGGATGACATCGCTGCTTTCATTTTTCGGGCACCAGCTCCATATTTCCGATGGCGGGGAGGCTGTGACGTCATCGCATACTCTGCACGAAGCGTCTACCCGTTTCGGTATCGGTTCGAACACACCGTTCAGTCGGTTATTTAAAATTATTGGTCAGTTTCTGAGCAAACTGGACCACCTTGACCGCTACAGGACGATCATCACCACTGGAAAACAACGATATCAGAACACGGTGAATGAATGAAATAAACGGTTATTTTCGAGACAGTGTTCTGAGCGTGCAAGCTCGGGGCCACTCTTGGTGGGAGGGTCCCTTATTCTAGGAACCCTCTGTCCGCAATCGCATCCCGGGCTCTGGTGACGAGCCGTCGTGAAAAAAATTCCAGCTGAAAACGACGCAAGCACAAAGAAGGAATGCACAGGACAGAGCTGGACTTACAACTGAAGTTTATTTGAAAATTTTTTTCTCTCGGCGTGTTATCGGTTGTCCTACAATATCTGGTGCTTGCGCATGTGCGGTGGAGTTTCACTAGAGAAAAAATTTTCAAATAAACTTCAGTTGTAAGTCCAGCTCTGTCCTGTGCATTCCTTCTTCTTTGTGCTTGCGTCATTTTCAGCTGGAATTTTTTTTCACGCCATGAACCAACACGCCCAACAAGCTACCCTACTTGACGAGCCGTCGTTGGTCGTCCAAGTCCCGGGTGGAGATTCTGGCCTCCCACGTCGGAACATGTGAAAAAAAAAAGAAAGAAAACAGCTGGAGTTGCCCTTTAAGCGTCCTCCAACTTTCAGATGACTTTACGCGGAAATTGGCATCGTCGAAAAATGTCTTTTACTCCTTCAAAGCTCCAACGACGTCGGCGATCTTGAGGAAGGAGCGGATGTGAATCCAGCAGTACTCGTCCATGTTCGCAATCTGGACGCCTGCAGCCTTGGCGCATTCCACTTTTGCCTTGACGACGCCGGCCAGCCTCATGTACTCGTCGATGTCGCAGGTTCGCACGCGCTTCATCGCGCTAGCGATCTTGGCTTTGGCCTGAGCGGTGCCAACCCTTGCTCGGCGGCGCACCTCGTTCACGAGCCACGGGTGGTCGTGCACCACCTCGAGCACCTTTGCCCCGTCGTCGCACTCACTGCCCAACACGTAGCGAGCCGCCGCCGAGACGTAGCTCCTGTTTCTTGCTGGGATTTTCTGGAAATGCATGTCGAGCAACAAAGAAATGTGAAGGTGCGGACATATATTGAATACATTTTTCGGCTTCACTGGCCGAACATGATAAAAGATGTTAGCAGTCTATTATTTACTAGATACAGTAAAACCTCGTTATAACAAAGTTGATGGGGGAGCCGTAATTACTTCGTTATAGCCATTAGTTCGTTATAGCCAATATTCATGTCACCTATGGGAATTTCATGGGGAATTGCGATTGCTTCGTTATATCCAATAGTTCGTTATAACGAGGTTTTACTGTATCGCTGTTTTTCAAAAAGGAGACATAGCTGGGTAGTGAGTGTACAAATAACACCATAGAGACCTTTTCAAAGGAGGCATGGAGCGCCGCCATATTGGGCTGCGCACAGCAGTAAAGAGGCTCGTGTCGTCTGTTTCGTTCCCTTTATATTCGTGTGTGTGCGCTCTTTGATAATGAAGACCTACCAAGTCACCAAAAGTGCCACTACAAATCCTCGGCAGTGTTTCTTTTATTTATTATTCTCGGGGGCAGGGGGAGGGGGGTCACGCATATTTCGCACAGTCCAGCGGGCGCTATGGCGGCGCCCACGGTGCCTTCTGTGGAAAAGTGTGCAGCATGCAAGCTGCATTTGCTGAGAATTCTGGGCGCCTTGTACGAACAAACAGTAACGAGCTGTTAAGTATAAAACGATATTGTGCGATGTTCTGCAGAACCTGTTGTGAGAACCGTTTGTATTGCATATATTTACATGCGACTGAAAGGCCGGCTCCGGCGATTTTTTTATCGTGTCAAGGTAATGGCGAATCTATGTTCCTGAACCCCCCCCCTCTCCCGCTCCTGATAGCGCAAATACTCAGAAGATGCGAAAAATATTTTTAATAAGAAAGTGCAAATCCGAAAGCAGACCGAGCAGTGCTGTCCTCTCGTGACGTCAATGAGCCAATCCGCCTTTAGCGAGGTACAACCGCGCATGCGCCCTTCCCCTGGCGGTAAAGTCGCGAAGTAGCGGCATGGCCTTCGAGATTTGCGCGCGCGGGCATGCGGCGACGCAATGGCGGGATAGCACTTGAAAACGTCTGAAACGTCACTACTATACCTACCGCCACCGTTCTTCACCGAGCAATTCAGGTAAGTCCACGACACAGCTTGCGCAACCTGCAAGATATTCTGCGAACTTCGCGCGACGACGTAGACGAGGCGGCGGCATTATTATCAGTGGTTGTTTATTAGGAGAAATGTGTACAAAAAGGTGGAAGGAAAAGGAAAGTAATTACTCGAGACCGCAGTAACTGCCTAGCTCATTAGCAGAAACCTGAACCGCGGTCTCCAATAAGTGAAGCGGGAAAGGAGGGGGGGGGGAGGTGGAGTTAAAGGATAACAAGAGGGAGAGAGCGAGATAGCGGAGAGGAGCTATTTACATATTCGCTTCCGATGCGGCCTCCTCGAGCGACTTGTCACCCGGCGCCGGACACCGACACTGCTGTGACACAGAGAGCAGCCAGCTGGCGAGGCCTGTGACAGCCGGTGACCGCCCTGCCTTTCGCACAGCTGTGGTTCGACTGTCGGCGAGTAAAGAGAGAACGGCGACTCTACGTCAGCGGGCCGTTCAAGGCGGGCGGTTTGAATAGTTCTAACGGCATTCTGTCCACTAAAATACGATTTCCGTTCAAACTAGTCGTTTTCTTGGCGCAAAACGAGCACTGCGACGTTTCTTGAATAGTACTTCAACAGTGCACGTTGCCTTTAGTAGGGCGTTTTAGCAGCGCCGGCTTACCGTACGGTAATACCGTACCGTCATGGTCGGCACGCGGCTATTTTAGTCAGAAAGAGCTGCACTATTTGCTCGGCGAGTACGGAAACGTCGTCAGGTGATAAAACTTGCTGGTAAAGCCCTCAGAAGCTCAATTTTCTACGTGCCAACCACAACGGTACGGCATTACCGTACTTGCCGTACGGTAAGCCGCCGCTGCTAAAGCTCCCTAATGTCCCTCTAAGTATACCGGTGGTAATGAACCGACTATGGCGAAAGTAGCGGCAACAGAGTTCTCAAGGAATCATTTATGCCTACTGGCTGCTCAGTTGTCTCGAATGTGCACCTGAATGCAACGTGGTGTATGCAGGGCATCGCGCTACACGGCAAGGGCCGCTATTTTCCGGTTCAGCGGGTTATACGGTTATCATCATCAGCAGCAGCAGCCCATCTTATGTCTACTTCAGGACGAAGGCCTCTCCCAATGCTCTCCATCCGTTCCTGTCCCATGCGACCTGATTCCATTTCATACCTGCGAATTTCTTAATTTCGTCACTCCATCTTACTCTCTGTCGTCCACGGCTGCGCTTACCCTCTCTTGCTATCCATTCCGTAGTTCTAACTGTCCATCGGTTGTCTAGCCTTCTCATCACGTGACCTGCCCATGTCCACGGTTATACCTCCTCCCAAAATCAATATTCTGGACATACAGACACACACGTACCCGTATAGCGGCGTGGGCGCTGCTCCAGTAGTCGTAGGGTGCGCACTCCACTCTCCGCGGGGTTCGCGTCCTCTCTTCAGGGGTGAAGAGGGCGCCGTACGACGGGTTCTGCAGGCTGGCCGGTGTGACTTGCAGGCTCGTCAGCCACCGGCTTTCAGCTGCCGCGGCGGTGGCGAGCGCGTCGCAGTATTCGTTGTACAAAAGTATGCCCGTGAAACTGAGCTCGGCCAGGTTAGGCTTCGCGACGACGGCCTCTAGGAGCCGTCGCTCGAAGTCCAGGTGCGCCTCGTCCGACTGCTCGGTCGGCGCAGAAGGCACGGTGACATCTACCACCGTCAGTGCCTCAGCGTCCTCGGCCATGTAATCGGCGAAGCATTCGAAAGCGTCGTTATCGAAGCGAAAGGTGTTCACGCGAAGCGTCGTCACGTGAGGGCACTGAGCGAGCGTCTCGAACACGTCGTCCAGATCCTGGGCGCTGTCGAAGTGGCGGCCGTTGACGGTGACGCTGGTGATTTCCGGACAGTCGGGCAGCGCCTGGTAGTCCAGCGGGCCCACGTGGTGGCCATCGATGCGGACTCGTTCCGTGAGGCCGCGTTCCCGGATCGTCTTGCAGATGCTGCCCAGCTCGGGTGCGGACGGCAGGCGTCGGACGACCACCGAGCTCAGGGTGTCGTTGTCGCCGACCGCGTCGAAGAAGTCGCGGCACTCCGGTACCGCGAAGCCGCCAAGGTCTATTTCGAGCTCGCGAAGGGTGCGGTTGTTCCGCAGGGCTAGAAGCCAGGGTGCCATCTTCTCGGCGGAGTCCGGGTCCGGTGGGTCGGCGTACGGCCTGCGGTGGACGCAGGCGCACTGTAGGGACGGAAGCCGTAGGCGGCTTAGCGTAGCGTTCTGGGCCACCACCTCGGCGAACAGGGAGACCCGCGCCGCACTGCGCCAGAAAAGGAAGGAGGGGGTCTTTGTGAGAAGGATCGTACATGGCTCATGAGCAAATACGTGCAGTGACAACGCGCACAGTACACCTCGGGGTCTCTAGCATTTTCGGTGCAGGCGAAAAAGAAGTATTTATTAATTTATTTATTTATTTATTTATTTATTTATTTATTTATTTATTTATAAGTACTGCGATCTGGTACCAGATCTTGGCAGGTGGGTATACATAAAAGTGTACAGGTATTTTAGCACATACAAGTTCATAGCGATTGCAGGTATTCTTCAAACATTTGTAAGGAATTCAATAAACACTGCTAACGAACACATAAATATCTTTTAGAACATAAAGATGCACAAACACAAATTTATAACATATTCAGATATTTTTCAAACATTGCTAAGGACTTCTGAGTAACAATTTTGGTGTTCAGCTTATTCCAGTCTGTTATTATTCTGGGGAAAAAAGGGAATATTTAAAACAGTTGCTCCTTGTGTTAAAGGGAACCATGGTTAGAGCATGCCTTTGTCTTGTTTGATAACCTGATGAGTAAGCAAGAAATTTGGAAGTGTTAACGCTATAATGGCCATTTACGAGCTGATAGAGAAATTTTAATCGGCAGACACGGTTGTGCACAGTCACCTAGGGTAGTCCACTGCGTTTAATTAGCTCGCTTACAGATGTGCGGCCGTAGGAATTGAAAATGAAGTGCTTTATGTAGCGCCCATGGCCGTGTGCTGTCCATTCCGCACAGTACACGGAGTCTTCATCTCTGGACGATTTCCCCGACTTTGCAGATCGCACCCGGTGGACCTACAACCACCATGAGTTGAATATGTCTACTTTTCAACATCGTATACTGATGCGTTTAAATACACTTTTTTTTTGTCCATTTCATAGAACTGTGGAATGCTCTGCTTGAATAAGCAAGACCTTTGCCACTCGAAGACATCTCATTACATGTTACTAGTCACTGATGTTCAGAGCTTTTTGTTGTGCTTTTCCACGTATTTGCTCACTCCTGCGATAGCCCTTAGGGGCTGCGGTATGTTGAAATAAATAAATAAATAAATAAATAAATAAATAAATAAATAAATAAACCGACTTTAACTTCCTTTTTCCTATTCCCGCGGATGCTGAGCCATGCGCCCGTGTGCAGAAAATAGCGTGCTTTCCTTAACAGAACGACGACTATTATTAACTTCTTTAAAATTCGCGCCACCACGAAAGGTACCAAAATTCACGTGACCAAGTGGTTGCGTTATCGCATGACTTGGTGATGACGGGAAGGGGGGCGGGCATTACACCAAGCATATGTACATAAATATAGTCATCACGAAAACAATACGAAAGAAACAATCGCAAAGCAATAAACTGAAAACTACAAAGAGAACAGTACAGTCCTAGATGCACAAAAGATACAAGTAGCGGAAGTGTAAACAAAACGGCGCGTTGCTTGCGCACAAGAAAAGGAACGACAAAGTATTGTTGTTGTTGTGTGGGGTTTAACGTCCCACAACCAGCTCTGATTATGAGAGACGCCGTAGTGGAGGGCTCCGGAAATTTTGACCGCCTGGGGTTCTTTAACGTGCACTGACATCGCACAGCACACGGGCCTCAACATTTCGCCTCCATCGAAATGCAGCCGCCGCGGCCGGGATTCGATCCCGCGACCCTCGGATCAGCAGCCGAGTACCATAGCCACTAGACCACCGTGGCGGGGCGAACGACAAAGTAGGCACATTCTTCGCGTACATAATTATATTGATCTTGAAAAACGGACTCAATTCTCAAAAATATGCTTGCAATGCAGTTATAAAAAAATTACAGACGGGGAAAAATAACTACCACGTATGCTTAAAAAGGTGTGGTGCGTTTCCTGCGCGAAAGAAAATTATCGTGATATATGACGCGACTTAAGCAGATGGAGAGATAAGTTGTGATGATATCTACAGGCTGAAGAATTGCCAAAAGCTATCTTTGTTTGCGCTACACAGTACGGCATCTACCCGCTGAGGTTTGTGTAATGGCTTCTTAAGATATGGCGGAAGCTATCATAGTCTGGGAAGCAACGTGATCAGGCAGGCTACTTCAGAGGAGGATGTCAAGTGGAAGCGCAGAGTTGAACGCATTTGTTGAGCCGTATAGACGGGCCTAACTAAGATGATTGCGTAGCCTGCGTGAAGTGAGATATGGCAGCATTCAGTGGCGCACCGACGGGGGGGTTTCGGGGGTTGTAACCCCCCCCCCTTCCCCTGAGGCCGACCTAACCCCCCTCCCACTCCGTAACTGCTCCTATGTCCTAGACGAATGTGGCGCTAATGTCTCTGCAAAACGCCGAAAAAATAATAAATATATTCATCATCATTGATGTTACTATTATTTGGCATTTTATTTACTTTTTTTTAACACACGCAACAACCGTGTAATCGCATGAGCGGCCCTTCGTGAAAAATTGAACCCCCCCCCCCCCCCCCGGCAGAGATCCTGGGTGCGCTACTGGCAGCATTCATGAAACTTAGCAAGAATTGAAGCAGCATTCCCACCACTGTCCAGGACTACAAAAGAACATTTGACTCGAAAGAAATAGAAGCAGTTTTCGAATCTTTGCGTAATACCCGAGACATACCTTTCAACCATAACCGAGATCAACAAACAGTCTACGACTATGGTGTTCTACTAAGACCGACTTTGCATGCACGTCGTCGTGCGGGTGGCGCGGGAGATTATACGCACGACGCCACTGATGCGCCACCGCGGCAATCGAAGAGAACTTGAGCACGAGTCCGTGGCCTCCGCGATCGCCTGCTGCGCAGCGCCGCCGCAGCCGATCGCGGAGGCTACGACGAGTCACGGCTGCGCGCACACCAACGGGCCGTGCACGAAGCTTCACGAAGAGTAGGTACGGCGCGTTGGTGTCAGCGACGGGCGCACCGGCGCTCCCTCCAGGCAGTAGTGACACGCACAAAATAGTGAGAGCTCTGAAGGCGCACCGCGAAGCGGTGACCTATGTTAAGGTGACCTATGTTAAGGCCTAAGCTGGCACGTGATGATTGACTTTTTTTTTTCAATTTTAGACGGCGAACATGAACACAGCAAGAACTACTAGCCTTCTCCGCGGCTATAACTAGCGCATCTGGGTACACCAGCTCGCATACGCAGTCGTGGTCACCGATGGCGTAAACACTTTGCTGAAAAACTAAACACGTGAGCGCCTGAGCAGTGGTCTTCAATACAATCTGCGAGACCACGCTTCGGTTGTATATAGTTCAAGTTCATATATTTACCACATACATGGAATTCCACATAACTGGTCGGGACGAGGGAAAAAAAAAGCTGCATTAAAAACAGCTTGACTAGCCCCACGTCCCCGGTCCACTGCGGCAGCATGGCCAGTAAAAGAAAAGTACATTTCAACGTCGGCGTCAAATGAGAGAAACACATGATATCCACAGAAAAACATATTTACAAAAAATGAAGTTTAACTATGAACGTATTTAACACAGCATGCTTAAAACAGAAGTGTTAGAGAGTGTGCGAACATTTTCATAAAAAATCTTGCATTTATTTAATGTCTTCGGCAAGAAATAACCTAAAGTTTGAAAGCCATAGTTTGTGCGCGGCCGTGGCACATACCATTGTATGTGCCCCGAAAATAAAAAGAGCATTTACTCACAATCCAACCATATGCAGGTCCAAGTCAACCTCGAGTTCCTCCAGCGTTTGCATCTGGCACAGAGCGCCGATCAGTGTCCGGAGGACCACTTCGTCGGCGAACTTCGCCTTCGAAGTCAGCCTCAGTGTACGGAGCGTCTTTGTATGGACGAGGTAGTTCTCGAACTTCTTCCCCGAGCGCCGTTTGCCGGCAGTGAACACGTTCTCACCGACAACCAGGCGCTCCACAGTTGTACTGCGCGTCAGTGCCCTAATCAGCCACTTGGCATGGTTCATGCTCATGTCCGCATCGGCCACGTCGAGGGTGGTCAGCTGTCTTGTGCCTCCTTTAAGCAGCCGAGCGTACAGTCGCATGTTCGCGTACTCACTCGGGCACTGCTTGGTGTCAAAGAAGAGCCGTTTCAGTTGCGACATGGTCTTGATCACCTTGAAGGCGACCTCGTCCTCAACGCTGCGTTCGGGATCCATTCCGGAGATGACCACATTCTCCACGGCACGGTTCAGATTGAGCGCTCTGATCAACGGCGGGTGGTGTCTCATGGCGCGGTTCACTTCCACGGTCGTGATGCACCTGTGCCCGGTGAGCAGGCATTGGACAGTGTAGAGCCCTGTCTCTGCGCGCGGGCCTAACCGGTCGAAAATGTAGCCGCGACCGCTCGCCTGGACAATGGCTATCCGAATACCAGTGCCGTTGACGCATAGTGAATCTTCGCAGAGTTCGAGACCGGCGTCGAGCAGCACCTTGTTCAGCGACGGGAGATGGTCGAGCAGGTGGCAGCGCTTCTCCCCGCGCTTGGTACATGTTATATGCTGATGTGCGGGAAGGCTGCAGACACGCGTGCTGTCCCTTCTCTCGGCGTCCTTCGCGTTTGGAGCGGCCGGTACGATGTCCATGGTGCTGCAGGGGAGCGAGCTTCCTTCTCCTAGCGCGCTGTCTGCAAAAAAGGAAGCAGCAAAGGAAGTGCGAGTCGGGAATGCAGTGGCAACCAGTTTTTCTTTTCTTTCTTTCTTTTTTCTTTCCCGTTCGGACACGTGCATTGATCTTTTCCATATGCGTGACGGGAGTAGGGGTAGCGTACAATGGCTCGCTAACCACAGTACGATGCGCAGCCCAGCAGGTTGGAGAGAGTGACAACAAAACGACGGGTTTGCCGAGAGCGTCTCCAGGCTCGCCGCCTGTGGCTGCTTCTTGAGAACTCCCCCTTTTTTAAATTTTTTTTTATTGCGACACTATTTGTACACCTAATACAAACCCTATTTTGCTCATACTTGTGCGCATATGATGTAAGCTGTACCCCTTTATCATCTCCCTGCACTTTACTGTTCCCTCACTCACTAATAGTAACCGTTTTGGAGACAGCCACTCAGTAAAAACGCTTCTCTTTTTGTTGGTACTGTTGGTACAAGCGAATGAAATCGAATACTTTTCTAATTATCAATCGCACATTGAGCAGCCTTTAATTCTTATAATTCAGGAAAACCATCGCAACACCTAAGCTGTCCTTTTATGTTTAATCGTGACGTCATTGCGTGGCGTGGGTGTCAAGTTGTTGACATCATGACGTACCAGTTACGTCGGTCACATACCACCCTTCATCATTGTTTCTTTGTGACACTGGCTTTCTTTCTTAGGACATTGAAGTTTTCGAATTCTGATCGGAAGGTCGCGGGTTCGAATCGCGGCCGCAGCTGCCGCTTTCCGATGAAGGCGAAATATTGAGGCCTGTGTAACCACAGATTCTCGAAATAGCCATATCCTAGTTTCGGCACGTAAAACCCCAGAAATCAATCAAATCAAAGTTCCAGCTTATTCAGGGCCAAGTTAAAAGGACAACTACATAAAACTGAAACCGTGACTTGCATTCAGCGTTCGTTCGCTTCTACCCTTCTCGCTACACACTACGGACTGTTCTGACGGAACCACTGTTATTGTGATAATGACAGATTGCTTCGCATACTGCTTCGCAGCCATGCATGTTGAACGGACCAACCCAGGAGCCAAGGAGTAGCCGGCGCCTTATTTGTGCGCCAACAACTCCTAATATCATATCAATAATTTAAAAAAGAACTACGGACATGGCCGAGCAAGATAGATATGCGTGGCATATCGTATAAAGAAAAGCGGCATTGATTGTATACAAGTGACACTTCGATTTCTTTGCTCTGCGCTGAGATGTTTGTCTATGTGCCGCGCACACGTAGTGATGCAAGTTTCGATGTGTGCCTGAGTGAAATACTATTTAGGTGAAAGAAGGAGGTCGTGCTTGTTCCGGGTCCATGTGGTTGTCTATTTGCGCTGGTCCTTCCCTTCTGTTAAGATGCATCAGCTCGCCCAACAAGTTCTTCTTAAACCCGTTTCGCTAGTTCCGCGCAGCAGAGCCAAGGCCGCGCGACCGTCAGGCGAAGATCCTTGCGAAGCGAGCTGTGTTGGCAGCAGTAGTAGTCGCAGCCTCGCTCACGGGAACACCACATAATTGCATCGCATTTGGAAGCGCGTTTTGGAAAGACAGCGGTGCCGCTCGTCCCGTGCACCATTGTCAACATCAGCCGTTATCGATTTGTCTCGGTGCGGCCACGCTGCCGAGGGCGCTGAGCACAAAAGCTCACCCTCCCTTAGTCAGAAGAAGAGGCGCACAAGACACGGACACAAGGGAAAGAAGTGAACAACACGAACGCCTCCCACACCATCGTTCGCATGCTCTCCCGAGTAGACCCGGACTTGTAAAGCTACCCCCTGTCCTCCTTGCCTGCCCAGTGCTTTTAGTTCTCGGAATGCACATTGGTAGCCTCGTCGAAACCATGCAGGCTTCGCCGACTATCTTCCCGTGACCACACGCTGTTAACTAATGCTTCCGGGGGGAAGCCCGCGCGCCTCATCAGTGGTGTGCAGTGAAGTGACCATCCCCGAGCTGCCATGACGTGGGCAGCCCCTACGAGTGGTGGGACGCGACTTTGTTGCTGCTGTCGAACCCTATCTCTTCTTTTTCTCTCTTCTTCTTTGGAAGTCTTGTTTCGTGAACGTCTGTGTTCGCTTGTGGTGGCCTACTTATTCTCGCGTGCGAGGAACAGGAAAGCCAGCTGGCTCTCCTGGACTGAGCCCGGCGAGCCGCTCAAGCCAGTGGGCCGTTGGACTAAGGGCTCCAAAAGCACATTCCTTTTATTTTATTTTTTCGTGTTTGCCTTTAATGAAGTTTAGCTTCTCCTCCTACTTCTCTCTCTCTTTCTTTATCTCTCCTAACTTTACATCCTATCAGGAGAGACAGTTATCGTGCACTCCCCTCCCTCTTTCCATCTTTCTACAACAAGAATCTCTCCTACGTGCCATCTCCTCTTACGTGCCGAAATAACCCAGTTGGGAGAGCGTTAGACTGAAGATCTAAAGGTCCCTGGTTCGATCCAGGGTTTCGGCATGAGCTTTATAGGGTTCGGGCCCTCCGGGGTGGCGAGGATTTCTTTTCGGTTGAGGTGTCCTCACTGAGAGACAGTTACCGTGCACTCCTCACCCTATTTTCTTCACTTCCTTAATTAGAATCTCTATCTCTCTCTCCCCCAAGGTGCTTCTTTCACTGTGACCACACCTCTACTACGTTGGCGGCTGGAAAACAGCAGACAGCGTGGGGTTGGTCAGCTGACGCAAACACATATTAGTGTGCTTTAGCAGTGGTGATCGTCGTGGTCGCCTCGTGGCTATTTCAGTCGTAGACGCCTGCGCCAGTATATCTATGCGTACAGCAACGTAATGAAAGATTCAAGGTGCCTGGTAGATCTCTTTCTAACTCGACGAAAAGCCAGCACTGCAGGACACGGACAAGAGAGAACACACGCATACGCACCAACGCAATTTGATCATGAACCAACCAGCCCAGCTCTTCACTCTCCGTAGATCTCTTTCAGACCAAAATAGCCATATTCTGACAACCGTACGGTAATCCTCCACTGCTAAAATAACGAGCGGACACAGACTACAAACATGCGCCTCTGCCTCGTAATGGAGACAAATGAGCGTTATTAGCGACTTTTAGTCGAAGTTTGGTAATTAGGCGATAAATAACTCACCTTTCGAAGCGACGTCAGAGGTACGCGAAGCACGACTTGGCTTCCGGATGCGTTGATCTGTAGCTCTCGGGAAACAATTTTTACGTTCAACCGAGTGGCAAAAGCTCTTCGCGAACGTCGGCGACAGAAGTTCGACAGCTTCCGAACCTTGTAGTGAAGACGAGAGCAAAAGAGAAAGGGAGGGTGTCGCAAGGGTCCGACTCTGATTAGGACGTCAGATTAGAGCCCCACCCGATAGGAGTTAAGACAACGTCTGTGGAGAGATACTCAGCTTGAAGCACGAAATCTTGAAATCGCAATGTGATAATAGTTTAAATGCGACCCCGTTTAAGTCCAACCAAGCTGGACGAAATACTAAGAAACCGAATTTTACTCGATTTTAATTAATTTCCCAAGGGTATAGACTTGCCATTTTGGAGAAAAATGCGACCCCGTTTAAATCGAACCAAACTGAACAAAATATTAAGAAACCAAACTCATCTGCATGTTCTTTGGTGGAAATGCGCTTTGGACGCGGACAGAGAAGAAGACGAAACACACAGATGGAGCTCTGTCCGCGTCCAAAGCGCATTGATAATCCACCAAAAATAATGCAAAACCAACTAGTCCAAGTGAGTGCCTTGACGAACTTTATCATCTGCGTGCATAGGAAATGTTCTATACACTACTGCTGCTCGAGTAAAGCCGCGGTTATCAACCTGTGCACCTCCCACAAAGACACATCGGAAATACTGAACTAGCACGAGCGTAAAATATATATATATATATATATATATATATATTGCATCCCACTTCATGAACTCGGATGATTTCAGCATGTCCAATATTATCAGCGTACAACCATTAGTCAAGGGATATATTCGCATGATAATGTTGTATTGTTGATAATATGCGGCTGATAATATTCTCTGATGCGTTCATTCTTCTTTTTTTTCACTCCTGCTTGGAAGCAGTCTGTGCAAAACCTATCTTCACGCTTCACTTCTATTTTTTCCGCATTACTTTTCGAGCCATCGCCCCGCTCTTTATCTCTCCTAGTGTCTTCCTGGCTGGACTTGTGTGTGTGCGTGTGTGCGCTTCGAACTCTCTGCTTCCTTCCTATTCTTTCATATCACCTTCCCCTTGAATGTACCGGTTGAGGTGTCCTCTCCGGAGAGACAGTTATCGTGCACTGTCCTCCCCCTTTCCATCTTTCTACAACAAGAATCTCTCCTAGTGTCTGCCCGTCTCACCGTCCACAGCTTATAGCTTTCTTGGCCTTGTTTAGCAGCGTCACATTTGTATTCTGATGGACTGGCGTGAAAGAGCAAATAAGTCATAGAGCATGCAATGTGTCCAGATACGATTTAATGCCTCATTGCTTCAAGATACGATATCCCTGGCAGTTTCCTGATTAACGCGAGTGTCATGCCCTTGCCGCCCCTTGTGACTTGTATATATGTACGTACGTTTCTTCAATAAACACATTCGGAAGTTAGCGCCCGTCCTGTGCTCTTCGTGTGTCCCTGTGCTCCTTTGCGCTACAACATTTTAAAAGAAATCCACAGCCAAGCTTTCTGTCAAGCGTGACCTTGACATCCTCCCAGTGGAGGAGGAGGAGGAGAAAGGAGGGAGGAAAGACAGGGAGGTTAGCCAGTGCTGAGACCGGCTGGCTACCCTGTGCAGGGGAAGTGGGGTGAGGGGAATGAAAGACAATAGAATGGAGACACGACAAGAGAAAAGAAAAGGATAGAGAAAAAAAAAACACGCACAGAAAAAGAAAGGAAACGCGACACTGCTTAGAGTCTGTCCTTTAGACCGCTCGTCCTTAAAAATCGTAACAGCGCGTTCAGCGCTTTCCGTGCTGACGATGGTCCTGGCCAGTGTCCCAAAACTCGTTGCTCGGACAAAGGGCGGCTGTCAAGTCTGTCTAGAGCAGCGGTAAGTTCTTTCCTAGAGCCACTGTAACGGGGACACTCACAAAGAAGATGACGTATCGTTTCGTCGCAGCCGCAGTTCTCACACTTAGGGTCGTTCGTCATTCCAATGAGAAATGAGTAGGCCTTCGTGAAGGCAACCCCAAGCCACAGGCGACACAAAAGCGTCTCCTCAGCGCGAGGTATTCCTGACGGAAGGTGGAACCGAAGGTCCGGGTGCAAACTGTGGACACGAGCATTGGTGAATTCTGAAGAATTCCACTGTGCACGTGTAAGTTCACGTGCTAGGGATTGAAGCCTTGCGGATGCGTCGGTCCTGGAGAACGGTATTCCTCTACAGTGGTTATCATCGTGGGCAGATCGGGCGCATTCATCAGCGAGGTCATTGCCGCTGATCCCACAGTGACCCGGTATCCACTGGTACGTGATGTCGTGTCCTTGCTCGACTGCATGGTGATGAAGAATTCTTATGTCAGCAACTAATTGCTCGTGAGGTCCATGACGAAATGGTGATATAAGGGACTGAAGAGCTGCTTTGGAGTCGGTGAATATTGACCATGCATGGGAAGGTTCTGCAATTATGACCTCTACCGCAGCATGAATGGCGGCGAGTTCTGCAGCCGTCGAAGTTGTAAAATGGGACGTCTTGAACCGTATGGTGACGGATTTTGCTGGAATGACCACTGCTCCTGTGGAGCTTACAGAGGAAACTGACCCATCCGTATAAACGTGAAGGCGTCCTCTGTGTTTCTCATGCAGGAACATTAGGGTGGCTTGTTGTAAAGCTATAGATGACAAGTGGCTTTTCTTTTTGATTCCGGGAATGGTCAGGAGCGCTTCGAGGGGATGAAGACACCACAATGGTAATGATGGCCTTGCTGGAGGCGTGAAACTCGATGGCAGGACAGCACGATGAGCAGCAATAATGGCGCTGAATTCGGAGTCTGGCCTTGAAACGGAAAGAGACGCTAGGTGGTGCGATGGAATTCGAGCAAGATGCCTTACGTGTACTCGTAGGGCATCCACACGAAGGTATGTCATGATTGGGTGATCACGTGCGACGACTACAGTCGCTGCTGTTGATGCACATTTCGGCAGTCCAAGACATATTCTCAAAGCTTGGGCTTGAAGCGACTGGAGAACGCGCACGTTAGTTTTACGTATTCCGCCCAGCACTGGTAGGCTATAGCGCATGCATCCAAGGAACAACGCTGTGTAAAGCTGGAGCATCGCTCGTACAGATGCACCCCACGATTTTCCCGCAAGGAACCTGAGCACATGGGTGATATTGGTTAGCTTCCTTTTCATATAGGAGATGTGAGGGCTCCAAGATAGGTCGCGGTCGATTATTACTCCCAGGAATCGGTGGGTCTTCTCACACTTGACAGCCTGTCCGTTAATTCTAATTACGTAGTGCCCCATTTCCTTGCGTGTGAAAGCAACTAACGAGCACTTCTCGGATGACAGTTCGAGCCCCCTTTCATGAAGGTAATTCGAGGTAATTGTGGTCGCTCTCTGTAGCCGGGCCCGTACGTGCATACGTGTCACCCCAGACGCCCAGATGCAAATGTCGTCTGCATATAGAAAGATGGACAGACCGTGGAAGTGCGTCGACGAGGCCGAGGAGTGCTAGGTTGAAAAGTGTGGGGCTCAGGACTCCGCCCTGTGGCACGCCGCGACCGGTACAATGGTGCGTTGTGGTACCATCCTCTGTTTGTACGAAGAAGGTTCTGTCCTTTAAATAGCTGTAGATCCATGTGTAGACGCGGCCACCTAGTCCAACATTGCCCAGAACATCCAGTATGGCTCCATGCAATACATTGTCGTATGCGCCTTTTACGTCCAAAAATATTGCTGCGGATAATCCCTTAAGGCTTTTTTCCTGCTGTACAGATGAGATAAGGTCTACAACGTTGTCAATAGAAGACCGTCCGCGCCGAAAACCAGCCATAGCATCAGGGTATATGTCATAGTGCTCCAGATACCACTCAAGGCGAGTCAGCACCATCCTCTCCATCACCTTTCCTAAGCAGCTAGCCAGCGCAATGGGGCGATAGGAGGCCAAGTCAAGAGGAGATTTACCTGTTTTGAGCAGAGGGACAAGGCGACTGGACTTCCACGAAGGAGGGATCAGTCCACCGCGCCACGAGTCATTGTATATGGCCAGAAGGGCACGTCGACCTGTCTGACCGAGGTTGCTGATCTTCATGTAGCTTATGCCATCAGGTCCAGGTGATGATGAACGCTTGCATGCAGCCAACGCGGCTTCAAGCTCCTGCAAAGAGAACAGATTGTCCATCCTGGGGTCTCTTGAGATTGGCGTGTTCCTTTGGCTACTTGAGGTGAAAGAGGACCCTTGACTGGCAATCCTCGCGCAGAAATCTTCTGCCACCTCAATTTCACGACGCCCTTGATGGAGAGCAAGGCACTTAAACGTGTGACGCTGTTGTGGTGGTGTGCACAGGCCGCGGACGACTCGCCATATCTGAGATATAGGCTTGTGTGGGTCAAGCGACTCACAAAACGTTTTCCATCGGAGAGACTGGAGAGTGTTTATACGACGCTTAATTTTCTTTTGTACACGTCTCGCTTCCCTTAAATCGTGAATTGATTTGGTACGCCGATACCGCCGTTCAGCTCGACGGCGGATTGCTCGGAGACGCTCCAATTCCACTTCGTGTTCGCAAAATTTTTTCGTCGGTGAAAAATCGTAGGCAGCGTCTCGAGCTGCGTTTCTGATGACGTCTTCCAGATTGTCAAGAGTGGCCTCTTCATTTGCTTCGCAACCTTGCTCTGTTAGTGACCTGTACTGCGTCCAGTCGATGCGTCGAGAAACGGTCATGTGCGACGTGCCTAGGCCGTTGACTTTTATGTAAGTGGGAATGTGGTCACTGCCATGGGTTTCGATATCAGGAAACCACTGCACCTTGTGAATCAGGCTTCGTGACACAAACGTCAGGTCGAGGCAGCTGCTATACGTCAGTCCCCGAAGAAACGTAGGGCTGCCGTCGTTTACACAGCGCAGTTGATAGTCCGACGCGAATGAAAAGAGTCGTCTTCCTCGACGATCCATCTTCTGGCTTCCCCATGATGGGTGATGAGCGTTGAAATCGCCAGTCATAATCCACGGCCCAGGTGTCGCTGATAGAAGTGCACCAAGTCTCACAGTGTCTAAACGGCTGGAAGGGGAAATATATACGCCTATAAGCGTGAACGTCAGGTCCTTTCTCTTCACTGTCAAGCACACGTACTGGTTTTTATCGTCCGGTGTTACAGCATGTTCTATGCAGGTAAGGTCGCACCTTACATAAATGATGACTTTGCTGCAGTCGTTGAAGGTAACAGACCTGAAAGCTTCATAACCGGATAACCGTATTGCACTGTGAAGTCGTGGTTCGCAAATAACAAGAATCGGAAACCGATGCCTAAATATGAATGGTCGAATATCCGAAATGCGGGGTCTGAGGCCTCGGGCATTCCACTGGAAGATCGAAGCTTCTTTGACTGTTTTACGGAAGGGCTGCAGAGGGGGAGCCATAGTGGTTCTCCAGGCTTGACAGCACCGGGTTCAACGCGTCTAATATTTGGAGTGCACTTCGAGCAGCTGGCGTGTGGATGCTACTGAGAAGCACTCGAAGGGTATTCATGAGAGCCTTTACCATGGCTACGACTTCTTTGTCATGACTATCGCCACTGTGCCGTTCCGAAGTAACTTTCGGCGGTCGGTGCAGCGGTTCTGCTGGTACATTTTGCGCCGGCAGAGCTGGCCACCCGTCAGCCGGGGCAGTGATACCTCTGTCCTTCTTAGGGTGCGTGTTGCTGGTACTCCCAGAGGCTTGCAGTGGTGGGTTGCTAGATTGTGGAAGAGGCGCATCCGTGGGCTTGGCCGTAGATTTAGAACGCCTGCGGCGACGAGAACGCCGACGTCGTACCTTGGCAGCAGCCTCCCTGTGGGTCGAACCATCTCTGACCATCTGCCTCAAAACTTGCATCTCCTTCTTCATATATTTTCGAAAATCCTTTGTGTTCCTTGTCTGTCTCGGCTAAACCTTCAGAGCAGTAGGGAGAGAGAGAGGGAGGCGATTTCATGTTAAAGTGCACTCGGGACACAAGGAACCCCCTCTCTCCCCCCCTAAAAAAACCCCATTGTCATAATCCTCCAGCCTTTCTTCGAATTACCTACTGGTCTCCATTTCCATTCTTTGACTGTTCTACCCAGCGCTGATGGAGAGGGTATACTGCCAAGCTGAGCTACCTTGCGTTTTGTCCCTGTGTTCAATATTTTAAGAAGTTGGAAAGCTGCTGTCTGAACAGCAGCAGCTCTTTGTCGTTGCAGTGTTGGTAAGTGGTATGCCAGCGTGGTGATTGATTGATCGTGGTTCGATTAGGAAAGGATGCTAATTTCTTCAGCCCATGTAGGGAGCACGGCAAAGCGTCCGTGGGGGTAGGGGAAAGGGAGTGAAAGAGATAGGAGAGAAAGGCCGTAGTGGAGGGCTCCGGAAATTTAGACCACCTGGGGTTCTTTAACGTGCACTGACAACGCACAGTACACGGGCCTCTGGCATTTTCGCCTCCATCGAAAATGCGACCGCCGCGGCCGAGATCGAACCCGCGTTTTTTGGGGTGGCAGCCGAGTATCGTAACCGCTACACCACCGCGGCGGACAGCGTGGTGACTATATATAGTGGTTCTTGAAAACTGAAGAGGCGCTAATTTCTGTCTCCCATGCTGGGGACACGGCTAAGCGCCTTGATGGAAGGGGATAAGGGATATAAAGAGGTGAAGAAGGAAAGAAGGAAAAATAGAAAGGGGAGATAGAGAGAGATCGTTCGTCAGCAGCAGCAAGAAGCACGTGCCGCCACTCGTAGATGCAGCAAGTCGAAAGGTGACTCACGCGATGTCTGCAGAATGTGTCCCATATCTCTCTCGCCCTCTGAAGTTCAGAGTGACGTATCGCCTTGAGAATGAATTGACCAATCGGAACACGGATGTCCTCGCCTAACCCACGTGACACCGCCGTCATAAACCCCGGTGGTACCAACCAGCCGGGTAGTTCACTGGACAGTTTCTCAACTATCGCATGGTTCAGACCGATCCAGCCACCGTGCAGAAACTCGCAAGTTCGCCACCAGCCCAGTAAGTCCAGGATCCGGGCAGCAGTCTACCGGACTCAAGATCGACGACCTTCTGTGCCGTGTAAGTACTCCTGTAGCATATTTTGTATTTCACCTAGCATGTAACCTCTCTTTATGCCTGCAAACTTTTTTTAATTTCATCGCTCCATCTAACATTTTGCCTGCCTCTGTTGTGCTTTCCCTCTCTTGGAATCCATTCCGTCGCTCTTACTGTCCATCTGTTATCTTTCCTCCTCATGACATGTCCTGCCCAGGTCCACTTCTTTCTTTTAACTGATAAGATAATATCGGCTACTCCTGTCTGTTCCCTGATCCATTCCGTTCGTTTTTTATCTCTTAGCGTTACCCCTATGATTTTTTTTCCGTTGCACGTTGCGTGCTCCTTAGAACCAACTCGCTCAGGGTAGGGTAGATTGGAAATCGTTGGGAGAGCCTTCGTCCTACAGTGAACCTAAATAGGCTGATGATGATGATGATGTCACCTGTCTAGCCCATATATCAGTTTTCTCATGCGTGTTTCGTTTCGTTTGTTCGTACCTCAAGTGTCCCGGGGGACATTACATGAGGGGCGGGCAAAAAACATAATAAATAACGTAATAAAAGCGAAACAGCACCAACAACAACAATAAAAAGGAAAGACAGCAGCAGTTCACACTTAGAGGGATAAAAAATGGCTCTTTGCGGCAGTTTTAAATTGGGCAAAATAAGTTGACACGGCGGTGTGGGCGGGAAGGTCGTTCCAGTCTTACGCTGTCTAAAGGGAAAATGATTTCCGGGAGGTCTTTGTTGTGGAGTGTACGGGATATACGGCGTTGGGATGACAATGGCGCGATGTCAAAGTGCTGCGGCCAAGTAACATCATATTTTGAAAAACGTGACAATTTCCACCTTTGCACTCAAAAAAGCAGTTCTGAAAGTTTAAAAAAAATCCATGACCGTAAATTCACTCTGGGTCTCAGGAGGATAAGAACGCCACTGCCACGCGAGTTTTCAGGTTTATCTTTACGAAAGATATCGAAATTAGGAAATGATCGTAACAACTCGGATAGACGAATTAAGCCACGTTTCGGTTAATAAGACTACGTTACTCGAAGATGAGGAAATGAGGCTGTAAAGCAAGTCACGCTTATAGGTGTCATGCTACGGATATTAGTGTACAGGAATGACAGGGGCGTTCGGTGTGGTCTATTCAGTTCATTCATATATGTACTCTGGCGCTAGGTTTTACGTTCAACGACCTTCTGCACAGAGTGGTCATAAATGTAGGTTTTGTTATTGCAGTAAAAAGCGTCGTATCGGAGCTTGAAATCATGTTTACGAGCCTTCCCAAACTGCACTAGTTGTTTGCGCGCTAAGCGCGTCTGTGGCGAGCAGTCTTCGCTGACACAGTATTCTGTTCCTTTGAATTTTTTTTTTGCTTTGGAAAAGGGTGTTTTGTTTTTCTTTAAAATTTACGAAGTTAACAATTAGGGGGTCGATTTCTGCCTTGTTTATAAGAGCCTCGTCTGTGCGCACGCTCAATAGAACTAGAATGAATGGTTAGACCGAGGGATTGCTTGCAGAGATCAAGGATTAGTTGTTCGCTTTCTTGCCAAGATTCTTTTTGCGCATGACTTACACCAAAGGAAACGAGATTATTGCGACGGGACCTGTTTTCCGCGTCGTCCATCCGAGCAGACAGCGATGAAACTAGGTTTGTGCATTCAACCGTAGCCACCTCAAGTTTTTTCATATCATCTTGCAAAGCGTTGAAAGATAAGCGCTCCGATTCAGTTTTTTTTGAAGTGTTGTTTTAAATTCACTGAATGATTTCTCATGATCCGAAAGTGTTAGACGGATTGATTTCAATTCATCAAGTATCGCTATCTGCCCAGATTGAAGCTCATTCACTGCGTTGACAAGTTCGCGCGACGAAGAATCAGCGAGAGGGCCAGGATTGGCTTCGATATCACCGGCTAATAGTGACAACTTGAGCAATATGCAGCTAGTCATAAAACACTCTTCGCATGCAACGTGGGCTTGGCAGCACAACAAGCGTACGACAACTCGTTTTTTTTTTAAAATGATGGCAGTTAGTTACTGGCATAGCAAGTACGAGCCAGTTAGGTCGAGCCATAACTGTCGTGCTGCCAAGCCCATTACACGGTGACCCGGGAGGCTGGCCCCTTTTGTATAGTGGTTTCGTGGTATCATTGATGACGTCACAGTTCTCGTGTGATGACGCTGCGAGGCCCATTGCGATACCAGATGTGGGTGTGGGTCAGCACCATATACGGCGCTTTAGACGGTGCGCATACACCCAGCAAGTGGGAGTCGCAGCAAGCTTGGTGGTGTTGAATCCAGGGGGGTCTCAGTGCAGTGTCCAGTCGATACCGTAGGGCTGCAGAAAGTGGCCAGCAGTACGGGAACCCCAGGAAGGACCGTCGTGGTGTGTGTGCCGCCGGAGGCAGCATGTTTGCCAGAACACTCCAACGGTGAGCTTACGATGCTGAAAATCTGCACAGCAAAGACGAGTAAGTTAGGTCGAGCCATAACTGTCGTGTCTTGTTATGGATCGCCAACTGGCCATTGTCCGAACAATGGCATTTCGTCTCGCTTCGGAAGAAATTCTGCGCTCGATGGCCTCGTAGCCTTGGCTGTGCTGCGCGGAACACCAGAAACAGACTGTAGCATTGCATGTGGTCGTCTTAGCTCAACAACTTGGTGCACAGATCAGGAAAGCTTTTTCAGTGGGCCAACGTGGTATGTTGCCGCGTCTTCTACTCTCGTAGACGGTTATAAAAGACAAATTTAGAAGTGGTCACTTGCGCAAAAGGTTAAACATCACGCCATTTGCCAAGAGAGAGAGAGAGAGAGAGGGAGATGATGAGCGGAAGGCAGGGAGGTTAACCGGGAGGGAAATATCCATTTGCCAAGCTATGCATTACAGCCTATCGCATGGTTTTGCATGGGCGAAAGGTATACCCGCCAGGTGGTCTAGTGGCTATGGTATTCGGCTGCTGATCCGAGGGTCGCGCGGGATCGTATCCCGGCAGCGACGGCTGCATTTCTGTGGAGGCGAAATGTTGAGGCCTGTGTACTGTGCGATGTCAGTGCACGTTAAAGAACCCCAGGTGGTGAAAGCTTCCAGAGCCCTCCACTATACGGCGTCTCTCATAATCATAGCTGGTTTTGGGACGTAAAGGCCCAGAAATCATCATCAAATGTGTACCTCAGTTCACGTTGACAGCCAAGCAAAAATTTCTGGCAACGCTTCGGCCTCGTTTCGGGCGCTTATTTTGTCAAGTGATACAATGATCACATGCTGATTATTAAGCACAAATTAGCCTTCACAAAAGAAGCCATGCGCACTGTTGCCGTAGTAACAACAGTAGTCGTCGACGCGAGCGCAGCTTGCCACTTTCGCCAGAATCATCACCAGTGCTCAGCGTGGACGAGAGCAGGACGGGCAGACGCAAACAGTGGCGGAACGACAGCGGGAAGGGGGGTGGGGGAGGAGGCAGTAAGACGATCACCCCCCCCCCTCTCTCTCTCTCTAAGAACAATAGCCACTAACCTACCCTGCAACCTCTTCTACGAAATTAACAAGCACCCGATTTGTATACACAAGGCTACAAGGAAATCCATGCGGATTTCTCAGAAAGCTGCCTAGTTGCCGAAAAATTCGTCATGGTGTGGGGTTCGAACACGGGACCAACGCCTGCCGGGGCACTAGCTCTGCCAACTGAGCTAACCAATCCATCGACAACTCGAAGCACGTGAGCATCATCATCATCATCATCATCATCATCATCAGCCTGTTTAGGTCCACTGCAGGACGAAGGCCTCTCCCAACGATTTCCAATCCACCCTATGTGCGCACGTGAGCATGAATATGGCAAAATAAGTTCTGCGGGAACCCGCATGGTGGAGTTTTACGAAAGGGAAAGTTAACATTGTAGGCATAATATTGCAGTCCAAACACAGCTTAAATACGGCCAAAGAAAAGAGAGAGGCGGAAACGCAGTGTCCCATGGAATGGCAGATTACACTCCTTTCACGTGTTAAAGAACCCCAGGTGGTCGAAATTTCCGGAGCCCTCCACTACGGCGTCTCTCATAATCAGAGCTGGTTTTGGGACGTTAAACCCCACAAATCAATCAATCCTTTCACGTGTAATAGGAACGTTCTACGTGCTTCATTCACTAACGTGACATTGAAGCACGCCTACATAACCACTTGACTGCATGCAGTCAACGCTTTCAATGGGCAATTGCCTAATCTGCATGCGTCGCTGTGTACATTTCAATGCGCGCCGCCGACCGCCTGTCCACGCTAACGCGATGATAGTGCTGCCACCTAAAGGTCGACATCGAGACCAATACTGACCACGCGTGGCCTCCGCGATCGGCTGTCACGGCGCGGCGTTGCCGCCGCAGCCGATCGCGGAGGCCACGGACCACGTCCTGGATAAAACTTCGTACACCTTCCTTACTTTCCTTCTTTCTTTTTTTTTTCTTTTTTTTGTTGTAGAGAGTGTACAGTGTCCGGTTAAAATAACGCTCGTAATTTTGTCCCTCGATGCTAGGCGGTCCGCGCCTCATTCCCTGTACTAAGGTTATATGTTTCTTATCGTACGTAAATTTTCTTACGTCAGAATCGCCTTTTCTAATATTTTCTGAAAACACAATTCATATCACTGAGAGCAATTATGCGATTCTGTTTCTCATCTGTCTACCTTTCTTCTACCGTATGTGGTACCTTAATTGTACGACGCCCGGGTAAATAGTGATGAGGAATCTCATTGCTCCATGTTGAGGACTTCAGCAGAAATTATGTCATAAGTCATGAGGACGAGTACGAGTAGATTCCTCCCCATGCGCTACGCACTTAAGACACTTAACAATCGGTGAACCTACATTAGAATCGACACTGGTATTAGATTTCGACATTCTCGGATTGAAATTCGTTGACCTCGGCGCTGTCTATGTGCATTTTCGTTAAGATTCCTCGGGCTAGAGCTTGGTGGAGTAACACCATTAAACATGAAGAGCTTCCCACATATATGCCCCTCATTTGCTTTTCTTCCGTTCTCAGGTTGCACGACGCCGCAGGAAGAAGTCTCGCAAGCAGCATGGACAGACTTCAACATCAAGGACAATATAATAGTGCCCACTTGTACGTCCCATGCACGAGGAGCGCAGACAAGTGCTGTCAGCTACTAGAGCACCGAGACGCCATCAACCAAGTGCTCTTGGGCGCTGGACTCGAAATACGCGAAGACCACAAACACCCCGGCTGCGTCCGCATGGCTCTCTCTCGGAGCACAGCTTGTAATGACCTGTGGTGGACACTGGATTTCTGGCACAACAACTCCTCCATGATTCTCGTCCGGGACTTGCTCGTCGAGCACCGCTGCATCACGGCTTTGGAGACCTACTCCCACATTCCCTGTCCGCTCGCTGTGCAACAAGCCCTGAGACGTAGTCCTGCTCTGAAGACATTAACCGTATTTCAACTAGTGCCCGACTAGTGGTCGCAGAAAGAACCGGAGTGATCTCTGCGATCTGATCAACTCCATAACGTCGCTAGAAGAGCTCACATTCAAGGAAGCGAGGACACCGTTATGGTACACGAACCTGCATCTCGACGGCCAGCTTCAAGTCCTGATGCACCTCACAAAGCTTGATGCTGCGTGCGTCTGGTTCAGTACGGACGGGGCCCACCAGCTTCTTCAGGCGCTCATTCGCAGCAACTCGGTGAATGACTTGGCCGTTAACGGGAGCGTGTTGACCGCCGGCCCCTACAATCCAGGCTGGTTGTTCGCGATTTTCTTGACGGAGGCACGGGATACACTGAAGAAATTGGCGCTTAAGGACTGCAATCGTAACAAAACCATGTCACTGTGGGTGATGCTGACGGAAGCGCTCAGCGACATGGCCGTACTAGAGGAACTCCACGTGGCCTTCATGACTGGACATAAGCTCTTGTAAGTAGCAGCAGCGCCTGCATTGCCTACTCCTGTCTCCTGCATGGATGCCACGTTTGTACCCAAATTAACCAGTGCGTTGCAGCAATATGAATACGCTTATATAACTTCTAATGTCCCTTCGTAATTTAAAAAAAAGTGGTAGATCTAGGGATTTTAATACGCTCGTCAGACAGCTCTGTAGATCTTTTCTTTTTAATACGAAAGTACTTTATGCCTGGGTATCAAGAAATCATCGACGTACTTCGGTTACAGAAGTGGATTTCTTTAAAAAATGAACACATGGTTCCCAAGCCAAAACACCACCCGCTAGATTCGAACCCACGACTATGACGTTGATATGCTTATGAAGTCTAGAGTTGGACGGAGTCCCGTCTGGTCGGGGAATAACATGAAGAACACAGAGCAGCACCGACCAAAGTAAAAATAAATATATTCTTAAAGACGTTTCGGTTCTCGCACGGGAGCCTTGTTCACAAACAAGGCTCCCGTGCGCGTGTAATGCTTAGCAACGAAAATTACTGCAAAGTGATATATCCTCCATTCTACTGCACTCTTTGCCCGCACCGGTGGTACCGTCATCCAGGAACGATGGAGCGCGAAGTAGATTGTCGTGCTAATGCGTGCCGGCAGTTAGCGCTTCGGCAGTCTCAGCGCCTCGATCGCGGCGGAGATAAGCGGCGCGGCGTCTTGCCGGCGCGTTGCTTGGGCAGAGTACAACAGCGGCCGCTACAAACTTTATCTTGTGCGGTCAGTGTGTTGCGACGCGCTCTGCTCCAGAAACGCAATGACGGCCGCTGAGAAGGAGGTGATGCGCCACTCGCTGCCCCGGAATGTCGTCACAAAATTATCCCTGGGCAACCTGGTCGGTTTCGCTTGCAAGGTTTCGCCGTTTGCTGGCGCTCCTGGTTTGACAGAAGAAGAAGAAAGCGTTTAATGAGAGGAAAGGAGGAGATGTCGGCCTGGAGAGTGAGTCTCTGGCCTGGTACTCCTCACAGGAGTAAGGGGAAAATGGATAAATAGAGGGAGGTATGAAAGGTGACGATGGTAAGTACGATGAGTCACCGTACACGTCCTGTAAGCGGATGTGCACCATGAGCAGCAGTCTTTACAGCACAGTATTCGAGGCTTGCACAAGGCTCTGGCGGGTGTAATGCAGTATCTCTGCAGAAATGTGAGTCGTTCGAGAACTTTCGCCTGTGCAGTGCTGTCGAGAGTTTCTGTGCAATATCTAGGTGCCGCTAATGCTGATGTCTCCATGCAGAAGGCTCACATGTCCAGAGTAGTCAACCTGTATCCCCGCCCCTCGATGCGCCAGATTGACGCTTATGCATTCCACAGCTGCGTGAGGACTGGTTACACTTTCACGTGGTACCGATTCCTATGACAGAGGGACCAATCGCATTTTTTTTTCGAAATGTTTCAACAATTTACGCCCCTGGTGGCATTAGAAAGACTGGACTGTGTGCAGTCAAATTCAGGGCTATTTCACGTCATAGTAAAGCACATTTTTTTAGCATGATTGGTACTTGTTGCTTTGTGAATATAGAGGAGTTATGCATTTCAAATGCAGGGCAACCGATGTAGCTGCGTTTCTGTTTTCCAAATCGGCCTGAATGACACCTGGAGACCTAAAATAGGAAAGCAGTAATTCTGACTATAGCATTACTGAATTACTCGATGTATTTCTACAGCTCCACCACTCGATTACATTCGCGACTACAAATTGCTTATCGGCCAAGAGTAGCGTACTAAACCGTTAAATTTTAATTGATAGCTTACTGAAAAACTTCTAAAGTTCACTTAGACGTGTAAGATCTTCAAGTGAGCTTAATTCCGATAGGCAACGCGCCAGGCGAAATTCAACGAACAAGCGATAAGGCTGAACTAACATACCATGTCACCGAATAGTTAACGGGTTCGTGCAGCGTCACTCATCCCTCACCGCCTTCATCCTGCTTACTTCAAGCTTTCTGCTAGCTTCTTTGCCGTCGTATGCATGTGTCTTTCTCCGTACTCGCACGCGTATTGTTTCACTGATGGAATGTCTGCAAACGAGGCTGATCTTGTTTGCGCGTGCTTCCTTTCAGCAATGCAGTGACTGCAGGATTGTCTACCGTGGCTCTTCGGTGCAAGACACTGCGAATATTCCGGCTGCCAACTCCAGGTTACCGCACCCCGCGTCCAGAAACGAACAACGCGCACTGGACGACGCCATGGGTCGGTGCTGTCCAGGAGAGCAGGACACTACGTGAGCTGTGGATAAACTTAATGGGGTCGACCGATGCGCAGTGTCGCAGTTTTCTCCTCGCTGTCGCGAAGAATGAGACCTTGAAGAAGGTGGGCATTCTAGACTACGCGCATGACGCCGATCTCCGTGCACTGGTGAAACTGATCCAGGAGCTCAGCCTCGGCGACCGCGTTGGCTTCAACTGCATCTTCGTTGCCAACTACGACAAGACCAAACTGCAATGGCCGGAACTCCCTTCCGTCAACTTCAGCACTGTGGAAATTGACCTGTGCTCGCGGTTAGCCTTGGAGAGACACCTAGCTCCCTTCAAATTGCTCATTCGCCGTGGCACCAGACTGATCATCAGGCTCTTCTGCTCGGTGATTCGTCAGCCCGAATTCGCCAGTTGGCTGAAGTGGCTCTCCGAGCCTAGCTCACTAACTGCTGTAGACATCGAAGTACCCAAACACTCCGCAAGAAATCCGTGCGCTCGCTGCCGCGACACCTGTGACCAGGTGGTCTCCGCGCTCGCGTCCAATCCCAACATCGCTTCAATGACGTTGACTTACTTCACGTTGGAAACGTCACACGTCGAGGCGCTCTGCCAAGGCGCTCGCGATAACTGCACTCTTACCCGGGTGACGCTGACCCCGTATTGCCCGCACAACAATGTGTGTGGCCCTGTCAACTGCAGAAGGTTGTCAACGGAATTCCGTGCGGCAGCTTTGAAGGTAAGATCCATGCCATGTAGCCAGCACTTGAGCTGAACGAGGAGGAGAGGGGGAGGGGGTGGTCACGTACATGCAGCCAGAACTTCTGAGATACGCGTCCGCCATTAAAGAATCAGTAAACTCACAGTGTACTCACAGCTTTGCAATGCATATATTAAACAAGCAATCCATTTTTATATCATTGTAAGCTAGCGGTTTCTGACACCAACATTATATAATTTTAGTTTGTTCGTAGACTTTGCGTTTGCGGGTACCCGTTTACACCAGGTGTTTGCGGGAGTAGCAGAACTGCTAGCGAAATCTTGCGGCCTTTTGCCTAAGTATACAAACAATTTCCAATAATCTTCAGCGCGTCGGTCTTCTCGTCGAAAGTAAACAACGTGAGTACTGCGAGTTAACGCGCGAGCCACTGTAATATTAGACTCTCTGGTTGAACCCTGCGTTACTATCTATCTATCTATCTATCTATCTATCTATCTATCTATCTATCTATCTATCTATCTATCTATCTATCTATCTATCTATCTATCTATCTATCTATCTATCTATCTATCTATCTATCTATTCTAAAGAAAACCACTACCTTCACAGCTGCAGGATATCATGCACAAGAACGTGCTCCGGTTCAGCGCTGCTGTCAAGTTCATCTTGGGCGAAGAAGACATCGCGGGAGTCCGCGCCATTGAAGACTTGAAAGTCCATCCGGGTCTCGTCGAGCAGCTTCAGGACAGCGCGGACTTGACCAAAGCAGAGGCTCTGGCGAAGGTCACGAGCGTCGTGTCCAGGGTGCTGAACTGCGACATCAGCGACTACATGTGGCTGGGAGCGGCAGGTAACGCGCCTGAACACCGACGCCCAGCAGCTGCACATCTTGGACTTGCCGCCAGAGTGTTGGCTGCATATTCGCCAGTACCTGAAGATTGGAGACGTCACGAGGACTTAACAACTTTGCGGACCTACGCTGCTTTAAGCTATCCACAAGCCCACCGTCAATGCCCACAGTGGAATACTCCACTGCGGTGCGCGGTGGAGTATTCCTTTAAAGAAAGTGCACATATGACGGCATTCCTGAATGTGACTGTAGCTCTACAATTAGCCAAGCACTGTACCCAGATATAAAGTGTAAACGCAGTCTTGTAGATAATGTTCCTTGGCTATAATAAAGCAGTGTCAGACCATGATCTCGCTGAGGCCTTCGCTTGTGTTCATTGCATAAGTGCATCAAGAAATGTCAAGTATTCTGTGCGTGACACTTATTTCAGTCACCGAGCGTTTACCACTTCAAGAGGGCTCACTTTCGGTGTGCGCGGGGTGTTCGATATTCCGTAGACAAGTGTTCTCTGTCAGGGCGATGTCCAAACATAGTGGAGCCAGTTAGTCTCCTGAAGCTCCCGCGCAAATGACGCACGAGGTGGGTTGGTGGTCGGTGCTTGTCGTGTAAGTATGCGTTGTCCACACTCCAATTCTACGTGCATTGAAAAAAAAGTAATTGACAAGTGTAATTGGCAACCCGCTTTTAGCGCGGCGGGACTGCGCATGCGCCCTTCTGGCGGCAATGTCGCGAAGGTTGGCCGGACCTCGCAGATCTCGAAGGCCATATGGTATGGTAGCGGTGCGCTTCTGCCGCTTTGCCGATGATGACGTCAGCACAGACTATGGCTAATAATTTTAGGAAGCCAGCTGGTGGCCCGTTCGGTGTAATTAGTAAACATTATTTATAAGCAATCTGCGCATCTTGATGTCGAGCCTGTAATCTGGCACAGATGATGGAAGTGTTGCCGAGGAAAGCACCCGGCGAAGTTTATTGAGATCCACTGACCTCGAAAAAAGTCACCTGCTTTTGACACGGTATCTCCTGTTCCCAATATCTCGCTGTTTTCGGTGTCACTGGGCAACTCAAGAACGAAACTTTTTCGACCATTCCAGCATGTCTTCGGTATGGTTGTTAAAGCTGCCGCTAACTATTTATCGCATTCGAAAACGGCAACACGCATGGATAACACCGAACATCTGCAATAAAACATGACGCCAACACACCACGCCGTCGCCTCGCTGGCCTCGCGGCTTGCCGGGTGCCTCGGATGGATAGGATATTATAGGAGCGTCCCCTTTATAACGGGGCGGTAGCCGGGCCACCAAGCTCTAGCTTTATTTCTTTTTCCTCTACAAACATTTCCCGAATCACACATATTTTCACTACTAATTTTTCTTCTCGCCTACCTATTTTATCTATTATCGTTCCGCTGTGATGTAACAATCTTACCCGAACTACCTTGCGCTTCTGTTTGCTCCGTACTTTTGCGCCACCAATGCTCTAAGCGCCTTTTACTTATCTCTATCGCCGACATGTTCAGCTTTCCCTTGTTACCCCTGAAACCCATGGCGTCCCGTAGGGTATAGTGTCCACAGCTACCCCTGGGTGGACATCTGTACATTCAATCAAAATGTGAATTCAATCAATCAAAATATGCCTCCTTAGCATCGCTGGCAGCACACAAAGCTCTCCAGTAGAGCGACGGAGAAATTTCGCGACCAGTAAAAAGGAACTGGGGAACTATGCCTAAGTTAAGTTAAAACATATACTGCACGAAAAGGGCGAAACAGCACAGTAGAAAGAGACAGGACGAGCGCGGAATAACTAATTTTATTGAAAACAATGCCTGCCACTTCTCACAATGCACATGCTCAAAGTGTGCCAGCGTAGCCGCTAGCGGAGGAAGCCTATGCGCGCTGTAGCGAGGACGGTAACGCAAAACATATTCAGCGGTCTCCTCGCTGACACAGTGACGCCAAACCGGGCGCGGGGCGAGCTTGGACTGGTGGCGCCTCTATCGGTGGAAGCGCCGAACTAATGGCATGTGGCTACCGGAAAGGGGCAGGCGCTTGCTGCAGGGACGCGGGGCTGAATGTTGGCTTGAGCTTCACTGTGCTCTCGTCGCTTGTGTCCTGTGCTGCTGAAATGTAGAGGTGTGCGAATAGCGAATTTTAGAACCGAATCTAATACGAATCAAATAGTGATGACCGCGAATTGGATACGAATACAAATCGAATACTGTTCGAATAGTAAGGCAACCATTTTCAAAGCAGCTCTAGGCTGGTAAGGTAACCATTTTTAAAACAGCCCAAGAATTCCACAACATTTTATTTGAAATAATTATTCACAAGACAAAGGAACGTTACGATTACTTTTAACCGAGAAAAAATACCGCAATTATTTAAGCTGAGGCACGCGCGTATACAGTAGAAACTACAGAGCCTTCGAAATATTTTGCAACTGCTGGCTGAAATACAGAAGTGACTACAGTTTTCGAGGTGGTACTTTGTCAACAGCTTTTAAATAAAACTGATTCATTAATGTTAAGCAAGTGTCATGACTTAATATTATCATGAATGTCATGCTAGTGCATTGATATCACGTCATGTCTGGATTGATGATATTGTCGCATCGGCGACATTGGAGTTTTAAGCAAAAGCGCCATCATCCTGTGATCAATATAGCTTCGATAGTCCCGTAAGTACTTGGGCTGCATGCATCTGGGTAATTCGGTGATGAAAACAAGAAAAGTTACCCCTCGCTGTTCTAACATCTCGTTCTTTCGGGCATTTTTCGTCATTGCTGATTATTCTAAAAATATTCGGTATATCGAATATGCACTATTCGATTCGAGTACCGAATCAAATAGAACACTATTAGATTCGTTATTCGAAATTTTCGCATATTTGCACACCCCTACCGAAATGCCTCGTGGAACCAGGTCCGAGCAGACATGTTGTGCTGTAGGCTGCAGAAACAGCTATGCAAACATGAATAAAGCTGAAGAGTACACCAACTCCCATCGGTTCCAGTGTGCAATCGCTGTCGACGCCGGCCTTGCTTGTGCACCGGCCTCCAATGACGGCCTACGTTGCATCAGGCTACGTGAAATACAGACTGAAAATTACCATAGCTGTTACAATATCACGAACGGTGAAGCATCGAAAAGAAAACAAAACTGTAACAGGAGTGTGCAAGTACAACTATATCGCGTAAAAAAAAGACGAAAAGCGAATGGGAGACGTATGCACTCCTTTTTTTAAATGTTAGGAGATAATGTTAACGTGTAGACAGAATAACAAAGTATTGGAAAAATAGAAAAGGTGCTACTTATATCTAACTCCACATCGTAGCTTATCGCGTTAAGTTTCGTCTGCGGGGCGCACTTGCAACGCAATTTGCACTCGTCTCCGTTATATATTCCATGATATCATGCATGTGACCTGCTTTGTGCAATCGGCAACCCTTCTCCAGAGCAGACGCACGAAAACGCGTACGCAGCTGGTCAAGCCTTTAAAACCGCAGCACAAAATAACTGGCAGCGTCATGCGTGCACTTGTGCTGTCAGGACTCGCCTTCCCGCCCAGGGCCCTCCAGACAACAGTGCGGAACAGCGAGTTCGGCAGTTAAAATGCAAAGATGTTTATTTTACCACGTGTCGCCAATCGGGCCTGCCTCATTTGCAGTCCCGGAAGGGAGGAGGCATCATGTCCCTTCTGGTCCGCCTCCGAACGAAAACAAACGCCTAAAAGCATAGTACCCCACAAAGACTCGTTTGATTTTCCTACGGCGCTCCTCGGTGGGAAGACATGAAAGGGAAAGAAACGTGTCACCCTTTCTAGGTGACTTGGCGATCATTAAACACGCCCACGTACGACCGCAAACGACTGCGCGGGAGTCTCCCAGAAGCCCGGCGCCGGGCCCTGTTATCGGAACACATGTTCGACAGTCGAACGCTACGTGCATTGTTCAAAAGTACACTGTTGCTGCCGCTTCTGTTTGGCTTGGGCGCCAAATGGCAAACGCAATAGCGTGCAGCTTCGGATGGTTCGACTAAAAACGCCGCCGCTTCTCTTCGAATACGGTCCCCAACGTAACAGAGCCTACTCCGTGTTGTCTGCTTCACATGCCAGTGCTGTCTCTGTCACCGCTTGCGGCGCTGTTCGGGAGGGGCGCTGCTGGCGCCTTACGACGGCCGCCCGGTGCCTATTGTCCATACCAATCCGGAAGGCGAATGATCGTGTGAATGCGGCGTCTAGTCACAGCCGGCAATGCACTGTTGTCTCGAGTCTAGATGGGGGCCGACAGTGCAGGCGGGGGCCGATTTTGAGGAGACGAGACGGGTCCAGTCGGTGTAAAGTTGCAAGGAGGGCTTAATTGGTATGACATTTTGAATAACTATGGTAGCACAAGGTAACGGGACACAAGAAGAACACGGAGACACAGTCGGTGTAGGTGAGTGTTCATCAAACTTGGTGTGTTCCACTGAGATCTTCTGTGTTCATCTGCGAGCGCACAAACTTTCATTGCCGCATCTGTTCTTGATAAGAATCCATGAAGAAAAGTAAAGGGCACAATAGGCCCGGTATACTCACAAAGCTCAACGGCTCGGAAACCGACAATCGTCGACGGTGCCACACAGAAACGAATATTCCTTTAGTGGCGAAGCACGTAGGCGGTAATTTGGGACACACATACCATAATGCCTTGAATTGTTTCGCGCATGGTAGTCACATGGCTTCATGGAGCAGTAGCATCTTTGCCAAAACTGCCGCCTGGATCCTGACGTAGCGACGCGTGTGTTGATATCCAGACAAGTTAGACCGATAAGATCTTCGGTACGTCCATTTCGTAGCAGAACCAGCGAAAGGCGCTTGTCAAACGGCGATATCGGCGAATCTGTACAGCGGTGTAAACCGGCCGACGCATGTATTCACTCGAGAACATAATCTGTACAACGTTTTAAAACCGGCCGACGCATGTATTCACTCGATAACGTTTGAGGAATATTTGAGCAACACGTACAGACAAAAAGGGACATCTGCTCTATTTCCGACACAGGGCCAAAGGGCTATAGTAGACGTATAAAGCAATATTTGCCAAAAATAACCGGCAACGAAAAGAAAGAAGCGCAAAAGCGTGATGTTGCTCAGGAAAGTCGTCACCTTTCGGCAAAAGAAAGAAAGAGAGAGAGAGAGAGAAGAGGGAAATGATAGCAAGCGCCATTTCTTCGATGAATGGATGGACCCCCTCTTTCGACGCAGCGCCACCTTGCGACAGACTTCACGCGCACTCGCGTGTTTAGGGTTAATAGTCCGGCGGGCACACCGGTGATAAGGCGAGCTATTGGGTGCAACCTTTACCCGTCGCTTATACGTCACGACTCGCTTTGTCTCCATGACGATGCAATTTGTCCTGGCCTTTCCCGTGACGTTCGATTGATGCATACAACAACGACGGCCACAGGGGAAGGAAGAAACAAAAATAAAGGACAATAGAAAAATGATGCATACACCAGCAAGAATAAAAGAAGGAAGAAAGGAGGAGAAAGAAAAGAGAAGGGCGGCGTATAACAGAGTGCAATATCGACTCTTGCCTTTTCTCTCCACCCGAGCGCTCCAAACACACACAGAGCACAAGAGGGTCAAGTCTCACGCCAACTCATTTCGATCCGGCACTATAGCAACAACTGATCGAGCCCGGGATATATATAAGCCGGCGCCAGCGCGCAGAAAGAATGGCACACCACGAATCGACGAGTGTTGCGTAGAAAAAAAAAAAAAAACTGGGGCAAGTGCTTAACGTTAAAGAAAGAGAACAACGGGGACAAGGTTAAGTACACGCAGGATAGCGAGACGGAAAAGGCCGGAGAAGCATACGCCAGGATCTGGCATACGTTTGCCTGTTGCGCCCCCGTACGGTACGCGCGGCACGCAGACGGCAATGGCGTCTGCCAAGAGGAACAGGTACCGCCTGGAAGACGCGGAGGTCGTCCTCTGATGTTTGTGGTCCTCGGTGTCACAGGAGGAGGAGCCCCTGGTAACGCCGGAACGTCGCCGCCATCTAACCAGGTTTGGGTCTCAAATTGCTAACCGAGATATTTCGTTAAGTGCATTGATCAGGATTTGCGCACGAGTGCACAAAGCCAGAAGGCACGCTGTGGCATGAGAACTGTTCCGACTGCCGTTAAGGCCAAGAATTAATTGATTTCTGGGGTTTCACGTCCCAAAACCACGATAATGGTTACGAGAGACGCCGTAGTGGACTAGCTGCTCCGCAAATTTCGACCACCTGGGGTTCGTGTAACGTGCACTGACATCGCGCAGCATACACGGGCCTCAACATTTCGCCTCCGTCAAAATGTAGCCACAGCGGCCGGGATTCGATCCCGCGATTAAAGCCAAGAATTTATAGGCAATCCTAAAAAAATTATGTTTACGCGTGAATGCCTTTCTGTAATACAATTATTTGTACCTGTAAAATAAGAAAGAATTGTACTGAATATGTGGTAATTTTTAAAGCGTCGCGTGCTTTATTTTATGCAGCTAAAGTAAAACGTTCCCTCCCTCCCCTCTATATGTGCTCGACACTAATTCCAAAATCCAACAGTTATTTCTATAGATAGATAGATAGATAGATAGATAGATAGATAGATAGATAGATAGATAGATAGATAGATAGATAGATAGATAGATAGATAGATAGATAGATAGATAGATAGATAGATAGATAGATAGATAGATAGATAGATAGATTTTATTCAGGTCCTGAAGGAATCAGCCCTCGTTTTAAAGGGGGAGGATCGCGGGACGTTCACGTACATGCTAAAGAAATAAATGCCGTGGATTAGATATATTCTTAAATGACTCAAGATCTCGTAAACCATCATGAGAGAATGGTGCTGTATGCTAAACTAACAAGTTTAGTTGCAGCAACCTTTTTTAACCATCAGAACCCAGTTGAGATGGAAATGACGCTTATGGTTCCTGCACGACCTTATTCTCAGCACTCTCTATGACATAGCCAATCAAACGTTTATGTAATCCCGGATATACGCAACCAGATTGAGCGCTCTTATCAGAAGCTCCATTTAATGGACAGTTATGATGATACACAGAAGGAGGTCCCGAAGCCAAAGACTGCAATGGGAACTTCTTTATAACTGACAAACATTCGTTACAACATTCGTTACCCCCTCCCCCTCCAAAGAAAAAGGGGCAGGGGGAGGGGAAGGGGTAAACAGCAATAAGTGGTATTTAAGTAAAACCAAACTAAATTAGACTACCAAAAATAAAAACACACACAGAAAAATAAGAATAAGAACATCAAATAAGAGCACACTGTCAGTATGATTTTTCGTATAGGAACTAAGTATTGGTGGTCAAGGGTACAATCGTTTATGCGTTTTTTAAATTAATTTTAACGTTTTTATTCTGAAGATAACTATGTTCAAATGAGCGATCGATGAAGAAAGAACACTCTCCTTGTCATATATAGCATGTATTTTTGTGTTGCGAATGTTGTAGTGTTCTTCCTTGTTACGTAAAATCGAGGTACTGAGCCATCGCATCTTCTATAATTGGTCTTTTCGAACAATAAGAATCCAAGGTTATGTAGGAGTTTATAAAATGAAAAAAAAAACAGTTAGTTTGTAAAAGATATGTGGCGTTAGGATTAAATTGGCCCAAATGTAATTATCCTAACAGCTTGATTTTTTCTAAGACTTGTAATGAGTAAGATAAAAAAAAAGAAAGAAAAGAAAAGGCACTGTACAGGCAATGGTTATCGCGTGAAAGCCACCTCAGCGCAAACATACAGGTTCTCGCATAACGGAAAAGGCATTCATCGAGATCTTTAGAACACATACCCAACAGGTTTCGCACAATTTTTATACACTTTTCATTCATAAAATCATGTGCTTGTTTATTGCGTCAGACGGAATTATCCAGCTTCGGAGAGTATAAACACTGGTTATTTTCCAATTTGATTTTCGCTTCGAGTCTCTTCGCCTAATAATAAATAACACTTCAGCGACATCTCGCTCGTTTCGACTGCCATAAAGCCTACTAACTGTAAACCTAAATCATCACATCACGAGCATTGCACGGACATGTATTCGCATCACAACCTGTCGCACATCACTTGGAGGTTCCCTATCTTCAATTTATGTCAGACTCACTTCCGTACCACCTGGTGACTCTTGGAGGTTCGAGGGGCGATGTCAGGGACGAGAACAGAAGTGCAAAGTAACTACAACGTTGTAGTTATTAAATCTGGTGAAGCCAATTATTGAGTAGCGCATTTAAATTAAATGGTCAGGCCAGCTACGAACCGAAAACCGAATGTGCAAAACTTCCTTTTCGTAAGTGCTTTTTGACATTGGCCAGCTGTCATCGCCAATGGCATGTCCAGCATCGTGATTGTCACAAATGTTCTCATACGAACATTTTTAGCGCGAAAAATATTTGTGGAAACAGGAAAGCATGGCACCTTTCCTAAGCATATGCAGCTCTCATAAAGTTCGCCACCACATTTGACTGAAGTGTCCCGTATTCCACAGCCGCCTGCGGGGATGCTGTCCCGGAGGTCCTGCCAAGACCGCCAGTGTTCGGGCAGCGTCGAGGAAGAAACGACCCGCTACGTCGGCCCGTCCCCGTGGCGCTTCGGCAGCGTCATCTTCCTGGGCTTCTTCATCAAACTCTCCGGCATCCTCTTCATCCTCGTCGGCTTCAACTCGGCCACGCCGGGTCTCCGGCTCCTGGGATTCGTTCTCATCCCGCTCGGCATCGTGGTCTTCAGCGGCGGCGTCCTCTGGGCCGCCATGGAAAGCTGGCGCTACCGTGCCGCGCTCATGGCCATCCACGCCCTTGACCCGTTGGCCGCGTCCGGGGTCTTCCTCAACGGGACGTCGGTCAGTTCCGTGTCCGTGAACGTGGCGCCCAGGAGCGGCACCGTCCACTCGGCGCCGCCCGTGGACCCGGACGGCCCGATGGCGGGCCTGGAGCCCGTGCGGTTCAGCAAGTACCCCGTCGTGCTGCCGGTGTACGCGGCGCCAACACAGACGTCGGCGTCTTGACCCCGGACGAACTCGCAACGAACTGTGGCAGTGCCGCCGAATGCGGTGTGCGGACCTTGAGTCAGCGTGCTGAAGCGTTGAAACATCGCTACGTATAAGGCTGTCGTGGTTCTCTTTAACGCGATTCCTTCCTTGGCCCCAACCATTAATTAACTTCCTGTGACGGAATGCAGTATTTTCAGCAGTGCATACTGTTCCTGGCCAAATTGAGTTACTATCTCAATAAAGGCCTTATGACAGGAAGCGGAAACCAGACGGAGAAGTGAAATGAGGACCCTAATACAGGAAGTGAAAGGGGAAAGCAGACGTGGAAGTCGCAAATGAACTGAAATTGTAATGTGTGAAACCGAAGTGCCCTTAAGACTGTTATCATACAAATGGACTTCACGTGACGAAAGCGTGAAGCGATGTCAAGGGCGAAAAGGAAGCTTCGAAGTAAACGCGATTAACATTGTGTTTATTTAATCTGATGAAACGAATGATCGATTGTCTATTGAAACGAAGTGGTTTGGTCAACTTTGAAGCAGACACCGTCCAACACCACCTGCTTCTGTGTTCGAAAGTCACGTTGTGTCATTGTGTCGTGGGGACAACACCATGGATCAGCAAGTGTATACGTGTTTGTTGCGGAACGGACTGGGCATCCAGCTGCCCCGCCACGGTGGTCTAGTGGCTACGGTACTCGGCTGCTGATCCGAGGGTCGCGGGATCGAATCCCGGCCGCGGCGGCTGCATTTCGATGGAGGCGAAATGTTGAGGCCCGTGTGCTGTGCGATGTCAGTGCACGTTAAAGAACCCCAGGTGGTCGAAATTTCCGGAGACCTCCACTACGGCGTCTCTCATAATCAGAGCTGGTTTTGGGACGTTAAACCCCACAAATCAAATCACTGGGCATCCAGCTGTCAACATTTCTATTGATGGCACAGCTGATCATGCTGAAGAGGTAGCCCGTTACGTGTATCAGTGTATGCTGCAACGACCTGTACTGGCTTCGCGCGAAATGAAGACTCACCACATCGCGATGGTACCACCGAAGAAAGAGACCGTGCAGGTTCTGACTTTGTTGTAACCTTGCCCTACACCTAGAGATATCGAAGTGAGCCGGTCACGCATATGTCAAGTGATAGGCTCCAGTTAAACTATCCCCTCTCGCTTCTGCGTTCCAAAGCCCAAGTGTGGTTTCAGTGCTGCAGTGTGCTTGAGAAAACCTTTTAGTCAGTCACGGTGTGTGAACAGAAGCTAACTATTTGCGTCTTGACCCTGTGTTGGACGTAAGCGGCAATGATGACTGGATGAGCGAGTGTTGTTTGCATAGTGTGCAGTGTCCGCTGACCTTGAATTCACCATCCTCACTAGGGGGGAAAAAGGCAGCACAAATTTGTGCAATGTCGGCCAGTAGTGTGCGTGGGTATTTGGATATGTGTCTTTGAATGCAAAGCGTATGTGAACATGTTCTCGAGAGTGAACGGTATCCAATACATCCACGGTAGTTTTCAAAATAAATCGCTCAGACGGACATACTTCAACGAACAACGCTTATGAGGCGCACGTCAGCGTAGCTTGCATTTCTCTTCGGCATAAAAAACAGACGTCTGCGCTATGAACGTGAGTGCCATGGTTACGCTGTACCACAGGCTACCATTCAGTAGCCATGGCGCTGTCGATGCTTCTGGTACTAGCCCACGTTTATCATAGGCCTACTGATGCACTTTGCACAAAGATGATGATGATGATGATGACATTATTGTTCCGCCAGATAAGCAGGCCGCTTACTAGCCTCCCCGTTCCCGGAACACAGGCCCAGGTGGCGGGGGCGGGCACTTCCACGATTGAAAGCAAGCCAAGAGGTGGGTCCTCGCTCCGCAGCAGGCCTTCCCAGACGTTTCTACAATTTATATTTGATTTTGTTCAAATACCTTCATATTATTCGTAACATTTGGCTGAATGCGAAACGATTCGTCATAGGCAATTTCCTCGCTGAATGCGAAGTTTTTATTTATTTATTTATTTATTTATTTATTTATTTATTATTTATTTATTTATTTATTTATTTACAATACTGTAAACCCTCGCGGGCTGTTAAAGGGGTGGGAAAGCACAATATACAATATCTATATACAATATTACGTTAAAATCGATTCCAAACGACGCTGAAAAACTTCAGCTGACTCGCTGAAGTTTACTCGCTGCAGTCAGCAAGGAAATTCCCACAATTTACGCAATGCCTAGGGTCTACAGGATATTTTTTTTTAACGCTGATGTAGGGTTCAACGCAGTCGTACGCGTTGGCTCCTTTCTTTTATTTCAGCTGTTTGCTCAGCAGTGTCCTTATCTTTTTTTTTGTTATCTTTACATGATACGCTGTATTTACCGCAAAATGTTGACACTATCTTACAGGGTTATTTGCACACGCCCCGGCAAGCCATTTTTGTTGCGCCCAGAGGTGTCCTTGCAAACATCGCTGATAAAGTCACAGTGGAAGGTATACTGAGAGCAACATATGGTAAATAAAAGCATATAGGTTAGCTCGCGCGACCTCCTTCACAAGGGCGGGTTTTCGTTTCACTTGGCTACAAGTGTGAATATAGGCCTTCAACGACGCGTTTATTCATCCAGCTGTTTTATATAAGTGCGCCCAACGTCCCCTTTTGCCGCATCACTTTTGATAACTGCGCCTCGCGACTAGTTCTCGCGACTAGGTCACAGTGTCTCGCGACTAGGCACTGTATATTCGCGACTAGCCATGGTATATAAGTGTCAAGTCTCAGTCTTCCCTCTCCCCCTCTAATGCGCTCCTCCTGTATTCATCGCCATCCTCCATTTCCTCGCAGGCCGCGATAGCACGCGCGAGGAGCGCCGCAGTGCGCATGATCTGATGCATGATCTGACACATGATCTGATCCGGATCAGATCACGCGTCAGAAAACAGTTAAAAAACAGTATCGCGTTTCATTCACTGAGCACTATACATGCAGCCTGCATACTTCTTATCTTAGAACGGCGCACAACAGTACAACCAGGGTCCACCAATACAGAAGGACTCTGGTAAAACTTATAGTTATTTGCAGCTTATGGAAATCTGACAACCCACAAGAAATATATGTGTTTCGTGTTTCTCACTTCCTAGCATTTTTGTTAAGCCTGCGAGTAATGTGCTGTAATAATCTGATGAAAAGTAAAACACACACCGGCCAAAGAAACAAAGAAAGATAAAGGCGCTTCGAATTCCCTGACGGGAACCTTCCCATCAGGGGCCGGTGTGTGTTCTACTGTTCATCGCTATGCTTCCCGAACAGACAAGCTTCCTTCAAAACTTCGACATTGCTGCAATAATCTCTAGACAGTCGCGGTGCTACAGCGGTTATATGCTGATCGGTTGCTGAACTGAAGGGCGCGGGTTCGACTCCGGCAGCGGCGGTCCCATTTCCGATGGAGGCGAAAAATATCAGTGCACGTTAGTTGTCGAAATTTCCGGACCCCTCCACTAAGCCGGCGTGTCTGGTATCGCGGTGTTTTGGCACGTAAAACCCGAGCAATTATTAATCATAATGCTGAGAAGCTGAGTTCATTTCCACGTAGGGAGGTGCCTGACGCAAGAATACCCTTTAGCGTTGTCTTATCGGTTCCTGATAACGGGTTTTTCTTTTTCCTAGGATTCTTTTTTTTCCTTTTTCTATGCCTCGACAGCCGTTGCACCTCGGTTCACGACGTTGTTTCCGCGCGTGAGCAGGATGCTTAACGGTGTTTGGTCGAGAATGTGCCAACAGCAATGGTTTCTTTAATTTTTTTTTTCTTCAGCAGAGTCCTATAAATTATCCAGCAGCAGACGCGCGGTAAACAGCCGTGGGTTTTTTCCGTCCGAGCCTACTGTACAAGCAAGAGCTCTCATTAACGATAAGCAGTGCGTAGGGACTTAACTGTGGTCACAAATGCAGTCGATGGCTTCGCAAGAAGAACACTATACGCACTTGCAGGGCTAGAATTTAAAGAAAAATCACCAAGGAAATGCAAGTGAAAACGATGAGAATTACGATGGCCTGGTACAGTTAAGACGATTTATTTTGGGAAACAAAGAAAACTGCTTGCTCGGGACTATTACAATGCCTTCGTGCTGCCGAACCACCGTGGATTATATCGGTGGAATCGCGCATTATTCCGCGATTCGAATCGATCGGTATTTTATAGCTGTGTTTGAAAATCCTAGCAATCGATCGTTGTGATCTATAGTGCGTGGCTTAAGTACATAATATAGGACACGAACCCACACTTTTCTACAATTCGAACCCAGCATCGTGATAGGAGTAGTGCCCAACACCTTGCCCAGATTAAGGTGGAGTATGACGCATAAAGTGGACTAAAGCGGATTCGAAGAGATTGAGACGGATTAAGCGGGATCGAAGAGGATTAACGTTGAATAAGTGGATAAACTTGTGGGCGGGTTAGCTGGGAATCAGGTGAATTTGGGGTGTTTCAAAAGTGGATTAACGAGGACTAAAGTGGGTTAGGTTGAATTACGGTGGGTTAAGGTGCGGGCAAAACTGTGCAAGATGTGTCATATTCAAAGCTCTCGCTTTCCTCTCTCTCAGGCGATAGCTAAGAGCACCGGGGAATTCTCAAGCAATCTATGTCTTCTCGGCTTCTCTCATGTACCTATTCCCCCGCCCCCCTATCCCTGGTAGTGTGGATGTGCACAATAACCCCTGATCACATTCAAGTATCATATTTACTCCCATACAAGCAACACTGTTACACTATAGGGTCGGCTATAGCCAGGGTTTCGAAATGATGGCTAATCCTGGCTGATGTTTACTGTCCACTGAGCAGCGTAGGCTCCATTCTGTCTCAGTAGCCAGCCAGCCAGCCAGCCAGCCAGCCAGACAGACAGACAGACAGACAGACAGACAGACAGACAGACAGACAGACAGACAGACAGACAACTTTATTTAAAAGTACGGCGATGCCAAATGACGAATTTTTATGCCAACCTTCATATTCCCCTTGTGCAACGTCACTTGTGCAATACGCGACAGATAAACGGGATAACCGCATCCCTTATTATGAGTAGTATGACCAATGATGTGGTTGAGGAAACGACTATAAGATAAATGCGCTCGCTATCATGCTACGATAAAATGGCCCGCGTGTAACATATTTCATGCACACTGCTATCAGAGAACAATCGCTGGATTTCTCCCCAGCAAAAGGAACGCAATAAAGACCGCTGTGAGTGACGACACAGTAGTACGTAAGCGGAAACGAGTTTTGTCTCCCACGGTAGCTGTGGCTCAGGAACGTTCACTGATCTTGTGATTACACTATATATGTATACACGCCCTTGTTCTTTTGTTATCATATGTTTGCAGATGGAGTCATATGCGTAAGTGCGGCAATACACTCGACAGCGTATGTCGCTTCCCATATTGCGCATACGTTGGCAAGCCTCATATGCGCGTAAAATAATTCAATCCAATGGACTTTGTGTGTGTGTGTGTGTGTGTGTGTGTGTGTGTGTGTGTGTGTGTGTGTGTGTGTGTGTGTGTGTGTGTGTGTGTGTGTGTGTGTGTGTGTGTGTGTGTGTGTGTGTGTGTTGTAGGCATAAGGCTATTATGACGCATGGCGTAGTGCGGGGCACTGCGGCTTCACCTTGACCAGTTGTGGCCCTTCTTTTTCTTTTTTTTTTCTTTTTGTAAACGCACCTAAACATGTACATGCCCAGGGCATTAGGATCCAAAGAATGGTTTAAGAACATAAATGAATCCGCGCTAAATATCGGTAGAAGACTAAAAAAAAAAATGTGGTGGAAAATCACATATGTAGCCACACGGATTGAACAGGTTTTGTTGTTTGTACAGTAACATTGTCAGGTGGCAGGAACAGGAAGCTTATTAGTACTAAATGCCGAACAAAGGGATGACTAACAGGAGGCATAGTGGCGCTACCAACCACTGTGATTCGGAGGGGATCCATCCATTCACATCGATCCATACATCCATGCATCCATGACAAGACCCGTATGACAGAGCCGTGGGTTACATAAGACAACGGGGACGCCGGCTGCCTACCCTTGGTCTGGTCTATAGTCATCAAAGAAATGAGCTAGGAGGGAGCGTCACGTGGCAACCTTGAAACCTATAGTCATAAAAGAATCTGCGGGAGCCATGGGAAATACTCCCTGGTCACGTGATAGCCAAGCGGTAGATTCACGTATGACCAGGCACCAGTAAATGTTCCCGCGTACCAAACAACCTCTAGCGGCCTGGCATCTTTGTGGAACTAATCCTATGCAAGAGGCGCTGTACATGGGCGTCAGAGCAAGGTCCCTAAGCGTCATAGAAGGCTGTCTTGCCGTGGCTAGAGTAGTCACGTGACGCCGGCTTCTTTTCTTTCCTCCATTGGTCCAGTGCAATGGTGGCAATGGCTCGAGTTAAAGCGCCGGACGACAGGTTAAACCAGGACTGAACGCTGGGAAACTGCTGTAGACCCATATAAGGTACGCATCTCACTACCACTGTGTTGACCGGATCATTCTTGCCTGCGCAGGCCAAAGCCATTTAGTGGATGTCCATTTGTTTACATCGCATCACACCGATCCGGCGTTCCATGTCGACGTGCGGACCACTGTACTACACCACTGTTTCTTGCACAGGGGAGGAACGTGTACTCCGGACGACTGAAAATGGACGTCGCTGACTGACACGACTCGCGGAGTCGGAGGCAAATCGACATTTAAGAACGCTGGATACGTTGCCCCACAGAGCTTAACGGTGCATGACTCCACGGCAACCTTACAATATGGGTATGAGGACAAGGGAGGCATGCAGCGAAATGGTATAGCGTGACGTATAGCTACAATGCACGCTTTTTGCGCACAGGTTTTGCTTGTGCGCAATACGAGTGTTTACACGCTTATGGAGATTGCTATTGTATGGACACTCGAAGCGCTTCTTCACCATCGCCGCCGCTGTTATGTTCGGTATGTATACCGTTCATTAGAAATCTGGTCTACCAGAACCCCGCAAGGTGGAGCATCATTCATGAAAGGAAACAAATGGCAGCCCAACTATTTGTAGCGCAACAATTAATACAAACACATTTCATAGAAGTTACACAGAGAGAAAGCTTCCTATATATATAGTTGACTAAAACATTCGTCCTTGTCTGTGTTTTGAACCACGAACCAACAGCTTTTCGGTGCAGTCTCTCCACAATCTGAGCTATATACAAGACTATATTGCAGATGGTGAAGATGAACTATTGCGACAACTCGAAGCAAACGGACTGCGTAATGCAAATCAGTTATGTGGGAGTGGACAAGGCAAAGGACGCTTCACGAAAGGGAAATGTTTATATAACCTGTCTCGGGAAAAACACCACAGCAGTGCGTTTATTTGGCCATTACTATACTGAAGCATCTGTATGCGTCGTTGTGGTGCTGTGCGCCTATAAAGATAACACTAGGGTCGACGAAGGGACACTACGTTCATCGAAGGTTTCCGCTGGGCATCTCGTTTTGTTGACTGTATCTTCCAGCGCGACAGGTATACACTTTCAGGGAAGGCAGCCGCAATTTGTAAAGTGTCTGTCTGTCTGTCTGTCTGTCTGTCTGTCTGTCTGTCTGTCTGTCTGTCTGTCTGTCTGTCTGTCTGTCTGTGCGCGCGCGTGTGCGTGTGTGCCTCTACCGCCCACTCTTCTCTTTTTAATCGGCTCCATGCCCGCGATGATAGAGTTCTGACGAAATTAAACACTGCATTTACACCAGCACAGAGCAATGCCTGTTGACTATTGGCTAATGGTAATCATACGAGATTAGCGGCTAAGTCCTGGCTTGATAAGCATGAGGTCACGGGTTCGAATCCCGGGAACGGCTGCCGCATGTCGATATACATGTAAAAAAAAAGAAATACCCGTGTACCCCTTACTACCCATATACCCATGTACCCATACCCATTATGCCTCTGCCATCTGGAGCCCGCATCATGCACATCTAATCGCTGCATTGGAAGCCCTCCAGAATCGCGCCATCAGATTCATTCATTCTTCATACTCGTATGACGTCAGCATTTCATCTTTGAAAAGCCAATCTGGCTTAACAGATCTGTCTCTTCGTCGCCGCATTGCTAGCCTCACACTTTATCACAAGCTTTTTTTTTTTTTTTTTTCTCAATCAAGCACCCTACATCACAGCTTCAGCGCTCATATCCCACCGCACCAGCCATCCACTTCAAGTTGCCCGTCCACCATCGCATACGTTTTCTGCCTCATTATTCCACAGAACAGCGGCAGACTGGAACGGCCTGCCCTATAACGTCGTCCCCATCGCCTCATCATCTACCTTCCAACAACGCATAACTCTTTATCTTCGATGTTAACTATTGTTTGCTGTTTGTTTGTTTTTCTGTAATCTCACCCCTTATGTAATACCCCCTGAAAAGGGGGCCTTTAATGTAATAAAATGAAAATGAATGAAACCTAGATGTAGGTGCACGTTCAAGAATCTCAGCTGCTCAAGGTTATCCCGGAGCACTCCACTACGGGTTATCGTAGCTTGTTTTCGCAAGGAAAACTCCATCAATTATTATTGCTGGCCAAAGTTGCCTGATGTCGACTGGATGATGGCTAATATGTGCTAACCACGGCCATCCGATGTCTTCAATTTCAGACCAATGATTAAAGTTCACACCTTTTTTTTTTAACCTTGATGTCTTTCATGTGCGGCAGGTGCGTGGGAAACGGAATAACTGTACATATGTTATGACTAGAGGTATTACCAAAAGTGTTATGGAGTCAACGACTTTACATAAAGGCAATCTGTCACGCTCTGATTTCGCACAACCAAGGCTGAAGCTTAATTGGGCGTGTTACTGGAACGAAACAGCGCAAAAAAAAAAAAGAACGATGCACCAGGCAAAGAAGGACACCCTTCTTCTCGTGCTCTGTTTCTCTCTCTCTCTCTCTCTCTCTCTCTCTCTCTCTCTCTCTCTCTCTCTCTCTTTTTTTTTTTTTTTTTGCGCTGTTTAGTTCCAGGATGCCACACAACACAAAGTCGTTTGCCGCGAAGAGGCCAACAGGTGATTGCCGAATTCCTTCTCAGTACACGAAGTGCGAGAAGTCTGGCGGCAGCGGAAATGAACTTGTCTTCCCGCAATACAATTTGGCTCGGATGCTCTGCACTGCTATTTTTATCGTACCAAATGCCCGTGCACGGTCTTGTTCCTTTGTTATCACATGTTGACAAAAGGTATCATCACATGCTCGCGGCAATATACTGGAGAGTGCTTGTTCATTGCCGTGTTGCGCATACGTCGGCAAGCTTCATGGACATTCGAAAATGAATTGAATTCTATAGGCTTTCGTGTGTCGAAGCCACGATCTGTCTGCAAGGCACGACGTAGTGCGGTGCACTCCGGCCTCACTTTAAACCACGTGCGGTTCTTTAACGCGAGCCTAAATGCGATGTACATACAGGGGTGCCTTTCTGGACAATCGCAAGGTGTCCATCATGAAAGAGAATCGAAACTGCGCACACTCGCGCCTAACAATACAAGGGCATAACCGCTAATCCTTCACATAACGCTGCAATGATTGATTTGTGCGGTTTAACGTCTCAAAACCAGCTCTGATTACGAGAGACGCCGTAGTGGAGGTCTCCAGAATTTTCGACCACCTGGGTTTCTTTAATGTGCATTGGCATCGCACATCACACGGGCCTCAACATTTCGCCTCCATCGAAATGCAGCCGCCACGACCGGGATTCGATCCCGCGACCTTCGGATCCGCAGCCGAGTGCCATAACCACTAGACCACCGTGGCGGGGCAATGCTGCAATGTCAGGCCGCAATGTCAGCAGAGATTTATACGCCCCCCCCCCCCCCCAAAAAAAAAAATTATCCAGATAACCGATGAATTGGTATCCCCCCCGCCGCGTATTGGTTAAACCATAGGTAACATCCCTCTAAAACTGAAAGTCTGGATAAACCCCTGGGCCGCATGGTATGGCATTGGTAGTGCTCCACAACATCCTCTTATGTACAGCTACCGATTCGCACAGGCACGTTATCGCGTGCGCGGAAATCATTTGCGCTTGCTTATCATACAGTCTAGCATACGGATTTATAGAACCTGAACGAGATTATGAGGGTAAACCACGAGGCATACATAAATATTGAAACCAAGGGGATTTTGCAGGTGTACCATATATGCGAATTGATTCGTTATATGCGGATTCAGCATATCCGTATTCAACTCTGATTATTACTGGGGGAAAAACAGGGTTCCTCTCAGTAGCAGCGCACCTATTTGGCCAATACACCAAAACATGTGTACGCGGAGCGTCGTGGGGTTGCGCGGTGTTGCGCGTCTATAAAGATAACTGCGTCGCGACGAAAGATAACGTTATCGACAAGTTCCCGCTCTAAGATACATCTTGTCTAGTCTACTTGTATCCCCTTCCTGCCATGAGTCCGAGAAGACAAGACAGCACAATGGAGTCAAGGAAAAGTTACGTGGGCATTTCGCAAGGCGTTTATAACCTGTAACGTGCAGGCGAAGCCGTAGTGGGCTTCCTATTTCTGACAGGGTGCCCAACACTTCTCAGCGTCACATGTCGCAAATGCAGTGGGAAATTATTTCAGTCAAGTCGGAGCGCTTTTGGACAAAATATAACTGAAACTCGTTGTTTGTTTTGTGGGGTTTTACGTCCCAAAACCAGTTCTGATTATGAGAGACGGCGACTAGTGGAGGGCTCCGGAAATTTCGACCATCTGGAGGTCTTTGACGTGCACTGACATCGCACAGCACACGGGCCTCAACATTTCGCCTCCATCAAAATGCAGCCGCCGCGGCCGGGATTCGATCCCGCGGCCCTCGGATCAGCAGCCGAGTACCTTAGCCACTAAACCACCGTGGCGGGGCACTAACTGAAACTCGTTACAAGAATGTAAACATGTACACAGTCACATATTTATTGACGTCTCCTTCGAAAAGGGTGGGCGATCTAGCCCCATAGCTTTCATTTTCTTTTTTGTGATAAGGTGTCACTTCGCCTATTACAGCACAACGTTCTAGCTGTATTGCTTTAATTACTCACATAACTGTTTTGGCTTTGTGAAAGCTTTTGTGTCTACTATGTATACTGCGCCCACGCCTGTAATGAGTTTCTTAAAGGGACCGACAACTGGCCAGAACGTGTGAGCGGATCTTTGTGCACTTCGAAAGAACTTGAATTATAGTGATGGAATGGAGTACCCTTTCGCGATTTGAACAGGATTTGTATTTTTAAATTGAACTTAAAATTTGCAGCAACTGAAACGTGACGCAGCCTGGTGGAGACGCCTTTGTACTGCTATTTGGAGTCTGAATCGCCGTACGTCACCTGCTGGTGTTCATACGACCGTAACTCGGCCTTAAAGTTGCAGTCGATGCATAAAAACGCATCTCGGCCCTACTATTTGCTTTCTACGCAGTACAAGGAGTCGACGCCAATAAGCGGCGAGCAGCGCCAATTGACAACCTGTTTTTAACCTCAGCGCATGCGCTCAGTCGCTCTGTGGAGGCATAGCCTGGCGCGAGCACACCCGACGGCTGTCGGCCACTGTTTGCAACATGTGTTGCATGTAAGACTCCACAGGTAAAAAATTCTCAAAAAAATGTTTCACGGCGTTTTCCCCGCTGTCGTTGCGTGACTGGACACTGACCGGTAAGCTTTCCGTTGGAATAGAGAAGACGGGTACCTTAAAGATTAGTTGTCGGTCTACAATCCTACTCTATAATCCTCTACAAGCTCTATAATCCTACATTTCCTTTATAAGTACTTGACAAGTATCTTGCTTATCTGAACCACTCACCAGTTAGTATTCCCATCCTCTCTCAGTGATTCACAGAGCCTCTGAAATGTCGATGCCTTCCGTCGGTCTCTGTTGAGCAGAGGGAGAGAGAGAGAGATGAATAAGAGGAAAGGCAGGGAGATAAACCAGAAATAGACTTCCGGTTTGCTATCCTGCACTAGGGGATGGGAAAATGGAAATGAAGAGGACTAGAAGAGTGGAGACAAAAAGAAAAAAAAGAGAAAGGGGGCGGGGGAAGTACACTGTTGAGTAAGTGCCCAGGCATTCCATTACAATGTGCTGAGTCGCTTGAGGTAGCTTTGTTGGTATAGCGACAAACGCCTCTTCCTGCCGCGAGTATTATCTCTGATATGCTTTTGTGCCCAGACAGCGATGTCGGGCTTAAAATAACAATGTGCCGCTCCTTGTCATGAATGTCATATCACTGACGAGTCTGTGACTTGACGTCGGCAAGAAGTTTCAGGAAACGCGTTACATACATTTTTTGGCAATTCGTGCGTTCCGTTGCAGGTAAAGCGCAACCAACGTATATGTTTCAAGGCACAAGTTCACGTTAAATTTGACAGCGTCGTTATGAGCCACTATAATTTTCGATAATATTGTCCGTATCTTCCTTCGGTACTATATCGTCATGAGGCTGTCTTTTTCTGTCGAGTTCTTAAGAAGTACAAGCGACAATTTAGATGACCACGGTATCTTTTGCTGTCTATTCAGCACTGCATTCTTCAAATCCAAATATCGACGGGAGCGTACATTAAGCACAGCTCCATCAGTAGGGGGCCGTGCAATCGCCCAGTAAGGAAAGTCGAAGTATGTGCTCTCAAGGATTGATTGATTGATCTCCTTTTTCTTCTTATTTCTTCGTTTTTAAACTCAGGCGCAGCATTCTAAAAACATGTGGGCGTGCTGGCCGGTTCGGCAGTCCCACTGAATGGTTATCACCGCCGCGTTGGCTCTCTCGAACTGCCAGCGCCAGTTTCACGGTCAGAGGTGATCAGAGGGGCCTCCCGCTGTTCCTCAGTGGATTCGGGAATGGGGTCAATTTTGGAGTTTGATTGGCGTGCCCACACCACGCTCCTCACCAGACCATACTAGACACTCCACTGCGGAAAGTATACTGTGGTGTAACCTAGCTGGTGTTGGATACCTGTTTCTTTGTTCTCTTCCATCCTATCAAGGACACCATGTCCCGCTGATAAGAATTACGAGGTCTACAGATTACCATGCGACTTCAAACGACGCCGCCTGCTATACCGCTATTCAGTGCACGTACTTGCTCGGGCTCGTCCCGCTTTCTCTCTCACCCACTCCCATGTTCCTCTTTTTATGTTCGTACTCCTTGCTACCACTTGACTCACTGGGGTTTTACGTCCTAAAATCGCGATGTGATTATCAGAGACGCTGTGTAATAGAGGCCTCCGGAAATTTTTGCCACCTTGGGTTCTTTAAAAACGTGCACTGAGATGGCACAATACACGGGTCTGTAGCATTCCGCCTCTATCAAAATGCGGCCGCTGCAGTCGCCGGGATTCGATCCCGGGACCACCGGGTCGGCAGTCAAGTGCCATATAGCCACCAGACCGCCGTGGCAGTATCCTTTCCTCTCATACGTGGTGGTAGGCAAACGCCTCCTGCTAAAGGTCGGCCAGACTTGCGGAATTAACCCTGACACGGCCCAGCACATTGGACACGCTTGTGGCGCGCACGGCAACCTTTTCTGCGACCCATCCAGCGACGAGCACACATTGCGGAGTGAGCCCCAATTATTATGCATGTCCTCAATGAACGTCCCGAACGTCATCGAGAGCGACTGGTAACGTCTTAGGGAGTTGAAAACCATACATGCATATCATATTCCTCCACTCATCGTTATGGTTGCCAGAAGACCCACATTCTAATTTTCAGAAGGTCTTTAAATACCTTGCGGAAGAGCACATTTCAACATTTCGGACAGAGTCATCCCGTTCCAGCCATCAGCTTTTGCATCACAGGTCGAGGAAGGCTGTAATGCGCAATTGTAAAGTGTGTCTGCAACGTCGCACTTCTTTCACAGGCAAGAACTGCTCAGTAAGATGTACGGACTTCTCTTCGTAATGCCATGCGTGCGGTTTTAGCCCATACCTGCGTACTTATCACTCGTTCACTTGTTTCATACATGGTGCATCGACGCGTACAGGTAAACTCTATGCTATCACATGCAAACACCTTGAAGTTTCAGTATTACAGCAATGATATCTGCAGCGCTACGCTGACTAAAGACAAACGCATACACCAACCTACACAAGCTACATGTATATTCTACCCCACAGCATACAGAGATATTGCCACATCCAGTCTCCGCGCACAAAAGAAGAAGATCACGGCACTTGAAAGAACACTGAGCGATCACACAGGGATCTCGTCGTCTTCTTCTAAGTGCCCGTGATCTTCTTCTTATGTGCGCGGAGACTGGATGTGGCAATATATGTACGTGGCTTGTTACCACACCAACTCTTTTCCACATTATGTCGTAGTTTACGTCACACAACGAAGAATGTCCTAACGTGAATGTTACAAAGGGACAATGAAAGACAGTGCTGTCCAAATCGGCCATTGAAAATAGGCTTTGGTGTGTCCGAAGGTCCGAGATGATGGCAAGGGCCAGATGGGACTTAGAATAGAGGCCACGACCATTTGCGATGCCCCGCCTTCAAGGAGAAACGCAATCTATGTATGCGATAAAATTTCTTCTCAAAATTATTTGCAATATACATACGCCATTTAGTATTCGCTGCTGTGGTCTAGTGGTTATGGTTAGTTGACTGCGTACCGAGGAGACGCGTGTTCGATCCCAGCCGTGGCGGTCGCATTTTCGATGAAACTGTCTCATGGGCCCTATAGGCTTGCAATATAGGTCCTTTATGTCCCATATTTCGTCTTACGAAGCCCATATATGTCCAAAACACATTGTTATAGGCCCCATATACCACTCTCTACGGATCCTGTATAATGCCATATATATACCCTGTATTGTTCTTATATGCCCTATATGAAAACATATGGGTACTGTAAGAGGCCGTATGCCAGCTATATGAACTTGTATATGTCGTATATAAACTCGTATGGGTCCCATATACGGTCGTATGTTTTGTCAATAGGGGAGGCCTGTGTACTCGCTCTTCAATGTCACTGCACTCCAAGGAGCCCCAGGTGGTCAAAATTTCCGCAGCCCTCCGCTACGGTGTTCTTATCCTTTCTGCTCTTCCATTACCTTTCTCCTAACCCCACGGATGCTGAGCCATGCTCCCGTGAAGGGCTGCAGAAAATAGCGTCTTTTCCTTAACCGAAACACTATTATTAAGACGAGACTTTTATGCCGGATATAGCTTTAGATGAGACTGTGCCAATGATATCCAGTCATCATCACCAAAGCAACCGGAACCTCATGGATATAGCTTTAGATGAGATTGTGCCAATGATATCCACTCATCATCACCAAAACAACCGGAACCTCATGGTCACCATGAAGAATCTATCTCTATCTCTCTCGCTGTCACTCACTGGAAAGTCAGTGAAAGAGTCCCGAATCCCTTTCACGGCTGCAATCCGCGGAACTTTCTAGACACACAATAGGCTTGGTCGTCACCGAGAAGGGGTTGCCGCCATGCAAGCGTGTAGTATTCCCCGATATCGCGCGTGGAACGTGCGCACTCGTGGGAGCGCGCGGCGACGGCGCGGTCACCCGATAACGTAAATAACGTTGAGCCTCGGCCGGCCGCTGCGCGTCAGCGAGTCTTTTGTTTTTGCCGTTTGTCGGCGTCATTCTTTTGCACCTGAGATCTGGGTGCGTTCCCTCCTCCTCGCCTCACGCCTCACCGGGGCGTAAAAGGTTAGCGGAGCATCCATGAAGGCTTCTAAAGCACGCCGGCTCGTCCACGTCTCTCGTTGTGCGTGAACGCGAAGAAGGCGGCCATTGCACTGTACGCTCTCGCCGTCTGCTACATATGCCGAACGTCGTCTGCTGAATACCCTCGGCGATAATCTATACTGTGACTCTCGAAGTTGTTTTCAAGACGACTTCAGTCTACCATCTGCTTCAGGGCCGCCGTCTGTGTGCCGCTATGTTTACTATCCTCACCGGCGTCACGGAAGAGGACAGTCTTGCAGATTTACACCGTTGATTTTATTTTTATTTTATATAACTTTTATATCATCTTGTGGTGCAAGCTTTGCCAAGAGCGTCACCTGCTCTACGGTCACCTGGGTTGCTATTACATTGCCTCCACAACTAAGGTAAGGGAACTTCCAATGTCTAACATTAGTACAAGTGTGCAGATGTTTTCTTTGGATATGTTTTCTTCGTATATACCCGGAGAAATGGGACTAAATATTCCAGCCTAAAAAAGAGCACACATCCCGGAGTGCATGATGCATATATGAAATACTGCTGAACAAGGGCGCCGCATTCACTCAACTCTGATCGCTCGAGGAGCGAGTGCAAAGTTACGGATCCATTAATGTGTGGAACGTGCTTACCACCTTGACAGCTTAACGCTCTCCAAATGTCTAGTAACAATGCTTGTAAACGCAACCACCGTAGATCTCCGTGCTCTCCATCGATCATTTCGAAGACAACGCAACTACGCTGTGCTGGCATGTGAGAACATGTAAAGTGAGAACAGAGCAAGAAGAGCGAGGCTGAAATGTAGTTTGAATTCTAGTTTCATGAACACTGCCCCGCCACGGTGGTCTATAGTGGCCATGGCACTCTGCTACTGATCCGAAGGTCGCGGGATCGAATCCCAGTTTCAGCGGCTGCGTTTTGATGTAGGCAAAGTGTTAAGGCCCGTCTGCTGTGCGGTGTCAGTGTACGTTAAGGAACCCGAGGAGTTCGAAATTTCTGGAGGCCTCCACTACGGCGTCTCTCATGGTCAAATCGTGGTTTTGGGATTTCAAACACGATCTCAATCAATCAATTGTTTTCATGAATATTGATTTGTTTTGATATGACTAACGCACTCCATAATACACATAACATCTACCATAGTGATGACTGCTCCTGGAGCAAGAACCTTTGTCAGGCCCCTTTTGCTCCTGTTCTCATTTCCATAATAGCAGCAAATAAGCCTCAAACGTTATATGTCCTGAACTACTACTCAGTTCTGGGCGAGTCGAATGGACACACATAGAGAAAGAGCGAAGTTGTTGTTTATGAAGCCGAAAACAGTGTTGATAGAAGTTGATTCGCCAAATACTCTCTCAGGTCCCCAAGTTAGTTCGCTTTATAACGCAAAAAGTTACTGACGGCCTCAAAACATTGCGTTTTAAATGTCTTTATAATTACCAACCCCTGCAAAGAGAAACTTTCCCACTGCATCTGGCTACGACTTGAGCTTAGGTCGCTTGTTCTGTGAGGCCACGATCAACAGGTGCACTCCCACCTTGGACTGGAGGCACGGAATAGAACTCTTATCCGTGTCCTCATGGTGGAGTTTGGTTATGGACTGTTCGAGAGTACCTTGTGCTTCCGAACAATTTCGAACTCCAGCAGAGCCTTGACTAAGGATTTCTCAGGAGTATACTTGTGCACTGTTCGACAGGTGCACCGTGCTCAGGAAGAGGACGAAGAAATAGCGCATAGCGGCAGTAGGTAATTTGGACCACGCTGGCATTTCACAAGAACGACGACTTGGACCCCCAGATGTATAAAAAAAGAAAAAGAAAATCACCTTGAGCTTTGGTGTGCGCCTTTTCTATTGCCGACGTTTCGGTCCAGTCCGTGCTCCACTGAAGCAATCAAATTAAGCGTAAATGAAACAGCCTGGTTAGTTACAGTCGCGACGCCAGTCTGCGGCTGCACTGCTTCAGGCCATTCCTTACACCGACACAATGTCGTCGAATCACAGAAACACTAAATTTTGTGTAGGCTTTAATTGCACTATAGGGCTTCACCGAGATCTAAATACACTTTTCTCTTCTTGCGCATGCTTCATGCGTTATACAAAAGCCCATGTTCATATTGTCGCGGTACAACGCGAACAGAATAAAACACGACCTTTGACAGCACAGCACAAGAGCATGTCGAACAAACCCAAGAATAATGGACGTCGTCGTCGTCTTCTTCTAATTCTTCTAGCAGTCCCACTACATAGAATCCCTTAGTGTTTCTTATCGTCATCGTCTTCTATTTCACAGCACATGCGTCAATATATAACATGATTCGAGACATTGCAAATGAACAGGCGAATTCACTTCACCTGCTGTGCTTCACACTGCTGCATGCAAAGGCGAACCAGGCGTAATCTTAAATATCAACTTCACTATGGTTGTTGTGGTAAACATTCAGCACGCGAAGGAAATAGACGATTCATCGAAAAAGAATTTTAAAGCTATCTTTTTTGTTCGCAGCTTCAAAACGCTTAATCCACGCGGCAACAGCGTCCTGTTATGCGTGACTGTTTCGACGCATGCCACTTCATCAGTGACGTTAGCTTTGGACATGTGTGGCAAGCAAGTGCACTGAGAGATTGCACTTTCCTCTGATTAAGTAACTTCGGTTCTCACTTTGTGCACACAATAGAGGCCTGCTGGCACTATAAGGGAAATATCCCTTTATCTCACCGCCGTTGGCGATAACAAAAGGAAAATAAAGGAATAAAGATAAGCACGTACGTATCATCCGGCTCCTAAAGTATTTCTAATAAACGAGGTCATTCACAGCAAACATCCTGAAGTACTTCGAAAGCACCTTGCTTTATCCAGGTCCCATTGAAGAGCACGCGCGCACCCATAGCAACTGATCCCAACGTCTAAACAATGAGGTATTTATTATGAACCGTTTCCTGCGGCTTTTCCCAGCTGAGCAATGTAATACCTGGAGCTGCCTCAGCCTGTAATATAAATTGCAGGCATATCGTGCAACAAACAAGTCCCCGTGTTTCGAGCGTGCTTTGAAACTTCCGGCATTCCTGGACGTATGCGCGCAATAATAATCACTTCCGACGCTTACGTGTACCATATATCCCGTGTCATTCTTTCTATCTATCTATCCATCCATCTCTCTCTCTCTCTCTCTCTCTCTCTCTCTATATATATATATATATATATATATATATATATATATATATATATATATATATATATATATATGAGAACTTGTGCTCAATGGGCCAAACGTACTTGGAGTGAAATAGCAGACACGACTTCGCAGTTATCCTTTATTGCCAACAGTTTCGACCGCGGGTCCGGTCTTTTTCAAGGCATAGAAAAAGACCGGACCCGCGGTCGAAACTGTTGGCAATAAAGGATAACTGCGAAGTCGTGTCTGCTATTTCACTCTTCTGTCTGTCCAGTAACACAACTCTTCCGCACGTCCTACCATTTCTCGTAAAGTACGCCTTGCTGCGTGCTATTCTGTGCGCTGCTTTTTTAATCAACTGAGTAATGAACATAAGTAGCTGTTTGGAGAGTTCCCGTACACCAAACAAATCGCCAGCCCCCCCTTTTCCGCGCTCTACTGCAACCTAGTCCACACTTATCGATATCTGTACGCCGAACACTTCTAAGCAGCGCCTGTTACGCGTCGTCCAAGACAGACAGACAGACAAACAGACAGACAGACAGACAGACAGACAGACAGACAGACAGACAGACAGACAGACAATGAATTTTAATGAATCTTGAGGAGCTACTGTAAGGACTCCCTATCGGGAGGCCGTTGTAATTGCTGGCCGCACCCACGTGAAGGACAGAACGCCATGACGCTCCGCCCTTTCGTGGGCCCTCTGGATACCCAAAATGTAGTTTGAATTTTCTTCATGGGTAATACGGGGCTGTTTTTCAAGGTCCCGTGACATCGAACGGGTCGTATAAGGCTTCAAACTCCTCCGTCGAACTTGCATATCTAGACGTGCAACGCATACGCCGATATCAGCTTCTTGATGCCGAAGCACCATGATGCACAAGAGGGCCGTTCCGTATACCTTGGAAGAGCAATGGGTGAGCCGATATCAGTTTCCCTTTATGTTGCAACACCTCCGTAAGCAAGAGAGCTGTTGTGGGAAGTCTTGTAGCCTCCTGCACGTAGTAATACTGCCAAGCCCTTCAGTGAAGCCTCCACATGGCGTATAGTTAGCAACACGTGCGCCGATTTCAAGTGCTGCCTCGCCACGGTGGTCTAGTGGTTATGGCACTCGGCTGCTGATCCGAAGGTCGCGGGATCGAATCCCGGCCGCGGCGGCTGCATCTCGATGGAGGCAAAATGTTGAGGCCCGTGTGCTGTGCGATGTCAGTGTACGTTACAGAAACCCAGGTGGTCGAAATGTCCGGGGACCTCTGCTACGGCGTCTCATAATCAGAGCCGGTTTTGCGATGTTAAACCCCACAAAATCAAAACAATTTCAAGTGCTTCTGGTCTCACGAAAGACTTGCTGTATGAGCGGTGATGATGCGGCATGCAGGCTGAAAACCGAATCTTCGTGTCTTTTCCCATTCGACAGAAGAACTGCAGAGTCGCAATAACCGATCTCTGCGCTGCACCACGCGAGGCTTGGCTCGCTAAGTGTGCAATATTGCCGCGTATAGATACGGCAGACGATCTAGAGAGATATAATCGATGACGTCATAGGCACGACATGTTTGGGACAATGCTATCTATGAGAGCAACTCTTACATAGTTTCGAGTTTTCTATCTTCTCCCCCCAAGAAATAATGACCATTCTAAGAGCGTTCGGCCTCCTTCACGACATGACCTGAAAATACCGGAAGGTCGTTGTTATATAGACACAAAGTGGCGGCAAGATAGCGCGATTGCGTATTGCTTGAGGATACGTTATCCTCGAACACAGCGCTATCTTCAAGGCATTCCGTCGCTCTCGTCTTCCTCTCTGGAGCACATGCGATAAGATTCGGAGAGGCCGAATTTACTATCTAACGCACGCCTATTTCAAGCAAGGTACGCAAGCCTTTCGACACCGCGAGGCAATCAGTACGCCCACAAATGCGTTGCGAGTGGGTGCTGCCCTTCACAGCCTCACAGCGCTAGCTCGCAACCACGCATGCTCTGCACACCACTCGGCTGATAAGGGAGCTATCTCCACGTTCCAATGCCGGCATGCGGCGAAAGGAGATAGAAAAGGCTTCGAGTCAGAAAAGGATAAAGAAATAATGAAATGGGTCGAAATGGCAAGGTCCCCTCGCCGATGTACGCGACCTTATGCGTTCCAGCTATCCGTTCCATGAGGTCAGCTGTACCCGCCGGTACACGCTCCAGTCAGGCGGGTCTTTTAAAGTTCACATGAATGTTCCAAGTTCACACGCCCGAACAATTAATGTTATCTATGAATTTGATAGCGTTAAGGCGTGCGTGTCGGAGAAAATCCTTCGGCAGCGTTGTCCGTGACCAAGAAATGGAGGCGACATTGTCCACATAGGATAGAAGTGCCGATGACATTGGAGCGTTTGCTTTCGGCCTAGTCGGTACTCAAGACAGGGACGAGGAACACAAGACACGGACAAGCGCCAATCTTTTCTACCTCAGAAAACGCCGAGGAGAACCACTCGGAGGCTGGGGACGCAAACTGTATACTACCGAGACCCCCCCTAACCTTTCATGATATTAGTAACCACTATCAAGTGGAACGGCGGAAGTTTCCCGTCCCGCATCCAAATCTAAACAGAGCTCAGTCTACCACTTTGCGTCTGTTACAGACGGAGGCATACGCTTCTCCTCTTATATGTTCTAAATACATGGATAGCATACAGCCGGGCTGCCCTCGCTGTGGTAACCCGCGTTGCACTTTACAGCACATGCTGTGGCAATGTCCTGCACTGCGCGAGAGCCCCAGGTCTCCCTCTACGGAGGAGGACTGGCGACATCTCCTAATTAGCAACAATAAAGAAGACCAGCTAAGGGCTATCCAGAGAGCCCATGACATGGCCGAGGAGATGCACCTCCCCGCCCCGTCGTGGGTGCGGCCCGCCGATGTCGTTCCCTAAGAGGGCAACATCGGCGGGCCGCACCCACGACGCCTGCCTGGGCCTCAGAAATGGCGATGAACTGCAAGGAATACAAGGGCTGCTAACCTGGACCTCAGATACCACCAAGGGCAGTTGGCATCACCACCCATCACATATGGGCCATTCCAGTCGAGTGTCGCACGCACATTAAGCAATATAGGCCACGTAGCAATGATTACGTTACCGCGGGGTCTATGCACTGGCGCGTCCAGGTAGGGTCCGGAGAGTCCCCGCCTCTTAATTGTTTAGTGTGTGCCCCTAAAAAGAAGGCCAAGCTCAAAAACATCATTGTAATTAAAGCTGATTCGCTATAGCAGCAAGAACGATTTCACATCTGAAGGCACATCTGAAGGTATAAGAACAGACTTTTCTGCGATTTTGGCGTCTCATATCTGACCTCCCCTTCCCCCTTTTCGGCAAAATGCCATATCCGGCCTTGGCATAAGTGGCTTGCATATGTACGCAAACAGACGTAGCACGGTAAGGCTATTGTGTTCTGCTGCTAAAGGCGACGCACGCCCTCCAACTTAGAAGGCAATGTTTTCCTGGGAGTATTAGACACACAGTGTGCCACGTTTGCTTGCATACTAGCAGCCCTGGGTACATCACAGCCTCACAGGCTACTGCCTGCTAGTGTAGGCTAAAAGTGACGATATATGTTGAGCGATGCTAGCTAACTGTTGGGAAATATACGGGTAAGGCACTAAAACGATCGTTAATGTGTATTTATGCACTCAAGTACTTGTATATATAACAGCAGTCTGCGCATAATATCCGTGTCGAAATCTCTCCATACAATGCAACTATAAAAAAAGGTTGCGATATGACCTCTCGTACATATTCTTAGCGAAAGATGAGTGAGCACAGGGTGACACTCGGGATGAAGCATTAATAACATGTACATTTCATATAAGATGTATTTGCGCAAGAATTTCATACAGATTGTACGGCCGACATAGATAGATAGATAGATAGATAGATAGATAGATAGATAGATAGATAGATAGATAGATAGATAGATAGATAGATAGATAGATAGATAGATAGATAGATAGATAGATAGATAGATAGATATTTTTCCATAAGTTAATACAAAGGAAGGTATAGCACCAGAGGGCGGCCAGTACCGGCCGTTAACGTAGCCAGATATGTATGTAGATATGTAGATATGTAACGTAGCCAGATATGTATATTTTTTACAAGAATTATATTAATGTAAAATTTTTCTGGTTGTAAGGCAACAGAGCGGTACACAATTATGTTATCAATAGAATCAGCGTTTTGTACAGTGCTATCCTCGTATCTTCAGGAGAGACATATGGCGTGCACTTTCCATGTGTTTTTCAAGAGCCTGCTTAGCACGTACCGAACTAAACGGGATTTCCCGCTCTGATATCACGGTTAATTACATTCCAAGCCCGAACAGTGGCCGCATAGCTCTTCTGAATAGGCTGGCGCTATTCTTGTTTTCGACCCTTTCCCTCTCCAACAATGACATTTGTTATTGTGAGGCATAAAAAAATTAAAATAATAATAAAGCCTCGGCCCGCACCATAAAAATATAGCAGGCATTGCCAATTAGAAAAGAAAATCACAACATATCCACGGAGTGAATGATGATGAGTGGGCGAAGCTTCGGATGTTCATCGTAGATGGTGCCGAGTTCCGGATTAATTTAGTTAACGCGCACGCTACGAATCCTTATGGTTCAACTACGCACAAGTGAAATCTCCCACCGGCACTTCATTGCAAGTCAAGATCCAGTGTATATATATATATATATATATATATATATATATATATATATATATATATATATATATATATATATATATATATATATATATATATATATATATATCAAGAAACTCGCTAGAAGACGCTGCCGGCGTCAAGCTTGTCTCGCGCGGGTGAGGGCGCGTTCTCCTTCTTTGCGAGCTGGTAGCGCGTTCATCGAAGAAAGAGCGTTTCCATAGTCAACGCGCGCCTTTCGCTCTCTCTCTCTCTCTCACAAGACTGCAGATGGAAGAGTGAGAGAGCTCGCGCGCCACGCGCCCTCCTAGTAGCGCGTTCCTAGTAGGTAACGCGCTACAACGGACGGACAGACCCAAACCTTAAGGAGCTTCGCCCCTAAAAATCAATGAACTGGGCAGAGCCGCAGAGCCAAATGGGGTTTGGAAGGGGAGGTATGTTTCGGAAATAGACGCCACCACCGGCGAAACCGCAGCCAAGGGAACAGACAGGTATAGCGGGATTTATTGAACCCTTGTGTTTTTACATAACAAATCTTGATGTTAACAGGTTGATTCGTTAATTTATGCCGGTGTATACGAATCCGGAACCGGTGCTTGAACTTGTGTTCAAATATCTTCTCTTGCCGTATCCTTGGGTTGTAATTTTTGAACTTGGCTTGTTGTTGGTTTGAACTTCTATACCTGTGAATTCATGTGCTGTTACCCCCGCTGCTGCCGGTGGTGCAGAGTCTCTAACAATGACAGTGGCACCAGAGCCCGCCTTCGATGAGTAACAACTAGCGATGAGTAACAACTAGCGCGTCATGCATCGGGGTCATTATAGTCATTGAATTGTGACGCGCGCCCTAGGGCAACTCTGTTTTTAGTGACAGTGGCCTATTAGAAAGACTATAATACCCGGTCCCATCTCAGTTTCTTTTTTCTTTTCCTTTTCTTAGGTCTTCATTATACCATTATACATATTGCAACCGTCTGAAAAATGGCTAATTAATTAATTTTTCGAGGTCATCTAAAATGTATGAGTTTGTGAGGACAACGGTAAATAATGGCTAATTAATTAATTTTTTTGAGGTCAGCTTGTCAAGGCGACAGTAAATAATACTAAGTTGCTCGCATCCCGTAATGCGTGCGTGGGTTTTGCTTAAAAGAGTGACGCAAGTAAACTGAAACGCCCTGTACCCCAATCAACGGCCCGACCTTGTTTGACGTCACGCGATCTCTGGCGCCGTTCCTGCTGACGCAGACGATAACAGCCACTTTTCGCGTCCGATACTCCGCCTTGTAAGCAGCCTGAGGAAAATACAAATGTAGGGTCAGCGCCTGCGGCCTGTTTTCCTGACACAGCACACTATGCATGTACGCTATCTTCGTAAACTCGTTTCCTTTTTGTATAAGTATAGCTTGACTAGTGCGCGGCCAATCATTTTTATATCCGTCTATACATTTGTTTACCCAACCGATGACGCTGCGGCATATTTCTTGAAATATCGCAATGCAGGATTGGCTATCGACTTCTGAAAGCTAGTACACTGGGGGCCAGGGAACGCAAACAGCAGAACAAAAGAATGGATCACGAAAAGGCACGGAGATAAGAATTTAAAAAAGCAAGATTTAATGCACGACGAAATGAAATCGGGGATCGTTCAAAAACCAGCTTTGTCGTTTTATCATCGCGCGATACAGGCTTGCACTCAAGAGGCATCTGGGATTTCGCGGCATGCGTGTAGTACGTAGACACACGCGTGAAATCGTGCCAAGCGATTCACGATCACCCTACGATACGCTGAAAGCAGAGATAGCGCGCTAGCACTCAGGTCGGTGCAGGTTCACCCAGAGAGCTGAGTGCACGCCTCCGCGATACCCATTATAAACCGCTTCCGTAGGCTTCACTTGACAAGTTCGGATTTCGGGCTCGGAAAGGACGTATATACTTCTCTTGGTGAGTAACTGCAACTATCATCTTATGATGGGAAGCCTTTTCAGCACGAATTTATTTATTTATTTATTTATTTATTTATTTATTTATTTATTTATTTGTTTATTTATTTATTTATCCATCCCCTTCAGAGGCGGCGTCCACATTTTTGTGGATATGCAACTTGTTTCTGGCAGTTCAGTGGACAAGTGGTCGCCAAAGTTTACTGACTGATTGATTTCTGGGGTTTTACGTCCCAAAACCAGCTACGATTATGAGACGCCGTAGCGGAAGGCTCCGGAAATTTTGACAACCTGGGGTTCTTTAACGTGCACTGACAACGCACAGTACACGGGCCTCAACATATCGCCTCCATAGAAATGCAGCCGCCGCGGCCCGGATTCGACCCCGCGACCCTCGGACCAGCAGCCGAATACCATAGCCACTAGACCACCGTGGCGGGTGGTCGCGAAAGTGAAAGAAACAGTGAGCTTTAGATAAATCGAATTCTAGATGTATTCGAATATGCCGTAAGTTTGCTGTGAGGTACAGCGCATTGCTGCAGGCAATTAATTTCGTGAAGGCATTACCCCGTTTGACAAGTGGGCTGACGTGGTACGCTCCTGGATCGATGACAAAAATAGCATTTTCATTGGCTCGAATGTGAACACAGCTAATAACGAACTGCACCCTCGCTGTGATTCCTCTTACGCCAAAATAAACGATGAGTGACTTCAGAATAAAGTTATATTTAACTATGCTCTGGCCATGGAGGAATTGTCATTGAGATAATCGACGATAAATCCCCCGCGGAGCAGCTTGAATACTGGCGTAACTATGAAGATTGTATTACCTAAGCCACAACGAAGATACATCTATATGCTTTCTTGGTGCTCTTTGATAAGACGTACCTTGCCCTGCTTCCAGAGAATTTATACATCGTCTTTATCACGTCAGGGTCATCGCGGTTTTCGCGAAAGTCTCCCTTCCCATAACCGGGCCTCCTGGAGTACGCATGAAATTCTACAACGAAAGATAACATTCTAAATATAATATAGACAACAGTTTATAAACTGTGTTCGTCGTAACTTCAGTGCCCACGTAACAATGACAGTCTTCGCCGTGGAAAATTTTGCAAAGCGATTTTCTTGGTTCGTTATAGCGAGGGGTCGTCGCTTATCTGCAGCCTTCTCGTGATCCGACGTCCTTCCTTGGGGCACTTTCATTGCCGCTAATATTCGGAATCCAAGCTAACGACCCGGCCGGATGATAAGATAAAAGCTCGAGCCACAGAGGAAAGTTTTCCCGAGTTTTCTGAGCGCCTATAAAGCCACCACGACGTCACCGTCTTACAAGGAACTGAGGACAATTCTGCGTAAGAAGTTCGCCCACTGCGCGACGGGTTGCGACAGCGACCATCGTGTACGCAGCTTCGGGAGAGAAAACATCGCGCCAAATGACTGGCAAGCAGGGTATCACGAAAATATATGACCCTCAGAAAAGTACCTCCCTGCGCACTCAAGTACAGTGGCAAGCTGAACACATTGAAGAAGATATATTTCTTTTCTAATGGTCGAGAATGCCTTATCGAATGGTCAGCATGTCTCGGTGCGACAAAACAAGGATTTGATGACGTGCTATGGGTTTTAATAGATTACTCCCAAGAGCGGATGCAAGGTTTTTCCCTCTTAAGAGACGGCGGAGAGGGGGGATCAGGATGGTAGCTGCGAATCCCACCAGGACTTCATCCAGTATTTCCTTTTTCTTTCTTTCTTTTTATTTCTTTTCTTTTTAGGGGAGGGGGGGAGGGGGTGTAAGTGAAGTGTAGGGAGGGTGGGGCGTAGGGGGTGTATGTAATCCATGAATCCCACCTTTCCCACGTTGCGAACGCAGATTGAGTTCTTTATGTTTCTTCTTTATGTCATCTTTCTTTAACTCTTTCTACATCATCTTCTTCTCCTTTCTTCTCTCTGTCATCTTTCTTTGTCTTTTTCTATATTGCACTATGGCGTGTATAAAAGCAACCGGTCCTCCTGAACATATGCAAACGCGCCTGTGACCGTACATTCACAAGCGTCTTCCATTTCCTCCTGCTCATTCTCGCGTTAAACGTTCCACACAAAAAAGACAGACCCGGTCCTCCCACTTCCCCATCCCTTTCTCACATCATGTCATAGTTCATGGTTTGTTCGTTTGTGTGTGTGTGTGTCGGGGGGGGGGGGGTGGTAAGCAAATGCAAATCACGCGTCATCCTTTCTTGCGGTCTGGATAATTCCCACTGGAGGCGCTTGCTTCTCCTACGCGGAAAAAGTGGCCAGAACTAACAGTCGTACTTCAGTCCTTTGTGATACAGCCCTTATGAGCAGATAGGAGCCGACGGCCGCTCAAGATCCGACACTTTCTGAGCAAACACGCTTATCGTTTCTTCCTAATACACCATATCTTAGGGTTGCTGTCTGAAACCATCTGGCCCTCTTGTACGCACGCTTATACCGTCACATTCAAAGACAATGTCGTCCTGACCCTTACAGTGGTGTGAGGTTGGGAAAGACGCTTATATATGTGGCCCATAAGAGAGAGCGGCCCAGCGCTGTGTGGAGAGAGGGAGTGAAAGAGAGAAAAGAGCAGAAAGGAGCAGAAAGGAGCAGACAGCTTCTAGACAGAGAACATTTTGTTACAAAAATGAATGGGTGTGTAAGAGTATGAGAAGGACCCCTAGTGCGAGGTATACATATATAGAACGACCTCGGCGGCAGCGCGACGCTGGACATAGGGTCTGGTGGACTTCTGGAGGCCCGTCGCAGACGGCATGGAACGGCGTCACATGGAAAGCTGTCAGAGAGCTTCCACAGCCAGGGAAAGAGTCGGCGTAGACGTCAGGGTAAACTTTATGTAGTGTGAGAGAACGCTGGGATATGTGCGTGTGTGTGGGCTTGGCCAATGACCAACGATGACCAATGCCGTTTTAAAGAGGCCTCTGACAGCAGTGAGAAAATTTGAAACTGCTGTGTCATATAGAGATATAGGATGTAGCTTGGGTTGTGCAAAAGTAACGAAGGAACCCAGGACTAACTACGGCATGGAAACAACTGAAACTATGTGTTTATGTAATAAGCACCCTAACACTGGTGATGAAGCTAGGAATGGTAGAACAATGTGCAAATTTGAATATTTGATAACATGTGTTTTTCTGATCTAATGCACAAATGTTAACATAACTGGGAATTCCTATAGATCACAATAATGGTCTTTAGGCTCTTGCATTAGTTTTGTATCAATTATTTTCTTTACTTTGTAAGCAGGTTATGCTTTGCAGTGTGTCCAAAAACTTTGCTGCGTACGGTTTCTACATGCCTTTGGTACCAGTGGCGTTTGTAATTTTTAAACCGCTATTGCTGCTACTCGACCGAGGTAAAGGCCCAGTCAGGAGGCTTATAAGTCATGCTTTTGCCTTACCTATAGGGTGTAAGCCTTGTATTTGTTATGGCCTTTGAAAAGGGTGAAATCCTGCAATGCTCCAAAGACTAAATCACTGCTAGTTCTAGCTGTGTCATTGCAAAATATTGGCAAACGTCGGCTATAGTGCTGTCAACGCTTCAACATTCAACAGTTGCTGTGACATCATATCTTTTCCCGTTATACTGTACTGTGAATTACAACAATCTCAGTAAATTATGTTAAATGTTGTTATATAGTCTTGACTAGTCGGCTAATGTTCATGTGCGTTGTTACATCATCACTGGCTACATCCAATTTCAATCCAATGTTTGTTCTTCCCGCAGAACGTCTAGAAGACAGTACCGGTCATGGTCAAGTTCCGGCTACCATCGGCGCTGGCTCGAAACTCCTGGCGCACCTTCAACGTGGGCCTCTTCCTCATAGTCATCGGCATGGTACCGCTCCTATTGAGCGTCACGTCCCGGACGCGGCTAGACGTGGTCTTCCTGGCCGGCCTAGGCCTAGTGTGCGTCGGCGGCACGCTGTTCCTCATCTCTTCCTGCGTGGCCGTCTGCGACCACATCCAGCACGGCGCTCAGCTTCCGCCAAGGGTCGTCGTGGTCACTGGCGGCGAGCCGGTGTGGACCGTCGACTCACCGCCCAGCTACGAGGAGGCTGTGGCCAATGTCCATCAGCTCGGATCATCGAGTAGTCCCAGCGTACATGAAGCAGCGAATGCGCCCGTAGCGACCGTTTCCAACGGCGTTACCACCTCGAACGTTTCGTCGAATAAGGCGAAAGCGAAGTGCGTGATTTTAACAGTGCACGAACAGAAGTATTCCGTGTGTTGAGAACGTTTTTGAACGTTGTGCGGTGTGGACGTAGTGCACCCGAGAAGGACATGCACTGATCAATTATCATCTCTCCTTGGACCGAGGGTTTTTCGACCTGGTGCTTCCCGGAAAATTGAGTACCTGTTGTTTGAATGCGAGCGGCACCCTCGCATTGCGTCAACAACGAACTAGCTCCGGGATATAGTGTCGTCTGTTCTATGCATGGTTAACGAGCACTTTCCGTGGACAGTTCCTGAGGCAAGAGTCAGGAAGAGTGTAAAAGAGCTTCGAAGTCATGGGACAAATTGGTTCCGCGGAAGCCTGAAATAATCACGAGCCCTTTTGCAGCACAAGGCTACGAAGAAAGTCCGCACGAGTTTATCAGAAGGCTCCCTAGTTGACGGAAGAAAGGTCGTACATTGGAACTATATGTATGACTTTGACCTAATGGGGACTATGTGCCAAAGGTTATAGAGCTATCTGCAGACACCATTAGACGGATGTCAAGAAGCAGCTATTTTCCATCGTTACACTTGTCTCTCGGAACGCTATTACCTGTTCTTGTAGTGCGTATCGACTGTCTACCGGTGTTATGACGCCCGGAGAAGTATTGAGCCCAAGGTGGATGACTCTCCAAGCGCTGCGTCAGCTTTGTGCGTGGAATGAAAGTTGCGCATCGGAGTTTACGATGACGGATGCTGTATGGATTTCTAAAGGTGCCTAGTGGACAACTATGGCTTCGCGCGAAAGCGAAGCTGAGACATATATAGGATATGTCTGCTGGAGCTGCAGTGTGTCGCCAACGCGCCTTACCAGGAAAGGCGAAGGAAGGAAAAACAGATCTGATATAATACCAGACCATGGTACAGCTATCCCCCTCCAACACTAGAGTTATAGTGCCATTTCATTAAAACTTCGGCCAGCGAAAAATTGCTTTTCTTTACATTATTACTTCCGCAAGGAAGTGTTCTAATGAAACGCTAACACGCGTTTCCTTTCACCTATACACCGCTGTTCAAAAATCTTTCTTTGTGCCAGTGGTGACAAAATATATTTACGATTCGGCTAAGCCCCATATATCTGTGTGCTCTACATGATCACCACGATCATCATCATCATGTCCATCACCAGCAACAATAACATATCATCATAGACTATTTTATGTCCACTATATGCGGGACGAAGGCATTTCAATGATTTCCAATTTGTCCTGTCTTCTGAGGGCCCGGGTTGAATTGTATAGATGTCATGCGGGAGGTGGTGGCCAGGTACTGCAGCAGGGAGGCCAGTTCCTGTTCTGGTGCAGGAGTGAGTCGTAAAAGCGTATAACCTTTTCCGAGACAAGTTGGTGCAGTAATATAAAGAGTGAGTCAGATGTGGAGCATCGTGGATCATTTGAAAATGCCCTGTCCATGCATCAACATCAAAAACGAATATCAAAGTAACGTCGGGCGGCCAAAGTTCTGGCGTAGTTCTGACGCAGTTCTCGCAGCAGTGGCGCGGTGCAGATGTCCGCCGACAGCCAAACTTTCTTTAATCTTCCAAATATTATTTTCTAAAGAATCATATATGTAATCATAATTACAAGATGTGTCGGTTTCTGAAGAGCAATGCAGCACTGAGTATTAAAGTAAGATGAGAAGTCTACTTGTCGAAACGCTGGCCCCCGAGCGACATTCACCTTATTTTTCTTCATCGTTTTCGACGGTTTCTTCGTCAATTCAAGTCTCCACGAGCCTCCTGAGCTTCTTTTATACTGTGCAGCAAGGTTTCACTACCGTATATTATACTCATCGCGATTTGCTGTTCAAGCAAATCGCTAATGCAAGCGCAACACCCTATATATAGCGGCGCACCATAAAAGTGCAGTGTCATGTTAGGTATCCTGTCATGGTGAAAGAAATGCGCTCGTCTGCCGCCGCCATGTTTTGAGCGCGCTGTCGGTATTTACACGCGAAGCAATGCCAATTCTTGTCAAGTTCAGTATTGTATGCATAAGGGGACAAAGTGAAATACGAAAGTGGTTTAGTCTGATTAATTATTGTTCGAGAACTCCACTGTCGCTAACTATGTTCAAAATTAAAAGAGAAAAATCAAGGTCGAAGTTTCACCTTTGAATTCCGCGCCGAAACATTGAAGCGCTGACGTCACGAACCCTATTTATTTCTTACGCACTGTCGCCAGACTGGCCAAGTCAAATTGCTTGAAACACGCCATGTTAAATGTCGGAGTTCTTTAGAACACCACGTGCACCTTGCTTACCCATAAATATTAACGAAGGCCTCAGTAGACGCCGTCAAAGATAATTACGTCACGCATATTAGTGCGGGAACTTCCGGCCAGGCGTCGCCACTTGTATTTTGCGCATTTTATATCATAGCTTACGCGCGGTAGCACTGTCGCTAGTGGTGCAAAAATATGATCTACTGATAAGAGAAAGATTGTTTTTCGCCTTACTGTCCCTTTAAATCTTTCGTATGTGCAGATGCATGCCTCAGCCTACTTTCGCTTCGCAATCACACTTGGCAGCCCTAACCGAGGGCCCATTGTGCCATAAGGCACGGCACAGCCGGCTATAGCACACATCATGTTATCGCCTCGTGATTACGCATTCGCCCTGGAGTGTCAACAGCATTGCGGAGCCGCTTATCTACGCATAGCATATACATATGTTCCCACTACCTTAGCAAGAAACTAGCGCCGCGGGGCTAGCGCGGCGGCTGTCGGAAGCACTGATCACTTGAGCTCAAGATTCGGTGACGTTGCGGAGAGCGCGAGCGCCAGACCAGCTCGCCACACTCGCTTTGCATCATAGCGTGTGTACAATGTACGCTTGAGCGACCAACACGGAGAGGGAGCAGAAAAATACGGCTTTTGGCGTGGCCTCCGCGATCGGCTGCGAGAGCCGATCTTGGAGGCTACGCTCGGAGGCCATAGCGCGGCGCGCCCGTGTCTCTCTGTGACGTCACGATATCAACTCACAAAAGTGAAACGTCACAGATGGCCCACAAACTACGTCACACTAGTGGCGATGTCGCGAGGTGCTGCAAGCTCGGATGAGCATTCCCGCTTACTTTGAAACCATATTAAAATTACTTAGAGGCGACGTTCGCCGCTAATACTTGGTCAAGATTGCCTTCGTATGCAGGAAAACCAATTAACGCAAGCATCTCGCGTTTGAAATTTTGGTGTCATGGGACCTTTAACCTTTGGACATATACGTCCGCCATCGCCTGAATAGAGTACTCGCCTGGAAGCAAGCCATGTATTGTGTGTACGGAAAACCGAAGCTGCTCTATTTACGCCGACGTTTGACATTTACTAGGCCTAAGAACTCAATACGATCTCGCGCCAGTTAAAGGCAGAACAGCACGCAAGAACAACTTGCACACAATACATATGTTTCAATAGATTAGCTGGTTACGTGTCAAGGTTCTGCCAACAAGGTTCTGCTAACAAGGTCATCGCCAGGACCCCGACGATTCCAGCGCCAAGCAGGCTAAAACGGCCCCATCAACAATGAAAGAAGAAAATAGTCTACACAAATATTTTACTATTTTAGAGAACTCCTCTGTCGTTAACTTCGCGATCACAGGTTCGTAAATAAAAAAAGGAAACAGAACATAATTTCATAGTTGAATTTCGCTACCATAAATGGAAACAGTTAAGCCTGATCAGATGTAATATTCATTGGAAACTCTACTGTTGCTAATTTTACCATAACAGCTTCAATAATGGAAGAAAAGATGATCAAAAATTATTTTAGAACTTCGGGCCAAAATATCTGTGAAAGTGAATATAAGCGGTGTTTTCGCGATGTTCTGGTGTTTTTGCCGCTTAAAGCCACACGCGTGCGTCAAGTCTCTGGCCTCCTTTGAGGACGATGTAATCCCACCAGCTAGATCTGATCATTTTGAGCTCACAAGCGTGCACTGCATACACATGGCGTGCTCGCGGTACAGTCTGTCAAGAATGACATCGCTATGCACAGCGCAAGCTTTAGAAATAATAATAATTGTGAGCTTAAAGAAAGGACGCTATTTTTTGCAGCCAATGTAGGGAGGATGGCTCAGCGTCCGGGGCTGAAAGAGTGGAAAGTCGAAGAGGAGAGCTCCGAAAATTTCGACCACTTGGGGTTCTTTAACGTTCACTGACATCGCATCATGTTCAAAAAATTCTCCAGAAATTCAACCACTCAGGGTTATTTTACGTGCACCGACATCGCATCAAATTTCGACTGACGTTGCCTGCTCTTGTCCACGCGAGAGTCGCGCTCCAAGATGGAGGGGATGATGTACAGACACCGCTCGAGCAACATTTTTAGATTAGGTATTCTAAGAACGTTGGTACGTGTGGGTGCTGCGACGTCGCGACAGGTGACAAGTGTCGAGCTCGCAGCGACCTTTCCGAACTAGTCCGGACCACTGATCTCCACTATAGTCTGTTTCAGGAGTTCCGTGCAGCACAGCCAAGGCTACGAGGCCATCGACCGCAGAAATCTTGCGAAGCGAGACGAAATGCCATTGTTCGGACACGCACACCCCGCATCGTCCTCCTCTTTCCAGGGCTGCAGCTGCCACTGCAGCGCCCGCGATTGGCAGATTACAAGCCGCGGAAGGACACGTTTAACATGTGTGCGCCCTCCGGATTGGCCGAAGAGGGCTGTAGCTTCCACAGTGCTGCACGGAAGTTCTGAAACAGACTACAGGCAGCTAGCGCCTCCTGGGAGGGGACGAGCGCTGCTACGAGCACAAGAGCGCGCCACGCACTTCGCAGACCAGTGCGGCTATAAGATCATTAGCATAATTTCTCGCCATTTCAAGCATTTTCGTCCCTGCCGAAACAATGCGGAAAGTCCTTGCAGAAGAACACCTCGCAGAACACGTTGCGGGGCTAGTTCGTCTTGCATTCTTCTAATTTCAAACTAAGCAGCGCACACAAAAAACACGGACGCAGAGAGACTTGCCCGTCCTGTCAAGTCTGCGTCCGTGTTGTGTGCGGTGCCTAGTTTGAAATTAGAAAAACACCTCGTATTGGCGAAATTGACCATATGTGGACAAGCGAACTATGGGCCCTTTAGCAAGAATATAGGCACCACGGTGGGCTACAGCAGGAACTGAATTCAAGGTGAAATTGCCACGCACTTGATTTTGCCGCGTTTTCTCTTTCTTTAGTATTTTTTTTTTTCGTTACGGAGAGCGAAGTCGGCGGCAAGATCCCTAGCACAAAGGAGCAAACCAGATTATATAAATGTGAAACATGATCATTAACCGGAAAGCTCAATGATGCTACATGCGCACAAAACGCTCATTTGTTTCTTACCGAGCCAGTCTTGAGCTGAGCGAAGACCGACGAAAGCGTGAAAAACCTGGCCCATATTCCTTCTAGCCACTGCACCCATATTCACAACTTGGGCGGAAAAGTTTGAACTCGGCCATTGACGATGTCTGCAGCCGTAGGACTGCCGCTAATCACCAAAAGCATTTCGTTTCGGTTTCAGTTTTCTATGCAGTATGTGAATTTGTGGTGGGCTGCACCTTAATCGATCTGCAGTCGTCTAAAGCACCGTTTGCAGAACCTGCTGGTTTAGAAAGCGCGTAAATGTGATGATTTATGCAAGCATAGCAAATGACGTCTGAGAAACCTATTGGCAGAAACCTATCTCAAAAATGTGCTGTGCACATGCACACACTCTCATATCCACTGAAAAACATTTTAACGCGGTGCATATATAACAAAACAAGGTCTGGTTTCGCCAAAAAAAAAAAAATTACTCCATCTCCCGCTAAAGGGAACCAGGTGTGGGTGCGAAGCAGCGGGGAGAGTGTTATTAGCTTGAGCGGGAGATGGTGTAAATTTATTGAGAAGACGAATGGGAATGTATAAGAGAGAACGGCGGTGGTCTACCGTCGCGCCTCTAACCTAAGCTGCTTCGCATTATAGCGCGCGGAGCCGCAGGTGTTGCCATTCGTTCCGCAATCCGGAGAGGGGAGGCACTTCGGAGAGAAGAGGAGGAATGCCGAGAGGAGAGGAAATGAGACAAGGAGAGGAGGGGGAGCAGGATGCGCAGTGCGGGTGTGGACGCCACACGGCGGATGGAGGGAGGGAGGGAGGGTGACATAGCGCCCTGAATATAAGCTGCTTCGCATCTAAAAAAATGTCAGCGGTTGTGGCAGCTGTGCTGCGGTCACGCGGCCAAATGTGGGAGAGCACCTGTCAAGACATCTATCAACATTTGGCAACGGTTGCTTCTGCATAAAAGTGCAACATGTCAGCAGTTGCAACGTTTGCAAAGAGACTTTGATCCTGCCAGCAGCCCTTGACTGCATACCAAATAGTTCGGTATAGGCAAATTCCTTGCCGATTGATACGCATGACGATTCCCGCAACGCGCGGGATGTGCAGTTTCTTTCTTTTTTTTTTTTCAAGTGGACTGTAGTAGCAGTCGGCGTCACTGATCTCCACTAGGGGGTTCCCTAGTGGAGATCAGTGGTCGGCGTAGTAAAAAAACTGCTGCTCCCACTGTAAAGTTATTTTTCAGGGACTTTATCCCACTGTAAAGTCCCTGAAAAAATAACTGGAACCCCTAGCGCCCTCTATGAAGTAGCGAAACTAGTGGATTTAAGCGGAAAAATTTTTCTGCTGCTGCTAGGACTTGAACTCAGGCCCCCATGCTCCGAATGCAGGTGCCTTATCCACCCAACTACACCCCAACACTTTTGACATGTAAGCACATCTAAGCCATATGAATGCCTCGGATATTTTATCGGCGTGCTTAGGACTTCCCAGCTGCAACAAACGTACAGCACCGGGAAAGAAGGAAAATACTAGGTCAGGCACGTACATGTCAGGCTTAGCTCTCACCCATTTTCTGGATGATGGACGTGCTGCTGATTTTTCTGTTTGCTCACAGTGGCTCAATAAAATTTTGTGATAATTATCATGGCAAGTCTCCGGCTTTCTAAGAACCTAATTTTTCCAATTAAGAATATGTAAGCCGAATGTCAAAGTCTGACGTTATGGCGAGCTAGCGAGAGAATCTCATGTCAGAGTGCTTACATTTTGATTTCAGCCGTTTTATTGTTTGTAAAATGGTAAACATGAATGTGACAGCGAGTTAGGGGACAACAGAATTTTCAGGGTGAAAGTTAGCATGTGGAGCTGGAAGGACGTGTGATGAGAGGAAGTCAACTCTATAAGCACCGGACTCCCATGTGAGTGGGTGTAATAGCTAGTGAGCAGTCCAAACAAGTATGAGACATTTGCAGCATAGGTAGAAAAATAATTGGGTAATGATAAGTTATGGAGGTATGGCTTTTAATCAAGAAAGAAACAAAGTCTGATGCAGATGATGCAATGGTGTATGCAGACCTTAAAGAAAAACCATCTCAAGAAGGCGGCAAATTCGGCAAGGCCAATATTTGGGCGAGTTAGTGTCTGATCATTGCGTATCTGAGAAGCAGTGCATAAAACAGGACAAAGCATGCAATACATAAGAGAATGTGCATGCTTTGTTTTGCTTGTGCTTTCTCCACTTTGTCTTGTTCCGTGCTCTGCTTCACACACACACACACATTTCAATGAAAGTTGTGCTACCTGGTTGACATCCTTACCTCTACTTTGCCTTTTCTCTACGTCATACTGTACGTCATCATACTGGCTAAGCTGCTATTCGTTACTACCAGGCTAGAAGGAGGATGCAATTAGAGATCATCATAATTATGTTATCCTGGCAACATACGTCCTCTGTTATTGCGCACATTCACAACACGTCTTCATCATCGCAGCAAAAAACAAATTAGCAAAATGTGAGGAGCTGTGTGTGTATATCAGGGATGCAAAAAACGAACCAGGGGCACAGGCAGGATTCATAAGAAGTGAGAACAGCATGCACCAATGATCAACAGTAATGACACTCATTGTTTATCTTAATCTTTATTCCAGTATATGCATAGCTGTACATATATGCACATGTTGAGGCACATGATCACTCTGCAGATGTGTACACATTGCTACGTACAGGTACAAGATGCAAAATCTTGCAAGACGTGTACACGGCAAGGAGATACACTGCACAAGGAGAGAAAAAAAGGGGAAACGGAATAAAATGAGGACAAATGTTCCACATTGAAATGTTCAGCATAAATAGTCATACAAACATTGTTGTTGTTTAAAAATGTTGAAGGAAAAATAGGACTAATTCTCTCTTAATTTAGTAGCTTATGCATACTGAACAATATATTCCATTGCAGCATGTACAATAAGACCATCTGCAAGCATTCATGATTATGTTTAATAAAGCCAAATAAAAGTAGGATAAAATTTAGGAAGTTAATTTTATAGGCATGCCAAACAAAATTAACAGTGATGGAACTGCTTTGAAAAGGCATTGTTCGGTGACCAGGAAAGCAGTGTAAGCCATCCAGTCTAGGATGAATTTCACATTTAAAAGTGAATTTTAGAACGTTGCCGAGAGCCACCAAGAAATGGCATAATATATCCGTTTGCATGCCAGTTCCAATCACACACGTATGTCTATTCGTGACTAGCTGTTTATAAAAATGCTTTTGAATAATATCGTAGATTTGTATACAGATCGAATTTTCAAAAACACAAATACTTCCCATCAACCGTATGGCACCATTTCACTAGCCACTATTAAACTGAAAATAAGGAAAGCTAATCTATTCCTTGCAAGTAAACATTTGAATGGCACAGATCACAATAATGGACTACTGAACACCCAACAACCTAAACACACATATACATAGACAAACACATATGCAATCAAAATGGAATTAAACTGCTCTGAGGGCTAACCTATTTTGATTTCACTGTCTGTAGACAAGTCAACTGCCTTTCAAGACACCAGACCATTTCAGTCAATGGGTTTGAACTATGGCACCAATCTTACAGGATAGTAATAAAGGCATATAAAACACACTAGACAGGGTAATCTCTAATGTTGTCAGCGTGGATCAAAATAAAACCACTAAAAAAAAAGCAGGAAGAGATCTTATCTCCAGGAAACAGTTCAGTGCAATAAAAGAGTTTTGTAACTTTTTCTCCTGCCCTTTTTTCACTAGTCATGACTAATAATGGCACAAGAAAAATTACCAAAGCAATACGCTTGAATTTCGCAAGACGTGCATGCAGAAACAGAGCTTGTAAATGAGAAACCTTTGGCAATGCAGCAACAAAGGCCTCCGTTTAAGATGGTACCTCAATGTCGGCTACATCTTACTGACTAGATATCACGTAAACCTCCGATATGAAGATTGAAAAAAAAAAGAGAAGAAGAAGACGCTTTTATATTTGTAAACTTGTACTTTCGAGTTCGTGAATAGGCTGCGCAGGACATTTCAAAAATACATGTTGAAATCACTTGTTTCTTTGGTCTACTTCTCACAACAGCTGACTACCACGCATTTAACCAGACAGACACTTCACCGAACACTTCACCAGATTTCACTCCTACAAGCACAAAAGCCAAGCAATGCACAACGCTATATACACATCACCATCTCAGTCGTCGTCAATGTTATCAAAGTCCTCTCACCACAGAGAGACAAAGACCCCCCTCCAGGGGTCGCCACATATCTCTCTCCTGCATGAAGCACTCACACCCTAACTCTATCCACAAATTTCTCAACTGTCATCGCTCCATCTAATTCTCTAACTGTCTTGTATCCCACATGACCAGCTTTGCGCAGTGCAATAAAAGGTATGGGGCCTGTGCCAACCAATCAGTAACAACAGCAGGCTGCACATACTTTCAGGGAATTGAGAGGAGAGCTTGCTCACTGCATGCAGCTAATTTCACCATAATCACTGCATGCTGCTAATTTCACCATAATCCTTTTCAGTGTCACATAAAGGATTTATCAGCGACAGGCAACAGAGAAGCATTTTTGTTTTTTTGGCTCCCTGTTCTGATAGCTTGGTGCGATCCATAGCTTTTACACAGCATTGTGCAGAGTCGGTGGGATGGCATAAACGGAGCCATTCTCCCCTTCGTCCGAACCAGTACTCTCTTACACTAACAGACTATCCCCTTGACCTGTTACACTATCTGGAAAACTTGTTACACTATCTGGAAAACTATTACACTATCTGGAAAACCTCGTTATGACGAAGTTGATGGGGGAGCGGTAATTACTTCGTTATAACCATTAGTTCTTATAACCAATATCAATTTCACTATAGGAATTTCAAGGCGAATTGCGATTGCTTCGTTATATCTGATAGTTCGTTATATCCGGGTTCGTTATAACGAGGTCCTACTGTATCTGGAAAACCGAACCTCAAAATGTCTCCTGTGCAATGAAGGGGAAAAGGATCTGTTCCAATAGCTACAGCGGATTTCCACAGTTACTTCAACCACCACGCAAGTCACCATAGTACACTGCGTTTCACTAGTTCTCGCTGCTGCATTATGCAATGGTACGACTAGCTATAGCATGTTACGGATTGTGCACGCAATAGCGATGCCTTATTTGGCACCTCCGTAATGGCGCGTACCTTTCCGGCTTGTTTTGCAAAATTCGCGTGTTAGGAATGTGTGTGTACAAAAACATGTACAAAACCTGGCACATTAGGGCTGATTATGCCCGTGCGTTTCTTGCCGTCCTGTGAGAGCCGTTAAAACGTTAACTTTTTTAAAAAGCGATTGCCGCCTACACAACTGCACATTTCACAGAAGTAAAAGGCAAAAAAACAGGCCACCTTACCACACAAGACTGCACATCAATATCGCTGTAACACAAACAATGCACACACAAGGACTAGATCACAAGATGGCGTACTGCACGAAACTACAACATCTATATGTACAGAGAAAACAAGAAATATCTTTTTCTACCTGTCATCATATTCATCAATTATGATTGCACATTCTGAGGTCAGGAAAAACGAGAAAACACTTTTTTTTCATGCAGCTGCTAACTTGAAAGAAATTGCAACACATGCAGAGCAGTACAAGAATTTTAACATATGTACATTACTCACTACACTTGAGCCCGTTACCTTTTTATTCTTTTTTGAAAAAACACGTAGCTTAGCCACGCACTTCAACTGCTTTACCATTTTAAGCACTGAACATGCGTCATGCCAAGCTTAATGTTTAGGGACAGACTACAAAACCGCCTAAAGGTTGTTTCACAATGGGGTAACCTAATGACATGGATAAAAGACTTAAGTTCAATACACTGAACTTTCCCCTTCGATAAAATTCAACGGTCCTGCACATGAACTCAAGCACAGTGCACATCAGCTACCCAAAGTTTTGAAAGCGCACAAGAACGTTCCGGAAAGATGGAATAATTTGTGGCGGACTGTCGAAACACCACACTCGGAAGCATCTGGCTCCAGTGGCATTCGTAAACGAACAGCACTTGCGTAGGCCGCGCCGTGGAGTGCCTTCACCCGTGCGCCTGTTTTCACTATTACCCTACATATGCCTTTCCTCCTATCATCGCTCCAGAGTTCGTGCAAAGGAGTGACGAGGGAATGAAATATGTGCCCAGGGAAATACAGTAAAACCTCGTCATAATGAAGCTGAAGGGGGAGTGGTAATTACTTCGTTTTAACCATTAGTTTGTTATAACCAATATCAATTTCGTCTATAGGAATTTCAAGGGGAATTACGATTACTTCGCTATATCCAACAGTTCGATATATATCCGGGTTCGTTACAACGAAGTTCTACTGTAGTTAATGAAGACAGGCACGTGGAAGAAGACACTCCACGGCACGGCCTACGCAAGTGCTATTCGTTTACAAACACCACTGGGGTCGGGTGTTTCCGCGTGCAGCTTCGACGGTCTGCTACAGATTGAAATAAAGCTATAATTTCACTTCCTTCTCCACTGTCCTTGTACTCTTGGTATCACACTGCACCAGAGGATGCTCAGTGCTAAAAATGCACATAAAATTCTAGCAAAAAATCTCAATAACATGACTACCATTATGTAAAGTGCGAACACTCACTAACATTGGGTGTGAAAACCACCCAACACACTTCTCAGATCACATATTTATGTGCATGCAGCAGCGCACGCTTTACATTGAAGAGCCTGTTACAGGCTGGAAGCTGTGCAAAACACTTTGTGGATTCAGCTCGGACAATTTAGCGAACTGATCCAATGTGAGAAGTAAGAATGCACATAAAAAGGACTGCGAGCTGATGCAGCATTTCCACATTTTACAGGACGATAAAGTTTAACATGTAATAATGTTTTAGTAATTTTAGTATAATTGATATTTAATACACAACAACTCCTAGTGTGCTGAAATATGCGCCATTTGCATGCTTAATAAAGATGAACACAGTCAGAAAGGAGTTGGCTGTCACAAAAAGAAAAAAAAAAGAACATTCATTATAATAGACACTCATCCGTATGCACATAATTGTTCCTCATGATTTCAATAATGAAGTCATTTAGCTTTACTTTGTTATAAGTAATAATCTGTTATGCCATTATTTATTACATGGAGCTCTGACAGTTCCGAAATGGTGTAACTACCATTTACCAATTATATTTCTATTCCAAGAAGCCAGCAATACTAAGCAATGTAAAAATGCAGACTGTATAAGGAGAAGAGTTGGCAAACAAAGCAGTTAAACTTGTCAGCTGTTTTGCACCGCAATATTGCATGATATTCAGATCATACAACACGGATACTGCATTCTGATGGCCACAAAGTGCTGTAGTACAATGCTAGAAAAAATAGGAACCTTGAGTCAGGAGTCTGATTGTGGTTTGAAGTTGTAACTAGATACAACATATGGCTCATTTTCGAATTGACTAGAATTACATTAAGGAATGTAGTTTCTTCCCACAAGCAGAAACCCAGGATACTCTGAAGCACTAGCTCTTTAAACACAGGAATAATCGCCCCATCAGAGTGCTGCGCTGACTTCAGTTGAATGTGATGTCTCTAAAACAATACTTAAATGTAATTCTACCTACAGCTTAGTGAACATTTTACTTGATGTCAATTTTAAAAATCAATAAATAATTGTCAATCTTTTAAAGAAACCTCAACTGTTGTAATTTTCAAGCCTGCAAAAGAAAGATCTATTGCATGTGTGAACAGGAACTGAAAAAAGCGCACTTCATATTCGCTATGTTAGCTGTCATTTATTTCACATGTAAGTCAACCCAATAATTATCCTTCAATAAAGTAATTACACCACCTGTACGAGCTAACTTTTAACAATTCAGCAATGAATTTAGCAAATAAAGCCATGCACAACACACAAATATTTGCCCTTTTTGAGCGCAGTTTGCACAGCACTGGCAAGCCTTATAAACTTAAACCCTATTAATTTTCATTTCTCTGACCTTTTGTAAAGGATTGAACTCATGAATAAAATAAAAAATGTCAGTTTTATAACCAACATATTATTTATGCTTACAATACAATGGTTTTAAGCGCTGCCACTTTCTTTCAGCAGTTATCAAGGTGGCGCACAATTGTATTTCTGGAGTGTGTTATGAATGATAAAAGTATGAGCTAAACCTTTCCCCTCAAATCACATGAGAACAACACTTTTTTTTACCACTTAAAGCAAACAGAGTTCACCCCTAAAATCGCATGATAACAACTCCTTTTTGCCAATTAAAGCAAAGAGTTCACTTTAGCATACAAGTTTTACGAACAAAAATCACTTCAACATTAGAGAGGCCTTGCAATGCTTTTCCGAGTACAGTAAAACCTCATTATAACAAAATTTAAGGGGGAGCGGTAATTACTTCATTACGTTATAACCATTAGTTCGTTATAACCAATATCAGTTTCATCTATAGGAATTTCAAGGGGAATTGCGATTGCTTCGTTATATCCGATAGTTTGTTATAACGAGTTTCTACTGCAATTCTCAAATGACACCACTTAAGGATCTCCTTGCTTCATGAATTGCCTGCCACAAAATATTTTTCAAATCCAATCGTAGTTCACCCTCCCTTTATACAGTCCGTGCCCATCTATCGATGTGTTTTGTTGAAAGAAGGGCAGGCACTTTCAGATGTATCTCGAAACCATTTTGCAGATTTTCTGCCGCGTGTAGTGAATAGTACAGCAAAACCTCGTTATAACGAAGTTGAAGGGGGAGTGGCAATTACTTCGTTATAACCATTAGTTCGTTATAACCAATATCAATTTCATGTATAGGAATTTCAAGGGGAATTGCAACTGCTTCGTTATATCCAATAGTTTCGTTATATCTGGGTTCGATATAACAAGGTTCTACTGTATTTGGCCGACATGTTAACAGGAGCCTCCACGACTGATCGGCAACGTTTTCTTACGATGTCCGAAAAGTTTTGCACAACCACTTTAACTTTTCAAAGACACTGGCTCCAGCAATATTCCATGCTCACTGACATCTCGAAGCCTCTATTCCCCTGAACTTTTGCCTTGTTCGCATCCCAAAGCTAAAGCTATACGTGGCATAATCTCACTAAGGTAGCGAGTGTAGAACATGCAAGTACAATTATTCCTAAACTAATATTAGGAAAGTGATCAGAGTCTTGATCATGCGAGATATATTTGACTCCCTTTCAAAGCCAAACGGAGTCAACCCAGACACTCCGAAAACGGTTCTCACCATTTGGGATGTGTTACTTTTCGTCCCACAACAATACCAATCATGATCTTGCCTGCCCATATTTCATTTATTTTATACTGCACCTTTGCTACATTCCCATAAAAATGCTATTTCATTTTGATAGTGCATGCCATTCATGAGATAGAAATATTGGGAACCTGGCAATAACACAACAACAGGCACGCAGGATACATGACAATCATTGTGGGATGAAAAGGCATCCCAAATACCCCCTCCCCACATTTTATTTAGCATGAAGCAACCCAAATTCGAGCCACCAGTGGCATTTGGTTACTACATGCATGTACCAACCAGTCCATCAGTCAATTTAAAAGCACAACCAGCAACGCACAAAGGCAACTGCGCCCAACTAAGTTGTCATGCTCATCTCGACAGTGACTTTGCCCCTAAGCCACATAATGTGCGGCTGTCTTCGAGAGATTAAAAAAGGAAGTTTATCTCTTGCCTAAAGAGCCTGTCGCACACACTTTTCATAACCAGCATGTAAAATTAGAAAAGGTTACACAGAGCAGCTCCTACGTCGACATGGACATGTCTGAGTAAAAGACTAATCTCGACGCATGCACCGCACTGCTTGTCAGCTTACAAAACGTGACGTTGAGTGAAAAGCATCTGAGTTCACAAGTGAACTCACTCCACGCACATCAGTGTGTATATTTCTAAAAGTTCACATACCACAAACTAAGCCTAAAAAAAATCTCACACCCGACTTTCGTCGCACGGTTTGGTGAAAATTTGATGCAGTGTGCAACTTTTCCAGTAAAAAACGTTGAGTTTCACAGTGAAGAAGGAGACGAGTGAACACTTCATCGTTGTTAATTGGACTATACTACATAACTAGCTGCGGCGAATGCACATTTCTGCTTGCTGTATAAAATTTTACAATGGAGTAAATTTGGTCTGACATTATGGCACCTGCTGAATGAAACAAAGCAAAAAGAAAAAAAGACACGTATTGCAGCAATTCCAGTTTTATCCCTGGGACGAAATGCGCTCACTACAGCCACGGTAACGGCCTAAACCTATTTGATAAGAAGTGCAGAATGAGCGCAGAAGCTCTTCGGGTTCATGAAAGACTGCTGAGGTGCACTTCTCCCAAAGGGGTGGGAGAAGTTAGAAATTCATGTCTCTTTTCTTTCTGTCCTTGCATCGAGCTGCAATTAACTTGGACTCACTCGCTGTAACACCCATGGCAAACTTGATTAAAGAGGATAGTTTAATTACATGGAAACAGGGAAAGGATCTTGCACGGAGCTCGTAGGACAAAGTTTGACAAAGCTAGCGGTAACTAAAAGATTCAATTTATTTTAAACGTGCCAAATGGCAGGTATGTTTTATGTAAGCCACCAATGCTTTAACAAAAGTTGTTGAATTTCCAGTCTAACTCAAGAACGGGAGATATAGTGATTCTGTAAACCATGCATGTCGATGTATTTAGGGGGAATAATAATGATGCATTATGCGCCACTCCTATGCCATTGCTTTATCATAGGCTTGCACATCTGTACTGATAGTTCACGTTAACGACACCAGGCAATAACCGCTGGTGCAGAGTCTAGACGCCAGCTTTTTCGCACAGCTCACTCTCGTGTCCCGAAACTATGCACACAATGGCAAAACAAGCTATGACAATATAAGCCCGTAATCACTCAGCAACAACATTGCAACGATTGTGATAAACATGCTGAAGGCGCAGCTGGGCAGGTGCATTGTTAAGCACAGACCCTTCTCGGTTTGTAATAACCATCAGAAACTTTGTCTGCACTGCGTAGGCAGGTTAAGACATTGCCTGCTCTCGTTCACATCACCGACATGCACAAGAAAAAAAGAAAAGTTTGAACTAACGTTCAAATCGGAGCATGAAATAGTGACATGTGGCACAACTAGTGTAAAGCCACGCAAGCCAAACAGTTCTCACAGGCAGTAATTACAAGCCACACCTACAATCAGCACTCGAGTCCAAGTCAATTAAAGCTCTTTGCTACAATACACTGTTATATGTAAAGGACTAGAGGTGAATCAAGGTAAAATTTGAGCAGGGAACAAATGTGGGCCACGATGATTTGTCTTTGTTGAAGTGCACGCAGGAAAAGGGCCTCCACAAAAGCGCGCTACTGTAGAAAACGGAAATATGAAGAAAAAATTATGAGATGGAACATTTCATGCAGTACAGCCTCATGCCGCTGATAACAATCTCATGCCAGCACCTGGCTATATGTCAAAGTTGGCATAGGTGTCGCCTTAAGCATACCATCTAAAATCATGTTGGTATTACACAAACTTGCCCCAACAGAAATGGAAGAGTGCATCTTAATTAGGCATTATCTTATGTATGTAAAGCGATGATAAGAGAAGTTTTTAAAAGCCCAGTATTCCATTATAAATAATGGTGCTTATGTAGCACCAAGTAGCCATACACTGGTAACGATGTACTGTGCCAGTTTGACTCGCCGCGATACCTTTGGACATGATTTTGCGATTTGTGAGCATCTGTGAAAAGGAACATTTAAAAATTCCACAGCTTCATGGTTACCCCAATGCCAAACATTTACATCAGCAGCAACATATAAAATGACATATGGTCAAAGCAATAACAACACCGTGTTTTTCTGGTTGAGCTCCAGGCCACTAACCTACCCGTTGGCATTCATGATTCTGGTAAACTGGTAACATGCAAAAACAATGATAAGTTCACCGAGAAACTAAAACACACTTGACTATGAGGAAGGGTTTCCCAGACAAAGACAAGCCATCATGTCAAAGAATTATTCTCCGGCCCTATGGTTCATTCACACCGGCGACTTGCAGTAGTCATGCGACCTATGTTGGTCACAGAAGACCTGTCACAAACGGCTATTTTGGTTGAGAAGCAACTGCTTCTGGGTCACTCATCAGCTGCTAGGCTTATCATTCACATGATTGCAGCTGCAAAGCTTATAAAATCATTTAGATACTCGAGGACCGGACGTCTCTCTACCCTAGAAGACAATGGCGGTGGAAACAGGTATGAGCTGCACCAGTCGCGGGGCGTTTTGCGCATGGCGATGGGCAGGCCATGTTAGCCAGTGTAAACATCGGGCAACCCAAGCCTTTTCCTGGCAGCTAGTCACATTCGGTCATTCGACCATCGTCTGTCGCCAGCGTGAACGAGCCACCACCTAGTCGGTCTTGCGCCCCCACCGGCCCTCACGAGTTGGCACCCTCCTCGCTAACTACCTCGTAATTCTCCTTCACGAAAGTCCGAGGACTTTCTTACTTCTTTCACGGATACAGAAAGAAGTCCTGAGCTCTCGACAACAAACGTGTGCACGACGAAGATTCGTCGCTACTTCCCTTCAGCTGCTCGGTGTCTCCGAAACGGAGGAACGGAAAGATGCAGCTGCCACGTGGAGCTGCGGAGGCTGAAGATCAGGGAACATGGTTGGCAGCGGCAGCAACTGCCTCCGACGCCGCCACGGGGTCCTGGCCCCCGTGCGGACAGGACCGGTCGCCGTGGCCACCGCGGCACTCGACGACCGGCACGTGACCGCTGTCCCACATGCCGGGCCCGCACAGCTCGCACAGGCCGGCGAGCGTGCACGGGATGCAAGGCAGGAGCCGGAACTGGTGCAGGAGACCCCGCGCCTGCGCCCAACACGAGGTATTAAGGCCCCTGTGGCTTGTGCTGTTAAAGCAGCTGTTTGGGAACCGTACAGTCGAACTTCGATACAATGAATGCAGATACAGTAAAACCTCGTTATAACGAAGTTGGAGGGGGAGTGGTAATTACTTCGTTATAACCATTAGTTTGTTATAACCAATATCAATTTCATCTATAGGAATTTCAAGGGAAATTGCGATTACTTCATTATATCCAATAGTTCGTTATATCTGGGTTCGTTATAACGAGGTTCTACTGTATAACGGATCACCAGTTATAACGAAGTAAGTAAAAGGTAGCATTGCCACTAGAACAGTGTTGTAAATATACATTTATAACAAATTATTGGATATAATGAAGTTATGTTCCTGTCATATTTGTTATAGCGAGGTTCGGCTGTATTTACCTGAATCGAATGCACACCCCAATTCAGCACAAGTTCAACTACACCCAATTCAGCACCCCACTATAATGTTAAATATTTTTTTAATAAGAAACCTGTGCTGTGCCCCAGTGTCAGTAATGGAAAAATAGAGACAAGCACAATTTGCTTTCATAGACTAGAAAATTTATTCTCCTGACAGTCCCTTTTCATTGGTGATCCAGATCTCCTGACTTTAGTACTGTATTGACATAGAATATGCGTCAATTGCATGAAATTCTAAGGGCCGTCACGTTGACAAGCTCAGTCTGCATTTAAGAAAGTCTGTAAGCTTGCCTTTGACTTCCAGACGCCTTTTAGCATTTAGCTCATGGAAACACTTACTGGTTGCGTCCAGCCGAATGTCTTCTCCCTATGTTTGTGCCACTCACCAGCTCAGGTTTAGGGCATGCTAAAAAGACGCAACGTAGCTATTGTGTAGGTGTCCCCTGTGTGCAGGTTAAATTCCCTTTGATATGAGCTTTCATAAGGAAGGAACGTATCACTAAGCAGTTTGACAGGAAAAGTCTGACGCACACAAGTCTCATTCAAGCACGAAATGAACATGCAGGAACTCACAGTACTAGTTACTGAAGTTCACAATTGTGTTTTCTTTGTTACCAGTTTGTGACGGTGATGAACCAGGATTGCCCCTTTGAGAGTCGGCTGTTGCCAACAGCACGAACGTGGTCTCGGTTACACACTCAACTTAGAGTGTATGTAACTTTCAAACTCATTTTACTAGAATATGGGTGCATTACATTCAGGTAAACATGGTACTTCATTGTATCTGAAAAACTTTGTAGATGTAAGTTCTCTAGACTGTAATGAGTCACCTTCACATGTAAGTTCTCTAGACAGTAATGAGTCACTTTCACGTGCTTTGAGATTCCAGTAAGTCACGCTTGCTACATTTCGTGGTATGGCTGTATTGCGTAGATTTCATTGCTGAATTTTTCACTCTTCTGTCTGTCTTGGGTGATGTCTAAAAAACACAGTTGTGTGTGCATTCATCACACACCTTTCTAAGCACCAGGTCTCCATCCATGTGGCCCGCCAGTGAGCTGAAGTGGAGGAGCATCTCGTCGGGACGCATGCCCTGGTCGACCACGTCGCCCCCGTACAGGGCCACGATGGCCGCACCCAGGAACAGGTGGAACCAGTCGGTCTGGTAGCGCGCCCAGCAGGCCTCCCACATCTGCAGCGCTTCGGGCTCGGCAAACTCGCGCTTGAAGCACAGCACCAGCCAGCGGTGCACGAACAGCAGCTCCAAGGCATCCGGGTAGTGCTCGCACTGGCACTCCAGGTGCGTGTAGAAGCGCGGAGTCATCACTCGCAGAAGCTCCCGCATGTACTCCTGCAAATGCAGAAGAGATGCTAACATTGCGGCACTGATCATTGTAACAAAGTCTATCTGACATGAAAATAGCATCGTTATATCCAATAATTCATTATAAAGTAATGCAGTAGAACCTCATTATAACGAACCCAGATATAACGAACTATTGGATATAATGAAGAAAATGCAATTCCCCTTGAAATTCCCATAGATGATATGGATATTGGCTATAACGAACTAATGGTTAAAACAAAGTAATTACAGATCCCCCTTCAACTTCGTTATAACGTGGTTTTACTGTATTCTCAAAACTCTTTCAATGAAAACACTGTTCCTCATCAGTTTCGTTAAAGAAAACATTTTTCTTTTCTTAATTCATTGTATTGAAGTTCGAACGTACAAGGGAACTTTAGCGTTTTCCAGAGGTTCCATGGCAACTCAAGAGCTCAATCACATTTCAAAATGATCCTTCTTATGGAATGAGATGTTATGAACACGGCAAACTAGTCACACTTTGCTTAAATATATCAGTCGGATGCCAGGAACAAGGCCACCATGTATGGGAACAAAGTGATCATCTCGTTGGGTTTCCCAGGCTAAAATCTGCTTCTCTTCATGTAAGCAGCAAGATCAACATGTAAAATATATGTTGCAGCTGGCCTCACTTGTGCTGCACTTAATATCATCAGGTTGGTTTGCAGTTTTGAAAGGTTCTTCATAGTTGAATTCATTATCTGTGACGACACAACAGCATGTGTCAAGTTTGTGACAACTTAATCATAAAGCGGCGGCAAGAGCACAGTCACCTATATGCATCATATGCTACATAACTTCATATTCTGTAAAATAGCTTTGCAAGTATTTCTTAATTTAACTATAAAAAATATTGAAGCAAACGTGCAGTATAACGTACGAGAAGTAATGTAGCATAATGTATGGAAGGCATAAATAATAAACAGCAATGCATATAATAAAAGCAAATCTAACATTTCGTTGGACATGGCCTATTCGGCAGACATGAAGCAACATATGACAAGATATGAATATAAAATACAAGATCCTCGATATAATGAATGTGGATATAAAGAATTAAATAAAATATAGTATTGCCATTAACAGTACTATAATCATACATATATGATAAATTATCTGGTATAATGAAGCTATTCCCCTGTCATATTTAATTCATTATAACGAAGTTTAATTGTATACCTATTCACAATATGTCTATCAGCTTTACAAAGCAGAGATCAGCTGGCAGAGCTAGCTCTTTGATATGCTGAAAAGTGACAGTTGAAACATACAGCCAAAAATGTTTAAGGCAATGGGATCTGCTAAGACGAAACTGAGTTTCAAAAAAAAAAAAAAGAAAAGAAGAAGCCCGGGCGCCAAATCCAAAGTTAAGATTAGACAGCACGTTTGGAACATGTACGGTGATCAATCAGACTTGGTCACGAAACCTGCACCTTGTAAGCTGCGGTGACTATCTTTACCACGCGATGGAAAAACGAAATGCTGCACATACCAGATTAAGGTCCATGTCACCGTCCTTAGGAGAGCTAACAAAGATGGTTCGCTGCATGAGACCCACGAAGCACCAGAAGGCTTCGGCTTCGTCTTGGATTTCGGCCAGAACGGGAGCCAGGAGGTCGGACATGCCCTGGGTGTAGCCCAGGTTTGGATTGCAAGCCGCATAGTTGAGGAGAATATTCCTGGCAGAGAGATAGCACAGACAAAACTAAGCACATGCATTGTCAAGCATGAGTTCACAGGGTTGTCAGTTCAGCCCTGATATCATCACTCCCATAACACAAAGTTTGTGGAAGAGACATGGTTAGACATTGGCGAAAGAAAAAAAATCACAGCTTCACCTAAAGGGCGAAGCAGTGAACGTGATAACAAGAAATTGTAATGTTATATGAAGTGAAGCTGGCAGCTAACTCTTTTGGATACAGTCTTGCATAACTCTACAAAATGCTGTTGTAAAAGAATACGGCTGCCTCAGGAGCACTTTTCGCAGTCTCTTCGTGTTGAGAGCACAGCATGTAGAAGGGTTTACGAGCCTCCGACTAATCGGCTGCCGATATAGCATGTGCGCCAGTGATGGCGGCCGCGTGAAGCCCACAGTTGGCTGCTCAAGCGACACCCCCAGTCAGTCGAGCGACACGTATCAGTCATGTTAGTCACACCCCATTCATACCCTTCCATGAAAATTTTCGGGATATACCAAGTAAACAAAAACATGGAGATTTTTTTTCTTTTTGCTGAATTTCGTGACATGCCTTTCAGCAAGGTTCTTCAAGCAAACACTCTGCTATAGCCTTATGTTGCTTGCTAGCAGTTAGCACCATAAAAAAGAAAGTGAGACAGAGAGAGAGGGAGAGAAACATTCTCACTTCATGATCTCGATGTTGGGATTGTCGTCGCCGGCGTAGAAAGGATTGGTCCGGTCAGTGCGCACCACGTCCTTCTCCACGGTACACTCGACGTTCCGCCAGAAGGCCTCGCGCTCTGCCGGGCTCATCCGCTCTCTGGACGACACACAGTTGTCTTTTTTTTTTTCATTCATAACACAAGGTTCCCACACAATGGATACGACAAACAATATGAGAGAGCCAAAAAAAGTTGTGACGACTGCACTGCCATTTGGTGTCATCACAGCCTACCCACATGTACCAGCAGCGCCACTAAATGGCCTGTCACCAGATTTTCACCCAGCGGGTCTACAATGACAGGGGGTAGATAATGTGACAGAAAATAGGAGGATCCTTAGGCTTCACCTTTAAAGTACAACGCGACAGTGTTATCGAGCCCTGTTTGCAATGCAGTGCTGTTGCTTTAAAATGTGCAGATAACATTAATTAAAATAATTAAAACCACCACCCCCTCTATAATGCTCAAGATATCCCTCCGCACAGCACAGCCGAGGAGGCGAACATCATCTACATGATGTTTGCTTCATTAACCTCACCGTGCCAACGCATCCTCTATATAGGTGGCGCTGTTGATCTCTTCCACCAAAGACGCCACATTTTCTGCAACAGGAACTGCTTAACTCTTTTGTCATTAATAATCGTCTCTAAAGCTCTCTCTAAAAACAGTGCATGCAATTTGGGAAATAGCTTTCTTGCACAACAATAATCATCCTCAATCACAAGCACATTTCTTTGATTTAATGCTACCTTCAGGTCACGAAAAGTGCACATACAGTCAGCACGACATAGCACTCTTCATTACTAAAGTGGTGAGTGCCGTGTTTTCACAAGAGAAAATGCAAGCAGGTCAGATAGCCTTACCTTTGTGTCACAAGAATACACGCCGAAAGGCACAACTGTTTCCAAAAGTGCACTGCACCTATGTTATGATTCAAAACGATCCGGAACATTCAAACTGATCCACAAGCAACCTTCACCTTAATGCCCAGTAGATCTTGCCTGTAGTATAATATCTCACATTAAAGAAAACAATAACCATCTGGATTCCATGTTCTGTAGGAATCTATGTACGCAAAGCTTTGGTGAGCCAGAAGAATGGAATAATGGCATATCTTGACAAAAGATGTGCAGTGGGATTTGGTAACTAACACACCTGGTAATGTCGGGTAGGTCGGGGTGACTGAGATATGTGGCATAACATGGCATTATTAAATATCAGAGCACCTCTACAAAGCTTGAAGTCATGGATTTGAAAGTTCAACCTACCAAATCAGTACACTTTTAGGTAATGTTTTAGGGAGTTGCTAGGTAATAACCATCAAACATCTACTGCATCTAAAACATGAACTGTACTAGTATAATTGACGCACACAAGCAATGGCTACTGGAACAATCAACTACAGTCAAACCACATTACAATCAAGTTGCATCTCACAACATGAAAATGCCTTTGTTCTATTTGAAATTTTGTTAACACTTTCATCAATGGCAAGACTAATCAATTTGCTTCATTACACCCATATTTGTTATATCGAGGTCTTACTATACTCAATTACTGTAAGAACTGAGTCACTTTGATAATGCAGTGGCAATTACCTCTGCTTGCGAATATCCTGGTACTCGAGAAATCGGTCATTACGAATTTGCTCCCGCTCTTCGAATGTCGTCGAGAAGGCATAGTGCTGTAACAACAGTGGCCACGCCTCTCTTCGTAGCCTCGGATCCAAGCCTCTGAAGAAGATTGCCTGCATGGACAGAGGAACACACGACTAATTAAAGCACATTTCATTACCAAGCCAATGAACAAGGATATTCATGCTTCATTGCTTTTCTTAGAACGTACTGAAGCACATAGCTGGGCTATTTGAAGCACGTTCCTGGGCTATCGTAGGAGTGGGGATGTAGAAATGCAGAAAATAAAATGGGCACCAAAACAAATCATAAGAACTGGTTAAAGCAATCCCACACATGTGGCACAAAAGATCGAAACTGTCACAAAAGTGATATAAATGTCTAAAACAGGAAGTAATAAAATCAGTAGGAGAAACCCAAATGTAATAAGTGTGTGACAATACAGACACATACACACAGCCAAACACAGTGCAAAATTTACATAGCACAAGAGATACGGCCAAGGATGAGTGCTGCCGCCTTTTCTTGTCCCGATTTATTTTGTGCGCATTTTCTCAGTAGTAGACGAACAGAGACAAGCTGCAGTTCCGATCCTTGACACTTGCGTACTGTCATACAGACACATATTGCGGAAGCTTGCTACACAAGTACATCATGTTATAGAACACACCAACACACAGATATGCTGACAGTTACCCCTGTTCTATGTGCCTCAGTCTCATTTACACTAAACCGCAAATGAGTACACACTAAAAGAGAAGCTCAGGGGAAGATGGAGGCTTGAATCGATGGAGATGGCTAAAAATGATGGAGAACAGGGAATGTCGCTGGAGCCAACGTTTTGACAAGTGGTCTTGTCTTCGTCAGGACGGAATGAGTAAACGGTGAGACAGGGGGGACACTGCACCTTTCGCAACTGGAAGTCGTCGTCGATGCTGCCATCGTCGTTCATGTACTGCCGCCAGGCCTCTTCGTCGACTGGCGTGCTGTACAGGCCTTCCTCGGGGTGGCACTCCTCGGCAGACACCTGAGGCTTGGACACCGAGAAGTGGTCGTACGGGCAGTTCTCGTTCTGGAACCACAGAGTCCAATCATATGGCATTGTTAGGGAAGCATGGCAGCTGGTGCAGTAGTAGCGCCCTCTTTCACTGTAAATAGCCGTCTGGAGCTAGAAGCACGGCCGTTAATAATACAGTTAAACCTGCTTATAACGAACCTCCATATAACGAATTCCTGAATTCCAAGGCCAGATGCTGCCCAATGGCCTAACAATGCTTGAAGAAGCTACCGAGCACCTCCGCCATTTTGAAGATGGTTTATTGACAATGGGTAGCAGGCGATAAAACTGGTACAGCGATGACAGCCCAGGCATCAACAGATCGCGACTGGCGTTTGCACCTCATGCTAAGACAGTGTCCCACTAATGTGTGCGTACCTCCTTCTCCGTCACAATACTGTCTTTTTCTGAGGACCATGTTCCGCCAGCCAAAAGGCAGTGGACATGTTTTCGCTGGGCACGTGAAGCACCATCACGTGTTGGAAACTTTCTCAAAAGTTCTGGTAGTCCCATAGCAGAGCAAATTTTTTTATATTAAATTACATTTGTGACATGAATTACACCATGGAATTTAGAGCTTATACGATCACCAGTGATTATGCTGGAATGTGCAATGACGCACCTACCTATAAGAGCCAACACATCTTGATTCATAAATCAGAATTCTGATGGTGAATGACTGTGTTCATTGCTGAGTACAACATTGCACAATTAATAGTTTAATCCTTAATTAACGCATTGGCTACTACCATCTCCACAGTGCGACGACGTCTCGTGGCCATGTTTTACTCACTTTGCTCTTCTTGCCCCGTGTGAGGAAGTCAAAGTCTCCGAGGACAGGCGCGAGCTTCTCGAGGCCCCCATGGTGGAAATGGAAGATCTTGTACTGACTCTCGCGGCTGGCGATCACCAGTTGGCCGCAGGTGCACTCACGGTTGCTGAACAGTAGTCGTAGTGATCGCATCTGACCTGCACGTCAAGACAAATCAATATGGCTGATTGATTTGCTATGCTTCATCATCACAGGGCACTGGTATCCAGAGGAAGAGGATAATAGGAATAATTGGTGCGGTTATACAGGCCAAAACCTCCATATGATTACAAAGCACACTCCGTAGTGGAGGACTCCGGAGCAATTTTAACCACGTGCAGTTCTTTGAAGTGTACCTAAGTCTAAGTACATGGGTGTTCCTTGCATTTCACCCCCACCGAAATGTGGCTGCTGTGGCCAGGATTTTATCCCGTGACTTCAAGCTTAGCAAGTGAAAACCCTATCTGCTAAGCTACCACGGCAGGTTATCCAGAGGCAGAGGGGAAAAAAACCCATTAAATGATGGCTTAAGGGATCCCCTGCCTCTTTTACGAACAATGAAAGCAGCTGAAAAGAAAAATGGAGGCTCAGTCAAGGGGCCCATTTTCGCTGGACACAGCCTTATTATGCCAAGAGATAATGAAGCCAAGGAAAGCGTACAGGCTATCTGTAGCTTTTAACTGACGTTTAGTAACCATGAAATAAATGAAACTGCACAAAAGAACAACTTGCTGCCTATGTGGTACAGACCTGCCAGTAGGAAGAGGTGTCGATGCCACAACGGTGCTGCACTGCATGTATGCATACATGAGAAAGTAGTGGATCTGGTCCCCACCTGTGGCAAATTGTATTTTTTTTTGTGTGTGTGTGTAGATGCTCTTTAAGTTCCAGCTGGGTGATAAACACATTTCAGTTGAAGACTAATAATAAAGCTCCCCATGATTTCCATGGTGACACTATATCTGCTGACCTCATATGGTGGGAATAGCTGAAAGACAACACATTACCACAGTGGTAATCTATCTTGGATTGAAAATTGTATTCAGCAACAATGAAATTCTGGAGAAAGATTAAACAGGACCCACAATCTAGTAAGAGCACGTCCAAATGTTGTAATAATAATAATAATAATAATAATAATAATAATAATAATAATCATATACATGTTGACACACTGAACGCTTGCCTTGCTTGAGCCACAAAGAACACCTACTCCTCCATATGTTCATGTATCAACTGCAGCAGACACCACTGAAGGTAAAGAAAAATCCACCGTGGTAGGGATCAAAAAGCTGTTAACAAGAGTGACTGGTGACTGATGTGGCAACATTGTGGTGTGCAGCACTGATGTGCTGGAGCTGCAGGTACATTCAAGCCTCGATATAACAAATTATCGTTTATAATGAATAAATGAAAATACTAAAGCTGAAGCCCTTTGTGAGAGATAAGAGACAATCAGGTATAAAAGACATCATTTACTCACACAGTTGGCTGCCTTATCTCTCCGATTAGTTGGACCTTTTTTGTAACATACGACTCCTTGAAGACAATGGGCTATAAAGGACAACATTTCCCTAAATTTCAGCGAACAGTCTTACTTGTAACAGATATTTTAACTCTTAATAGAACACTGTTGGCTGCTAAATGCAGCTGATTTTTTGTGGAAACAAAGAAAAATGATAACCAAATATTGTGAGAAAGTTCCGGTAGAGAAAACATTCCTTTCCGAGTGACATAGCCCATCAAGAAAATCACCTGACGTTACCCCAAATGGTATATGATAAACCCTTTGCTACAGGCTGTAGCTTTCTTTCACGGTCAGTTTAGTTACAGTGTGCCCATATCTAAATAAGGATTGATCGAAAAATGAAAACATGCCACCCTGCTTATGAGGGACTGCTTGTATAAGGGACAGAAACTGCTACCTGATGTCTGTCTCTAATAAAGGTGTTCAACTGTATCACCATTAGAGCAGCGTTACAAATATACATGTGCAATGTATTGTCTGATATACAGCAGCTATTTCCATGTCATACTGAATTTTTTATAACGAGGTTTTACTATAGACAGCATATGTACTCTCCCATCACGCCTCACACAGTCAATTCACAGCAGCTCATCTTAAACACAGGGGTATACTGACCTAAGTCGACGGAGAACTGTCCGCACGGACTCTCCCTCGACATGGATGACCGCGACGGACTCCGTCCACACAGAGAGGCATTGTCTGGAAAGCTGAGGTTGTGGGCGTGCGCGAGCTGCTCGGGTGTCCCTTCTTCCAACATAAAGCGCGAGCTGGATCGTAGCCGCTCCAGAAGCCGGCTCGAGCCGTCGTCACCTGCGTGAAATGACCGAGCGAATGACGACAGCGATGTCTGATGGACATGTATTTCAACTGTTTCCCAAACTGTACCAGTAGGACTAATCAAAAACGAAAGGCCACGATCATAAGGTAGCCATCAGAAACTGCATAAGTGGCCTTGTTGCAGTGGCGTTAGGGAGGCACCAAATCTGCCAAATACCAATACATTACAGTGCCTTTCAAACTTAAGGGCCTCTGTGGGGTGCCGATAGGAAGAGGGGGGCACTGCAAAAAAGCTGTGCACCCCTAATGGAGAAACATGCTCATGCCTCTGCCCTCCATTCCTTGACCTTTCACTGCAATAAGGTGCAATGGTAAGCACATTAGGCTTCTGTGTTCATGGATGTAAATGTCAGAGGTAGTATAACTCAATCCGCCAAGGACCTGTTTAGCCAGAGGCCCATGAATCCTGGGAGCAGCGGTAGCATCCTCGGTCACGAAAACACAAGCAAGTTCACAAAGACAACTTCGGTTTAAAAATGCACAAAGCGCAGACAACGGGTCGGCGTAAAAAAGAGCGCCCACCAGGAAACGGGCTTTGCTGGCCGGAGTCCGGTCCTTCCGAAGAGCCTGACGAGACCAGTCCACTGCTCCTGCCAGACTCGCACGTGGCCAGGTCGGCGCTGGAGCAGCCGCTGTGCCGGCTCACCATGATGGCCGGCCCAGAGGCAATGCCCGAATCGGTCATACTTCGGAGCGACTCCGGCTGCGGCTTGGCCCGGCTGCTCGACGGCTGCACAAGCCGCCCAGATGCAAGTCTTTGTTGAACGATCTCAGCTCCAAGAATGTATTCCTAATATTCAGCACAAGTTAGATGTTTGCAGCTCATAAACAGAGCATGTCGTTTCCAAGGACTACTAATGTGGTGCTCCTAGTCAGCTTATACCAATAAATTATCATTGCAATTATCGATGCCTCCATAGCAATCGCACGGTGAAACCAAAATCAAGACGAGGCATTGCCACCAGCTTCCGTACACAACATGATGTACTGTAGCTAGAAATCAGTTACATTTATCTTTGCAAGTAGGTAGCACAATGAAATCAAGTCCTATGAGGTGGCATTCATAGTCATTATGGTGTGAAATTTCAAATGGAGGGCTGTAACTGTATCCATATGGCAAAAACCCTCAAAGGGTTAAAGGAAAGGATGAAGATCATCAAGATTTTCAAAGTTCGACATCTTTCTACAAAAATGCAGTTGTGCTTTGTTTAAGCACCTTTTCTGGTTTACCAGGCATCTTTTCAAGGCCATCGTGGTGTCTTTGGTGTAGTGGAAGAGCAATAGTAGATTATACTACTAATACAAGAGGTATCATTGCCCTGATACATCCCAAAATCAGCTGGGATTATGAGAGACACTGTAATGGAGGTCTCCAGAAATTTCAACCACCTGGGATTCCTTAATGTGCACTGACATAGCACAGTACACGGGTCTCAATTCACCTCCATCGAAATGTAGCGGTCGTGGCCGGGATTCGATCCCACAACCTTTGGATCAGCAGCCGAGTATCATAGCCACTAGACCACCGTGGTGGGGCATACATTGGGGTATGGCTGTAAAAAATGCACACACACACACACATAGTGTGCGAAAAGGCTGACCGCAACCACGTGCGTACCTCGTCAATGCTGCCATTCCATTCAGATTGCCAAGGCTGGCCGTAATGTGCATCCCCGCTGGACCTGACGTCTCCCATGTCTCTCCACGGTGCGTCAGACATGGTCGCCCTGTTCCTCTCAAGCCCAGCTGGCGCATCTCCTCCTCCGTTTTCCACTGACATCGCAGGAGTTTCCTTTGTTGGTGCAGCCGTATGGCCCAGGAAATTTTTCGCACCTTCTGCGAGAAGAAAGCACAAAAAGATTCAATTTGACGCACTCAGCCCAATGAACAGGAATCGCAGCGAACATGCACTGGACATGAGGAGTTGAAGAAACCAGCAGGCTTGATTATTCTTCTGTCGTTTAGAACCACATGAAGCCAACATATGAGGCAATAGAAGGCAAGACAAAGATTGACTGCAGTTTCTTTTCCACTTACCAAAACAGAAATACAAAGGAACACTTTTGCTCGTTTCATGCTGCCTTCACATTACTGTTACTAATGAAGAACATGCACTGAATATTGAAAAAATAGTTACCCAACATTGTCAACTGAAGAAAATCAAGATCAAACTAAATCACAGAATCCAATGTCTGGAAGCTACACAATGGGTATACAGTCAAACCTCGTTAAAACAAATTCAATGTGACATAAAGTTATTGTTATATACAATAATCCACCATAAATATATATTTATAACACAGCTGTGTATCTATAACACATAGAAGTTCTTAGGGAATGGTATGTGGCAAGTACCAGGGAAACTTGACTAACCGACTCCACTTCCTGCGTCGATCTGGTTGAGGCCGCTGATCATGGACTCCAGGGCAGCCGTGACTTCCTCCGGTCCAATGGCCGACGACGAAGACCCGTTGCAGTCGGCGCCTGACACACTCTCGTCTTCGCAGCTCGGCATCTTGGACACGGTGGCGCTCGTGCCCGCACCACAGAGGTCGCCGTCGCTGGGGTCGAGGGGCAGCCCCGCTGGCGACCCAGCCGTCGATGCCGTCATCTCGGCCTCAGCCTGGTCACTGGCCGTCCAGGAGTCCAAGCTGCCTTGCTCCTCTGGCGGACTCCCCATGTCGGAGACGGCTGAGCTGATGCTCTGCTGGTCGCAGCTTCTGTGAAGAAAGACGTGCAGCCTCTGTGAGCTACGTCAAGAAGCCTTACAATTAGGGCCATTCGTTTTCAGGTTGTACGTTTTTTTCAAATTCGAGCGGTAAAAATCGGGTGCTATTTTTTGAGCTGATATCAGGGAAAAAATAGTTTTATTTTTTGAACCATTCGAAATTAGGGTTACTTCAGGTTGTGTTTACAGGTTTAAATTCGAAAATGACAGGCGAATAGAGTCAACAGTGATGTACACTGCCTGTGAAACAAACTTTACATCCCAGGAGTTCCAGGATGTAACTTCATTGCCCATTATCAGGTAGCAGCATCTATGGCAAGATGGTATGGGGATTTGGGGAGAAATCAGGTTTAACACAATTTTCCTGAAACATAATCAGTGTGTAAGAATCGGGCAAAATCAGGTTTTACCCAAAAACAAACAACACTATTTGCAGTTAATTTACACAGTCAACTGAAAGATGTACCCAGCTGCTGCAATGGCAAGCATGATGAGTAGCCTCTCTGGCAAAAAAAAAAAAAAAAAAAATTGAGGTTGAATCCACTCTGTCAAACGGCTGAGCCGACCAGACCAAGCACAGGAAGCAAACAAAGAGCTCCTTGGGCAGCCGATCTTCAAAATGGTAAGCGAGACCGTTCTGTTGTTGTGCCAAGAGACATAACTAGTACCATCACTCACATCAGCATGTAATGCCACAACCATGTAAAATAACCTTCACTGTGTTTCAGCGTATCACTGATTGATGCACCATTGCTTGCAACTCCAGCCACCCCACTAAAGAATGACCTGCCTACTGTGGTCCTCACTACGCATTGTTAAAGTTGGTCATAAGACCTCTACAACATACATGCACAAACGCACCACAAAATTTTAATGCGGAACAATCTTTGCACTTTTAAACAAGTTTCCGAGTGCAGCTGTGCTTGGATATCATGGCCCCAAGTTAGACTGTGTGACCCTGCACTGTCTTGCATACACGGATATTTCTTCCCTAATGTTTTGTTACTCCACGGAGCAACAGTTCCTGCACTCAAGCGCTGAATCACTGAGGCCCAAACCCATCCGCAAACAAGCACTGCTCATGCTGTGAACACTCCAAGGCCCAGTAAACTGGATTACATTGCACGGGATTCTAGTCCATAAATTACTGTCCATGGGATGCTCAGTGTAATCAAACAATAAATTGCAACATGAAGCATGCATGCATAACACTGCCTCAAAAATGTCACTAAGGCACACAGACTTGCTCACATCACAACGCATGACAGTTGTCAATTTTCAATGACGGGTGTGTACAGTCAGACTCTGTTATAGCAAATTCGATATGTCATAATAATAGCTTTGTCATATCCGATGATTTGTTATAAAAGTGCATTTGCAATGCAGTGTTAATGGCAACACTGTTTTTCATTTATCACAAGCGACATGTTACGTCCCCATTCATTATACTGAGGTTTGGCTGTATTACTGAAGTAGCTGCAACACCTTTGGTTTGAGACATGAATACCGCCAACACACTACAACACTCACTGCGCACAACTCATCCGTATTTGTTTTTCTTGAGTAGCACTGCCAATTTTCTTACACATTTTGGCAGTAATTGCCAAATGTAATGCAACCAAACCAGACTTGCGCTACAGTAGAACCTCGTTATAACGAACCCGGATATAACGAAATATCGGATATAACGAAGTAATCGCAATTTCCCTTTAAATTCCTATAGATGAAATTGATATTGGTTATAACGAACTAATGGTTATAACAAAGTAATTACCACTCCCCCATCAACTTCATTATAACATGAAAATATTACAAATCATATACAGGGAAAAATTGTATCAAAATTGTATCAGCACAACGAAGAAACTAGACAACACAACTACCCGATACGCCAAAGATTACGCCGTCCACAACGAACACGAACAAATTATGGTAAACTAACTTTTACCTATCAAACAACTTGCATATTAAACAAATTAGAACATAAGCTTAACTTTCATTGCACAGAAAAAACATTTAAGGTACACGTCAAGGAAGTGCTAATGCAGGAAAACATACGGTATGATGGCTCGTAAAATATACTGATGTATGCAATGGTCGTAGTACGACGATGGAAACTTGTACTGATATTTAATGTATTACCCAACAATGTTATGTACCACATGTCTCTAATGTATTAGTCTAATTTTTTCTTGAGTGATTGTTATTCGAGTATGTTATGTACCAGTTTTGTATAGTCAAAACTACGTTTCAATATAACATGAACTTTTTGTCAGTTATATTTTTCTCTATTGCTTCTTTTGTGCATGATGGTCTGAATGACGCAAAAAACTGTAATTTTTTTCTTTTTTTGGTGCTGTACGAACTGTGTACAAGGGTGTTGGGACCTTTGTCAGGCTAAATGCCTTTAGCCCCAACATCCTTTTGTTTCTTGTACAAGAAAACAATAAAACAAATTTTTTGAATTTGAAAAAAAAGGTTTTACTGTATTTACGATGACTCACATGTGACATGTAGAGCTTTCATCCGGTGCTGGCTGGTTTCCAGAACTGGTGGAGCCACGCCGGAAATGCCGCTGGTGCACGGTGGGGCTCGGGCATACGCTGGTGCAGACACTGGGGCTTCGACATGGCGAGCTGCAAGGTGTGCGGTTCTCGAGGCTGCGGGGATTCTTCTTGAGCGACGCATTCGGAATCCAACTGAGACGAAGGCTTAGGCCAAACACCTGCACAATCACTGAGCTTCTGTAACAACCGTGTTCAACAGTGGAGTGACGCCCACGTCAACTGCTCGACACCGCGACAGAACTACTGCTCACTCTATGCTAAAATGCCAGCACTGGAGCAATGTTTACTCCTGCTTACCCCAGAGCCCCCGCCCCCACCCCACCACTCCTCCTCATTGGAATAATGATTACTCCACTCTCACACCACATCACTTTATTACTGGAGTAGTGTACGGCACAGTTTACTTCTGGGTATTGCACTCCAGTATACTTCAGAACTGCTTACTCTAAAGCTACTAATGGGTGTAATACATACACCGCTCATATACTACTAGAGTAATGCTTACTCTACTTTACTTCAAGTCCTTATTACAAAAGCAGCAAGTAGTTCAGGTTACTCCTGAACATTTAGCCCATTAATAGAGCAATATTTGTTTTTACTGCATGCCGTTTTGACAATGAGAATGTTTTCTTATCTTATTGAAACAGTGGTGTAATTAGGTTACCATAAAACCAAGTTTATATCGACTGCCCTATATTTAAAATATAGAAAGAGAAAAAAAAATTCTACTCCCAGGCACAAGGTAAAGCTGTTATCTCACTCTTCTGACATGCAGCACTAAAGAAGAAAAAACCACCACCAGGGTACACATATCTTTATATCCCACGCTGCCCTGAAACAATGTGCTCAATGAATCTGAACACTCCAATCGTCTACATACCTCATCGTGGTGCACCTTGATGGTAAGGTAGCCTGGGTGATGGGTTACCCCGTTCTTCGACGACACCGGAGGGTGAACACACACATTGTTCTTGCAGAAGACCACTTCCCCATCTGCCGCGGGTGGCTTCAACTGCTGAGGCGTGCCTGAGCTCGTCCGAAAGAGGTCGGACGCTCGGCGGAGCAGAGAATGTAGAGCAGCCATGGCCGTTCATTCGGCGCTCACTGTGCTACCTGCAGCATTGAATACGATGGCATCTCATTGTCAGATATAAACAGTGTTGTTGTTGTTGTTGTTGTTGTTGTTATGTGGGGTTTAACGTCCCAAAACCAGCTCTGATTATGAGAGACGCCGTAGTGGAGGGCTCCGGAAATTTTGACCACCTGGGGTTCTTTAACGTGCACTGACATCGCACAGCACACGGGCCTCAACATTTCGCCTCCATCGAAATGCAGCCGCCGCGGCCGCGATTCGATCCCGCGACCCTCAGATCAGCAGCCGAGTACCATAGCCGCTAGACCACCGTGGCGGGGCTATCAGATATAAACAGTGTTTAAGGCACAAATGGAGGTGAACAACTTTTGGGATATCTATAATTGGCATAAAAATATGGAACAGTCTTCCAAAGCCAGTGGAAGAGAGTTCCAAGTTTTCATATTTCATAAACAGGCTGTAATTCACAATGATTGTGCTTGAAGTTTCAATAGTTTAATATTCCTTGATTTTTCAATTTGTTGGTTTCACATGCGTGCAATAAGAAATTAATATGTTATCAATAGCAATGTTGGTAAAATCTCTCCTAAAAAATAACATTGCCTGTTTCCTGAACTGCAATGGTGTTTTGTGTTAGCTTGCATGCGCCCAGAAATTGAAGTATATCGCTAAGGGCCCAGGCAGTTTTTTCGGCAATGTTCGCATACAACGTGACATAAACTAATTATTAATGTTTAAAAAAATGATATATGGCAACCATAATGTGCTTATTCCATTTCAATGGTATTTCTTTCTTTTACATTGCCTGTGGGCACTACGCCCATCTTTGGTAGTGAATGATTTGCGCATCCACCCTTGTACACCATGTCCATGTTATAAATAATGATCCGCTTCTTTTTTCAAACTTGAGCATTTATGTTGACATACATTTGGCATAGAATATCGTAGAGTACTAAAAATGTTTATAGCTGATACTAAGTGTATATGCTTTTAAATCTTCTCATCAAGGTAAAGAATAGTTTCCCTTGGTCATATCAGGAATAGAACAATATGTTCGCAAGGCATACAGTATTGGTGACCATAGCCATAATCCAACAGGGTTGAAATGAAGGAGAAAGCCTATGTAGTTTTCTTTCAGTAGATTTAATGGAATGCTAATAACAACATATAATTTACTGGGTTTTATGTGCCAAAATCATGACAAGATTATGAGGTACACTCCACAGCGGAGGGCTCTGGAATAATTCTGACCACCTGGGGTTCTCTAATACACACCTAAATCTATGTACATGGGTGTTTTCTGCACTTTGCCCCCGTCGAAATGCAGCCGCCATCCCGGGATTCAATCATGTGACCTCGAGTTTCGCAAGCCAACACCCTAGCCACAAGCTTACCACTGCGCATTATAGTATCCCAGGCAGTCATAACTACTCCCGACATCTCCACAAAAATCTTTGGCACAGATGATCTTCTTTGAGACGTCTTCATCAGGATGGAAGACAGTTCTGCTTGTAATCAGAGCAGCAATGAAATATTGAATATCTTTTTTCCTGCTAACCTCAATGCAGTGCACACAGGCTATCTCTGGTGGGCGTGTATGCCACCTTGAAGATAGGCTGCTTTCTGAACAGACAGTCTTAGAATGTCAATCTAGGCTGCTGTCACGCCGGAAGACGGCCAAGGCATTGTTCAATTCTATATGTGTCTGCGGCTTATTAGAGGGACCACAATGCTTCTGTTCCTCCCTTACTGCGTACCTGCTTTCTGCCTTTACTCCCTTCTTTCCATCTATATTTTTCATTTTCCATTCCTACCAGTGTAGGGTAGCATACGAGAAGTTTCAATTCCAACTAACTTTCACATCTTTCCCTAATTTGTATCTCCTTCTTTCAGATGTTAAACCATGCAGTTTGTTGAAATTTTTCCCTTCCTCAGCTAAAGGACAAGCATTCACAGAGATGAGGCAAACAGGCCGACTCAATATGGCTGCAGAAAGTATGAATCGCTGTGTTCTTCTGAAGCACAACATGAAGCAGTTACATTGGAGAGATGCATCTTTCCATCTGTTTTTTGCTGTGTGATTGATAGTGCATTATGTGCATGAGAACAGCTAAAACCTTCCGCCACTAACCTACGGTTACATTTGAAAATGCCGTCTAATGCGACAGCATAAAGCATGTTGTACTTATATAGAATGTGTACGAATGAATAACGAAGAAAATAATGCATACAATGAAATCTATGGCACGATGAACAAGCTGCTCTTATGTACAAAGCAAAATGCAATGGAATACACTTGCTTTCACTAGGCAAAACAAGCCTAAAGCTTGCAAGTGCAAATGTGTAATATATTGAGCTCAACAGCGAAAAAAATCATGTCATGAAAACTTTCGGTTGCATACAAATATTTCTTTCCCTGTAGCTGTTGCAGCAAGTGGTAAGTAATGCTCACAGAGAAGCTTCAATTGTGACAAAGCACAAGAAGAAACGAAACAACAAGTGCAGGCCATGGACAACCATTTCCTGCTTTCTTTTCTTTTTCTGCACACTGACATCCTCTGCGATAAGCCAACAGCGGTCCTTGGTCACTACAGGTGTTTGCCGTGGATCCTAATTTTGCTCAGTTAGACTGACTCAAAGTAATAAAGAGTCACCGCGACGCGATTTGAAACAGCAAAAGAAAAAAAGCACTTAATGGGAGTAAGTGGACTTTTATTCCAGTCGATAACACATGCCACAGCTGCGGAGCAGCTGCTGCACACAACTGAAAGGGACACACTAGGACGAGTCCCAATGTAAATCAAAAGCTGTGTCGGGACAGCAGTATGCATCAAACCTGTCTCGCATAAATTACACACATGCACAAATGTTGCAATTAATGTGCTTTTGCCTACGGGACCACACTTCATGACTAGTCACCTCTGCTGTATTACAGAGGCAGAGAGAAATTTGTGAACAATGATTTGTTTTGCAGCTATTCTCTGCTATTACCATGACATATTGTGACAGCACATCTTAAACACGTGTACCTAAGGCAAACATTATCACCATAAATATAGGCAAGCCAATCGTTATCTTCAGTCAATTAAGCCACTAGAAACCTTAATTAATCTGGTGACAAGTGAAACTTTCCTATGCTCCAACTGTTTTCAGTGTCTGGCGGCAGTTTCACAGTCGTCACAAGAGAGGAAAGAGATAACGGTAATCTGTTGTGCATAACTGGCGATAAGTGTTAACGCAAGCTGGCAATCGCGCATGTTGGTCTTTCGGCGTGGTGACACACTTATGTCTTCTCTACTGCTCTTTTCTGGAGATTACAATATGACAAAGGTATTCGGTACTAGACCCGACAAGTCACGAGAGGTCACCTAACAATCGCTGAGCGACCAGGCGATAAGATCTGTGATTGATAGCATCGCCGCGCGAATCACGGAACATAAATCGTAATGCGTCTGACAGGCCAATATCGATGTTTCCAATTTTATCGGTAGCGGGCATTAGCGTTACGCCAACGCGTACACAACCCTCAGAAGAATACGCTACTTTCTTTTTTAAAGAAACAAGCCGGCAAGTTTCCAATACGGCGCCGATAGCTAGAACGAAAGAGAAGCTAAAAGGGGGGGAAAGAAATGACACGTTTAAATATCCCGCACGCGGTACGTAAGACAGCGCTCTGTCGTGAACGTTACATTTCGGCAGCGACGGCAGAATTGCCGAACGTAAGAAAGCAAACATGTCGCGATGTCCGCACACCTCGAAGCGACGGCGAAACGCCAGCTGCGCGCACAGTTCTCGCCCAGCTCAAACTACGTGCTCGTCAGGCTGCAACAGTTGGTCGCCGGAACTACAACATTCGCTTCGGACGCGGTGCGAGTAATAAGTGCACCTCAAAGCGAAGGAAGAAAGCGAAACGACGTGGAAACGGTCTCGTACGATGCGAAAAACGCACTCACATCTGCTACCGATGCGGCGTGCGACATGGGGTCCACCCCCTTCCATAGGCTAGGCGACGTTTCTCTTCTCAACTCGGCAATGTTGTTGGCGAATCTGCGTTGTCCGTCATTGCACGACTCGAGTGGACGGTGCTCGCACCTCGTAACTTTCAAGCTGATGCCCGGGGAGCGTCGGACATTTCACGAACGTCCATCCAGCTGCTTCCGAGCTCGGTGCTCGATCGCTTTCTTTTTTTCAACGCACCTCTCTGGATAGGTCGTCAACAGACATGGCTGCGAACAACTGCAGTAGCAGACAAGCAGACGCATAGCAGGACCGCATTTATTATTATTAGTGCATTTGCTCACACTTAAATGAATACTTTACCTTTAAAAACTACTTAATTTTTTTAAATAATAAACATGTTTTAAAATAAACTCTAGAAGCAATGTATTTTAGCAGGAGCGATATTTTTTTATACTGCGGAGCTGCTCCGGCAGAGCATGTGTTTCGCGATCTGAGGGTTAATCGGTTTCGGCGAGTGTGATTTTTTTGCTTAGAAACCAGCAAGCATGTCACTTTCACTTGCCCTGGCACGCAGGTGCGGCTCCGTCCTATCGACGGGAAGGCATTGCGTTCGAGCGATCAACAAAAGGTACGCGTTTCGTTTGACTTTGCAGTGAATTACGCGATCGCTCAGCATCGCACATGGCTTTCTTCCGAAGCCCCGGCGATGGGGAGAGCGCACTTTCTGTACTCTGGGCTGTGCATATCGTTCCCTTCCTGCTGCGCCTTACGCGGGAGAACTTTCACTTCACGATGATGCGGACGCTCTTTCAATTGGAGTTCTCGATTTCAGATGCGCTGCGTCTCCGCCCGCCGCCGTGTCCGCTGCGAAGTCGTACAGCACGGAAGTTCTGGCTCAACCTGCTCCTAGCACGGAGGAGAGGCATTATCCGGAGAAGATCACCCGGATAGTGGACGACATCGCCAAGCTGACGTTGATGGAAGTGGCCGACTTGAACGAGCTTCTCAAGGTACGACAACCACCGAACGCGACAACGGTTGCGCACATGCACAATGCCAACATCAACGTTTTTTTTTTGTTCCTTGCAGAAAACGCTCAACATCCAGGAGACACCTATGATGGCCGGAGCTTGGGCAGCGCCAGCTGCCGCTGCGGCTCAGGAGGTAACTGCCAGCCAGCTTCCAACACAGAGTTGAATCAGAGTGTGACTTGACGACTGCAGAATTTTTTTGTTATAGCAACGGCTTGTTACTATAGCGAATATGTAACAGGTTCTACAGCAGAATCTCGATACAACGAATGCGTATATAACAAGTTGCTGGCAGTAACGAAGCAAATGAAGAACAGCCATGCCATGAATTCTGTGATATGCGTCTATAACGAATTTTCGGATATAACGAAATCAGTTAGTCATGTGCCACTTCCTCATAATAAGCTTCAGCGCCACCTTTATTTATTCCAATCATATGAACCTGTTGCATGAGACCTGTCATAAAATTAGCTTTTCTTGTTCAGCTCCGATGCTAAATTTATTCTTTTGAAATGCTGACAGCTACATTCCCTCTGGTTGGACTTTCAGACACCTTGGTATGGATTTGCACTTCTGTAGGCTTATGTGTCGTTGACTTGGGAGACACTGAAGTGAAACAATATAGTGGTTTAGACTGGTAAATTTTTCTGTGGGAACTCCTCCGTTAATTTGGTGATTTTATGTTACATATTAGAAAATAAAATGAAGGCCAATGTTTTGTTTTTGAAGTTTGCATAGAAACATTGAGGACGTGAAGCCACAAATGCATGATGAACACAAATTAACACATCTTACAACCAACAGCTTTGTATACTTGTGGTGCACATCACGATTAACGATGACGCAGTCACGTGTGGCTCACAGCGGCAGTGCTCTTCCCGGGGTGTGCAGGTATGCAAACCAGGTGATTGAATTTTAACATCAAAACCTATGTCAATCAAGGAGCAACTAAAATGGATATTGAAAATCTGACAAGGTGACAGTTGACATGAGTGAAATAAGAGAACGACACACTGTTTACTCTAACTCGCAATTAAAATGTAGACATAGCAAGAAGGCAGACGCAAATGAACTGTAAAGACTGAAGGCAACCTACACGTGGTAGGAATTGAACCTGTGTCACAGAGGTGCCAAGCAAGCCTACTACCACTCAGCCGTGGGTGCTCTTCCAGTGTGGTACATATAGTAAATTAACCTACTGCATCAGCAGTTGTGATCTACTGTCACCCAGCATGATTTTGTTGCCTTTTCTCGACCTTGTAGGCATACCCCAACAAACGATGTTTATATGATATGGACATCAGCGCGCCATGGTGCACATTTATCATTGACGAAACAGAAGTGTGTGCACTAACGTGAATGCTGATGTTACGTCGTTGCACTATGAGCTACTCTTTACTGTCAGTGCTGTCGGTGTGCCTGGGAACCTGACGTAACACACACAAATGCACTGTTTGCACAAAGATGTTGATATCCTGCTTGTAACAGTTCGCTCAGTGTCCAATTTGGCATAGGCAGTTTCTTCGCTGATTGCTTTGCACGGCACCGATTGCCACAGTATGTGGAATCTGCTGGATATTTTTTTTTTTTTTTCGGATATGCACTACCGTGCCTTCATCTGAGAAAGCAACAAAAAAAGGAAATGAGCGCCCTCTCCCACATTTGGCTGTAATGGAAGTTACATAAAAAACGTGTGCTGTGATAATGCCCCGTCATAACTTAGACAAGCTTTATAAATGGGTTCCACCACTTTTTTGTTATCTTACACTGTTGCATCATTTTTTCTAGAATGTGTGTTAGTGTTGCAGTTGTGTTTACATATATCTGTAGTGTATATGTTTTATTATGTGTCTGTGGCATGCAGGAGGATGAAGGTGAGAAGGTGACCAAGGTGCAGACATCGTTCACGGTGAAGTTACTGAAGTTTGACGAGGCCAAGAAGATTCAGCTCATCAAGGAGATGAAGAATCTTATGGAGGGCATCAACCTTGTTCAGGTGACTGTCTTACCTGAACAGGTTCTGCTCCTGAGTGTTTGTGGAAAGAATATTGTTTCGGTATTGAGTAGTTGCTTACTTATGTAATTTGATATGAAATCAGCAATTTATCAGATAGGCATTTTTGCTTAGGAAGCTTTCAAAGAAATCAAATAGGGGTGTAGACACTAACGTCTTACATGGTAATTTTTATTATCTTTCATAAAGGGCCAGCCCATGTGGAACATGACATTGTTTTCGTGTGGATTATGAGGCCAATAATTTAGCATTGCACCATTTGTATGGCACATTTCACAAGTCTAAATATCACGCCAAAAGAGTGGAAAATTTGGGAGTGGTGACGCAGACGAGTATCAAGTCACGTGGACTGCTGAAACAGTGACGACAACAACCTCGTGTTCTCTAATGTTGGGCTGCCCACACTAGGGTCCGGTGCTCTTGCACTCTTTTGTACTGTCCCTGCCTTCCTCTGTTCAACAGGTGCCTGTGGGGAGGGTACAAAAGGACACTAGAATGAGCATACGCAGAGAGAACTCCTCTCATGTTGCGTGTGCATCCCCGAGCCTAAACGTTTCCAACGTCACCCTTCTTCTTCTCTGAGATGGCGTTTTGTTGATCGCCACCGCAATAGGTCCTGGAAAGGGAGTCATTTCTAGACTTTAAGTTCAAATAAATTACCTTTAAGTTGTTTGTTCTCTCAAAGTTCATCACAGTGTTTCTTGTAAGCACATGAACCTTATGCTGTAGTCAGTTTATCGTCCGATTTTAGTGTCTACACTCCTTTAAGGGATTAGAGACAAGACTCTACCACTAGTGCAACGATTGCCAGGGAGCTTGAAATCCACATTCTCGAAATAATTTCTGTGAAGGTGAGAGTTCCACATAAGTAAAGTCATTGTTGTTCCTTCATGTTCTCAAGGCACGCTTACTCTGCAGAGTTTTCAGTTGCATAAGCATGCACGATCACAACCTCAACAAAACGGCCATGTTCACACTGGAGGTACCTTTCTGTTTAACGACGTGCTTGTTGCAGCTGTAATTTTTCCCGTGAAGTATGGATCACTGCCGCGCTCATGCTGAAACACCAGTGGCAGGGCAGTACAGCGCGCTGTGCGTGATACTGCAGCCTCAAGGTGTGCTAGCAATGTTCCATGATGACTGCAGCTGTGCAAGCCTTCCCTTTGTTCCTTAGTTAATGCTGAGATCTGATCGGCATGAAAAAATAGCACTTCTTACAGCATAAGCTGTTATGAAACTAAGGAGCACGCAACGTGCAATGGAAAGAAAAATGATAGGGGTAACGCTAAGAGATAAAAAACGAGCGGAATGGATTAGAGAACAGACAGGAGTAGCCGATATTATTCTATCAATTAAAAGAAAGAAGTGGAACTGGGCAGGACATGTCATGAGGAGGAAAAATAACAGATGGACAGTAAGAGTGACGGAATGGATACCAAGAGAGGGAAAACGCAACAGAGGCAGGCAAAAGGTTAGATGGAGCGATGAAATTAAAAAGTTTGCGGGCATAAAGTGGAACCAAATCGCTCAGGATAGGGTAGATTGGAAATCGTTGGGAGAGGCCTTCGTCCTGCATTGGACCTAAACAGGCTGATGATGATGATGATGAAGGTGTTATGGGCTCGTTGAAAATGGTCGAAAAATTGGTGGTGATGGTGTCCGCCACTACAGGTGTCCATAGCCACTGTTGCTGGCAATGAGGAAAGGAGGCCCATGCCTGTGCGGATTTGAACCCAGCTCAATAGGAGTGGCCGCGTCGAACAATCGTCAAGCAAATTGCACTGTACAGCAATAGCAGCGAGCAAACTCGTCTGTCGTCAACAGGAAACTGATCGGTGGTGAAGTGCATTGGCTTTTGTACTTATGCTCGTGAAGCTCGTCCAAGATCTGGAATGTGTACTCACATACACATCAAGCATGCAAGGTTTGTATAACAAATAAATCAATCGCAAAGCTGCATGCAGTTTCTAGTGTGGCCCAGTGCAGATCCATAATGCGCGTCACAATACAGTGCAAAATGTGGTCCCCGTGAAAGAAGAAAAAAAATAAGTACTACGCATGTCAGTATGTTACTTATTGGATTGCTTGTGGTTGTAATTGTGTTTAGCTCAACACAGAAACCTTTTTTTTTTCATTTTTTCAGGCTAAGAAGTTTGTGGAAAGTGTGCCCCAGGTCGTGAAAGCGGACTTAGCAAAAGATGAGGCTGAGAAGCTAAAAGCGAGTATCGAGATGGCTGGCGGAACATGCGAGATCGTCTGAGAAGACGAGGCTGACCATCTGCGCCTGACGGCGCAGTGTAGGAACTGTACAGTTTTTTTTTCTTCCGAGGAAGATGTGCGGCAACTTTGATCATTGTCCAGAAACACAAGTACCATCACGAATGCTGGACATTTTCGTTTATTCATGCATATTTGTTACATGATCCCAACTCTAGTGCCTGTATAGCGTAGAAATAAAATAATTCACACGTGTTTCTTGTTCTGCGTTGTGATCATGTTGGGCTAAGATAAGTCAAACAACTGATGTTTTCTACATCCATTGAACATGTAGCGTTCTCGGGAAACTTGCAACCCCTGAAGGTTGGGCAAGTTGGCAAATCATCTTAGGAAAATTACAATGCACAGATGACAAGACAGAAGAAATGTGGTACTTATGTTTTAACAACAAACCTGTTTAGGCCTTTTGCAATTTGTCGTGTCATGAAATACGACCTTGAAATGACCTTGCCTAGCAACCAAGCGACGCTACATCTACCAGTATAACCTTGTGTGGTGTCGACATCATGCTACATCATGTAACATGATGTCAAAACAACATGTGGTCAGAAGATGAGCAAATAGTAGATGATGATGAAGACTTGGACCAGCCAAGTGCCCATCAGCTTACTAGTCTTGTGCCAGTAGTGTAAGCTGTGCTAAATTTTTCTTCCTTCTACTCTGCCACGTCCATTTGCATGCTGTAGTTTTCCTAAGAAATAACACACCCGAGAAGTATGCATATTGTTCTTGCTGTCCGTCTTGTGCACTGTTAGACACAGTCGCAGACTTGGCATGAGTGCAGGTTAATCTAGATCATTGTTCTAAACAGCCTCTTGCAGTGTCGCGTGCAAAGCTGTATAGAGTTCCCCACAATAAGCAATAACTGTACGAAACCCTTGGTTGAAAGCACACCGAACGGAATGCTTGGAATCAGAACCTTTCAGGTAAACGGTCTATCAAGCCATGCTCAAATGCTGTGTGAAGTTTATTGCTTTTATTCTTTAACACGCAAATTACGTTTTACGCCTTTAACCATTGTGATTGCCGTCAACTCTCGTGAAACGCCGCGGTCAATAAGGCAATTATATTTTATTTTTATTGCCAACACATTCTTGTAATGTTCAGTCGTTGGCGCCCGTTACCACTCTTATTCACCGACTTTTTTTTTTTTTTTGCACGCGTTTTCTTATTCGCCTGACAGAGAGGACAGACAAAAAGAATGTCTAGTACACGCGCATCTACTAGACATTCTACAGGTTTATGTAAAATATAAGAGCGCACTTAACAGTGAAACTTCACGATCTCCACGTGTCCCGTGTGGGCATGGCTTCACGCTTAACGCCAGTTCTACCTCACTTCATTTGTCCACGCAATTGAAAAAAAAACCCGCGTAAACAAACATGGCCGCTGCCGCCGATCTCAAAATGGAGAGCGCCAAGACGGTGGACGTCCACCTGTTCTCCTGCGACATCAAGCACCGCGGCAAGGCCAAGGCGTCCACGTACTTCCTGCCTCACGTCGAGCCCGTCGAAGGACAGCCGGGCATCTTCAAGTCGCACCTGCGGGGGCGACCCCTGAAGGGACGTCACCTGACGCTGCCCGAGGGTTACAGCGGCATCGTTGCGCGCAGTGCAGCTACGGACGCCGACTGCGAGTGCAGTACGAAAAAACTGTACGTCAGCGGCAGGTTCGACAAGATCACCGCGTGGAACTGGAGCATTCCGCTCTACGAGGACAAGTGCCGGCAGATCAACGACTGGATCGTCGTCAACAAAGCCTTGCACGGACAGCAAGGTGAAGACGAATGAAATGGGGGCGCCCGAAAACGCGCGCCGTGTGGCGTGCGCGTTAATTTAAAGGTACCGTCGTTGTCCGCGGGAATTTGCGTTGAAGCTGCGCCTACCTTATTCCAGGCAACGATGTTGAACTCTGTCCGGCTGTTGTATACTGTTCGTTGCACCATTCGCCACTTTTTCGTGTAACGCTTCCCGTAACCAGTGTGCAACCGTGCGGCGTTTGACATGGTCATTGCCAAGTCTATTCCCTCCCGACAGGTAGTATGTTGGCGTGTTGCATGGTTTGTCGTGGCGGCAATAAAATATTTCCTGTAAAGCACTTTTGGTAGTGTCACTGAGTGGTGTGTAACAGGCACAATTAGCACCTGCCCCTTTGTAGCACAAGGCTACAAGGAAGCCCATACGGATTTCCTTGAAAAAAATTCGACCCGATCTTGAAGGAATTTTTACTTGAGCGTGTAAATTTATGAATACCTTCCAGGCCTCCAGAAAGGAGTTTGTCAAGGCAATAACTACAGGTAAATCAATGTGCAACATCCATTTGAATAAGCAAAACAAAGAAATGGTCTTACAAAGGTGGTCTCGCATTCTCTTAAAAAAAATTGTAAGACCATTTAATTATACAAACATTACAAGTCTATGGATGTTGTCATTATAGGGCATATCAGTGCTGTATGTACTCAACTCCAAGGCCCTTTCATTACATCACTGTTGACAAGACCCTTTTCATAAACTGTAAAGCTAGCTTCCCTGCAATGCAACTTGCCCTACTAATGGCGACAGCTGCCTTTATTTAAATGCTGTCAAAATTCAAGTTGCACATGCTGCGACCCATTTTTTGGGGATGTTTGTATCAGAAAGGCTGTGTCGACATTTTACATGCCCTATCGCAAGCAAATTCCGCTTGCACACACTGTTTGCCGGATTGCCAATGCCGCCATTAGTAGGGCAAGCTGCATTGCAGGAAAGCTAGCTTGCAGTTTGTGAAAAGGGTCTATTGCATACCACACTGCCTCCCCCTGCACATACACTGAGCTTAAAGGGACCGACAACCAATTTTTGTGGTACCTGCTTTTATCAGTGCAACTGAAAACTTATCTGGTCAGAGTGCCTAATCACCCAGTAGTAACGCCGAAAACGCCGAGACTATGGAGTCTTTACAGGCCACAGGGTTGCAAACAGTGGGAGGTGAGGCCGATAGCGATTATAAGGCCGCAATGGGAAAAGGAAACTAGTGAAGCCCTAAATATAAAGAAATCAATGTTGCTATGACTTGTGATCTCACTCGCGAATTCGCGCTGTACACTCCGGTACCGGTTTCGCAGACACGTGAGAAAAACTGCGCGCACATGCATCGCAGCCTTCAGCGACCGTTCCACAGTGGCGCCGCGAAGGCAGCGCCGCTTCTCATGCAGTGTCAACTTATTTGTTTCGTACCTCGTGGGCAGCACAGAAGAAGAGAGCGGGAATGCTCAATAATATGCGTGCTCTAACTTTGAGCACCAATTATAGTGCGTATAAAAGCATCCTGACTATGCACACCAAACCGAAGACTCCATATAGCAGTACGAAGTCTCTACAGCTACGCTGCACGACAGTGTTTTGTGATTTTCAAACTCAATTTAAAAATACAAATTCCACACAAACCTCCATTAAGTATGCATGAATCTGTCACCATAATTCATGGTTTTTTCATTTCCGCCAGAATCTAATCGCAGGTTCTGGTCAGTTGTCGGTCCCTTTGAAATGGTGTGTCACGTCTGGCAAACTTGCTCCGATACTGGAAACACACAGCACGAACATCATGGATACTAGTCAAAGGGACTCTAATATTCCATAGTTAACTCCTTTTTGTGCGTGTATTTGCTACCCAAACAATTATTTTGCATTTAGCCACCAATACTGTTGACAAGAAACATTCAGTTGTATGAATTAAACACAATTCCGAATGTGTCAACAATCTGAAGTCGCCCTACCAGGTACTGACAGCAGCGAACACAAGCAACAGGACTGGTACTGTAGGTTTGCAGGACCAACTGCTGGAGGAGATGCTAGAACTCACAGCTAACATGTTTTGAGATTTGGTTTATTTCACCATAATCGATACAATTATAACAGTTAACAGGTTGAAAAAGAAAGAAAAAAGTACCATTTATGGTGAGGATAGCAGGGTAAAACCTGCAATGTTCACTTTAATAACAAGAGAACAACACGATCACATCTGCTTGTTGAGTCTTTTTATTCACAGCAAGATTTGAAATTTATATAGGCATGTTCAGCAGGTAATATAATATGCATTGAGCCTTGTCGTATCTCCTGTCAACATCTCCGGTAAAAGTACTATACGTGTGCAGCGTGTGCCAATTGAAGCTTTAAGCAATTCAGGTGAACAGGCACAGGGGAAAAAAAAGCTTACAGTAAAGGATGGGAGTTCTGAGAAAATGTCAACCCGGCCTTCCTGGCTTGCATCCATTAAATACTATGTTTATTAAATATATTATACAGGTGTCGAGCACTAAAATATTTACATTCATAATCAGAACACCCTACTTTTTCTCAGACGCAACCGCATACAATAAACTTTTTACCTTGGCTATGCCCTGTTAACAGCTCAACAATTATTTTTAAGTTCTTTATATTTACATTTTACTCATTGCATTTTCTTCGATAATTTATTTTACAGCACTTCAAAGTAGCAGAGGAGGCTACCATTATCTTGCTTCTTGTCACACAAGATGCGAGACCGAAACGAGATTTTTTTTCACAACGATGCTGCCGGCGCATGAAGTCGATCACTTCTTCCATCTTCTGTCCATGATTGACAGTGTCATTGTGGCAATGTCAAAAGCAGGAAAAATTGAAGAAAACAATTACAGTCACACCTCGACATAACGAATTATTGGTATGAGGTAAATGAATACTGTTTTCATTAAAACAGTTCTTGAAATTTTTATTTATGGTGAATTATCTGATATAACAAACCTGTTCTCCAGTCAAATGGAGTTTGTAATAAGTGAGGTTTGACTGTAAACACTACCCCTCTGCTTCGCAGTAAATTTAGAATGCCTACTATTACTAACTTTGCATAATTAATACACTAGATTCTTTACTATCGCTGATGGTTGAAAGATAGGCTGCGCTTGAAGCCTGGTGATGCGCCGTAACTGAACATCTCGGTGACGTAGCTCGGAGACTTGGGTGACTTGCACATCAGCTCATCTTCGTCGTCCTGGGGAATTAAAAAAAAGAAAGATAAATGAAAATAACCCTTGGAAATAAACAGAAACTTTCAGACACTAAGCTCTAGTTGATGGTCATGTAGTGGAAAGAATTAAGTCAATCATTACAGCAAAAGATTACAACATGGATCAGCCCTGGTACGTGCCCTGTAGGAAGTAAGATCAAAGAATATGTGAAGCGTCTCTTTTCAAGAAGTGAAACTAATCTTTGATCTCTGTTCTAATAACGAATCTATAGTAATGAAATTACCGATACCTGAGCTCTGAAATAATCAACTGCCGGTCTAAATTTGTTTACTGGTTTACTTAGTGCTCTAGCTGCTCCACCTTTTGTTCAACACGCCAATATGTCAATATGGTGTAAAATAATGCTGCACAACTAGCTCAGAATTTCAAACATGAATGCAAGTAGTTGCTAGTATTCGGTGCGAGAACACACAATGTTCACTCCTAGGCTTAAATAAAAGGGGGGGGGGAGTAAAAAAAAAAAAGAAAAGAAACAATAAGACATTAAAAAATCCAAGTGACGAATGTTCTGAATAACTCTGCAGGGGAAATGTGCTGGTTGTACAGATGCACCACTGCTGAGATGGGAAAGAGCACATACCTCGGGTTCATCATCCAAGTCTGCATCATCGTCATCATCATCATCAGACTTCTCAAACTTCCTATAGAGTGGCTCAATCCATTTGCCAGTCCTGGTGTGTAGAGAGAAAAAAAAAAGGGGGGGGGGGGGACACAGAAATAAGAAACGACAGCTGGTCGAAAGAAGTTGCCGCCCAGACAACTCCCTCCTGATAAAGACGAGGGTTAGCTTCCTTGTTCTAAATCGTCTTTAGCATTCTCTAACACGTGAAACTCGAACAGCAGTTTTACAGTGTAGTCCGCTTACAACAATACCAGGTACAACAATATATCACTTATAATGATCAATTCTTCTGAGTTCTCAAATAATGATCAAATTCTTCTGAGTTGTCAACTTTTGCAAGACGTAACAATAACCATGTTATAATGATTAACTTTTCCTTTTTTTTTTCGGTCATAAGTGAATTACACTGTACACTCCTTTAAAACTGCAGCTCCTTCTTTGCACTAAGATCTCGTTTTGGAGGAGCCTCAAGGAACCGGAAAAATGTATTCCAATCGAAAAGGAGTTCCGTTTACTGAGAACCAGTCAACAGGATGCTTTGCCTCATTGACCTGTGTCTGTCCAAGTCTTTTTGAGTGAAACTTTCAATCAGCATAAAAATCAAAGTTGACATAAACCAACCATCCCCAGCCACTGCTTTACCACACAGAGGATGCGTGAATTGTGGACAGTGGATGCATGAATCAACAGGTTTCTTCTAAAATGGGCTGGCTGGTTCATCATTAGGAAAACACACAAACGTTGTGGACACATGACGATGGACAGGCACTAGTCCTGTGCAACAGTTGTTCTGTGTTTTTTCCAATTCTCATAAATGACAAGCAGCGCCAGGAAGACTCCCCGCACTCACCGCTTCAGCACATATGGGTCGAACGGGAAGAACGCATCAAGGACCACGTCCCCGTACGGCGTGTCCGCACCAGCCGTGGGCAGAGCGAGCCGCTGGTTGCGCTCGATGACACTGTAGCAGTAGACGAGCTGGTAGTGGCGTGCTATCGACGCAAACTGCTTGACCACGGCGGGCAGGCAGGCCTTCAGGGGATTGAGTGGACACATCACCAGCGCCTCCAGGTTCAGCTCGCGCAGGTACTGCAGGCCTGTAAACGTAGCACAGCAGATACCAGATGAATACATAACAGATCTCAAACGGCAATTATGTGATGAGGGCGTTCAGCTTTATCTATCTATTTGATTTGCTTAGGATCTACCACTCTCGAAAGACCAAGCAGGAGAGGTAAAAGCCCGGCCACAAAAATATACCATAAAAACAAACATGAATAAAATCAGTTGTAAGCAAAGCTTAAAAACAACTACAGTTGAACCTCGTTATAACAAACCCAGATATAACGAACTATCAGATATAACGAAGCAATTGCAATTCCTCTTGAAATTCCTATAGATGAAACTGATATTGGTTATAACAAACTAATGGTTATAATGAAGTAATTACCGCTCCCCGTGAACTTTGTTATGACGAGGTTTTACTGTATAAATATAGAACAGTGTCAGCAAGTAAAAATCTCTTGACCAACCAGTGAGTGTGCACAGCAAGCCTTGGCAAAGTTACAACTACTTGAATTGGAAAGAACTCCAGTGAATTATAAATTTCACCCTTTTATGAAATGCCTTTAGGGGAAAATCTGCATCATGTTACCACTTGCTTCAGTAAACCTATCGAAGTAGTCTTAGCTAATGCAACTGCCAACGCTAGGTGTGTGGGAAGACAGAGCACAAGAAGCAACAGACCCTTCCTGGGTGTGCAGCGACTGTAACCGTCGCCACTAGGGCAGGCTGACTCACAATGTTGTGCGAGTCCCTTGCCAATTTCTAAACAGAGGCCATATTTTCAAATGAATGCATTTGGCAGCAGCATTGCTGTGTGCGATGCAGAACCTTGCGAGTCCCACGACAAAGCGATTATCTCGCACTTTTGTCAAATGCGGCCCCTGCCCGCCTGCCTTCCCCATCCATGCCATACTCTCCACTACGGCACACTCACTTGCACTACACCCCCCCTTCCCGCCCCCTGCCCTGAAATGGCAGATATACAACTATGGCTTACATAAGTGCTTAAAGATAGCAAGTAAAAGCGCCAGTACAAGCACACACAGCAACCACACCATTGGTGAGTGGCCGAGCCTGAACGGGTCAGAAATTTCAAAATTACTCAGTCAAATGTAATGATGAACACAATTTTCAAATGCACTAGACGAGTCTATTGTTATTTCATTCTTCCACTGAGCAAGGGAAGTATGTGCACTTGAGTGCATCTGTCTGCACCCTTGAAAGGCATAAAATGGTGGTTACGACTGGCCTGCAATGCTCCGGATTATGCCTCTAGAAAGGGGCCCCGGCAATGTTTGGAATGAAAGCCGAGACTTCTTGTCTTGCAACAAAAACACCAATGTCACGTAAACCTCACCTTTTGCACCGTCTGCGATGCCCTTGTGGTGGAAGGCAAACACATAGAAGACGGTCTGGCAGACGGCATAGAAGGTCCCATGCCGCTGGATGTCATGCTGGGGCTGACACAAGCCACTGTCGTTCAGCGACGTTACATAGCCATGTGCCCACTGGCACATGAGAGACAGGGAATCGCACACCGTGCTGCAAAAAATCAATTTATTTATTTACAGATAATGTCAGCAACATGCAGGAAGCCACAGTTATAATGAATTATAGCAGAGCCACAGGTATGTTATAATGGATTCTATATAACATGGAAATAGCTTAGGTTATATCTGCTGGTTTGTCATAAATGTATATTTTTAGCACTGTTCTAATGTCAGTGCTAATATTTCACTTAGTTATAACTACTAACTTGTGATATCCAAATTCATTATATCAAGGGTTGAATTATTTCATTTGAGAGAGAATTCATTACAAATAGCACCTTCAAAATGAAATTAATATATAACAGGTGAAGGGACAAATTAATAGCACCAGAGCAGTATTTAATTATGTAAGGATATCTAGAGTTTTACACATATGTGCTGAGAGCACAATCTCATGAATCACACTATACTGCGAGAGTGTAGATTAATTCTGACCACCTGCCTGAGTAAGTCTAAATATGCTAGGAAAAGAAAGAGAGAGAGAGAGAGAGAGAGAGAAAAGAACACAATGGATGGCCCACCTGATAGGCACGTATTTCGCTCGAGCCAGAAAGCTCCCGATGTAGAATGCTGACGCCTGCCGCACGATGCATGAAGTGGCCGGGTTCTGGACTTTCTTCCAGAGGTAGTCCAGGAATGCAACTGCCAAGGCCGCCTGAGGAGTAGCCATAGAAAGAAAATTGAGTTGAAAATTAGGTGAGCATTGAGGTCAACCCCTACCCCCAACTGCTGGCGGAAGAAACGCCACTCTCCATCGGCAGCCGCTCTGTGACACAGCGCGCAATTCATAAAATGCACTTGCGCAAACTGCATGCCAGCAAGAGGTTCAATTTATTGGCTCAGCCTTCCCCTGCAGCAGCACTGCAACCTTGCTGCATCAAAATCGCGGATGAAAGTTGTTGTTATTGTTGTTATGTGGGGTTTAACGTCCCAAAACCAGCTCTGATTATGAGAGACGCCGTAGTGGAGGGCTTCGGAAATTTCGACCACCTGGGGTTCTTTAATGTGCACTGACATCGTACAGTACACGGGCCTCAACCTTTCGCCTCCATCGAAATGCAGGAGCTGCAGCCGGAATTCGATCCCGCGACCCTCGGATCAGCAGCCGAGTACCATAGCCACTAGACCACCGTGGCAGGTCGACGCGGATGAAAGTGCTTTGTTGCATGGAGGAAAGAAAATGTGCGGTGTTCTATGGACATCGTGTCGTAGAAAGTGAAGTACTTCGTTATATAGAGAATTTCGTTACATTAAAGGGTCCCTGAAACATTTTTTTGACATTGCGTCACTGATTAGGCAACACAATTGTGAAATCATTCACACCATAAATAAAGCGAAGCACCATGCGCTAAGGCAGCTATGGGCTTATTTCTGTCGCCTTCCTCCTTACCACTGCCGTTCCTCCTCAACTCGATCTGCTGCGGAGTGCGCGCTAGCGACGACAGTGCCTCCCACGTCAGCCGCTCTGCCGAGCCTCCCGTAGCGACATAGCGCCCCGATATCCTCACTGAGGTCGCCCGCCTCGGCAGTGCTAGCCTCTGTAACAGAGCGCCGGCGACTCGTGTGTACGCCGCCAGATGCCACGACGATACCGTTGGCCGAAACGAAGGGGTATGTTGTAGAAGCACGTTGTTCGCAGCTAGGTTTCGAAAATTACATGCACGTCACTGGCTCGGGGCCAATCAGCGACCTCTCATTCGATCGGTCGATGACGGGGGCGTTTGAAAACGCCTTTTGGCGAGCCGCTGCGACCTTTTGCGATACGCGTGTTCAAAACCTTATTGTAAATTACACACTTTACGCACAGCGCTGAAATCTGTCCTGTAATAGTCCTAGTGACCCGCTCTACCGGATCACCATGTTTGCACAAAATCGTCAAAACCGTTTCAGGGTCCCTTTAAAGTTCATTACATTGGGTTACGCTGTAATAAGCTCCTTTTCTTTTCGATTTCATGAAAGCCAAATAACCCGTACAGTCAACTCCCGATAATTCGAAGTCGCTTAATTGGAAGTGAAGTCGGGGTCTCTTCAGTTTTGCGTGCAAACCAATAGAAAAAAAATGCTCGGTAATTCGAAGTTGAAAGTCTGAGGTGTCGGTTAATTAGAAGTTATTTCTCAATCTTATAGCTCAAGATGGCCGTAATGTTTGAGAAATTCCATATTATTAAAGTGAAAAACAGCTTTGCGTGCTGAACTTACATCGCTAGCATCGCAGCTGGCTACAGCACCACAGCTCATGAAGCGTCAACGTTAGGTACTGGCGGCATCGACATCACAGCTGACGACTGCGCCGAAAATGATGAGGCGGCAGGGTTAGCCCATCCGCCCAGCGCAATCGCAGCCTCGCATGGTCGCGTTGACGTGCTAGGCCTATCTGTATGTTTCCTCGAGTGTTAGTGAATCGGCCCGTGGGCATCATTGCACAGTCGCGGCAATGGCAACTCGTGGACATTATCGCACGCTTGATTTGCCGACGAAAGTTAAGATTTTGAAAGAAGTTGAGGACGGAGGCACCGCCAAGCAGGACATCGCACGGAAGTGCGGCATCAAGCCTAACACTCTTTCAAACGTAAACAAGCGCTCGATAATCAAAGCATTTGAGAACGACCAATTTAAAATGTCACGCATGAGAACGCGCACCAGTGCCCACCCGGAGTTAGAGCAAGCGTTGCCCGGAGGAACCAACTTCCGCTCAGTGTCGATATCATAGCAGCAAAAGCCTTATCACTTGCGGCGAGGTTAGGCATTGAAAACTTTTCTTCGTCCGATGGATGGCTATACCGAAAGCACCTTCTCGAGCGGATGCTTTTGTGCATGGATAATTCCAGCAGTGCGAGGTGAGCCTCATCAGTGCGAGCATGGGGTCACGTTAAAGAGGAGACGATTGCAAAATGCTTCAGGGCCTGCGGTTTTAGTGCAAGTGCCTCGAGAGATGGAGGTGGTTCGTCTTCTCTAGCGTGGGAAGCGCACACAACCAAACTCGACGACGATAGTCTTCAACCAGCTCTCGGTGCACGTCCCTTTCGGATAATACGTTGCCGCTGACGGTCAAGTTGAAGCGTGTGGTGCGCTGACGGACACCGAAATACTCGAGATCGTTCGGCCCATCGAGGCTGCTGACGAAAGTGACTTGCAACGTTTCAAGCGAGCCGCAACCTACGGCTGCTGTTGTAGCTGCGGACCTTGCCCTCGCGCAGCGGTTTTTTGCTGCAGAGAGCAATGCTTAGGAAGCACTCGGCCACATCTACAGCCTGCAGAACTTGCTCTCCGCGGCAAGATGCTGCAAGCAGAAGCAGACGTCAATAACAGATTTCTTTTCCAAACGAATTAATAAAAATGTCCGTTTTTGCCCCCTGTGGTTAAATGGAAGTTCGTTTAATTCGAAGTTTTTCGCGGTCCCTGTCAACTTCGTATTAACGGGAGTCGACTGTAATTGCAATGGTTTTCTGTAGCAAAACCATGACATTAGACATGAGGCATGAGGTAGTGGAGGCCTCCGGAAATTTCGATCACTTGGAGTTCTTTACCGTGCACTGAAAATTCACGGTATATGGACCTCTATGATTATCGCCTCCACGGAAAACGGAACCACCGCAGCCGGGAACGCAGCCACACATCTTTGGGTCAACAGTCTAGCACCATAATTACTGTACCATCGTAGCAGACGAAATCCAAGTTACTACCGAGCTTTCACTGCACTTGCTTTTAGAGCGAGAAGCACTGCTTACGGGTCGGAAGCTGCACAGGTAAAAGAGGAGGAACTGCACGTGGCAGCACTTGTGCGTCGGCAGGACTATCTTGTCGAAGATGGTCAGGAAGTCCTTGAAGAGCACTTTCGTCTTCTCCCAGTCCAGCTTGCTCACGTCGCCGCCATCTGCGAGGATAATGCCACATTTGCACAATACCTAGACAACGGTGCATCAGCATCACAAACTCTACTAGTGGTAGAAATTTCAGAGTTCTAGGCCAAGAAGTAAAGAAAAATCTTTTTTGAGGAGTGTCTCCCCTTATTGCCCTGTTCTATGGGGTGTTTCTGCAGCTTTCATTGCATCCCGTGACAAACAAGGGCAGTGGGCGTGATCTGGAGGATTTCCACTGATCAAGGTGGTATACCGACACTAGCTATGAAATGGAAGCTTGACGGAATAGTTTTACGTTGTCATTCCCATGGACATTTAGATTAATTTTGCCAGGGAACTTGCCAAGCAACAAATTTCTGGCACATTTTTGTTGCGGCAGCCATACCCAGCTTGAGTGATGATAAATTTTAAGCCCAAAGCAAACTGCACCTGGCAAACATTTTGTATGGGTAAAAATGAAAGCTGACGACATTATTTAAGTACAAAGTGGTATTTTAAAAAAATTGAGGTCTCACATGTTGGTTATAGTATACAACTGCTTGAAAAAGAAACGAGAATGTTGGGCAAATTCCTTGCACCAGCACTCTTCTTCAGAAAACCACGTGGCCGTGAAGCCCTGTTTTGCGAGAACTAGCGTACCTTTGACATTGCAGTGTTTTTGAAAGTGCAGGTAGAACTGGTTGAGAACTTGATCCAGAATGTCGGCGAGGGGATGCTGCATACGCTCCGAGTCTGTTCCACTGACTTTTTCCTATAAATGCACCCGGAAAACAAAAATTTTATTAAAAGCAACAGCTCTGTGCTTGCAACTTAGGTGAGTAATTCTTTGGGTGTGATCATCATATATGCTAAATCTAAGCAACAGAGCAAGAAATGCAGGCAAAAAAAGGACTGGAAAGGTGACAGACAAAGCACTGCCATCTTTTGTCTTTTTATAATTTATGTTTTCTTTTTTTTTTTCTATTCTGCTGTCAGGATTTAACCCCACAAGCGTGTAGGGGCTCACAATAAATTCTTGACAATACCCGCACATCTTTATGTACGCGAAGCGTTTCAACCGTTCACACTGAACACAGTATCACTACAGTAAAACCTCGTTATAACGAAGTTGAAGGGGGAGCAGTAATTACTTTGTTATAACCATTAGTTTGTTATAACCAATATAAATTTCATTTATAGGAATTTCAAGGGGAATTGAGATTTCTTTATTATATCCGATATTTCGTTATATCCGGGTTCGTTATAACGAGGTTCTACTGTATGTATCAGCTGTTTGTTGTATCAAGGCTTTCTGTGGTACAGCTCACATAGTGCTTATAACTGATGGAACTTTATAATCTGGATCATAATTATACACAAGGTCCTTGTTATACAGTAGAACCTCATTATAACGAACCCAGATATAATGAAGCAATCGCGATTCCCCTCGAAGTTCCCATAAATGAAATGGATATTGGCTATAACGAACTAGTGGTTATAAAGAAGTAATTATGGCTCCCCCTTCAACTTCATTATAACGAGGTTTTACTGTATAACTACACAGTCATTCCACTTAACATACACATGGGGAAAAATATTACAGGCCTCCTGCCAAAATATGAACACTGACGATGTGTTCTTCTGAGGAGCCGACTGCAAAACCTTTTTGTTGTGTGCTGTTATTAATAGATGGCTTGCAACAACAAAGACCAAATAGCTGTGAGGCTGCAACATGCCACACCACAGTGCAGATACGGGGGCACACAAGAGAAAGAAAGGTTCATACATTATTACGTTACAATTACCTAAATTCAGAGGTTTTACAAGCCAAAACCACAATACGATTACAAGGCAATGACACTCAACCGTGACGCAGGCCAACGCTCGGAAGGCTGGATGAACTCTGTTCACCCGAGGTTCCTGGCTACATTTAAACTAAACATGCACTCACTAAATCCAAGTACACTGGTGCCATTCCATTTTCACCTGAAATGACATGTCACCCCAGTGGGTGACGACCAAATGAGTGCCCTCAAGATACTTTCAAATCCCAGCAAAATGTGTACGCTTCCATAATCAGCCATACCATCTCAAAGATGTCGTCTCCTTCCATGGCATCGTCCTCGTCCTCGAGTTCGGCGCCACTGATTTCGTCCTTGGGGCAATGCAGCTGAAATATACGCACCGAAACACATCAGCAAGAAGGTGAAACTCATGCACTTTTGAACAAATATAATTAAGCATGTGCGAATATTTGAACTTTTGAATAGTTTTTGAACAGTGCTTGCTATTCGATTCATCACTAACATTTACTATTCGAACTATTCAAGGTTTGAATTTAAGGGGGCAAATATGCTGTCTGGTGACAAGTGGCCCATTCCCGCATGTACAGTAGGACCTCGTTATAACGAACCCGGATATAACGAACTATCGGATATAACGAAGCAATCGCAATTCCCCTTGAAATTCCTATACATGAAATTGATATTGGTTATAACGAACTAATGGTTATAACAAAGTAATTATTGCTCCCCATTCAACTTCGTTGTAACGAGGTTTTACTGTAGTACACTTTGTCACATAACACTTATGCTCTGTGGTAAAGTTAACATTTGTGCACTGGGGCAAAGTTAACACTCGTGCAATGCAGTGAAGCTGACACTCGTGTTTTGTGGGGTAGCTAAAATTCGCATACCGCGGCAAAGCCAACAGTCGTGTGTGGCAGCAAAGTTAACACTTGTGTACTGTGGCGAAGTTAACTCACGCATACGCACTGTTCTCTGTTGGACCATTCCCCAAGACTTAACTGCTCCTTTTCTAAGGGAAACACTGTGGGAGTGCACTAATTATGGAACAAATTTGTTTTGTCTTTTTGCCCATGTTTAGTAGCCCTGACCTTCATTAATTTAACATGGTACTATTGAAAAGTATTCGAACATTATTCTCGATATATTCTGTTCGATTCACACTAAAAAATTTGCTGTTCACACACCTCCTAAATATTGCACATTCAAGGAAAAGAGACGCACAACACAACATCGTGCTGACCCATATGCAAGTGTGTGTAAGTGTAAAAGTGGAGAGAACGCACGTTGAGCAGTGGCCGAAACAATTTCAAAACATGGAGCAATTTTGGAAGCGGAAAAAGAAACTGTGTTCAGGATCACTTACAGCAAGTACAACAGTAAATGCGTAATTGTTTGGTGCAGATGCTTATGACCCAGCAAACAGGAAATACTGCACTAATGTTAACAGACAGACAAGGCAAACAATCCAAGAGCAGACATCAATCCGGCTCCTCTTCGCATGAAAGCATGCACATACATGTTGGCTTCACAGAAACACACACGTGCACTGCAGTGAAGCACTAGTGACAAAAGCAAACATGGCAAGTATCACTTGATGAGCGAAAAAGAAAACAACTCACATCAATCTGTAATGCCTTGTGTGTGAGCAGCTGAAGCAACTCCAGCCTGTGGTCAGGAATGTAGGAGGTCATGCGCAGGAGATGCCCCACGAGCGAAGCCTGCTGGATCCCGTCCCGTTTCATGTAAGGAAACACCTCGGCGAGGATCTCGATAAACCTTGTGGGAGCCCTGCGAGCAATTCAAGCTAAAATGTTTCATACATTGACTGATCGAATGAGTAGCCGCCCTGACAAAGACAAGCCCACTTGACGAAATGTTGGCTCCTCCTACATTCCCTGTTCTAAATTGTATTTTGCTATCTTTTAATCAGTTTTGGTACAATTAGACAAGTTAACAAACTGCATTATAAAAAACACAATATGCGATAGAAATAGTCTCGTTAAATCTGATCATTTGTTTTAAATTCAAGTAATATTCATAACACTGTTTTAATGGCAATACAGTATACTCTCAATAATTCAAACTCTGCTAATTGAAACTTTTGGTTAATTCAAACAAATTTCAAATTTTTGGTTGGCCAGCTATATTGGCAATGTATTTAAAAGCTGCTTAGTTCAAACTGCACCGCTCAATTCAGGCTATTAAATCATACTTTTGCTTGTCGTCGCCAGGAATAGCTCCTTGGGTTCCTTCTAGCTTTGACATTCATGATCATATATTTTTTAACAGGCAGAAATGAAGCCAATCGCTAGTCACGACTTGTAAAAGCACTCGAAACCACTAGCAGAAACACCAGAAAAACAATGATGTTGCAATGACACTCGAGATATAACTGGCCACCTCTGTTTCGTGGTATGTTGCACTGAGCCGTGCTTCTACTTGCATCTGATAATTCAAACAAAATTCTTGGGTAAACTCAAGTTCAAACTAAAGTGTTCTCCAATGTACCACCACTGTTCATTTATTTCATTATACCCAATAAATCGTTATACAGTAGAACCTCGTTATAACGAACCCGGATATAACGAAATATCGGATATAACGAAGAAATCTCAATTCCCCTTGAAATTCCTATAAATGAAATTTATATTGGTTATAACAAACTAATGGTTATAACAAAGTAACTACTGCTCCCCCTTCAACTTCGTTATAACAAGGTTTTATTGTATCCGCATTCATTTTATGGAGGTTCGCCTGTGCTAATACGAGAAAACACTTCTTTAGTGTCCCTTCATGTGAAGAGCAATGACACAAATACCAAACACTTACGTCGGCACGAGCTTGAACAAAAGCCGAAACAGGGCATGAAGCCTCTCCAATTTTTCTTCCCGCTCTGGCACATCCTTTGAGGTGGCTTCTGCAAAATAATCGTGAAGCTGAGATGAGCGATGGCAAGAGCACACAAAAGCAGCACGGACCTGGACATGGCATGCAGCACAAGGTAATTTAATTTCCATCAATGAGATGACGGCGGTTGCTGGTAAAAGCTGCCCCTCAGAGAAACATGAAAACAGGCTCCACAGCTTCCTTTTAATAATGCCTTTGGTAATTGCAACATGCACCAGATTGCTCACAATATGTTGAAACACACATCAGGGAGATGAGAAGAGAACCTGCGAAAATGTTATAGATTGGCACAAGAACTCTAAGACATCAAAAATAAGCAAAAGTAGCACGGAGATTAGTTGCTACACATAATCAAAATTATTTGTTTGCAAGTTGAAAAAGAAATGCTTAAAGTTCCAGTGCGCAGTCAAGAAATATCAGTTTGAGAATAATCGCATCAATTTAGAGGGGTAGACAGCGTAGCTGACACTTTACTCATACCTAATTTGTTTTACCCAAAGGCTACCTTCCGAATTTCCTGACGTCGAGTGGCATGTGACGTTATACCTTCACTGGAACTCCAGAATCTGTGACTTTACTTTAGCTCTCCCTTTACGGCTATAACTAGTTTGTACTGACATAAGCCAAATAGAGACTGCAAAGTTGCTTGTTGAAACAAGCCTGATGTTAATTAGAAACAATGTTTCTTAAATGATACTACATTAATCCAAAGCCCTATAGGAACAGTCTGTTGAAGAAATAAAATTTCGGCATTTTTTGAGTTCTGGTACCCCATACTAGATAATATACCAAACAAAGTGTAATTTATATGAAATGTTCTTCTTCATGTAGTCTACAATTCCACAATGAGAACACCCCCAACAGTTTGGTCACAAACCTGGCGACATGAAGGTGCCCAGGAGAGCTATGACAATGCTCCTGAGGAATGCTGGATGGATGAAGACCATGTCGCAGGCCAACTGAGAGAATGCATCTATGACATGAACGCTCCTCTTGAGCAGGTTGATTTTCTGAAAAAAAAAACATGGCAGCAAGCAGTGTTGAATACAGTGCAAACTGTTACTAAAAAGAAGAAAAAGGAAGAAGAAAAAAAAATTTTACACAATCTCGCATCTAATTTGAGCCATGGTGCGAGAGCCACTAGGTTGTATTGTTCATTTTATGGCCTGTCATTCTCGTGTGATAATTTCCTTGCATCTTTCTTAAAAAATCTTATTTATTATTATCTTTGGTATTGTTTCTTTGCTCTTCTTTTGCTTTTCATGTACAACATTTTCATCCTGTGATGTGCTATTCACGGCATGTTTTTAAACATTCTGCTCAAATGTGTTAACTTCAAAATGCTTGTGAGAAAGTAGCCATATGACACTCATATGCAAGTGGTTCATTCACTCGCAGTGTCACCACATGGCAGCACACCACAGTGGCTTCGGGACCTACACAATGCAGCACGGCCTCTCCGAATGTGTATCACCACAACAATCAAGGAATCAGATGATGACCGATGCACCTGCTTGCCACACACTTGTTGACATTATAGCGAAACAGAGGAAAAGCGATCTTCAGGGCCTTTTCTGACCAGAGATTGTGAATTCCCTGCTGCATACAGTTCAATAATGCTGGGCTCACGTCCTAACTGGTGCCTTGGCTACAGATCGGCAATACTTACAGACCAAGCCGTTACTGCGCTTTTGATATAAAACCCTTAGAAACAAGGCCAATAACTGCATATTATGTCATAAATTAATTCACGGCTGCTTCTCACATCCATGCTTCCTGTTGGTTGTAACTGTCTATTGTCTATGTGCCTCACCATAAATTTGCACAATAGCAGCATTTTTATGTGTATTCGCTTTGTACCTACGACTCTATCACACATACTGAACACATGAAAGTACCCTGCATTATGATCCCGACATTTTCAGCCTTAGCATTTGCTTTTCCGTCTGGTATTTTTTCCTTGAATCATTTCTATTTTTTTCCTCTCTCTCTCTCTCTCTTTTTGCAGCGTCCTGTGCAACAGCTTTCATGTGCTGTATGTTTATTTTCCTTCTTCGTGTAACATAAGTGCATCATTAATAGCGTGTAGTGCTGTACATTGGTACTCTCCAAGAAGAATGAATGAATGAACTACAAGGACGTCAGAGCAGAGATAACGCATCAGCACTTACCAGGACACAGTCCAGCACTTCATCAGTGTGCCTCTCGATCTGCGGCGCAGAGTTCTTGATGCGTTTCAGCAGCCTCACAAGAGCTTCGTCCTAACAAAAATCAAGACAGACAGCCAGAGGAACATAAGCCTCCATTCTTTCCCACGTTCTCACATTTAAATAAATAAATAAAAATGAAAGCCAACCATTATGCACCAATCAAACTTAAAGGCTGAACACAGTGAGCTGTCCAATGCCAACTGCACTGTAAGCTTACCATACCACTGACTTATCTTTCATCATGGATTGATCAGAAATACAACACCCTTGCATGCCACACATGCATCTAACGATTGGAACCAATTGTTAGGTCACACCTCCAGTGTGAAAGACGGTTCTGCCCAATTATCAGGTGTAGTTCTTCTCCACACCTTTCTTTTTACAAATGTTATAACACCTGCACTTACTTTTTCTAATTTTATTCACTCTGTTTCCATTAATACTTTGCCATTGATACAGCATAAATACCATGTTTTCATTCTGTTTCATCTGTTGTTTATAACTTACTGCGCTAACACCATACAATAAATATTGTTTTATTGATTTTTTTTTGTTATATAATACATAACCTACTGTCCTTACCAGTGCTGAGGCAATTGAGTGCACACCTAGTTTAAATAAAAAATGATGAACTAAACCACTGCAGGTATTAGTAATGAAATGATTGCTAGCTTCACAACTTATCAAGCCTGTCTGCATGTAACCACAGTTTATGGATCAGAATGATGGCCTGTTCGCAGTAATAAAGCTGCTTTTCTTTCTTTTTTTTTTGCAAGACTGTTCAAATCACCTTTTAGTTCACAAAAGCTTAAGTGCACCTACAAAACTAGTTCAATGCACAGACAAATACAGTGCTTCCAAATCACAATCAGGAAATCCGGTATGAGTGAGTCCACATGCAGCAATGCGAAATGAAAGGCTGTATCTCTGTACCTACTATAGGCATGCATGGATGTGGTAGATGATGATTTGGTGCTTTCTGGTGCAAGGGGCCTGAAAGCAGTAGTCATGCATCACCAGTTTCTAAGTCAGTTGCTATAAACCATATAACAAGCTAATAACATAAAGCAAAAACAATTTTGTTGTTTAGATGGTTGTGAAGGTCTCCTCCAGCCACAAGAAAAGAGTCTGCACCTCCTCAGGCGTTAAAAAAAAAAAAAATTGCTCTTTATCAAATAAACAAATGCTTCAACAAAGACATAACATCTTTATATAACATCTTGATTTTTGTGGCATTTCATGGCATTAAGCGTAAAGATACATACTCTTTGTTGTTGCTTACGGTACAATGTAACTAATGTAAAATAATTGTAAATTTTCTATTGAAATCATGACAAGAGTACAACCAAATACAACTGCACATTCATCTATATTCACGTTTGGCAGGAGTACTTCGCATAACCTTTTCCATGAGTAAACTTTAAAATGTGGCCAATAAATGCAAAGACAGAGGTGGTGAGTTTTCAATGATGTTATGAATAGCGAAATACAGAAGTGACTGTGAAAGGGCTCATTATCAGTCACTTACAAGATGCGAAAAAATATGTGTGCTAATGGTTGCAACAATGACGAATGGAGAGACAAACCTATAAAGAAGAAAACTCATTATGGCAAAAGCAGCAGAACTAAAAACACTTCCTGCACTGTCTGTAGTAGAGATGAATTCGGCAATTGTTTAAAAGCAAAAATCAAGGAACACATTTCTATTATAATGCAAGCCCATGAAATAACGTAGTGAAACAGTGCTATCGATGTTGTTCAAGTGAAAATAAATGAACACTTGAACTCAGGTCCTATGGGGGGGATGGGGGTTACACTGACCAATGATCTTGCAACACTGTGGTGCAAGGAGTAGGCAATAATGTAGTGAAGCAGTGTTATCGATGTTGCAGTGCTATCGATGTTGTTGTTCAAACGAAAATAAATAAAACCTTGGACTGAGGTCCTACAAAGTGGGGGGGGCACTGGCCAATGATCTTGCAACATTTGTGGTGCAAAGTGTAGGCAATAGCAAGGGTATAAAAAAGGCAGCCAGGAGCGAAGGACCAGAGCTCCCAATGGGCTTCAGAAGAGAGTCGGTTTCAACTCTATCCGGCAGTCGTGCCGGGCGCGTACAAGCACCGAAGTGCGGGACCATTGAGCGATTGTTGTGAACCATTTTCGTAACACCCTCCAAACATCATTCTTGCGCAACGAGTTGTAACCCGGTGGATTGCGCAACCACCATTCCGAGACAGTACCGGCTTTTTGCAGGCTTGTTCTGACACGTCAATACGACGAGTACGTTTCGAAAACTCAATGAGCGTAACGAAAGATTAAACGCAAAAAACAACAGGTCGAGAAACAAGTTTCGTGAGATAACTATGGCGCAGCCATTCACCTTGCTGCCCAGAACTTTATGGAAACACATGACAATCGCGATTCCCAGAAAATTGATTGACTGATTTCTGGGGTTTTACGTCCCAAAACCACGCTATGATTATGAGAGACGCCGCAATGAAGGGCTACGGAAATTTCGACTACCATGGTGTTCTTTAATGTGCGATGACATCGCCACAATACACGGGCCTCAGCATTTCGCCTCCACCGAAATGCAGCCGCCGCGGCCGGGATTCGATCCCGCGACCCTCGGATCAGCAGCCGAATACCATAGCCACTGGAACAACGTAGCGGGGCATTCCCAGAAAAACAGTGCCCCAGAAATGCGAGAAAACTGTGCACGAGTCGCTGCCGTGGGCGCAGTCAGCTCCAAACTTACGTCGGTGTCGGGCGACTTGAGGACGTTGATCAGCTGCCTGTAGTTGCTGTCCATGACGTTAGACTTGTTGGCTTCGGCGAACGCAGCTTGGACGTCGATTTCATCGGCAGTTGGAATCTTGAATCCCACGCGGTTCTCAGCGACGGGGACAGTGGATGTCGAAGGACCACGTTTCTTCAGTATCGACGTTGACATGGTGACGATGTGGAGGCAGCGGCGTTGGAAACTTGTCAGACAGCCGCTAAGACTGTCGCTTAGCAGCCCGGTCTCTGTGCTTTTTCTCAGGTGTTACTGTATTGTTCGAAGGGTTGACAATCGCGGCAGTATGCGTTCGAACTTCGCACTAACACGACGACGGCACGCCGTGACATTATATGCTAGCTTAGCACAAAGTTTCCCCAACCACGCGGCGGCGAACTCGACCTCCGCAAGGCAGACTTCTAATGACCAAGGATTGTCTTGGCTACGGCTTGCGTGCACGTTATACTGGCTTCGCAAATCAGCAGATGTCCATAACCATCAAAACAAGCTGCCAAGAAATAACCGATTATTGTAACTGCAATATTTCGCAACTAAATTAAACATGCCTAATCAAATAGCTTATGTCCATCGCAACTAAATTAAACATGCCTAATCAAATAGCTAATGTCCAGGGCCGGTATCTTATAAGGGTTCCAAAAGTGGACTGGTCCACTTGCCCGCGCGTGATTGGGTAAAACCGCGCTTGCGTCAGAAAAATAGCCATTGTGACCAATCAGGCGAGGCCAAGTGGACCGGTCCACTTCGGGAACCAACAGCAACGTTAAATCTCGAAGGCTATGCTTTTTATGGGGCCATTGCAACAAACTCTACAATTGTGACGTTATTTGTTTTTCATTTTCGCTTAATGAAAACAATATGTTTCCAATTACGAAACATAGAGTTGCGTGTGGTGTTCTAAACAATGAAGATGTGATGTAGTTGTTTACTCCAATGATAAAAAAATAGCCTCCGAGATCCGCAACTGCTACGCGCTGTAAACCGACGCTTGCTGCGCTGGCGCGCGCTTCAAAACGAAACCGTTCCGCGTAAACATGGCGGACGCCGGCTCCACGATACGAGTGAAGTTGGACCTGCGGTTCGCCGTACCGCACCGCGAGGCGCACAATTTGGTGTGGATCGTGGTCGACAGGGCGGAGACGGCGACGATCAAGCAGTTCGCCAAGTTGATACGGGCCAAGTACGGCGTTCCCAAGAAAAGCGAACTCTACCTCGAAGATGCGTGGCTGCCGCCCGACGAGCCCTTGCAGATACTGAGGGACAAAGATACTGTGAGGTACTGCAAAGTCGTGGAGTAAGAAAAAAAGAAAAAAAGGACTTGCAGGTGTACTTCTCTACCTTTGTAAAAAGGTGGAGAAGTAGATCCGAGAGCGGTGATGCGTTAGCGCTTGAGCTTTACTGCCCTGTGCGTTCGTCAGCTTGTCAAACCTGAAAGCTTTCCTCCTTTCATTCCCCTTCCCCAGTACAGGGTAGCGATCCGGAGGTCTCCTTTGGTTAACCTCCCTGTCTTTCCTTTTCCTTTCTCTCTCAAACCTGAAAGTAGTGGAAATAAAGTTTGCTTAAGCGAACTAACTCATCTGAGGGATGCTCATGACACTGAGCTGCACCGAATGTCTCGAGGAAACTGTAGGATTTTCAGGGATCGCTTCGCTCACTACGGATATTTTCAGTTACGCTTTAATAACCTGTGTTCTATGATGTTTGGTGGTTTCTTTCTCTCTTTTCATCCGTGGTGCACACATAAATGTTTCCATCGGTGTGAGTTCATGACTGTCGGTAGTGCCAAACTCTATGCCGGTATGAAACAAAGTATCGCTGCTGAACACTTATTATGACAGTCGCTGCCCGAAAGCAAAGAGTGCCTTGTGGATGTTGTTGCTTGTTTGTTTTGTCAATGTTGAACATATGCCGACTGAGAGATGTCAAACTGCTGCTCGCACAAAACGCTGAGAAAGTGTGCAGTCTAGTAGTGCTGTTTGTTGACGATTAAACATGTAACTGTTGAACACGAAACATTCAACAACTCCCCTACTTTCTGTTGTGCTGCAACTTTTGCATTGTTGTTCCTCTCCAGATATGGCTCATGTCCAGTGAGTGTGAGCAGCCTATAAGTAATCGGCACTGTCTTAAAAAAAAGCTTTAGAGTACAGAAACAAAGAATGCTGTGTTATGTCACATTGTTCTCAAATTGGAACTGTCATCATTTTGAAATCCTTTTTTTTTTTTTTTCCTTATTCCATCAGGGTTGTGACACCCGCTGAGCAGCCATCAAAACCAGATTCCCAGCCCGATGATGACGCACCTCCTACCCCGGTGACAGATGAGCTGTTGGAGGAGAAGAAGAAGAAGAAGAAGCGAAGGCGGGAGTCCTCTGAGAGCAGTGACGCACCCGCATTTGAAGCAAATGTTTCCGGCACTGCTGAGCGTGATTTCTCCACTTCAACGGTGTCGACACCAAGGCAGGAGACTACTCCATGCTTTTCAGCTGCCCATGTGGCAAGCACACCTGCATCATTCCATGCAGAGGCAAGCTGCTCAACTCCCCAGAACCAGAGCCTCGCAACCACGCCAGGATGGCCCGTGCCAACGCCAGACCCCATCTTGTCGACATCACCAATCCCTGCCAAGAAGAAACGCAGGCCGAGGCGTAAGAAGAAGAAGCCAGACGAAGAAAGCGCCCAAGTCCCCGAGTCACTGAGCTTGTCTGCGGTCTCCCTGCCTTCGCAGACTGCATCGCCTAGCTTACCATTGCCGGTTGCGGTTCGCGTTCCTGCAAAGCTTGCTCAAGCGGACTTGCCGGCCGGGAAACATGTTCGTTTTGACGGCGAAACGTCTGACGAAGAGGAGGAGGAGCAGGAAGTACCTGCCCAGCAGGATTCACAGCCCATGGTTGTTGAGGAAACGCCTTGTGTACTGCAAGATAATGTGAGTGCATCGACAAAGGTGACTGAGCATGAGGCCAAGCCTCCACTCACAAATGGTCAAGCGTCATGCGCCTCACCTGCGGTAGGCTGCTACAGTGCTGTCCCTCCCCCCGCAAAAGCTTCTGTACCAAAAGCCAAGGTCCCCGAGGTAATAAAAAGGAACGTGTGAGGAAAAATTTGCAGTCAGTGACCAGGTCAAAGTAAAAAAGACAGACTGAGATGTTGTGGGACCTGTGTGGGTTGTTTGATCTCTAGGTTCACGCTATGATCAGGGAGCTTGTATGGGCTCTTCAATGTCTGCTTGCTTTTCACCTTGACTTGGTCAGGGACTACAACTTCAAGTATTACCTTGCAAAACGTTGGTTGAGCCCTTGATTTACTCAGTAGCCTCTTCGCCTTGTTATCTTGGCATAGACGTCAACTTTGTGATCGTCAATACTGTGCACGATTGTGACAGAAGATCAGTTGTAAATCTTCCAGCAATCATAGGAAGATATTCAGGGAAGTTGATCGTGATGACTTTGTTCAAGTTCAGTGGATATACTGGTCACCGCTGCCTAATGTGCCTTCGTTTTAATATATGCCACTGCCATATTTGCTCGAAAGGTGGCGGAGGATCACAAGGTACCATCGAATACCGACTGTACAGATGGCCCAGCAACACCAGTCAAGAATTACTCTGCTTACCCGCCGCTCAAGGTGCCACCCAAGGCGGGAGATGTCATAGCCTTCAAGGTGAAAAAGATGTTGCTCAAATTAGATGCTTCGGCATGCTAACTTAAGCTCGTTGGTATATTAATGATAACGAAATCTGTAAGATCAGAACATGTATGAAAATTTCATTGCAAGCTCTGTCCCGCATTTGCTTTGGAAGAGGAGTCTGTTAGGAATGGCCAATAGATTTGCAATACTAGAGAAAGAAAGACATATTTGATCCTAAAAAGTCAATTTGCTTAATTTGAATGTAGGTCACCAAGGTTGCTTGGTAACGCATCATCAACATTGTGAAGAAACTGAATAAGTATAGCACTTTTGGTGTTAGGTAGTTTTCATTGCTTATTGTCCTGTTTAAAAAATCTAAGCTTTGATAGGACACACATTTATTTCATATTCTACTGATAATATGTACCACGAATTTAGGATCTGATGTTATATTGCATATAGCTAAGCTCTTTTTTTCTGTGGAATAGTAAACACTGTCCACCACCGTCCCATTTAGATGTGGTGCAAACTCTAATATTTTTTTTTTTTTTCATATGAAATGCAGTGCCTCTGTGGGACATCAGTTTGACTATGAGACATTGGCAAGAAAAGTCTTATAAAAAAGGAGCAAGCATAATATTAATAATGTTCCCGAGATTCTTCTGTATATGCACTTTACGCACTTGTACAGAGGCTGATTTCTTACCCTTTTTCTTGACTCAGATACTGGAGCTGGATGCCAACTATTGTCCACACGTGTCTGAATACAAGGTAAATAGTCCTTTATCAGTTCCCATTGCAAAACACACACACACAAACACATAAATAAATATTGTTGTATGTTCTGAATATTGTTTGCCAGCTTGTTCGATACCCTACAAGGCATGTAAGTTGTTTCTTGAACAAATAATTTGGGTGCAAGAAGTATGTACAGTTGAACTCCTTTAAAGAGACACACAGAAGGGAGGAATTTCTTTCCCTTGCATGAGAGGTCTCTTATAAATAGGGTGCCATGTTTTCATTTTCTGATCAACCCTTATTTCTACATGGGCACACTGCAACTAAGCTGACACCAAAAGAGAACGCTACATCCTCTTGCAGAGGGTACCATTTGCCTAAATGCTAGGTGATTTACTTGGTGGGCTGTGTCACTCAGAACACTGTCCATGTTTTCTCCACCACGACTTTCTGACGTTGCTTGGTTATCATTTCCCATTGTTTCCCCAGCTAATTAACCGTGGTTAGCAGCCAGCAGCAATGCATATAGAATTGAAGTATCAGTTATAAGCAAGACTGGTGGACGAAAAAAAATTTCAAAATATTTTGACCTTTATAACAAATTATCCTCAGTAGCGTGTCCGTTGTAAAAGCAGTCCAACTAATAGCAGAGATAGGGCATCCAACTGTGCGAGTAAGTGATGTCCTTTATACCCAGCTCTCTGTTATAAAGGGGTTCAACTGAAGAGCTGTAAGCCATTTTTCTGCTTTGCCATGCATTAGTTAACATGGTGTGCCGTTTGGTTAACGTGACTGTGAGAGTAACGATGCATGGTACCATGCAAACGTTGTACAGGTCATTATTGTAGCAATACACTGCTAGCAAACAATACTGCATAGTACGACAACAGAAAATAGCTTGGAATAGGGATGCCTTTGAAGGGTTTTCAGAATTTGAAGTGAGGTGATGTTTCATTCTTATATCAAAGTCTTTATGTCAAAGTCCTTTGTGTGTCACGTGACAATATGCTTCGATTTTCAGGAAGGAAAGGTTCTACAGCACAACACCCTCAGTGACTTCGTGCGCATTGAGTTGAAACGAGCCGAGGCCAAGAAAAGTAAGTGCGGCAAACTCTTTTGTAACGTCGTTTCAGTCAACCATTGAACTTTCGAATTATGACTGAAGCATGATAGGACAAGAAGCAAATTACTTTCAGCGATGTGGTTCACATATGGCTCGTCGAATCACATATCAGCTATACGTTTTGCATACGTTAGAAATTCACTGGTTCTAAAAGCACCACGGGCACAGACTGCATTAAAATCTAACCTTTCATGATTTTTGTTTATAAATGCTTTTCTCACTGAAAGCGAAACAATACTGGGAAAGAGTTGCGATTCTTTCGTGGTTTTCTTTTTCTGTATTATGGTTTCCTTATTATTAAATTGTGACTGTTCTGAATATGTGTGTGCCACCAAGTCTAGATGAAAGGCTGATGTGAGAAGGTTTTTAATACTCAAGCTTTAGAGGGCTCATTATGAGCCAAGAGCACAAGAAAAGGTGTGTCTGTCATGCTATTGTCAGTGGCCCCAACATTAAAAAAAAAAGAAAGAAAGAAAAGGGAAAATGAAATCTAACAGAAATAAACAGTGAGAAATAACAGAGTAAGAAAGTTTCTGCAGAATTCGAATACATGATCTCAATTACTGAAGCCCAATACTGTTGGTAATAATAATAATAAAATTCCTAATAATGATAATTTACATGCCAATACTGTAACCGTTATACCATGGATGTGAGAACTAGCAGGGCGAATAGAACATCACTAGGGATTACCTATGTGCAAACTGGCACGCTGAGACACTTCACATGTACTAATTTCTCCATGGATGCAACAGCACCAACAGCTCAACGTTGTGTCTGTGTCTCATGCCGCAGCGATACTCGCAGTGAATTGCCAGTTGCTAGTGCAGCCGACAGACGGCGTGCTATCAGAATGCAAAATTGTGCTTAAGCATTGCTGGTTACTTCATCAATGAAAACCTCTATTTTGTTTGCACTCCTCACAATTGCCTGTGAGCATGATTCTGGAATTCTTGGAATTTTCGTGTTCCATTCTAGTTACGTGGACACTGGAACATAATGTTACTCATAATTTTACCTACCCAATCTTTCCCATGGCAACATGGACCTTGCTTTTTCGTAGGGCATTTCTTCAATTCTCGTTGGTATGATCTTCATGGGAACCATAAAATAAAATGTACCATCTGAAAGTCATATCAGCTGTATGAAAAGACATTGCACCTATGGGGCATTGCATGAGGAAGAAGCTTTGTTATTAAAAAAATGTATTACAGTAGAACCTCGTTATAACGAACCCAGATATAACGAAACAATCGCAACTCCCCTTGAAATTTCTATAGATGAAATTGATATTGGTTATAACAAACTAATGGTTAAAACGAAGTAATCACCGCTCCCCCGTCAACTTCGTTATAACGAGGCTTTACTGTATGTGGGACTGTATTAATAAGATATAATTGTATTAACCAATAAAATTGTATTTTTGTACAACATACTTGTGGTACGACTCTGTGATATGATCCGGGCCACAGTAGCTACATTTCAGTGGAGACAAAATGTTGAGGCCTGTGTACTGTGTTACATCAGTGCACATCAAAGAACTGCAGGGGGTTGAAATTTCCAGAGCCCTTTACTATGGCATATTTTATGATCATATTGTGGCTTTGAGACATAAAAACTCAGCAGTCAATCAATCAACTCTGTGATATGCCTTTTGATGTACTGTTGTTGCTAAAGCAGGTACAGTCTGGCTACTTGACAAAATAGCACATAGTGGCTGCTTGATTCTTCCTTTTGCAAAAGTTAAAAACAGTATTTTTATACAGTAGAACCTCGTTATAACCCGGATATAACAAACTATCAGATATAACGAAGCAATCACAATTCCCCTTGAAATTCCTATAGATGAAATTGATATCGGTTATAACGAACTAATTACCACTCCCCCTTCAACTTCGCTATAACGAGGTTTTACTGTATTTGTGTGTGTGTGTACCTTAAAGGTGCCCTGCAATGCCTTTTGAGCATAGCCAGAAAGCGGGGCGAATTAGTCGTTGAGGCTTTTGTGAACATGTGAACCGAATATGGTCGCACTGTCTACACCAGGGAGTATGAAATTTGGTTTCAAATACAGCTGGAAATTGCCACCTCTCGTTTAAAGACTGGAGAAGTAAGATATGGTTTTTAATTGCCCATTTTCCTTTACTAGCGTATGGCGGCAAGTTTGAACTTGAGGCCCCCAAAGAAGGCATGCCTCCAATGGAAAAAGTGGTGAGTTCAACCTTTGATTGTCGTAACTGATAAGCGCACCCGTCTTTCATAATCTACATTGCAGTTACTGCTGCATTGTCAGTTGCTACCGTAGCAGGTGCTGAGATGGCTCCGAAATATCTATTAAAGGGACACTAAAGGCAAACAGCCTTTTTTGATAGAGTGATGGGTGAATGCTTGAGAACATCTAAAACGTCAGTATATTATCTCCAACGCCGTCATAGAGAAATTTAGGTCAGTGTAGGGCACGGCCAGTGCCACAAGTGGGCAAATCTTACGAATGGCTCCAGTGATGTTGGCAGGCCAGGAAAGAAAAACGTTACTGGTACTCGAACGGCCCGTAATGAAACGAGGTCATTGCGGTGCATTAAAAGATGGAATAAATTGCGGCTTGCCTATTCTGTTCATTGAAAAAGGCACCGACGAAATTTGCCGTGAGAAGCTTCGATCATCACAAAAAGTGGTGGTCAGCTGTGGGGTATCATAGCTGTGGTATGCAGTGCGGCGTCATCGAAAATAGGCTTCTCTGCGGTTGCTGAAAGTGTCATTTTGCCCAGCGGCATCAGAACACACTGAAAAGTACATCGTATAAAGAATGAATGCCTTATGCTGATATTTCTGTTATCATAATGCTGGATTAATTCTTTGATATTCTAAAGTGGTTCATTATAATTAATGCTGATGATTAAGCAAATCAGCATTTTGTGTTAAAGAGAAGGTGACGGATAAACAGTGTTAACAGTTAGCCCAAACACATTAATCCAGTATTTTATGTATGAGGTTATGTGATTACTAATGTTGAATATTGCTTCATTTCAGGTTTCACTGCTGTGGACTGAGCTACTCGAACCTGTCGTCCTGTCATCATGAAGCACAAGATCATTTTAATGTGCTATTAAATCATTTCACAGGGCACTGCTTTTATTTCTCACTTTAATTTTTCTAGAGTACAAAATGCTTGGAGCAAGGCATCCTGACCAAAATAAAAAAGATCATTTTCTTGCCTACAAAACTGCATTCTTTATTTAAATCTTGAAGGAGTCCCTCGGGCTTAGTGAAAAAACACCTTCTGTGCATAGTCAACACCACCCTGAGCAACCCGGCTGAATCTCCTGGCCATGCACAGCACACAGAGTTCACAAGCAAAGCCACAAATGTGCCACTTTTTCAAGAAACAGCTCTTCAAACAGAGGCTGCTTCTCACTCTTTTCGAACATACTCTATTTCATCATAAAGCCGATTTCTACTATAACAGCCAACATAGATGACGTAACTCAAGAGAAGAGTTTTGATCAGCCGTGCCTCTTCCTATTGCCGCTATGTCTGATATTTGCAGTGAAATAAACAGGTGAAGGCATGCAAAAACTGGGGCAGCACTGACCTTCCGCCAACGAGGCCTTTTTTTGTGTCTCGTTAGTTTCGTATTGTAAGCGGCCTCATAGTTATGAAGCTTGTGTGCGGGACTCGCACTTCAGGGGCGATATTTTATAACGGTTCCTGAAGTGGACCGGTTCACTTATCACCTTATGCTGATATTTCTGTTATCATAATGCTGGACTAATTCTTTGATATTCTAAAGTGTTTCATTATAATTAATGCTGATAATTAAGCAAATCAGCATTTTGTGTTAAAGTTGGATTCCCACCCACCAAATCGAAATCCTGGATAAACCCCTGCAAGGAAGAAAACCCTGCCTGATTGGTCACACTCGCTCTTTGCTGACGCAAGCGTGGTTTTACCCAATCACGCGCAGGCAAGTGGACCAGTCCACTTTTGGAACCCTTATAAGATACCGCCGCAGAGCACCAGTAGCGGCGAATCGTGTTGCGTAGTTGACGTGGCCATTACTAGGTGGCGCCACGTGTCGACGGGGCGGGGACGTGGCGACCTACACTGTTACTTGGTCGAACTTACTAAAATGTGTGTACGGTTTCTTGCGACAAATAAGCGAATTAGGCGCTTAAAGAAACAACGTGCGACGCCTGTATTTATCGCAGAAGAGCGAACTTGTGTGCAGCTGGTGCAGCTCCCTTTATTCCTTTTGTTCACTGCGGCCGCAGTCGACGTTTCCGCTCAAATCTTAACCCCTGTAGGCGCGAATTACCATGCAGTGTCTTTAAACGCGTCAAATCTTGACAAACAATTGCCGTGGCACTACACGTTCCATTACAATTAAGGACGCAGGATACACCCCCCTCCCCCCGTCATTGTATTTTGGGTGATCACGTACGCGACATATGTTTCCATCAAAATCACTTAACGCAACGTCACGTGACGTTTTCCCGCCAAAATCGCCTAATGCAATGTCAAGCGACATGTCCTGCCAAAGTAACACTTGACTATCAAGTGCCCAAGCTGTTTCAGCAAACAGGTCAATACCTCCTAAATACCTCCCAGTTGGATTCCCGCCCACCAAATCGAAATCCTGGATAAACCCGTGCAAGGAAGAAAACGCAGTTATATGTTAAAATGCTCGTTATACAGCACTTAGTTGTAACTAGAACCTTAATAAATATAAATTTATTCTGAAGTCGGGCATCCTTTATTTTGTCATATAACGAACCTTAATTATTTGAAACGCGGTTGCAGTCCGTTATCTGCCGTGTTCACTACGAGCCAAGCAAAATTATATTTTTTTACGTCGCTCCCGGAGCGCACCATGTCAATCAACCTACTCGTCCAACATGGTCATACCTTCAGAAATTTAATTGTCTGCAGGAATGCACTACAAATTGACGACACACGTACTAAATACCCCGAGGGTCCAATTCATCAAAAGCTCAGTGTTGCTTGCATTTTGGTGGCCTCTTTTCGTCTGGATTGCGTAAAAAAAGTTGCGTACACAATTGTATACGCCGCCTATGAAGGTGTTCATTACTAATTTTACGGCCGCGGAAAAACAACGTTAATTTTTGCTAGCCGTAGTTTACCACAACAGCAAGGCAGGACACTTTTGCTGAAACTTGCGACTATGTTATTTTATTTTGTGCGACAGCTAACTTTAACGGTCGCTGCTTCTCTTTGCTAGTAACGTGCTCAGGCGAGTCCATTTCACTGCAGGGGTGTTCCCCCGTTTCAAATTGCCGCGCTTCTCTCCTTTCACAAAAACGAAACTTACTTACGAGCATGGCGGACTTTGGCGCGAGCTTTGTAAGAGTCAAGCTGGACTTGCACTGCGCTGTACCGCATCAGGGCACGCGCGACTTGGTGTGGATCGTCGCCGACAGATCGAAGATTGCGACCATCGAGCAGTTCATACTGCTGGTACGGTCCCAGTACGGCCTTCCCAAGGAGATCGAACTGTACCTCGACGACGCGCTGTTGCCGCACGGCGAACCGACGGTGATCTTGAAAGACGGTGATACCGTGAGGTAAATATCAATATATCATGAGTTAGCTGGCGTGATTGATTGCTCATCAGCATGACTGATGGAGTGAAATAGAAGGAGGGTTTTAGGCCATCGATCGTAGTCGCGCGATCCGCTTTTGTGTTAGCTGTGGATGCACTTTGGCGCGAATTGTCGCGTAGCGAAGATACCGCGAGGCATTAAGTACGTATACATGTCATAATTAGTCAGTTCAAACAGCTGATCTGCATTCTTCATGCATTGTTGGTGCACCTGAACTGAAAACCGTTAAGACTTTTTAGCAGTCGTTCCCGAGTTAGCCATGCGCGATACTGCGCGCTTTTTTCTTTTCTTTTTAGCAGGGAAGCTGCTTAAGCTAGCCGTAATTTGTCAGGCGTCATGCAATACTGCGCGACATTGCATTACGTGGTTTTAGCGGGAACATATATGTCACGCGACATTGCGTTACGCGATTTTGGCGGAAACATGTCACGTGACATTGGGTTACGTGACTTTGACCGATCACGTGACAACAAAATGTCATGTGACATGTTTCTGCCAAAACATCTCATGGCTATAAAGTGACCTGTTTCAGTAAACTATCGGCCAGCTTCACTGTGATCTGGCCTTGTGCAACCTAGCAAAAGCTGTGTACCTTTTTTGGCGGTGTCTGCATTTAAGGCATCTGTCGATACGTATTATACATGGTCACAAGTGCACATGTTCCATACACTCATTGTTCAAAATACAGCGCAAATGCGAAGCAAACTGCATACCAAACAGGAAAAGCAAACGTTACTACGAGGAGCTTTGCAGAATTGTTAACCTTGCTCCAGTTTGAACATAAGTATCGGTACTGTACTTATATCATTCAATAGTTCTTTTAAAATATAAACTTCATAGTGTTCCTTACTTTGCTTTTGGTGCACACATGCTTAGTTGTACTTTTCGTGTGGCATACTGGAACAGCTTGCTTGTGCGACTTTTCTACCATTTGCTCATAAGGCACGTACATTCGTTTGAGTACTGTAAAAATGGTTAGCTCAGTTACTATTTGAACCAAGTTATAGATACTAACAAAAATCTTGTTCAGGTAAGAAATAAAGACAGTAGAACTACATGTAAATTAGCTGATGAATCCCAGTCATCGCTATTATGCGGGAAAACTGAACAGTAGCAGTACCTTACACATGCACAATGGGACATTATTGAATGGGAGATTCATCACGTAAATGCAGTATGACTGTACATCCTGACAACTTAAGTTTATTTAAATTGTATTTCAGCGATACTGTGCATTAAGACTTCGCTCTGAATTTGCACCGTGTGCCTGAACTGTCCTTTCATGGTATTTCTTTTTTGCTTCATTATATCTTTCCTTGCACTAAGTAAACGAACTTGTCTTTGATATCTTCTCCTGACTATATCAAGCTGAGTAAACAAACTTGTTCGTGACCCTACGAGTTCAAGTATGAACTGAGCAACGATTGTATAGCAAACATGATCTAGCGGATGACAATTGGGGTAGTTGGTGGGTGTGGTTTTTATTGACATCGGTTTTATTGACATCGGTGACAACGAAGCATAAGTGTTGGGAAAGTTATCTGTTGTTTTAACTTAAGTATAAATATGATGAGCTAATGTAGGTACACAGTGATCTTGAAAGACGGTGATACCGTGAGGTAAATATCAATATATCATGAGTTAGCTGGCGTGATTGATTGCTCATCAGCATGACTGATGGAGTGAAATAGAGGAGGGGTTTAGGCCATCGATCGTAGTCGCGCGATCCGCTTTCGTGTTAGCTGTGGATGCACTTTGGCGCGAATTTTCGCGTAGCAAACATACCGCGACGCATTAAGTACGTATACATGTCATAATTAGTCAGTTCAAACAGCTGATCTGCATTCTTCATGCATTGTTGGCGCACCTGAACTGAAAACCGTTAAGACTTTTTAGCAGTCGTTCCTGAGTTAGCCATGCGCGATACTGCGCGCTTTTTTCTTTTCTTATTTAGCAGGGAAGCTGCTTAAGCTAGCCGTAATTTGTCAGGCGTCATGCAATACTGCGCGACATTGCATTACGTGGTTTTAGCGGGAACATATATGTCACGCGACATTGCGTTACGCGATTTTGGCGGAAACATGTCACGTGACACTGGGTTACGTGACTGGCCGATCACGTGACAACAAAATGTCATGTGACATGTTTCTGCCAAAACATCTCATGGCTATAAAGTGACCTGTTTCGGCAAACTATCGGCCAGCTGTGATCTGGCCTTGTGCAACCTAGCAAAAGCTGTGTACCTTTTTTGGCGGTGTCTGCATTTAAGGCATCTGTCGATATGTATTATACATGGTCGCAAGTGCACATGCTCCACACACTCATTGTTCAAAATACAGCGCAAATGCGAAGCAAACTGCATACCAAACAGGAAAAGCAAATGTTACTACGAGGAGCTTTGCAGAATTGTTAACTTTGCTCCAGTTTGAACATAAGTATCGGTACTGTACTTATATCATTCAATAATTCTTTTAAAATATAAACTTCATAGTTGTTCCTTAGTTTGCTTGTGGTGCACACATGCTTAGTTGTACTTTTCGTGTGGCATACTGGAACAGCTTGCTTGTGCGACTTTTTCTACCATTTGCTCATAAGGCACGTACATTGTTTGAGTACTGTAAAATGGTTAGCTCAGTTACTATTTGAACCAAGTTATAGATACTAACAAAAATCTTGTTCAGGTAAGAAATAAAGACAGTAGAACTACATTTACATTAGCTGACGAATCCCAGTCATCGCTATTATGCGGGAAAAACTGAACAGTAGCAGTACCTTACACATGCACAATGGGACATTATTGAATGGGAGATTCATCACGTAAATGCAGTATGACTGTACATCCTGACAACTTAAGTTTATTTAAATTGTATTTCAGCGATACTGTGCATTAAGACTTCGCTCTGAATTTGCACCGTGTGCCTGAACTGTCCTTTCATGGTATTTCTTTTTTGCTTCATTATATCTTTCCTTGCACTAAGTAAACGAACTTGTCTTTGATATCTTCTCCTGACTATATCAAGCTAAGTAAACAAACTTGTTCTTGACCTTACGAGTTCAAGTATGAACTGAGCAACAATTGTATAGCAAACATGATCTAGCGGATGACAATTGGGGTAGTTGGTGGGTGTGGTTTTTATTGACATCGGTTGTATGTAACCCAGAGACAACGAAGCATAAGTGTTGGGAAAGTTATCTGTTGTTTTAACTTAAGTATAAATATGATGAGCTAATGTAGGTACACAGTCATCTAGAGTACAGTTGTACCTCAATATAACGAATTATCCATTATGACGGATTGAGAAGCAGCGTTGCCATTACAACAGTGTTACAAATATGCATCTATAACGAATTATCTGACATAATGTGGGTATTTTCATCTCATGTTGAACTTGTTATAACGACTTTTGACTGCAGATGAAAAATTGTTTTTTTACAAATGTCAGTTCTTGAACACTTTATCTTATTCTTCCTCTTTTAACAGGGTTGTCAGGCCTGTCAAACAGCGATCATTGAATTCAGGCTCACAGTCTGCAAACCGTCCAGAACTGTCGCAAGCAGCAGATGTTGAGGATCCACCAGGGAGCAGCGATGGTGCTGAAGTTGACAGCGTGATTGCAGTTGACAATGATGACACTTCGTCGCAAGGAGCATATCTGCCCATTAAGCAAGAAGTTGAGGATCCACCAGAGAGCAGTGATGGTGTTGAAGTTGACAGCGTGATTGCAGTTGATGCTGACGACACTTCGTCACAAGTAGCAGATCTGCCCATTAAACAAGAAGTTGGGGATCCACCAGAGAGCAGCGATGGTGTTGACATTGACAGCGTGATTGCAGTTGACGATGATGACACTTCGTCACAAGTAGCAGATCTGCCCATTAAGCAAGAAGTTGAGGATCCACCAGAGAGCAGCGATGGTGTTGAAGTTGACAGCGTGATTGCAGTTGATGCTGATGATACTTTGGAGACAACTTGGCCAGACCACTTCTCTGAGTCAACAATAGATGAGGATTCAACACCATGTTTTCTAGCTGTGCGCAGCACGCCTGCATTGATTGACGAGCCAACAAGTTCGACCTCACAGAACTCGAGCCCGGCGAGTACACCAGGATGTGTCATCGCGATGCCAGACTCAATGCAGTGCCATGACAAAAGACAATGCAGGTAGAGAACCTTATTTTAAGAACTCATGCAAGTGTCGGAGTTCACTCTTATCTTGCCTGCCTTGACTGCATAAAAAGTTAACCTGTTGCGATTTTTTGTTTCATTATATTTTTTTATTGTTGTAAGGGAATTTGTTCTTAAACTTAACAGCTCAAGTATGAACTTCATGACAATTACAAATTACAAGGCATTCTGAATAACAAAAAAATGGAGTTAGGGGCTCAGTATTTATTAATTGTAACCACATTAGTATAACTGATAATGTTGCAGAAGGAAAGCATAGGGTAAGTTATCTGCAGCTTTGATGTAAGTGTTGATTGATTGACTGATCTCTGGGGTTTAACATCCCATAACCACAATATGATTGTGAGAGACACCGTAGTGGAGGGCCCTCGGAATTTTGACCACCTGGGGCTCTTTAATTAATGCAAGTGCAAACACGGACCAAAATGCATTAACTGAAAGATAAACAGGGCAACGTTATTAGCAATCTTAACAGCGTAGTGAACCTGACAAAGCCTTTTTCTCTGAACTGTACAATTTGCGTGTAATTCACCCGTCCGTGAGTGAAATTGAAGTAGAACAGGACATAGAAGTTCTATGTGTAACTGCTGACAAGGTTAGAGAATGAGATGTGCCCCAAGGAAAAGTTGCCGGACAAAGGAACATGACAGCTCTCGAAGAGAGAGGGGATTTAATACTTAAGAAACCTTTTGGACGCTACACGCAACTTGTTATATTTCAAATGTGCCAGTGAACTGGACAAATGCTACCGTAATATTATTGCGCAAGAATGGAGACATACAGAACTTTGAGAAATATAGACCCATCAGCATACTTTCAGTTTCATACGAAGCATTTACAAAAGTAATTCTAAACAGGACAAGAGAAGTGAGCAGACTGGATTCAGAAAGGGTTACTCTACAACGCACCAAAGCCATGTGATTGATCAGGTAACTAAAAAATCTGCTGACCGGAACAAAGCACTTTGTTTTGTTTGAACAGACTATCAAAGAGTATTTCACTCAGTAGCGATACCAGTAGTTTCGGGGGCACTGAAACGAGTACTTGATGCTTTCATGAATACTTGGGCAGCATCTACAAGTATTCCAGATACTGTGCTTCTCCAAAAGAAAAGCAAAAGAATTGTCACAGGAAAATACATTAGGCAAGGAAATACCAACAAGCTAGTGTTATGATTTGGAAAAGTATGCAAACAAGTAGATAGGGGAGCAGTGAGAGTAAAGATTGGCAAAGAATATTTCAGGGACATGTGGTCTGCAGCTGAGATTTTCTCCTTATCAACGATGGCAGTGAATTGCAATAAAATATATTTATATTGAAGGACCCAAACTGAGACAGTATTGAAGCTGTGATAAAAATTCTCAATAGTTTGGTGAAAGAACAAATTTGAAATTAGCGACCAAGTTTTAGAATCTGTACAGGAGTATGTATATCTATGTTGATTACCAACATGGAAGCCTACTTTGCAATAAGAAAATCCACTGAAGAACAAGGACAAGCTGGAATGTGGTGTATCGCCGCCCAAGGTGTGGAAAGGCCAAGATGAAGGCGCACAAGCCAGGCATACGCGTGACTGGCCACATAAAGGCACACACATGACAAGGCTGAGAGCTGAGGGATAACTGTTTATTCAGAGAAACGGGTGCACAGAATTCCAGACACTGCGGCTAGTGGCACCCTGATGGTGTAAATTTGGAAACGAATCCAGAACTCAGTGAATCAACAACACCACAGATTGCATGGATAAAGAATGAACGAAAGACAACAGGTAAAAGAATAAAGGACCTGGATAGGCCACATAACACACAGGAAAGGCAATCAGTGGTCAGTTAAAGCAACAGTATACAGCAAAACCTTGTTATAACGAAGTTGAAAGGGGAGCCATAATTACTTCGTTATAACCATTAGTTCGTTATAGCCAATATCTATTTCATTTATGGGAATTTCAAGGGGAATTGCGATTGCTCCGTTATATCCGATAGTTCGTTATAACGAGGTTCTACTGTAGTACGAAAGGAAAGGCCGCTGAGAGTTGTGCAGAGTTAGATGGGAGGATGAAATCAGGTTCGCAGGAATAAAACTGAACCAGTTCACACCAGATGGGGTAAATGTGTGACCACTGGGAGAGGCCGTCACTGTGCAGTGGACACAGAATAAGAATGACGATAAACTAATGCATGATAGGCTAGAGTCGATGATAAAAAGTTTTGTGTTTGTCACAAATATCGATTCTCAAATACTTTGTCTTGCTCTTCCTCTTTTATCAGATCTGTCGGGGTCATCAAACAGCAGTCGAGTTCTGATTCCCAAGGTGACAATAGTCCGGAGCCACTGCCAGCAACAGACCAACCTATTAAGGACGTTGCGTGGGTACTCTCAGAGAGCAGTGACGGTGCCAAAGTTGATAGCGAACCTGCAGTTGAAGTTGGCGGCGTTGTGGGAAAGGCTTGGCGAGACCACCCTTACACCTCCAAGTCGACAACAGATCAAAGTGCAACACCATGTTTTCCAGCTCCGCAGAGTACATTGAACGGCGGGCCATCCAGTTCAATCCCGGTGCACCCGAAAACGATGGGTACATCAGTCGCCACACCCGACTCTTTCCTTAGGGGAATGCGGTGCCGTGGCAAGAAACAGCGCAGGCGACGACGACCCACGAAGAAGGCATATGTTGACAAATGCACCCAAACCTTGGTGTCGGTGATCTTTCCTCCACTAGCTTCGGTGAGGAGCCCTGTGCAGCTCGGAAGGCAGCATTGTTTGGGTGGCAACACGCCAGGTGATCTGCAGAACAATGCACTATCTGCTCCTGCTAGAAAACCGCCTTGCATAGTTCATGTGGCCAAGTCCACCAAAAGAGCCAGGGAACAAGAAAGTCTGCAGGCGGGTAAGAATGGCCAGGATCAACAGGTGCCCGCCAAGGCCAGCCGCTGTAGCTCAGCCCCTCGCCCTCCAGACATTGCCATGCCGGAAGCAGAGTCTTGAGAGATATGCACTAAAAGGCGACCTGTGGCACTGTTAAACATCCATGTGCTGAAGTTGGTGGCATATGACAACAATTTCGTTAAGTGAAAACCTTATTAGATTGGTACGAAGTGTGGGTGTAATGTTCAGTCACGTTCATGGTTATCGTAGACAGGGAAAAAAGTTAGGTTCTGGCACTGGAATAGTTGGAGACTCCATGTTGCTTTTGACCACACGGAGCTCTTTAACACATACATTGGCATTCTCGCAAGTAATTGCCATCAAAACGTGGCCACTTAAGCTGGGAACCTAACCAATACCTTTGAGCTTGGCAGCACAACGCTAAGCTGCTAAACTACCACAGGATGCAGGTAGGGAGGTAAATAACTAACGCATACAAAATCCATCACCAAGGGCATAGCCAGGGGGAGGGGTGTATCGGTGTCAAGACACTCCCTGAAATTTTCTGAGAACTGCATAACCGCCGTGCCGTCTCCCCCATACTTTTGACATTTTCTGCACATCATATTCAATCACCGTACTGTGCAACACTCCCCAAAACACACTGTAGATAACAATCCCCCCAAAAATATTTCTCGCTACGCCACTGCCCAGCAATAGCTGGCAGCACTACGGCATCACAAGTTTGTTACATATGTTCAGAGGCTTTGGGGAGGCAAAAACAGAACTTTCTGTGCAAAGTTCCTTTCTAACACTTTTGAGCACCTCCTGTTAAAGGGACACAAAAAACGAAACACTAAATCAATCTATGTGGACAAATTATTTGTTTGAAAACTCCATTGTTGCCGATTTCAGCATCACAGCTTCATTTTTGCAAGGAAAATTGAGTCCTTCATTTTTGGATTTCCTGCTGAAACCAGGTCATCGCATCAGCACAACATCATGGTTTCATGTCTTTTTATTTTCATATTTTAACCACACCAAGTTCATCAAATTTCCCAAAACTTGTTATATGTCAATTGTCTTGCTTCCTTACACATTCAGTTTTACAGATAAAGCCTTACATAGAGTCCATCAGGGGATGTCCTATAATATCACGGTCAGTTGGCCTGAGAGCCTCAAAGTGGAATTTCCCCCTCCTGCATTTTTGTTTAGTGCATTTTCTCACTTACCAAGTTTGAATTCTCGTGGCAAGAGTGGCAATGCTTTTTGGTGATGTGAAAGGGCGACCTACCAATACGAGAAAGCCTTTTTTTTTTTTTTTCATTTTAGCGCCCCTTTAGGAGCTTACGAGCGTCACCTGTTGACTCTGCTATCGCTGTGAACCAAACTGTAATGCTGTTTCAGATTTCACTGCTGTGGTTGAACCCCTTCAAATCCATTCAATTCCCTTCAGTTATTGTGTCGCGATAACGAAGTCGAAGATACTCTTCTTGTGCCTTAATAAAACAGTTTTTCAAGGTCTTGCTTGTCATATTTTATTGCCCTTTCGTTTTTGTTGTTACTACATTGTCCTACCAGTGAAGCTGTCCACACAACTTGTGTTCTGTATGCGGTGCTATAGTAGGATAGAACTTAAAGAAACAGCAGTTGGCAACAAGGGCCGACGGCCGGCACGCGTCCGTGTTTCTCCGCCAGCCAATCACAGAAGCAAACGAAATCGTCGTCGTGCGGCCTTTTCAAAATGGCACTGTGTTTACAACTGCAGAGCGTCTGCCCTTCTTGAGTCCTTTCATCGGTATAAGGCATGACGTGCTCGAGAAGGATGGACAAAAATGTGTGGAGTCTCAGCATTCGCGTCTGCAAAAGGCCACTGTACAGTTCATTTCAATTCAGAGTTCGTTTTGCGCGTGAAACCTATGGAACTGAGTTGAAAAACTTGGATGGCAGAGCTTGTTGCGCGCTGGGTTTTTGCATTTCAAGCGCTTGATTTCAGCTTAATAAAGAATTATCGTTTCCATATTTTACTCTAACAAACAAATGAAGCCATAAAAATTTATGAACCTTTCCATTATTGTTGCCACCCTCGCTTTGTTTTGGAAACATGGAAAGCTCAAAGAAAGGACTATTCGAAGCTTCGCAGAGGTACAGTGGCTGGTGGTTATAAGGGCGTGGGAGGAGCTTCACTGCCGACTTGAGTTGTATCCGACTATAGCATTGTACATAAAGTTGACTGAAACAGTAGCGGCATCCTAGGCTTCTAATGCCTTGGGGAACTGTTAGGCAGTCATAACCGCACGGCAATGATGGTACACATTTGAACATCAAACCCACATGTAATGAATTGTGTGTATGGAACACCAGTAAAACACCTTTGAAAGTTTCCTCATGAAATTTTTATTTTGCATACATGTATCAAATTACCTATACATAGGACTTTTTTGTTATAAGTGATAATTTGCTATATTTATGTTCGTTGTATCCAGGTTCCAGTGCATTCTACATCAAACACTGGTACTACACTGAATCTGAAGGGTATCATTGATTGATTGATTGATTGATTGATTTGTGGGGTTTAACGTCCCAAAACCAGTTCTGATTATGAGAGACGCTGTAGTGGAGGGCTCCGGAAATTTCGACCACCTGGGGTTCTTTAGCGTGCACTGACATCACACAGCACACGGGCCTCAACATTTCGCCTCCATCGAAATGCAGCCGCCGCGGCCGGGGTTTGATCCCGCGACCCTCGGATCAGCAGCCGAGTACCTTAGCCACTGGACCACCGTGGTGGGGCTGAAGGGTATCATTAGAAAGGTATTAACAATGTGTATTTATAACAAATCTCATGCATGCATGACAAAGCATCGTGCCACATTGGCTTTGTTATGTGTGTATCTAAATCTCATACACTGGCTTGAAACCACTTGGTGATTTTTTGAAAAGTGATGATATTTAACTAAAGTGTTACAAGTTCAAGAATTTACGATAATTAATGGGCATATAGAAATACTTGTCACCTTTTGGCAGTTACAAAAAAAAAGAAAAACAAACACACATAAATTACACAATAATCTAAAAGCTGTCATGACCAACATTTTGGAGACAATGAATTATGCTAGCAAAAATGCATTAATACCACAAAAGCATCTGAAGCCATGAACATGCCAAAAGAGATCTGCAACGAAATGCTACTGGCTTGTTGTACTTTGATATCATTTCACAAATGGCACAAACTGAGGATCTTATTGCGCATATGAATGTAAATGCAGAACGCCACTTCTTGAATTGCGCACATTGTACATGCTTTCTCCGCAGTCACTTTTCAATGACCGTACAGTTCGCTTTCAACTCGTAAGCATTGGGTCTTTGCAGAACACTCCTCAGGTACTGCACTGTGACATTGCCGCGAAGTCCAGCAGCTATTTCACCCCACCGTAAGATGGCTGCGACTAGAGACTGCCATTTTTCCTGGAAAGACGATGAAGATTTAGCTGTTAGCACTTCATTCAAAGCTTCATGCATTTTGTATCACAAGCCAAACTGTAGATCATGCATTACATGTCTACCTTCGAATGTCCGCTCTGAAAATCGCCACCACCATACATTAAAAATATGACTAATCTTGCAAATTTCAAATATATGACGTATGCTCATTTCTTCTTTTACATTAATTTTTTTCTTAATGATTTCCTCAATGCCTTTCTCTTTTTTCTGTATTTTACATAGACATTATTATCAAAGTACTTGCACTTGTACTTGTACATTTAAATTTTCGTACCACATGGATATTGTGAGGCAAGCTGGTGTTTACACCACTCTACCAGGTGTTGCAGCTTACCTCATCAGGTCCATGAAACAGAAACGTAATGCGTGGCTCTTGCTTTCGCATATTCCGGATGTAATATGGGGGTAGGGCATACTCGGCAACCTTGTGGGCTGTAAGGAATCAAAAGGGCTTCAAGCAAGCTCCAGCTAATCTCTACACAGTTATTTACGTGGTTTACACATGTGTGCATACAGAAAGAAACAAACTGGTGTGGAAGACAAAAAGTAAAAGGAGCTCTCATACAAATTCAACTCGAGGGGTCACCAGCTCCAAGCAAAACGAGCCAGAAAAGCGTCGGCATTCGCATTGTTGTGCAATCACCAAGGCACACATGAATTGGTACGGTGAAACAGTGAGAAGAAAGCTAAAACCAAAATTTCATAGAATATAAAGCAATAACTATGAACATGACAATGCGTAACTCTTTCATCTCAATTTGGGAAACAAGTGAAAAAACAAAAATTCTACAGAACGTAGTTTGTATTTGAAGTCTCATTAAAACCAAGCCTTTTAGGTAAGAATAAGAACATTTGGTCGATCCCCATAGCCCTGCCTTGACATATATGAATGTCGAAATACCAAAATATTTCTACTAGAAATCTACAAGGAAATTTTCATTTCCAGGTAGATTTTTGTTCATTAACACAGAATAACAGAGCAAAAGCATTTAAGAAAAGGGAATACGAATGCAACACCAATCCCATACGCATTTTTGGCCATTTATACTTGTTAACCATGCATTAGCAGACCTAGCAAGCTTTCTAGCTACTGTATCACTGAATTTCCAATTAAATGATGCATGTTAGGTGCGATTAATTTGCTATCAAAGCCTGGTGACAATGTGAACACCAGTCAGATATTTTAAGTATGAGTTATTACCAATGGCAGGAATAATACCCTCTCACTATCTCAAGCAAAAGTGACCTTCTTTTGTCTTAACCTTCCACTTTGGCTTGCATTAAGTTTTTACACAATTGAAGTGGTAGGCCATATCAAATGAACAAAACAAAGTGCCATTCCAAATTAAGTTTTTTTTTTTCTAGCAAGCAAACACAACTGCAGACTGCCATAAGCACACATTAGTACACATTTGCAATCTGCAGTTGTGTGTGCTAGAATGAATGAATGCAACAAGTCAATACCAAACAGCCCAGCTAAACGCATTAATGAGTGATGCTGTGCACAATTTCAAAGTGATTGCAATACACTTCAGGCACATTTAGTAAAAGTGCTCAGCGTGTCTTAGCTGCATGCTGGCCTCACAGAACGTCTTTTAAAAAAGGAGAAAAGAAGGTGATTATGCATGCAAGTATTGTAAACTGTACAGCACTCACCGTTGTAGACGACGACACACACTCTGCTGGAGCAACTTTGGCTCCGCAGGCTTTCAAGCCATGTGTTCACGCTCATGCAGCTGCAAGTAATCGCACAACAAGATCTAACGGCCTAACGTTGAACATTAGGCACAGCAAACTCAGACATGCTCAGGTCCTGAGTTCACTGTTGCCATTGTATTAGCTTAAGGACTGCTAGGTTGTAAAGAGGTATGCTGTAGTACAGTGCATTATATTTGTTCATTTTTACATTGCAGAAAACTAAGCAATAGCTACTAAAATAATAGAATTCTTTGTTGGGCGCGTTGGTTCAATGAGGAATACATTTGAGCGCAAAAAAGGACGACACACAGGAAAAGAAGATGACCACACGAGCGCTCACTACCAACTGGTTTTATTCAGAAAAAAACATGAGAATATAAAGCTCAGTACACCACAGGCGCGCCTGCGCACACGTCAAGTGAGATAGGCCTATGATATACACTGCGCTCAATCAACGAAAACTCACTCCCCCGCTAGCATACCGACGTCTGGCTAACACAATCTGTGCCTTTCTTTTTTATGTAAAAAGCCTCCAAAATCTCTGCTATGGCCCAGTACCTTCAGTTCAGAGAACATAGGCACACATTCGCACTCCGCGCAGTGCACCGGAAGATGCGCGCGCCGATCATTTGTGAGCGACAGCTCATGCTCACGTGCCCGGTCGTTGACACACCGGCTCGTTTGTCCGATATAGGACTTCCCGCAGCTCCGTGGCAACTCATAGACGACTGCCTCCGCACAATCTTTGTAGGGCCAGGTGTGCTTTTTCCCACAAGATGCTTTCTTTTTTACCTCGCCAGCTATGCGCGCACAAAGCTTCGACAGCTTGTTCGGCGCTGATATGACGATAGGCACATTATGCCTAGCCGCCACTTTCTTGAGGTTGTGCGTCACATTGTGGATGTACGGCAGTACCTCAGGTCTTATGGCACTCTTCTGTCTGACCGTGCTCCTCCCCTTTCCTTTCATTTTCTGGGGAAGCGACTCCGCAGTGGCCACCAGGACGGTTTCCGGATACCCCAAAGACCGCAGCCGTTCCATTTGTTGGCCGAAACAGGTTGGAGCTGTGTGTTCGCAAGACTTTTGGAGCGCAGATTCTACAACGAGTGAGGCTATAGCTCGCTTCACGGTCTTGGAATGGGCCGAATTGAACGGCAGCGGAGGTTTGCGGGAGCGTGGGTTATAGGCCCAGCAAACATGGGAATACGACAAGCTAAGCTTTACGTCTAAAAATTGCAGGTGCCCTTCAGTGGGAAGCTCATGAGTAAAAGTCAGGCCATGCCCCAGCCGATGGAAAGTGTCTAACACCTCGTGCACAACGCTATAATCATTAAAATCGTTAAAATCAGTCACATCCCGCTTCTTAAGAACAACTAAAAGGTCATCGACATATCTGCACACCTTAAGCACTTTGTCCTGATTAAAAGCATGCGCTAAGCGTCTATCGACAGCTGACAAAAAGATATCGCACAGTATTGGTGCCACACATGAACCGATGCAGATACCTCGTTTCTGCACATATAGTTCTCCGTTAAAGGAAACAACAGTAGCACCTAAGTAAAATTCTAACAGAGTCATAAAGTGTTGAACGCTAATGCCTGCTCTGTTCTGAAACAGTACGTCCCCATGGTTTTCAATATACTCCCTTACGGCAAGAAACATTTCTTTATGTGGAATTGAATAAAAGAGGTCTTCCACATCAACAGAGAAGAAAGAACCCACCGAATCACTGTCACGTACTAATTCGATCACATCAAACGAATTTTTTGTAGCAAAAGGGTCATCAATAGACAAAGTACCTAAACACTTCAAAAGGTACCGGCTAAGGTACAACTGCCAGGATCCCTTCTCGCTGACAATGGACCTGAAGGGTATCCCGTCTTTGTGGGTCTTCGCAGTAAAAAATATTGACAGACATTTACCTTTGCATGCAGAAATGTTCTTTGCCAGTCTGTACAGTTCAAGTTCGTTGCACCTTTCCACGGCTGCAGCTTTTTTCTTGGCTAAGCTGGTTTTTACCGGAACAAAGTTCTTTGATAAAGCTATGGCGGCTTTTTCTTTGAAACAGTCTGATGAGAGGACCACGAAATTCCCTTCCTTGTCAGCCTGAAGCAGACACAAGCGGTTTTCTCTGAAGAAGTCTACTAATTCCCTTAGCGATGACAGTTAGAACAAATGCTCCTTCTGAGCCATTAATGAGGCAGGATTTAGGATCATGTCGAAAGGCACCGAACACATCTTGTGTGTCGTAACTATCCGGTACTGCTGTTAGCGGTGGGAGATGCAATTTTGCTAGCACTCTCGCTCTTCGTCTACTTTCTGGGGTAGCTGTGACGTACTTTTTTTTTTTACCATTCGTGTTAACACCGACACCCGATTTTTCAACACATGAAGCATGCATGGTTTTCGCGTCAATAATTGACCAGCATAAGGAATGGCCAGTACTTGACAGACAGCCAAATGTGTGAAGAGTGAATCAAGGAAACTAGAACGCAAACCTTGCTGAAGAAGTGATGTCCAGGATGAGGACGCAGAGAAAATTGTTCTGGATGCTCGGGGCTTCCGGGAGCAATTCCAGAGACTCGAAGGAGTTGCTGCAAACCAGAACATAGCATGGGAAAACAGTTAAGAACATAGCATGGTAAAACAGTTAAAAACAACACAGCTCACTGTGTTACGCATCGATTCCATGTGTAGCACAAGGCACACCCAGTGCTGAGTGAATTCATTTGAATTCAGTGAATTCACTCCAGACGTGTACAGTTCGCCACATTCTATTGCACCCATTCTAGTTCACCACTTCTGCCGCTAGGGACGGAACTTCTGAACGGCATGGTGCTAGTTTTTACCTGTTCGCTGTCGTCTGCTTCAGCACTTACGCTGATATTTCAGCCGGCGCAAAGCACTACAAAATGTACAGTATCCCAAAGATAATACTACAATAATCACCTTCTCAATTTCTTGCATTTGAGTAAACACCTAGACTAAGAAGGGTGACACTAGAAAGGTAAATGAACAGCTCTTTTCAGCGGTTTGTGTGCACCAGCTCTCTGAAACAACACATCTTCAACGAACACCTCCGGCACCTTGAAACAGTTCTTTGGCAATCAAGGCCTGTCGATCTCACCTTGAAGCCAGAGTGTGTGATAGCAAGTAGGAACCGGTCCCTGCCTTTATACGTTCTGGACATTTTCATCTCGACTGCAACCATCTGCTTATGCAACCAATTGACGACTGACTGATTTTGCATGCGTATATGTATAGCAGTAAGACTATATAATTGCACCGGCATAAACCCTAGGTCACAGAACACTTAATGTGTTTATGATTGGTATTTGCTTTCATTATTAACCATATTGCTACATGACCCTTGATCTCTCAAGGTCTGGTTGCGAGATGGCAATGTGCAACATCCTATATATGACACATGCATTAATCTCAATGACACATCGTACACAGTGCGCTACATAGTTTAATACGCAGGATTCACACTAACATTTGACACGGCAACAAACTTTTAAACAGTTACTCGATGGGCTGTTTCTTTTCAGTGCATGGAAATCTGAAGAACGCCTACGTGATGTAGCCATAGTGTACGTACCACACAAGTGTATGGTTCTATGATTTTTTATATATGTTATTCAACCGGTGCACTGCGAACACTTCAACACGGCGAACGTAGTTCTCTTAATCACAAGAACAGGTTCGCAAAAATAGTCACATGCATGCACCTGGTCACAGCAGAAGACGCACACTCTCGTTCAGACGCTGCCCAAGCATCCTCCGAGTAGCAGATGAACAGGTATAAAAACTGACACCTTTTGAACGAGAACTGGCACATGCTTTCCCAAAGGAGCCCGACTATGTGCGCAGGTCTAGAGTCCAGTAGGTCGTAGGCAAGACAACCAACCAGGTGTTTCCTCATGAATTGAATAAGGGACGGTGTGTCTAATTAGTCGAGGGAAGGAGGGAGAGTGGTAAGGTGAAGCGGCATATATTCTAAAATTGTCACAAGTATTTACAAATTAAGGGGGTGCCTTTGGAAAAACAAAGGAGCATGTAGAGAAAGCTCTGCAGCGCACCAAACGCCCGTTTTTGTACGCTCTCTCATATTAGGAAGGGAGGCAACCCCCTGCATCACCACCTCCTACTCGAAAACATGAGACATTGTCGTGCCTCGTTACTGAAACACAGCAAATGGAGGAACCTAGACTGTTTTTATCAATGCGCCGTTAACAGGAATAATGCGAACGTGATACTTACGATGTGCACGGGCGAAATTCGGCCCACTCCGACAACTTGGCGAGTCGATCACACAGTGTGTCCCGCACGGCCTTGTCCACACCAAAAACCTGTTGATCAAAGTCGTGATGTCGAATAATGGTCTAGAGCAGGATCTGTGGTGCATGCGTTGAGGGCGTCGCACCAGCAACAACACTCTTGGAAGCGTTCGTTCGTGCACTTACCGCGATCTTCATCGTGAGCAACGGGCTGTCTCGGACTCCGGTCGACATATCGACAGCAATGGCGTTACTCATGGCCGCAAATTAGACTCGTAAGACGACGCAGTCGTCTACGGTAATCGTGCGAATGTCGAATGTTTCGAATCTAGCTTGAAACGCCCGCTTTCTCGCAACTTGTGTTTAGGCTTTTGTTAACTATGGCTATTGTTGGCAGCTACAGGCGCGGTTACCGGTTTTGTCTCTATTGACTTAGCAAGCCATGGAAAGTTGTAGTCAAAGCCAGCAAAGAAAAGGGCGGTAGCTTTAAACGTGGCGTTCGCGGCGATCGGTTGTGCCTGGGACTTTAGTTGTGCCTGGCTTTTCTCCCCTGGTTCTGGTGAACAAGTGGTAGCTTGTAGCATGTCCTCTACTTTTTTTCTTCGTCAGGTTGAAGGTATCGGCCTAGAATGATGTCCGAAAATTCTCCGGGAAGGGAATTTTCCCCTTGGATGGCTTCTCTGCGGTCTTGATCTACCTTTGGAATTCTTTCTTCGCAATGGAGTGTCCAGCATCCCTGCGGCTCTGGTACCTTCCAACGGAGGTTCCATTCGGCCGAATAAACCCCAGGCTACTCAAGAATCTCTCCAGGCTGTCACTCCCTTGTATAAGGCCATAACGGATGTGAGGCAATTTGGTCGAGGGGTGATCGTGTGCAGATCGCCAGACCAGAACTGTCGCGGATTTGCTCAAATGCACGACATTCACGAATACTCCGGTGAGGGCATTTATTCCTGCTCACCTTACTTGGACAAAGGGGATAATAAGAGGTTTCGATTCTAGTCTCTCAGCAGAGGAAACATCGGAGAAATTTTCTGCGGCCGATGTCATTGGAAAATACTAAGGTAACTGAATCAGTTATTGTTACTTTTGCAGGCACTACATGTCCATCTCAAATTAAAGTATGGCCGCTGATATTCAGAGTAGATCCTCTAGCGCCTCATCCACTCCAGTGTAATAACTGTTGGCGATTTGATCACAGCTCAGGCGGCTAGTAAATCAAACTAGCGCTGCTGCACGTGCGGGGAAGCCCATGCCCCAGAAGGCTGTACTTCAAATGACGCACGATGCTGCCTCTGTGGCGGAGAATATCGAGCTAACTTCTCGAACTGCTTAGCTCGCGCCCAAGAAAAGCAGGTTCTTGACATTACAGATAAAGGACGTTGTGGCAGGAGAGAAGCTATCAACATCATTAAGGAAAGGGCTCATGGATATGCAGGAGTAGCCGCTAAAAATAACTTGGGTCCCGACGTATCCCTCACTGCAATTATAGAAGCAGCCGTGCAAAAAGCAGTTACGAAGGCAATGGAGCAGCTATTAGCAAATCTGGGAGAAAGCATTTCTCAGTCCATTTGCGACAAGAACAACATCATACAAACTTCGTTTGTGCTCTTCGGGCCCCTCGGGGATCCTACCTAATGCTTCTACTAAAAATGTAAATGAAAAAAGAGGTAAGCGTATACCCGAAAACGGCTCTGCGTCTATGAGTACAGCTGTAGTTTCCTCTATTTCTGATGAACAGTCAGCCCAAGATCTAATGGAGTTTCTGTCCCGTACGTTTGCACATCACCCGCCCAGCAGCAACAACGTATCTCGTCCCCATCGAAATGTGGCCGTGGTGGCCAGAGAAGAAAGAAAGCAAGCTCTGAGAAATAAATATTTCGTGACTGTGCAAACGGCAGTTCATTCTCACCATAGATCATCACCATTTTGGGCAGTCCAGCCAAAAGCGGACATGGAATTGCAAGAAACACAGACCTTTCAATTAATTCAACGCTCGATTTATCCACCGAGCTGCCAGTTATTTGTTTTAATGTGCAGGGTGTTCCTGCACACAATTTTCTGAAGGCGTTACCATATTTAACGAGGTGGTCGACGTGGCACGTTCTGGGAGCAACATTAGAAATATAACTTTCCTTTTCTCTCGAAGCGAACACAACAAATAGCAAACTGCACCCACGTTTCCAGTCCGACTTCAGATTTCTCTTCATTACAGGATAAAGATTGCCAGACTTTAGAACAAATTTATATTTAATTACACCCTAACTATAATTAATTGCTGTACAACGAACATTTTAACAGATAACCCTGTTTTATTTCTTGCACTAAGCATATGGATTGCCACAGCAATTGTGTGAGAAGATTTGATGCATTTACAAACACTACATTATTACATGTAAGCCCACTGAGCTCCGGCTGATCAGGTATCCAAAGTCTTCACAGAGGGAGTCTCTAGAAGGCTATAGTTAACTTTCTTATCATGCCAGCCGTACATTTGTACCCTGCTGTGCCAATACATGCCAAGTGAATGAGACGTAATGCGATCTTTGCACCGTTTGTGTTGATAAATGGTACAGCATGATGGTGGCCACTTCTTACGTTCGGTGAGGCACTTAAGGCTTTTGCCTCAATACAAAGTAGAAGTGTGCATAAATGTTTAAACTCATGAAGCTAAAGGCAAGCTCATTTCACAGTAAGGTGGCACATGAAACACCGCACCGAACAATTTTGTGTTAAAAAGGCCCTGCAACACTTTTTGAACACAGCTAGAAAACGGTGCCGATGAGTCGTGGAGCCTTCTGTGCAAACGTAAGCCAAATATTAGTGCACTGCATGCACCAGGAAATTCATAATTTGGTTTCGAACACAGATGGAAAACGCCTGCCCTTCTTTAAAGATATGACATCACATGTGGAGCCAACTAAGCTGCTTAGCATTTTTTCGTAGCTTTTTGAGATATGCCCATTTGCTTTATCAGTTGAATCTAAAACGAGCGACTGAAGTGTAGCAGATGACCTTTCCACAATCATGAAACCAGTCAATGCTATTTCTGCCTCAAGTGACTTAGTCAGCACCGCATGTGACGTCCCGTTGAAAGAAAAGCGGGCACTTTCAGCTGCATTTGAAACCAAATTCAATTGTGAATTTGATGGTGCGTGCAGTGGAATAATACTCGGCTCACATGTTCCCAGGAGCCTCAAAGAGTGATTGGTGTCGTTTTCTGGCTTTGTGCAAGAATTTTGCAGAGCCCCTTTAAAACACTACGGATACACTGACTATTGCGACCGTTACGCGACACTGCTGACAATTGTGTTTGGCCAATCTCGTAAAATGTAAAAAAATGTAAAAAACCAGCATTCTTAACCTCAAGCTTCAATAGAGCTTTGATATTACAGAGATTTATTAGCAGTGACAAATATCAGGATAACAGCACATGTGTTGGGAAACAACACTGCACCAATATATCTAAATCCTAGCGGCACATTACAGCACATTGGAAGAGACATTCTTTCATTGCATAACGCTCAAAGAAGGGTGACATTAAAATTCTTTCATGATGATTATTTCATCCCTATTCATGGCAGCAGATTCACGGAAGACAGTCGGTCGTTGTGATAAATATTGTTTGCACTTTGATTAATCAGAATGCCACTGGTGGGCACTGCCAACACCGCCACAATTTAGGCTGCATGTGTCTGCACCCTATAGTATTCTGGTACTCGTCTAGCTCTAGTACATTTCAGACCTGCTCAAGATTTATTAACACTGCTAGGCAAATACCGGCAAAGACCTTTTCATGGCCTCCTGATACGAGACACATTTGGCAGCTGCCCTCAGTCCCCCCCCCCCCCCCCCTCAGTCATTCACCCTTCTAGGGTTAACAACCAGAGTAATCTCTCCAATGTTACAATGGGCATCATACAACGTGCTAAATTCCTGTCATCTTTGCATGTTCGATTTCTCTTGTAGAAGCTTAACTAACCCACACAAGTCTTCAGCAGGGGGGGCAAAGCATAAATCGACATTACACGTACAGTCTCCAACAATATCAAAACGAACACCCAATCTGTGTTCAAACACTGCCAACAACATTAGCTGGATGCTCACTCGTTTATCTACTCTTGTGGAAACACTGAAGATGTACGCAAAAAAACGAAACTTTGCTTACTGGACAAATTGTACAACAGTATTGGATAAATACCAAGCTTTCACTTATAAGCTGAGTAAGTAATCACTTCCAAGAGAACAACCAGTTGCAGAATCAAAGCCAAGCAGTAGTAGGCATATAATGCACCCAGAAGAAATCTGTTGACAGGCCCTTAAAATTTAGGTAAAGTGCACCGGCTGACACACTTAATTGAACAAGCAACCTAGGTTACTTATATATACAAATTCTAATAAGCCTACACCTAGCAGCACTCTATTTGCTAGTGTTTAAAGCACTAACTGAACCATCAGAGTGCTTCACCACAATGTCCATGGATGCATTTCCAAAAAAATTTGTGATACACACAGGATTTCAGTTGATATTGCAATGCATTACTGCTCGACTTCCATTCTGAAGCTAGGGTCATGTGCTATGAAGTGGATAAAAAGATTAAGACCATCATTTGGCTAGCACAACTCTGCAATGATGTGACACAACTGTAATATTGTACAATATCTCTGATGCAAGGTCTGTTTCCATTAAAATACATATAATGGTATAGCTGTTGTGTAAAAGGATATCATCAATAAAACTTTTTAAAGTATTAGAGCACAAATAAGAATGGCCATCATAGAATAATAATTTCTGGGGTTTTACATTCCAAAACCATGATATGATTATAAGAGATGGCGTAGTGAAGGACTTTGGAAAGTTCAACCACCTGGGGTTCTTTAACGTGCACCGACATCGGAATGCGGCTGCCGCGGCTGGGGTTAAGACTTGTATGAATCACTGTGCAGATCACAAGAACTGCCACCGACTGAAAGTTATAATTTGCGGGCAGGGGCTTTGCGAGGTAAGCTGCTATGGTATCTGAGCAAGTTAGGTGGCATACTGGTAAGCTTAGAGATGCAAATTATGATTCTTGGCCATAACAGAGCTATTTAGATAGAGGAAAAATGCACACACTGACGCTTTCAGATCTAGCTGCACAATTATAGAACCACAGGTGGCAGAAATTACACTAAACTCCAGCTAAGACTGACTCTGTTATGACAAATTCTTGAATAATGTGAACAACGTGGGAACATTTGGGGAGCTATTCTGCAACACTGGGCGTGGTGGACTGTCCACTTTGGCCATTACTGACACGCTGGAGCTCAAAAATATGCGGTGATGAAAGGCTTCCTGTTGAAAGATGAACAAGTTTTCATGGACCATTCGAGTTTGTTTTAATGGGAGTCTAATCCACAGTAATGTTTCCATGATCATATCACTGTCTTGGCATGTAAAACCCCAGCAAAGTATTACAATCCAACGTCCTGACAAATTGTACATGTCGCAGCACTAATGCCTTCACAGTTCATGACGGCGTGATAACTGCTCTTGTCAGCAATCGAGGCTCTTGGCGAAATAAAGATCTGTTCAATTTGGAAGACTCACACAATGACAGTTATTACGACAAATTCTTGTGAAATGATGCAACACAGTTACATATGACTAAGTACACACATAATCTGGCTTCACAAGTGTTGCCACAACTGTGACAGAGGAGATCGGTGAAGCAGTCAAAGTACCACCGTTGAAATAAAAAATAAAATGAGAGCTGAAAAGGGTGCAGTACTCAACAAAAGCAATGAAGCGAAAGCATGACTGCAACTGTGTCTCCGGTTCCCAAAGACAGCGTAATCCTCAAACTGAGCCGGAGTATTGCCAACATCTTCCAAAGCGGGCAAAGTAAAAACAAAAGAATTGCACCCGACCTAGCCCTATCGTCGTCTTATGTCATTTGTCCAGAACAGTAAAAGTTCACACAAAGTAATACAGTTATAGACACATCATCAAGCAGGTGAGGGGGAAACAAACAAAGATGACTCAGGAAAAAGAGAAATTAGGTCTTACGTAACAATCTAGGTTCGATACCCTCAATTTATCATAGGGTGGAGCAACATTATGACACACAGGCATCTGTTGTCACTGAACCCTAAAGCTAACCACAATGAACATCATGATCATGCTAGCAATGACAAGTGACAGTTGCGCAGTGATGTTTACATCATTAGGTAGTCATTGACACACCGTCACCTTTCGTTATTGAACCCTAAGTCTAGTGATCAAGAAGGCATGAACGTAATATTTCGGCAAGAAAATGAGGTTCCGGGAATGCATCATAAAAGCAAACAAATAGAGAGAACAAATGCATGCATAAGGACATCTCTACATTGGGATGATGAGAAAGACCGAAAAAAATTTAATGACATTTGAAGTGAGGAAGTTTTCTTGTGCAAACACACATGTGCCATGCCTAAAAACATCACCCGCATCCCTATGTGCCACCGGGACAGTGGCAAGGGTATAACAACCTAATGATGAAGATCACTTGTGCAGATGACATTGAACAAACAAATATAAGAGAAAGTACAATACATGTTACAACATGCCTAAAAACATCCATCTGCCTCACTGTGTAAGAACAAGACAGTGGTGAGAGCATGACATTTTAGTGAAGTTTGCTCATGTGATCAAATCACTAGAAACAACAAAGAAAACACAACAAACAGTATAAAAGACGTCACCCTGCCTCACTAGTGTATGATCAAGTGTAGCAAGCCCATAAAACTTCCATAAGGAATTGTGCAGACACGTCTTTAATGGAAATACAAAAGAAAGCACAACACGTGCCCAAATACGTCGCATGCCTCGCTCTTTTTAGTAGTGCTAGCTGCTCCGAAATGTATATTTGCGTGAGGCACCCACATTTCTTGAGGGAATTCATGGCCTTATCAAGAGCTATGCAATCGCTTCAAACATTTTTAAACAGTGCAATACTTTGCTGAAGTTGGCCTTAAGGGGGGACGCGGCTTTCGAATCGCGAAAAATGCCAAAAAAGTCGATTTTTTGAAAATAGTATATTCAGTTTCTGCAACTCTTTCTCTCACCGATTCCAAAATATCTTTGCTGAAAACCGCGTAGAAATGCCCTAAATAATTCATTTTACTAACGAAGGAGGCGAAAATCATCGCGCCAATAACGAAAAAACTGCGTTTTTCAAACCGCAATAGCTCCGCGACTACGCTACCGGCCGCCGCCATCTTGGGCGCGTTGAAAAGAGCAGTTCTCCGTCTTCAAATTTCCCGCTTCAGCTAGCTCCTCCCCGCCAAAACAAGCGCACAAAAAGCAAATGTTCCAAGGTCGTTTTGAGGCCTCCGACTGGCCGCGTCCGCCATATTGCCCGAGCGCGCTTCGCTATTGGTCTGACGCTCCCACGTGGGGCGAACGTCGTCTGCTACTTGCGCCTTCCGAGGTTACGGGTGTCGAGTGGCGCTACGTAGTTGCGTGTTCGCACTCGCTCTGTCATTGCTGATCGACGCTCATTGAGAACGAAACGACGTTTTAGTTTGGCAGGCGCACGGGACACACCCGCCGCACGTACGATCGCGATAAGATAACGGCGGCGTGCCGCGAACGTTGCAAAGCGCGTCTCCGACCGACAGACATCGGACCCGCGGACGTTCCGCTTATCAGCAGCGCGGTCGCGTCGGACCTACGAAGGCCATCATGTGGCGGCACCGCGGACTCGCAACCGAGCATTACGTGCGGTAGGCGGTACTTTGACGCCCCGCGCCGCGTCCACACACACCGCACGCCTACGGCTCGGAGTCGCGCTAGGCCTAACTGCGCATCGGCTGCTGGTGGAGCAGCCGAGCACGTCGCACGGCGGCTTTTCGGATCAGTGGCAAGGCATTTCGGGCATCGGCTACTCAAACCACGAGGCCAAGCACGTTGCGCGCCGACTTTTCGGATACGCGGCTCGGCATTTCGCGCAAACGCCGCTACCAAACACAGCGCGCGTAGACTTGGACCGCGCGATCGCTCAGATCGCTCACTTCGCGGACAAATGAAGTGCGGTCAGCGAGCACTGGTAGTGTAGTTTAGGTGCACTTTATGCCTTGCTTAGTATCACTGAGAGTTCTTGTGAGCGTTCTGACACATTGTATATTGTATGCCTCGCAGAGTAGCCAAGGGAAAAAAACGGGGGGTGGGGGGTCGCGTGAAACTAGCTACTCAACCTCATGCCTCAACTTCTTGCCTCATGAAATAAAGTACTCAGAAATCAATCACAGTAACTATGTCTTTACCTTGACTGTCTCTTAATTCGGGAAGGAAGTATAGCTGTCATGTTGAGAGTCATGTGTTGCGATCATAATTCTGTGATTATTCATTATTGTGTAATCATATGTAAAACCACTAATTACATTTAGCATGAATCCAAGAAATCTGGTAAATTACTACAGTTAGTGGACCCAATTGTATAACAAACTTTATATTCTGCAGTGTCTGTTACACCACCCCTTCATGCAGGTAACTTGCATTGAAATTTATGCATATACAACATGGTCATTGTAAATCATAAAAGGAGGCCATAAAGAAAATAAAGATGGGCGACAAAGGCACACCAGATGGGAGGCCACATGTCCAACAAGTCTAATGTCAGAAAACAAGCCAAAAATTACAGTAATGGTGTGCTTGAGAGAAGTTAAGAGATGCTTAAACTTTAAGAGCACTTTTCTCAAAACAGTTTTTTCGGCATGTCGCTTAGCTCGTGGAGCAGATATCTTGGCAACTACTTCACAGATTTTGATTCCGTTTGTTTTGTAAGGTTCCTTGAACTCTGCTTCAGGGGGAGACACTCTTCTTTTTTCATTTTAATGCTTTAAAATTTTTTGGCAGGGTTTCTAGTTTCCAGTGCAAGTGTGCTTATTGCAGTGTCGCTGGAAAAAACCTGAACTACATATCTTTGTGTTGCAAAAAAAATATTTTGGGAGTGTCACCCCCTTCTGCATACATTTGGCTGTGCATCCAGTGTTTATGAACTTTTTGCTTAGTTTTGTAAGTACTCCAGACCCTCCACGAGGTTCGCTAAAGGAATAATTTGTCATGCAAAAAGTTATTGTTGTATCGCTTTGAAATTTTTATGAAAGCATCACAGAGCAGTTCTTAGTGTCTGTGCCAATTTTCATCAACATACACCAAAAAACAAGAAAGTTTGTACCGAAAGCCACGTCCCCCCTTAAATATATATCTACGTCAGGCATTACATCAGCATTGAAGAGCATCATTTCCCTCCCCGACAATACAGAAAAATGCACCCGAGTCGCGTCACCCTGAAAGAAAAAGCTTTTTCCAAGAACATACGTCTCATTACACCACATCAGATGTGACAAACCTGCGCAGGTCATAACAAAAACAAAACAGACATTAAATAAAAAAAAAGGCAATGTTTCTCAGTTACATTTCTTCTCGTCACAGTTACATTACAGTCACAGTTACAGTCATAGTTACAGTCACAGTTACATTTCTTCTCGCAAATCACAACCAAGGGAAAGCAAGCAGTCTATAAGTCCACTGTGAGGTTTGAACAGGGTGTAGTTCTCATCAACGTAATGCACAAAGCACAAGTCCATTATTCAACACAAAATGTTGACTAATTAATCTAGTGTACACCAAGAAGCTGCTATATACATTTCAAATTAGGACAAAACAAACATGCTGCACACAATGAAGAACAGAAAAAAAAAAGCAAACTCTCACAAAACTGCGACATTTTGACGAGACTTGTATCCCACGCAAGAAACACAGACGCACACTATCCACGAGCATAACACGCACAGCAGCTTCCAAACAAACATGTCACGTAAAATTGGCAACACACGTGTGCGCTGTGACTTATCACACCTTTCATTCATGTACAGTATGGCTCGTTCTTAAAGGCAACACTTCATGAGCTATGATAACATCAACTATGGTTTGGATGTACATTGAAGGTGTCGGACAGTTTTTAACATACCGATGTCCAGCCTTAATGCACCGTGAACTACATTTTCATGGATGTAACTGAATACATGCTGTAGTTGTGATGTGCAAGGCATTTCCTTTAAGAATGTGCCATACTGTACAGCTGACAATTCACTCAGCACAACACAGATCACGTTTTACGAGAATATCACTTATCATACGTCTTATTGCAACTGAACCTGGTGATTGAAGTTTGCTGAAAATAAAAAAGTTCAACAGGCATACGAGAAAACGGCGCATATGTCTGGTCTTGGTCTAGATGCTCCATGCCAAGCCATCCACTGGCAAAAATCATAAGGCCACTGATTCGAATCTTTTACAAAAGGTAGCGAGACTAGGCTTTCAGACAACAAGAATGATAACAAGCTCATGATATACTACATCTACAATAAACAAGATGAAAGTAATCTCTGTTGTCATGGATGTTTAAACTAGCGCTACTTTTGCAAGCTCATGTGATTTTTTTTTTCTTGCAAACCTGAACTGATCATCGTCACAACTGCATACTGCTTATCAGTGAGATGCTGGCTGTTACGCAACAACCGAACCATTGTGCAAACGAAGTGAAAAGAAAATTTAGAATAAAGAGAGAGTAAAATGGAATAAAGGCCTACGTAATAACACTCCTCTGGTGGAAGTTGCCCTATCCGCAGTACTTCCCACAAAAAAAGAAAAGAAAAAAGGAGGGGTGCGATGGCATGAAAAGCTCTTACGTAAAGTTCATACTTGCCAGTGTATATGAAACATACGAACATTCAGAGTAGCGAAAGTAGTCAGAGAGTGCTGTGTAGTTAACTGTAACCACATGTGAGCACTTCGCCTGAATGAACGCTACCGCCTCATCATATGTACAGATGACACACCTATGTTTATACGTCTAGCGGCAATATTTTTGTCCAACGTCACGCTTTCAAGACAGCAAAACAATGCAAAAAGACAGGTACCGACACAAAGCGTGATGTTCGGACAAAAATTCGCCGCAAAGTGGCAGGTATCGTTAAAGCTGCGACGTAAACGAGGCAAACAGGTTGGGGGTTTGAGCAGCACTTGAACACGACCCCCTTTAGCGATGAAACACTCCGCACTGTACAGTTACACTATAATGGTCAAGGGGCAATGAGTGTTTTGTCTTTTTACAGGAACATTGCACATGCAGTATCATGTTTATCACAGTCTAGCTCTCTCACACCACACATGAACCGGACACAAACGTGCTGCACACGTGTCTTGGTGCAATAAAAAAACATGTTCTTGTGCCCATTCCTGAACACATTCCGGATGCGCAATTGTTGCGCAAGGCGTTTGCCACATGTGCGATTGCAGACTAAATATCCACGCGGTGAAACTGTGGCCGAAAGTCACACAATGTTGATGTCACAAAGCACCACCTCTATGACAATCACATATGCACCATGCTTTTTGTAGATATGATAATCCAATCATACTTTCCCAAGAAAGCGTTCTAACTTGGGCATTTGTTTTAAGTATCAATGCTGGAATTTATGTTTTTTGTCAAGTGCAACAACCTATGCATTAAACTGGCCTAAAGCAACAGTTCACACTTCACGACCTAGTGCGCACATGTTAAATCTCTTCCGCAGATTGTACTTTGCAGTGTGAGTCGCTGTGAACTAGCTTACTGGGCCCTAAATGAAGAGGTAGGTGTTCAATGACATCAGGAAAACACTTTATCGCAGAAAATAAAAACCGAATTTTTGAAATCAAGTGTTTTTGAGGCAGAACTGCATTAACACAATGTGTTTAAGCTGTCCTGTTTACGTTCTGTTAGTCCACGATGATACATAGATGAAATGAAACGGCTAAAAAAAAAAAAGTCAGAAAATAATGTGCAAATTATTAACCACAGGCAATGTGCAATCACCATGGCATTCACCCATGTGGCAATCATAGCGCCTCTCCACCATTCTAGATGTGCGATTAAATGTACATATATATACATGTATAAATATATATGACAACGTGCATTTGATTGCAGCTAAAATGTTGCTGTCCGCACTGCATCATGGGACAGCACCCATGAGGCACGTTTATACTTGGCGTTTCCCAAAGAAGCACAGTGCGAGCCAGTACTTTACAGCGCAGGGGTTCCACTAAACATAGAAATTTCTGATATACATTAAAGCATGGCGCAACTAACAATGACAGATCAATGTGTAGGCTGCAAACACCAATAGGGTAGTTCATTAATACATAAATTATTGATCTGCTCTGTCGGAAACTCATTCTGAGGAAATGTGCCTTCGTATTCTGGACATTAAGCCTTCCTGCAAGTCTTGCGTCCCGTAATCTTTTCCCGCAACTGTACCGCGGTGTAAAAACATGAAATGCAATACCTTGGTGCATGCTATTTACAGACATCTGTAACAACTGCAGTGACTATAAAGGCAAGGAGCACTTGGCTAAGCAGGTCTCCAAAGCCTTTGCAGATTGTGTAAGTTCACTGAGAGGGTACACTGAAAAACGTGCTTAAAAGCTATGTCATCGTATGGGAAAATGAGAGACAAAGACACAGGATAATGGCTGTACAGAGATGATGACTGAGAAAGCGAGAGAACATATGAATGAACCTCTTGTACCAGTGGTAATGGGGTAAGAGTTGCCGTCATAGAAACATGACTGTACAGTGCAATGATCGTGACACAGAGAGTGAGGGAAAATATAAACAAAAGACAGGCCCATGACATGAAAAATGACTGTGGAATGGCAATCACAATCGAAAGTGCACCATATGACTGGTGACAGGATGAAAAGCTAGTTCATGTCATAGATTTAAAAAATGACAGAGATCATTATGTAAAAAAGCGAGTGAAAACAAAACGAACATCTTGTACGAGTTGTGAGCGAGCTAGGTGTCACTTCAAAGAGCTTCTCCCTTCTCCCATTGGTCATTTTCAACACTTGAAGCATACTTGAAGCACGATGTAAACAACATCTTAAACACATTGGGACAAAATGGAGAGTATTGGTGGGCACTTTACATTGTGAGGTCAAGAAACACGATGAGAAAATGTATGCAGGCAATGCGAGATGTGATGCTTTAAACAGGAGCGATGCCACAGGCGGAACACGTGGTCCCTCGAGATGTGTTCCCAAACGAAGAGAGCGTGCACCATGGGCTGATGCAGCTTAACGCGAGAGGCAGTTACTGTGAGAGCGGTACAGGGAACATGGCGGCAATCCTCTTCTTCCTGGTTGCCTTGGCGGGCGTTGCCACGGAGTCGAGGTGCTCGGCCGAGTCGGCATCCAATCTTGGCCCGGCACCTAAAGGGGAGAGACACACATGCCCTTAGAGGGAACGCTCGAGTGAAACAATAAAATTCGAGCCAGTCTCCATGTTGTGAATACCATCGGAGGAATAGTGACGCTGTCCTTAGAGCTAGTTGTGACGTAACTGGCAAGGGTATCAAGTCAGTTATGTCAGTCATGCATTTGTGCTCCAGCCTTTATCACTGTCTACTGACCGCACCTGATCCTTCGCCATGCACTCGAGCACTTCGTTCATTTGTTTCTTTTTTTTCTTTCTTTGCATTTCATGCTATGCAAAAACGCAGTCACGGCCATGGGGATCGAATCCAGAACTTCCAAGCTACACCTTTTTGCACACTACACCACACACTGGGCCTAGCATGACCACCACCACGTAGTAGTGGGCCAAGGACGAGAGTAGGTCAGCTTTTCGCTCTTGTGCAGCACCGAGCACCTCAACAATTCCACAGGTTTAAGAGAGAATAGGTTCGTGTTGGAATCAGCTCAGACTGATAAATTATTCATTAGCAAATTCATTAATTTTAAGCGTTTGTCTCTCGTCTAAAGGAGAACACGAGGGTTAAACCTGAATTTCCCGGAAACATTGCATGCTTTCCAAGCACATTCATGTGGCGATTGTATTGCATTCTTTTGAAAAAAAAAAAACTTCCTTTTTTTCAGCAAAGCAAGCTTTCTTTTTATATGTACAAGGAGTGTGGCTTAAAAATGAGGTGAGGTAGATAACATAACTAGTAACAACCAAATAAACAAACAAACAACAACAAAAAAAACACCTAAGGACACCAAAACAAAAAAAAAAAAGGTAGAAAGGTGACCCTAAACATCAATGAAAATCTCCAAACAAAAAGCAAAACGCCAATGCACGGTGTTAATCAGCAAAGCCCCTACAGCATGCACTAGCGAAATATGTTCACGCATAGCAGGCAATAATGCAATTTTAGTGTAACGAGTCATAACATCTGAATTTGTGACTGAAAATATCATGTGCTCCAGTTTCTCGTCATTTATTTATTTTTTTTAGGGGGAGAGGAGTACTTCAGATAAGACGAACTTCTCATAAAACAGAAAAGTTTTCAAGGCCCCTTTGAGTTCACCTTTTTTTTACTTATTTATTTCAAAAGCCTGCCCTTAGGCATAATGCGGTGTGTATCGCAGTTTGTTAGATCAGATAACTTATTATATCCAGGCGTGACTGTATGTGAACCACACTATGGAGAGCAGAACTACATAGGCTGAATCATTGCAGACCTCCCACAGTGAACTCTTTTGCATTCAGAAACTGAGAACAGTGAATAGTGTAATGCAAACTCAAGAAACCGGACCACCACCTCATTTCACGTGGAACTGACTCCAAGAAATTATTCTGCAGTAGATGTTGCTGATCAAAGGCCTGTGTGCTATGGCACGTAAAAGTGGAATAACACTTTTGTAAAAAACTTAAAAACACTTCTTTCATAGCTATTACAGTATTCATTGCCGCTATGCGTGAAATGTGAGCGTCAGCCAACACAAGCTTCCCCAAAGTAAAGTGGGAGAAAGAGAGAGTCGAACGAAAAGTAAGAAAAACCGCCACCACCTTCACCGTTACCTGGAAGCAACATTATTGCGAACCAATTTCAGCAAAGGGCTCACGGTAGTCAACGGCGTCGAACCAAATGAGGTTTTCAGCCAGTGCGACTTCTGGCTGGATGACTGGTGATGGCACGCTGCTCGGGATCGGCCTGTTGAGCAGGTCGTCGTCCGACGGTGGGAACAGCTCCAAAAGCTCCCGTTCCGGCAGCCGACCTGGTCCCGGCTCTGCGCACAGCTGCATCAGTTCCTGTTCCGACTGCGTACAGAGCTCCAGCAACTCCTGTTCGACGGTGCTCTCGAAACTGTTTGTTGTCGTGTCGTCCGAGCCGTGCGCCGGAGAAGGCGTCCTTGTCGACTCTGCCGGGGACGGCGGTGACGGCTCCGCGGCGACTGCGCTTGGCAACAGGTCAGCCTCTGCCACACTGACGACCCGTGTGCCCCGGTCCCAGCTCAGGGTGAAGTACTTGGGCAGGGAAATCAGCAGCTCTTCTACGCTCTGGAAACCTAGATCCTCCACTGGTACCAGCTTACTGTATCTGCAAAAAAGTCAAGACAGGGCAAGCACTCAAATGAGGCAAACAAATATGAAGGAGAACTCGGAAGATATATACATATATATTTTTGTCCCCCCTTTAGGCACTAACTGTATGTAATGCATATGTAATGCATTCCTGTACAAAGGGTTGGGTGCCAGATGGAATTTTCCCAACTTGTCCTGTTTGAAAGCCCACATTAAGGGCTCTGACATTAAGGCTCACCTCGCACTGCGTGGAGTTATCCATGCACAAAAGCATCCACTCGAGAAGGTGCTTTCAGTACAGCCTTCCATCGGACGAAGAAAAAATTTTAATGTCTTATCGCCGCAAGCGATAAGGCTTTTGCTGCCATGATATCGCCACTGAGCCGAAGTTGGTTGCTCCGGGCCTCCCTAATCGAAATGAGCAATGCTTGCTCTAACTCCGGGTGGGCACCGGTGCGCGCATTCTCATGCATGATATTTTAAATTGGTCGTTCTCAAACGCTTCGAGTGTTGAGCGCTTGATGCCGTACTTCCGTGCGATGTCCCACTTGGCGGTGCTTCCGTTGCCTCTGTCCTCAATTGCTTTCGAAATCTTTCGTTGCCAAGTCAAGCGTACGATAAGGTCCGCGAGTTGCCATTGCCACGACTGTGCAACAATGCTGGCGGGCCGATGCACTAACACTAGAGGAAACTTACAGATAGGCCTAGCATGTCAACAGCGACCATGCGAGGCTGCGATTGCGCTGGGCAGATGGGCTAAGCCTGCCGCCTCATCATTTTCGGTGCTGTCGTCAGCTGCGATGCCGCCAGTACCTAACATTGACGCTTCATGAGCTGTGGCTCTGTAGTCAGCTGCAATACTAGCAATGTAAATTCCGCACGCAAAGCTGTTTTTCACATTAATAACACGGAATTTCTCAAACATTACGATCATCTTGAGCTATAAGGATGAAAAATAACTTCTAATTAACAGACACCTTAAACTTCTAACTTCCAATTACCGAGCATTTTTTTTTATTGGCTTGCATGCAAAACTGACGGGACCCCGACTTCACTTCCAATTAACCAAAAATTCCAATTAAGCGACTTTGAATTATCGGGAGTTCACTGTAATTGAAAAGCGCACATGTCGACATATTGCCGGGTGCATTTCTTTGTATTTGTGTCACATCTGGAACTAACACATCTGCTGCACTATTACTGCTCAGCCTAGGATGCGCTTGAACTTACTGGCAGCCTCTAGACCTTTAGCACGAAATTCTGCAAAAGTGCACGCAGAACACGCGTGTTTGAGCACATTCCAGATCTTGTGCAAGCATCAGCTATAACACTGCGATGTGCCATGACTCACACATAGGGGCCGACACATTTCACAGCTGATCAAAATTTTTTCGATGACGACTGCATATCGTGTCACGATCAGATGTGCTCACTTTGTGGGGCACAGACTTGCCTAATAAATCTTCAGTGCTATTGATTCTGCGTCCTTGGTCGTCACTAGTCGTCACAACCACATGACAACATTCCCTTTCTTCCAAGAGCATACTGAGCGCCACAGAAGCAAGGTGCAAAAATTTGATGCATGCAGAGGCAGTCTATCACAATCCATGCCCGAAGGGTCTACCGTCTTTACTCGCATAATGATCGCACCCCTAAATTTTGTCGTCAAAATTCGATCCCCCCCCCCCCCCCCCCCCATAATGATTGCACTCTGAACTTGCCGCAGCGATATGTCATGTGCCAAGTCAAGCTGACGACCATCATGCTGACCATCTGTCGAACGTTACGTAAATAACTCTTCAAGACTCGCCAAGTGAACTGCACGCGCCAAGCAGATAGATGCCTAATTTTTGCACACCCTTGGCGGAAATGTGCCATATTAGGATAGCAGTGAAGACAAATGCCGTAGTTTTCACCACGCCAACAGCTTCAAGAAGACAGGCATATCTAACGCGCTCTACGGAATGGAAGATAACCTTCTGTGGGACCGCGGTGACACTGCCGGTTCCGACAGGGAATCGAGCGGCGACGACACTTATGCCAGTGACGCTTCAGACTCTGAATGAAAGTTAGGGGGTCAATGAATGAAAAAATTAAAGGGGCAATATGCGATGCATGTAGTTCCTGTGTAACGTGCTGCGTTTATTACAAAGGCAAGCCTTACTCTACTTTCATCTTTGGTTATGTTCATGATAGCTATCGTAAGAATTCTGATATACGACTTGTTTGCGTTCTCGGTGCTCAAATATTATTTCACGGAAAATTTACCCCGCGTAATGAGCACCCCGAAATTTGCGTCAATCTTTTTGAAAAAAAAAAAAAAGTGCGATCATGATGCATGTAAATACGATATTCAAGCACCACTTCACGTATGGGCCCCTGTGAATTGGGGCTTTCAGTTTACTCACCTTCGAATGTAAGCGAATTCGAGGTTATCCAAGGACGTCTTCGGTTCTTCACCGGGCTCCGTGATGGAGTAGAGAAGGCGGCGTAGCTGCCAGGCAAGCTGGTACAGGGGCGACAGCTGCACGTGCCCAACGTTCCGGTTCAAGAGGATGCAGCCGTCACGCTCCAGGCCGCGCAGCAAAGCCAGGTTCGGATATGAGCCGCAGCGGTTGTGGAATGCCTCCCACAACTGGGCCAGGTCAATGCTGCTGATGGGCTCCGACAGAAGGTCCAGGATACACTCTTCTTCACGCCTCGATTTCAAGCTTTCAGCTTGACTCGTTTCCTGACGAAAAGGCAGGACCCATCGTTATTGATTGCTAGGGGCATGCATATATTTTAACTTTCGAATATTTTAATAATATAGTGCTTGCCGGCTGTTCCTATTCACACATAACCTTTACCTGTTTGTACTACAGTAAAACCTCGTTATAACGAACCCGGATATAACGAATTATCGGATATAACGAAGCAATTGCAATTCCCCTCAACATACCTATAGATGAAATTGATATTGGTTATAACGAACTAATGGTTATAACTGAAGTAATTACTGCTCCCCCTTCAACTTCATTATAACGAGGTTTTATTGTATTAAAGTTTGTAATTAAGGGGTAAAATATGCGATGTCCAACAACAGGTAGCCTACTCCTGCATGTAGCAGGCTTCACTGCATAACACTTGGGTACCACAGTGAAGCTAACTCAAACACCTACGAAGTTCTCTGACTGTTGTTCAAGACTCAACACTTTTTCTGTGAATGGCATTGTGGGGGTAGACCAGTCATGCAGTAAGACTATTTTTCATCCATATTGAGCAGCATGCTTTTATGTGTATTTTAACATGGAATAGTTTGAAATATATTTGAACTAGGTTAGAAAATATTCAGTTCAATTTGCACTAAAACATTTATATTTGAAATCACTTCACACCCGAAATTTTGCTATGTGCACAGCTCTACCAAAATAACGACTATAGACCCTTTTCATAAACTGCAAGCTAGCTTTCCTGCGATGCAGCTTGCCCTACTAATGGCGGCATTGGCCATCCGGCAAACAACGTGTGCAAGCGCAATTTGCTTATGATAGGGCATGTAAAATGTTCGACGCAGCCCTTCTGATACAAACATCCCCAAAAAACGGGTCGCAGCATGTGCAACTTGAATTTTAACAGCATTTAAATAAAGGCAGCTGTCGCCATTAGTAGGGCAAGTTGCATTGCAGGGAAGCTAGCTTTACAGTTTATGAAAAGGTCTATAAAGTAGAATCTCATTACAAGAGACATGTATTTTAGACCGTAACTTTCTCGTACCGCTTGGTTATCACTTCCCTTTTGTTTCCAGAACGAATTAGGTAGCTGCAGTTAACAACCAACAGCGCCGCATTTACTGCAGAGCTGTGCGAATAGCAAAAATTTGGGCCGGCACTTTGTGCGTCGTGCCCCTTGCACGAGACCACAGAGTCGATCTTGCCTAATGAAAGAGCTGACCTCTTTAGACACGAGTGGTCGCTGCCAACGTCGGTGCTGGTAGCTAGGCGCTAGAAGCACAACTTTCCAGTTGTTCCTCGTGTCCAACTGCATCAGACACAAAGTGGCAATTTGGGGGACACTCGAGAAGGAGAAATTATCTCTCTTGTATTGGTAGATTACCCTCCCGCGTCACCTAGGGCACCAACTTGTACTAGCGAGAGAACATGCTTTGCAAGCCAAAAAACGCACAAACAAAAAAATACAAGCAGTGATTCCACCCTTTAGCTCTCATACCTACTTGCCCACAACATGACAGATTATAACGACATTTTCTCATGTTCATATATATTACCTAAGTAAATGCAAGTTGTGTTCCAAGGAAGTAGGAGACTTACTGGGGAAGGTCTCAGGAAATTCTATGCTGCCAAATGAGGTCAAATTGCAAGGACGACTTTGAAACAACAATTTTCTGTTCTGTCCTATTTAGTGCTTGCGCAGTACAACACACACAAATTCGACGTAAACCAGCTAGCATGCAAGAGGGTCTTACACCAAGTAACTTCACTTTTCCTCGACAGAGAGACTGGATTCAGGAGACAGGCATCCAATCTAGAGGCGACATGCAGTAACACTAGCGGCAACACCGTTTCAGTTGCTTCACTCACCTGAACGACATCCGAGATGGCCTGTATCAGGTTCAACAAGTTGCCACATGGCAGGTAGTTCGAAATACAAAGGGGCCGGCCAAATGTGCGCTCATAGGTGAGGCCCAGATCGCACAACGGGATGCCTCTGTCGCCCGTCGGACTGAGCATGTGGACCAGCTCCCTGGCAAACATGCGCAGGCGCTCCGCTTGTTCCATAGTCGGATCGGGTAGGCCTAGAAGGCAACACCGCATTGTCTTTTGATTTTCTTTTTGCAAAATTCAAAAACCTCACAGACTTTTCGCTGTTCATAAACATGCACATTAGACTCCACTATATTTAGCAGAAAAGTAGGAGTAGTGTAAACCAGAAGCCTACAGATCTTAACCTCTTTTTCCCATGTAAACTGAAATTTTGCAAGCAAACAATGCCCTAACTGACACGCTTACCCCCCGTCCAACCCCATCAGCAGCTGCAGAACTGGCAGTTAACTAGCTTTCAGAATGAAAAGTTTGCACGACAAGTTTGCGTTGTTGTCCAGAAAATCCTCGTATTACTGCAGTGTTTTCCCAAATGCGTACTGGGCGGCTCGCCACTGGCACCGTTATTGTGCCGACAGCCAAGCCAAGCCAGGTCAGCCAAACCTGGAACCTCGCTATTGCGAATGATGGCAAGTGCGTGGCAGGCTTATCTGCACGTTGCAAGTTAGAAAAAAAGCCTTCAATATCAAAAGTCTACTCTATTTCAACCCTAATAAAAAAACAAGTAGCAGTGTATACTTGCAGAAGGTCAGGCGACTGCACTCTTCGTGCAGCTTCGCGTGTTTGCCATTCTGGTTACCAAAGGCCAGTTTCATGACATTGCATTGAAAAATAAAAATATGAACCTGCACTTAAAGGGCCCCTAAACCACCCCCGACATTTTTTTGAACATTTCAAGTTAACACGCGTATCAAGTTCAAAATGCCGTCACGATGAACGGTGTCAAACGCGGCAGCGCTACGCGTCGCGGACACGCCACGAACTCGAAAAACAATTCCGTGCACCTCTCCGGCCATTTCCGGCACACCAAAGTTAGCCGTGATGACATTGTGGTTTTTGTTGACGTCAAAAGAGTCCGAGCTCCGCTTATTGGTCGTAGGAGAACGTCAACTTCCGGTTAGTCTGCTAGCAAATGCACGCGCTCCCTGCCTGTTTGTTTTCCTCGTCGTGTGCCGTTCGTGTGATGTTTGCGTGTCAATTCGCAAATGCACTACGCTATGCAAGTGCAAGTGAGGTACAGCCGACTAGAAACTGCAGCAACTGTCAGAACACGAAGGATAGCGCTAACAGAGAGCGTTGGCACAGCGCCATCAAAACACTTGCGCGAACGCGGGAGCCCGGCGGAGGCGCGTCAACCGGATGCGTGTCATCGGCGATGTATGCCACGTGACATTCGGAGGAGCACTCGGCGAGGAGGTGGCACCGGCCAGCGGCCGCCGGGCGCAGGAGAGAGCGAAACAGGCAAGCGCCGCGTTTTAATAATCAAACGCGTGTAACTCGGCTATTTCGGCACCGTTCCGAAAAATTCTTGCGGCTACGTGTTCGTTTTGGACACCGGCACAAAAGCAACACTACAACTAAATTTTGACCTCTTGGTGGTTTAGGGGCCCTGGTCTTTTAAATCTTTTTCCAAATTTTTGTTGTATGCAAATGAAATTTTCAGGCAAGGTATATTTTAGCTTGCTAAACACAAATATCCAACCAATTTTTTTCTTACACGAAGTAGTTTTTGATGTATAAAATATATCATATAAAATTAGTCTGCCCAATTTTACTGCTACTTTGCATTTGAATAGTACGTCAAAGTTGATACAGATATATTCTAGAACAATCACAGATCACAACATGAGCATCACTGTAATTTTAGCTCTACTGTTATAAAAGTGATTGCCATATCTAACATTATCGTTAGGAACCTCAGAATTTTTATCAGTTACATTGACAAAAATAAACGTTCTTACTGAAAGCTATTATAATTACTAGTTTTATTGTGTACAGACACCTGTAAGCTTTCTAATGCCACAAGAATAATTGAAATCCGGCTACTACATCGAAAGATACTTTGGGCAACAGCACATGTCATGGGAGAAAAGCTACTTTTGAGAAAAGGAGAAAAGTGTCAGAACATGATCTAGGTTTATTCTTAGCAATTAAGGGAGAGTGTTAGGGAAGAGTTTTAGGGTTTTGCATAAATCCTTGAGTAGGCCCTCAAGGCACTAGAATGTGAGCATGGCATAATTATATATGTCTCATTTTAGCATTGACGCAGCAAAAAATCAGGTGCTTTATATGCTTTTAAAATGTAGGGAGGCGGATGGCGAGAGCTAGGGCTTTGTTACGAGAGGCAGAGGATCAGAAGGAGAAGTCAGCGTTTGTTGACGCGGCATGGATTAATGGGAAAGATGCCTATTCAGTGGTGGTGGTAGATGGCAAAGGGAGTGTTCGAAATGTCGCTTCTGTTTATACAAAGGATCCGGGGGTCGCTGAGCAGGTGGCTATTGCTCTAGGACTAATCGATTCAGACAGGGTTTCAGTGTTTAGTGACTCACGATCTGCGATTAAAGCTTTCTCGAGGGGACTTGTTGCGGAACAAGCTTACAGACTGCTGCAGGGCAGGGATATCACTTCGCATACAGTTACTTGGTTCCCGGCGCACATGGGGTCAGTGGAGGGAGCCCCGCGTAACCTCAACGAGGTGGCGCACAGGGAGGCACGAGGATTAGTGTGCCGTGCACTCCCTGAGGGGGCTGGATCTCTCGTTCCCGAGTTCAGGGACCAGCTGTTAACGTACAACGAGATCACAAAGCACTATTACTTAGGGCGCAGGGCATTCCCCCTACCACTATTGTAAATTAAACAGGCCACAGGCGGTTACATTAAGACTTCCGCAGGCACGGACGTACCCTAGCCCGGTCATCATGAATAGAATTAATCCCGACTGCGGAGTTTCAGTCTGTTGCAGCAAGTGTGGGGATTTACTCGATTTAGACCACATGCTCTGGCGCTGCTCGGCGTTGGCCGGTGATGGTTCTCAAGGTGAACAGTGGTGGCAGCGGATGCTGCACAGTGAAGTGCTGACGGACCAACTCAGGGCTGTCCAGAGGGCCCGTGTGGTGGCAGAGGAGGTCGGCCTCTCTGTCCCGACGTGGGAGCGGCCCGCATCAGTCCCCACAGACTGATCCCTCAGGACCTAATAAAGTTCTTCATACCATATGCTTTTAAACTGATGTTTTGGCTGAAGTATGGCCTTAACAGATACAAAAATTGGCATATATGGAGAGCAATTGATGTAGATTCCAAAAATGCTATTTTCCTAAAATGGACCTTTTTGTGATATTTTTTGTCTAAAGACCCATGTCCCCCCCTAAATCAGAACAAGAGGGATCGTCTGAGCCAGTACGACCCTCAACCTTTCCATCAGTAAGGTATTCTCAGTTCATGCTCTAAGTAGCCGTCTGCCCGTTGAACATTTCTGGACACTACTGACCTGGCCTTTGGCTTATAGGCATGTCTTGGTTTTTGTTGTGTTCTTCTGTGGTCTTCATTTTTATTTTCCCTTCTTACCTTTCTCCCTCTCTTCTATTATTGCCTTCTCCTAAAAGAGTAGACAGGCGTTGAGCCCCACTCTGTCGCAGTTGTGAGCCTGCTCTATTTCCTTCGTGTCCTTGGGCATATATATACACATACCAAATAAATAATAAATTATACAAACACACACACAAAATACAGAGGATGAAACAAGACATGGCTGGATTACTGTACTTGCATGACTGAACGTCGACCCATTTTGCTGGAATTTGAAACCCGAAGTTAGTGGTCTCACACATACGAAACACAAGAAGTGGAATCGGCTCCGCCCAAAATTGTTCCCCGATTTCCCCACAGAATCCCTTTTACCAATTTTCATGACTGCTCACCTGGTTCGGGATAACTGATGAATATATTGCCGTCTTTGCGCTCCACCTGCAATAGACACGAGAGAAAATCGTATTATTCACCATCGATACGCCAGACAAGACTGCCACTAGGGACATGAAAATAACGAACAGGAAATTTCTGATCAAACAGAGCAGAGGAAAGCCAAATGTCGAACCAGATGTCAGAGAATCTTTTTTTTTTGCTAGGTGTGATGCTAACAGATCTCATGCGAGAGTGCTCACTGTGCCATGTGTCCAGAAGTTCACTCATGTTTCCCGAGAAAGACCGTCATAATTGCAAGTAAATTTGCTGCGCAGAGTTGTCGAGATGTGCTGTACAAATAAGCCATGCCACAGTAGAATAACGGTGACATGATCATGGTCAATACTAACGTCACGAATTTGAGAAATATCCCAGATGGTCTACACCGTACAGAATATGTCAATGTTTGGGCTTATACAAAAAGTCTTAATCCGTCACGCACGATATGAAAGCGGAAACCATTGCCGCGAGCATGTAAGATGGTGCCGTTGCTCTCGGAGGAAAAGTACCGCCAGTACAGTGCGCCCGCCAGTGTTTGCTACACAGTAAAAGCTCGTTCATTTGGATTTCACGGGATTAGGAAAAATGTTTGAATTAACCAAATGTTCAAATTATCGAAAGAACCAAGAAAACAATGTAAAAATGTATGCTACATAGCTGCGCCTTTATTTTATGAATGGATAAACAAAACTAGTTCTTATTTTATATATGAGCTGTGTAAAAGACGCCATTCTTGTCACCATCTGTCTGTAGTCTCAAAGCGATCGCGGTCTCTTAATTCAATTTAAAAGTGCCGTTCAACTCCCCCTCATGCTTGCATCGACATACAGAGGTTTTGGCACAAATTTTCAAAAAAAAAAAAACACAAGCTTTGACCTTTATTTCCACCTCTGATAATGAAATGATAGTGAAATCAATGGAAATAGAGTGGTCAAGGAACAATCTGTCAGTCTAAATTGATTTACTCTTACACTTTAGTGTCCCCTTAACGTGTCAATTCTACAAAGCCAGAATGAAAAGATCAGCGATTTGGGAGTGCCTTTTCCACGAACAACGCAAGAGGTGAAGGATTAAAATTAAGGGCCCTGTGTTGCCGAACATAGCTCACCACAAACATCACGCTGGGCAGGGCCTCGAGCAAATCGTCCAGGGTGCACACTCCGTAGTCGGCCACTTCCAGCGGCCGCTCATACATGTTCTGGTAACGCCGGAGCAGGGTGAACATCGACATGGTCCTGGGCACATCTGGCGTCTTGAAGAGGCGCTCGACGTCCCAGGTGAACCGCTTCATCTGTTCCTTGTGCGTCAGTGTGATGACACTGTGGTAGCCATGGCCTAGGACCTGCAGACAATCCAACAGGCAGTGTCTTACGACATATTCACCATCATGGCATTAACTATGACACTGTTTACTGTTCCTCTATGTAATGGTACGTTTCTAGTACAAAAGTTATTGCTACCGTTATTTGCATACTTCATATTGTAGTCATTAAGTACATTTTAAGTAGATGTTGATTTCAGTGTCCGATGTTTGTTATTTGACATGACACGGTAAACCTTTTCACTGTATGTTGTTGTTGCAAAATTATGTAGTGCACAACCATCCCTATACAATGCTTAGTGACATTGAGGGTATGTGATAAATACCAGTGCACGAAAATACCTAATTAATCAAAGTATTTATCATCGTAACTTTAATAAAACACTTCAAGAAACAGCTTTCCCACCTAACGAAATTTGCAATATGGGAAAACTTACAGCAGCATGTATGACCTAGCCGTATCAAAGTTTAGCTCTAGCTGTACCAATCACAAGGCATACTAAAGCTCTCCAGTACACCAGTACACAAAGAAGCGTGCCGCCCGCACCTCAACGATTTCCGGGATGGTGGCCATGGCGTCGACCACTCTGCTGCGGCCGTAGTCGAGTGCACAGAAGTGGCGGGAAAAGTGGGCCTGGTACACCTCACTGAACCTCCCCACTTCAACTCTGCAGTGAGGCTGGGAGCTCAGCAGTTCCACCATTTCCAGCGCCAGCTTTTCCGTCGGTGAGCCGTTTACGATGCCGGCTGAAATAAAAGCGGTGGTCAGGCAATATGCAGCAAGTATTCGCAGATACAGTAAAACCTCGTTATAACAAAGTTGAAGGGGGAGTGGTAATTCCAGATTAGCTTCCAGATTGTATGCGAGCATCAGTGGTGACATCAGCATGCACAGCAACACCTTATGTAAGAGCTGATGCATTTGATCGCTTATCAGTTTTTATCAACGGCCGAAAGTCGTGCTTGCTGTTCCTGTTGTCCTGTTGTAAAGCGGAGGCTACTTTCTTTGCTGGGCACAGGTTTGCCCGATAAAAGAGTTTGGTCTCTGCTCGGGTTCTGTGTCTTTCATGGTAATTACTTCGTTATAACCATTAGTTTGTTATAACCAATATCAATATAATCTATAGGAATTTCAAGGCGAATTGCGATTACTTCCTTATCCCCGATAGCTCGTTATATCCGGGTTCGTTATGACGAGGTTCTACTGTATCCAATATCGAATCAAACAGTGTCCTATTCGATTGACTGATTTCTAGGGTTTTACGTCCCAAAACCATGATTTGATTATGACACCGCAGCCGAGAGCTCCAGAAATTGCTGCCACCTGGGGTTCTTTAAAGTGCGTTGACATTGCACAGTACATGAGTGCCTCAACACTTCGTCGCCATTGAAATGCAGCCGGCGTGGCCAGAGTTCGATCACGCGACCTTTTGGATCAGCAGATCAGTACCACAGCCATTAGACTTTGATTTGATTTGTTCCTTGAATCGAACTAATCATTATTCATAGATGTGAATACTATTTAAATAGGTTACAAAATACTTCGAAAGTATTTGTAAACTATTTTCGAAAGTCGAATCAAATTGTCTGAGTACATACTATTCGATTAGAATTTATAACTCGAACATTCGCGCACGTATAGAAACTGGCACTTGTCCTGAGTACACGTCTTGTCCCCACATAGCAACGAGCTCTTTCGTTAAAATAAACGTAAACCATTTCGCCCAACCCACAATCTTAAGCGTTCCCCGTGGTGCCAATATAGCAGTTTTTATCATATTGCCACGATAAATGCAGAAGAGGCAACAAATGCATTGAAGTTCTGTGTCAATATGGTTGCAATGAAAACAAATAAACACAGAAAGAAAGCAAGAAGAAACACTCACGAGTACTACGTAAGCTGCTTTATAGCAGTTTTTATCTTAGCCCCTGACGTCGTATGCTTGCAATGAAAACAAATCAAGACAGAAAGAAAGAAAGAAAGAAGAAACATGTCGGTGTCCTGACCTGTCTGCTTGGTCAGCACATCGCGCTTGGCTTGCTTGAAGCCCCGCTTTGAAGTGACGATGCTGATGCCTGGCACTGACGCCACCAGGTGTTCCAACGGCACATTGCCTGCCTGCCACTTCTCAGAATTTGTCGAAACAGGCAGTGCCCCGAACTCGGCTCGATAACAGGCTTTGAAGCTGCGCGGCACATGACAGCGGGCACAAGTTTTAACCAGAGGCAATCCATGCGACATGAAGGAAACAAACAATAAAAACGGACAATGTTTATTTTGACGTGCATACTCTTGTTTACTTTTCTTTCACAAGGACAGCCTTTCTCACTGTCTTTTGACATCGCTCGGTGCACGTAACGTTTTAACCTGCATGCTGCTTCATGAATGGTGCCGACTGTTCTAGAAACATTACATGCGAGTACCTTCCAGATTGTATGCGAGCATCAGTGGTAACATCAGCATGCACAGCAACACTTCATGTAAGAGCTGATAAATTTGATCGCTTATCAGTTTTTATCAACGGCCGACAGTTGTGCTTGCTGCTCCTGTTGTCCTGTTGTAAAGCGGAAGCTACTTCTTTTGCTGGGCACAGGTTCACCCAATAAAAGAGTTTGGTCTCGGCTCACGTTCTGTGTCTTTCATCATCATCATGACCACGTGGTAATATAGTAACACTAAGATCCCATTTTTGCAATCCTAGATGATTCATATGATTGGACAACACCTCTAGGAACCAGTCATCTATATTTCACGAGACAAAACCACAATAAGATTATGAACAGAAGAGAAGGTATGTATCGAGCGGCCACTTTCTCGTTAGATGCAACAATATGAAGTGAATGCACAATGAAGTCAACAAAAGCATAGGCATGCGCAGTGCTATCTGTAGTACAGAAGAATGAAAGTGGATGAAAAAAAAAATAGAAAAAGCATAAGTTGCTGCCAGCAAGGACCAAATAAGAAGGTTGTGGGTTTGGTCGACATCAGCGGCAAGTCACTTTTTTTATGCACACGCTCCAGTTTGTTGTATATGAGGTCTGACAGCACATAAGGTTTTATCTTTACCTGTCCAAGTGAAGCGAGTCATCATGTACGTCCAGCAGCTTCATCAGCTGCGTCATCCATGTTGCGCGAGGTAGGCACATCTCGGGAAGCGGCTTCGCAGAAGGATTTGGCGTCCCAGCTGCCACCACTACGTGCATGGCGTTGTCGTGAACCGGGCAGTACAGCGGCACCCCCGTCTGTGAAAGTTTGCAGTGGCAAGCGAACGTCACCATCTTTTCTAAGGCAGACGCTCTGGCTTTGTTAACTAAGCATGAATCGTTATAGAATGATTGTAAAAGTTAGCGGAAACTAGTCGCCTTTCGTGCACTGAACGCAAAAGCACAGCACGTCTGGGCATAAAAACTCAATCGACGACCAAGTGACTTCGCGTTATGACACAATGTCATCACCCCGTGTAGTCAGCTTGGTGACGTGATCTTTCGTGGACGATGCCGACCTTTTTTACCTGGTGAGGCACACAATGCTTTCACATTGGTAAACCTTAGCGTAATTGGGATTATGTGAAAAGGAAAACGGGACAGGGTTAGTTGGTCCACGTACATAATGGAAAAACAGCACGAACGACTGGAAAAGGAAACAAGCAGGACGCAGCGATGACACAGCTGTACAAAGTTCTCTTCTTAACCTAAGTACTGCTTTTATGGCAATCTGACAAAACACCGTCTGTAAACCGTTACTTCCTTATAAGGGTAGCTCATAACTATTGCACAAAATGTTACTTTGTACAATAAAACGGCAGCGTTACTCCGTTGCAGCAACTAAAACAGCTACGGTTCTGTATAACAAATATGGGCGCGTTACCAACAGGCAAAAACAAAAAACTGTGGCTAAATGTAGTATGCATATTCATCAAAGAGAGTCAATGCTATCTCCTTACCAGGGACATAAACTGAAATAAAATATATGTTGTTTGTAAAAGTAACATACTGTTCTTACAGTACCAAAAAAAAATTTATTTGACCACAGCACCTGCCAGTGTAGAAAGCTGTGTTTTGAAAATTGTGACCTACTGCAACAGGGTTGTTTTTCCGGTCCAGTTGAAGTTGAATAAAAGCATCGGTAATAATAGTCCCACGAGTGCTGTATACAGCTGAACCTCGGTATAAGCAAGTAGCATTGGGATCGTTTCATCCGACATTTATTGTAACTGTAGAGATAAAAAACATGAGCTCACAAATCAGCAATCTGGCTTGCCCTGAAACCCCAGATACAAAAATGCATTATTCCAGGCTTCAAGCTCCCCTACACACAATGTAATCCTTACCTGTCTGTCTCTTTGTGGCATTTCAAACTAGTTAGACTGAAACATTAAAAGATTACCAGGTGGTCCAACCACCTGGTAATTTTTTGCACTGGATGACCAAATTTTCTGCGACCTTTAAAGTGTAGCTGTGATTTACATTTCAAAATTAGTAGGGGCGAAGCTCCTTAGGGCGTGGGTCTGTACATCCCATGGTGTTCGTTGTTGGTGATGTACGTAGCCACGTCTACTTTTATGAACACTTTTTTTATGCACATGCTCCAGTTTGTTGTATATTAGGTCTGACAGCACATAAGGTTTTATCTTTACCTGTCCAAGTGAAGCGAGTCATCATGTACGTCCAGCAGCTTCATCAGCTGCGTCATCCATGTTGCGCGAGGTAGGCACATCTCGGGAAGCGGCTTCGCAGAAGGATTTGGCGTCCCAGCTGCCACCACTACGTGCATGGCGTTGTCGTGAACCGGGCAGTACAGCGGCACCCCCGTCTGTGAAAGTTTGCAGTGGCAAGCGAACGTCACCATCTTTTCTGAGGCAGACGCTCTGGCTTTGTTAACTAAGCATGAATCGTTATAGAATGATTGTAAAAGTTAGCGGAAACTAGTCGCCTTTCGTGCGCTGAACGCAAAAGCACAGCGCGTCTGGGCGTAAAAACTCAATCGACGACCAAGTCACTTCGCGTTATGACACAATGTCATCACCCCGTGTAGTCAGCTTGGTGACGTGATCTTTCGTGGACGATGCCGACCTTTTTTACCTGGTGAGGCACACAATGCTTTCACATCGGTAAACCTTAGTGTAATTGGGATTATGTGAAAAGGAAAACGGGACAGGGTTAGTTGGTCCACGTACATAATGGAAAAACAGCACAAACGACTGGAAAAGGAAACAAGCAGGACGCAGCGATGACACAGCTGTACAAAGTTCTCTTCTTAACCTAAGTACTGCTTTTATGGCAATCTGACAAAACACCGTCTGTAAACCGTTACTTCCTTATAAGGGTAGCTCATAACTATTACACAAAATGTTACTTTGTACATTAAAACGGCAGCGTTACTCCGTTGCAGCAACTAAAACAGCTACGGTTCTGTATAACAAATATGGGCGCATTACCAACAGGCAAAAACAAAAAACTGTGGCTAAATGTAGTATGCACATTCATCAAAGAGAGTCAATGCTATCTCCTTACCAGGAACATAAACTGAAATAAAATATATGTTGTTTGTAAAAGTAACATACTGTTCTTACAGTACCAAAAAAAATTTATTTGACCACAGTACCTGCCAGTGTAGAAAGCTGTGTTTTGAAAATTGTGACCGACTGCAACAGGGTTGTTTTTCCGGTCCAGTTGAAGTTGAATAAAAGCATCGGTAATAATAGTCCCACGAGTGCTGTATACAGCTGAACCTCGGTATAAGCAAGTAGCATTGGGATCGTTTCATCCGACATTTATTGTAACTGTAGAGATAAAAAACATGAGCTCACAAATCAGCAATCTGGCTTGCCCTGAAACCCCAGATACAAAAATGCATTATTCCAGGCTTCAAGCCCCCCTACACACAAGGTAATCCTTACCTGTCTGTCTCTTTGTGGCATTTCAAACTAGTTAGACTGAAACATTAAAAGATTAGCAGGTGGTCCAACCACCTGGTAATTTTTTGCACTGGATGACCAAATTTTCTGCGACCTTTTAAGTGTAGCCTGTGATTTACATTTCAAAATTATTTTGCTTTTTATGCCACCTTTCAAGGTTTGGCCCATGTGCAAACCAAATTTTTCTTCGTTACTGCAGCAGCTCTAGTCATTTTCTGCTTCGTTATAATAAGTGTCACTGAAATGAAATGTGACTAACTGTATTCTGTGTTTAGTTCGCTATATCTGATAGTTCGCTGTATTGGCACTTGTTAAAACGAGGTTCAACTGTAGTTGCTACAACAACAGAGCAGTTGTTCACAAATCCCACAACACACCTGCACTAAGACTTTGTCATCAACGCTGAGATGGAGGCAGTAAAGACCCAGGCGACGCTGGTTGATGAGCTTGAAGGCTTGCATGGCTTCCGCTGCGTTTGGTACGTTGACGTACGCTCTGACAGCGCCGTCTCGTTGCTTTGTCAAAACTATGTTCAGAACCTAGCAGAAAGAGAAAATAAGTCCTTAAAGGACAACCACCTCGAAACTTCCCCCTGAAACTCCTCATTGCTGTAGACATTCCTGATGTGAAATTTGAACATTTCAAATAATGAATTGTTCAGAACCTAGCAGAAAGAGAAAATAAATCTTTAAAGGACAACCACCCCGAAACTTCCCCGTGAAACTCCTAATTGCTGTAGACATTGCTGTGCGAAATTTGAACATTTCAAATAATGAATTATATGACATTCTATTTGATTTGGAACGTGAATCGAATAGTGCATGTTCGAAATAGCGAATATCTTTTGAACAGTTGATGAACAATGAGCAAAGGAAGGATACGACAGAATTGCAATGGGTTATTTTTTAATCAATGAACGAAGCATGCAGCCCAACCTTTTACGCGGGCTATGGAGGTTATATTGATCCCCAGACTTGACATTCCTGCTGAAAATTTCGTAGTCATGGAAACAAAGGTGTCATCAATGTACTGTCATCATCATAACACAGTAAAACCTCGTTATAACGAAGGTGGAGAGGGAGCTGTAATTACTTCGTTATAACCATTAGTTCGTTATAGCCAGTATCCATTTCATTTCTGGAAATTTCAAGGGGAATTGCGATTGCTTCGTTATATTCAATAGTTCATTATATCCAGGTCCGTTATAATAAGATTCTACTGTATCAGTAATTTTGTTTGCTGAGCTTTTGGCCATACAGTAGAACCTCGTTATAATGAGCCCGGATATAGCGAACTGTCGGATATAACGAAGCAATAACAATTCCCCTTGAAATTCCTATACATGAAATTGATATTGGTTATAAAGAACTAATGGTTATATAACGAAGCTTTACTGTATACGTCTGAGCCCTCTCTAACATGCTCCCATGCACAGTGGAAGGAATGAAGCTAGGAGGGGGCATCATGCAACAGTCTTGAGGCCTAGCCATGAAAAATATAAACAAGAGAATCATGGCAAATAGGCTTCGTCACGTGAAAGGCAAGCAATAGACCAATGTACATACAGTCAAAATACCACCTACAGTCAATACCTCGAAAGCCCTAGTCAATGTTGCTTGCAAGCATATCTCATTTTACATAACAGACAGACATTGAAGTTTACTAATCATTTTATATAAACTGCATTTTTTTTTTGGGTTAACCCTAACCATAACATACCTTTGTCAATGTGTATGAACATTTAGTTCGAATAAAATGGAATTTTTGGTATGTTTTGAAATATTTTGCACTCACTATTTGAAAATTATCCTAACAGTATTCGATTTGTATTCATATTCGATTCGATTTCATCACCATTCAATTCATTTTTGATTTGGTTCTAAGATTCAGTATTCACACAATGCCAAACAAGTGGGTATAAAAGACATTGTTTACTCGGAACGACAGAAAGCGGAGTGAGTTGCTAAGGGTTCGTTATGCAAGGAGAGATGTGCAAAAATGAACACAAGTGTAGAGGAGAAGACGTGAATGCCAATCTGGAGGAGAGCACCGAGGCAAAACAAGATTGAAAACACAAATCCTATCTGCGCATGCTCAAGGATGGTAGCACCATCTGTCACATGGTCAGATGTTTTAGGTCACTGTATCTTTGTGAGCTTTGAAATTTGACATTTTGAAACTGCTGCAGGGTTCGGAACACGGTAGCTGACAGTGCGAGCTAATACACGCATCAAATTTTTCTGATACGGGCATTCGTGTCCCTGCCGTCAGCTGCTACTGAACAAAAATGCACCATTTTACTGAAACACGACATCTCCTGCCGCGTGGAGCTGACCGTTCCCAGTTAGTGGCGTGTAGCACATTGCCTACTTGGCTTTCGCTGTCACAGCTAAGGCGCCTGCTGTACTGTACGCATGCAAAGGCATTTTAAGAAAACGTGCCTTGAAAGCTGCGAGCATTCTTTTGGGTCTAAAATGATTCCACAGTATAACTAAATGCTTTTTATGCCCTTGTTTCCTTCACCAGCTCTCTGGGTTTTGTTTTCTGGCTTTATCCAGGAACAGGTTGCGGTGGCTTATGCTAAATAGAGATGCCAAACTCACTTCAACCACGTCGACTATGCATTCACGCACCAATGGCGCAAAATACACGAGTACCATCAACTTCGCTGCAATCGTCTTGCACCGATAAATAGAATCTACTTTGCTAGGATACGCATCGTAATCGTCCGTAGTGTGCTCCACTGTGGGGTAAAACTATACAAAAGGCTTTAACACACTGAACAGCAGAATGCGTGCACTGTGTTGGGCTTGCCAATCGGTACGGCCGACTGAGCGATGATCTTGCAGGGACATGAGGCTTATCATGTAAAAGGCACAATGAGAGACGTTAGACGCGATATAGAGTTAAAAAACTGCTGCATGTGATAACGAAAAGCACGGTGATGAACACAAAGGCTGACTGCATGGCGACAGCAACGAAGCGAGCGTTAGGCCTAGCCACAGCAGATGATGCATGGAGCAACCGCGACATCATCGTGCGCGGCAGCCAAGAACGGCCACGTGTTTTCCCACTCCCTGGATAAGCACGCACTTTGCCCAATCGCGGCTTCACATCCAAACACGGGAAACTTGAATGCCTCCAAGAGCGCCCCAACCACGCGTGGATCGTGCTTCAGCCACGCCACCGTTGCTCCCGCTGACTGGCAGCGGTGGAAAAAAGCGAAGGAATTCATGAGCAAAACAAAACCAAAATGCCGCTGGTTGGTTGAATGGCGCAAGAATGGTGCTTGCTTTGTCTCGGCGCGTGTTTGAACAGCGAAGCCACTGCCGCTGCTCGTTATATTTAGATTAGAAGATGTTTTACGATGAATTAGGCACTGAAATCTACAAGAGGTTTCGTTTCTGACATGCATTGCACAAATATGCAGTTTTCCGACAAGAGAGTCTTTTGTGATTTTTCGACTTTCAAAGGCCGTGTCCCTCCTTAAGGTTGCCAGCGTGGCATTTATCGTCCTTCGCTCACTGCAAGCAATGCAATACTTTTTGGTCACGGATGTACACAGTGCAAACAAGAGCACTAGCTTCGACAGTGTTGCTATCTCATGCATGAAATGGAGCATAGACAAACAACACGTTGAATTAATGCACCATGCGAAAATACTCGTATTTAGTCATGCAGCTTACCGTTACGTGTGCTTCGAAAAGTGCAAGAAGCTTGCTTCTGAGTTCCCTTATATCGATGCTGGGATCCAGGTTTGTCACGCGAATGCAAGTGGAACTTTCGTAGGGTTCGCTGAGCGAAACGTCTTGTAGTCGCAGCTCCAAGGGCAGGGTGCCACCATCGGGGGCCACGTTCTGAGGGTTGCGCCGGGGAAAGGCGTCCACGGGGCATCTGCGTGGACCCTGTGGTAGAGCTCCAATCGGCGGGCCCTCGTAGCCTCCGAGAATGCCACAGGCGGACGGCTGGTTGATAAACGTGGTCGAAATTGTGTCCACAACTTGTGCTCTGGTGGAGGTGTAGACGGCAGAAACTACTGCCTGCAATGTATGGAGAGGGCCCAGTTCTGCTTATTCTCATTTAACTGGCAAACAAGCCATGCCAAGACAGTACATCGAAGAGATTCACCGAAGTAATCACACTTGGCCGTGCACAGCTTCATTGATTAATTGATTGATTTGTGGGGTTTAACGTCCCAAAACCAGTGTACACCTTGACAAACTTGACAATCTATGCTGCAACTCTGGATGACACAGTTACACCTCTTGATAACAAATTCAATATCACATAGAAATGCTATACTTACATCTCATAATTCGATATAAATGTATATTTGTAACACAGTTGTAATGGCAATACTCTTTATCACTTGATTTGTTAGGGTCAATAATTCTTTATATCGAGCTTTGATCTTATGCGTGAAGTGTCCTCGCGAAATGAGCTAGAATTGGAGTTATAGTGCAGATGTACAATGCATATGTTGAGAATCCAATTCAGCCACGAAAACTAACACATTTAGTGTTACTAAGACATTTAGTGCAAATGCCAACACAGACAAAATTGTAGACATTGAATGCCAGCATCTGACACCTGTATGTCCAATGCAGACGAAAAAGGATATATGAATATGTATACAGTGGAACCCTGTTTAAGGGGGGACCCTGCGCTTTCAACTTTTTTCAAAACTCCTTGACCGATTTTGGTGAAACTTGCTGGGTTAATGTATATTTGTGTGCTGATTTCAAATATGCAATTATTTTCCTAATACCAATATGTAGTTCTTACACTATCAGACATTTCATCTGTCCCTTTGGGAGGAAGATGTTTTCCTAAACTGAGTGAGTTACAGGGTAAATCAGCATATCATAATGATCTGGAATGAAAATTGTATGTAGTAAAACAAGAATGAAAGTCCTAAACCCATTTGGTCAAAAGTTATGGCATGTCAAACATTCAAGAGTGAAACTCCAGCTGGACGTTAATACGTCAATGTTATTTTTGTAAAATTTTCTTCAGAATAACTCTGTGCAATTTAGTCTCACTTCATTCTATACTAGTTTATCATCCTGGCAAAAAAAGAATTTTAGCAGTAGCACATTTAGAACCCAAGATATTACTCCTCCAAAACTGCAAAAGCACCAAAATAGCAATAATGAGAAAACGAGAAAAAACGGTTGACAAGGTGTTTACTGACACAAACTTTACGCGAAGCTTGCCAGTGCCATTCAGAATACTCCAGGTGCATTATCTGGATGCACAGAGTCCTTGTGTTCTTTTGTGACTGCTTTTCTGGGTTGCACTTCTGAGAACCTTCCGTGCGATGTGAGCTCCATGTCTCTGCGATGTCGCTGCAGTTGTCGCACAACACTGAGAGTTTCACCGCGAGACCGTACTCGCGATCGCCACGTACAAGCTTTACTGCACCTCTGCACCAGTAGCAACGCAGAGACTCGAAGAGATCGTTGACAGCGTCGAGGGCGACGATGGTGTACGGCGCTGCAGCTTCCGTAGTCGCTGTTTCCGCGGCACTTAGTCGGCTGAAGTTGTCGATCTTTCGCGTGATCGCCGGCGTCGATGCAAGCCGCTCCATCGTAACTTTCTCGCCGGCACGCATGTCCCGTGCCATGTCCTCTGTCACGAGCGCCGAATCTACCCTCACGCGACCAGTGTAAGGAAATGAAACGGTCTCGTGCTCCACTAAGCGGGCGCACCGTTTTCAGCCACGGCGTTGTTTGGCGGTGCTTCGTGAACGGCTGCCGTTTGCGTGGCGATGCGGCGCGATGTCACGTTATCACCGCGTGCTTATCTCTTTCTTCGTTTCCGCCCGAACTGATTAAGCGTGTGGTGCTTCGACGCCCCGCCAGGCATGACGAACTTCGCGAGCTATAAGCGCGAAGAGAACACGACGAAAGCGCAATGAAACGACCTCTGCAAATGGCGGCTTGGCCAGGCGCGGCTCCGAGTCTCACTCAAGATGGCGGCGTGGAAATCCGGCACTTAGACCAACCAGAGCGCGCTGTTCGGATCACGTGCTATGGACTGACTAATAGCAACGCGTGTTGGGCCCCATGTTTGCGAGCCTTTTTCTTGCTCGCGGAGTGTGCACAGGGTGGCTAAGCGAATAAAAAATGACGCCAGAAACGCGGGCTTTCCAACGACACCAAAATGGCGGCGGCCGAGTGCGTAGTTTTCGAGCTATGCGCGGTCAAAATCGAGGCAATTTGTCCCAATTTTGAGGGGCAAGGTTCGCGGAATCGCATATTTACAGCACAATAATGCAAGAAATATGCACGAAATGCAAGAAATAATGCAAGAAATATGCAAGAAAATGCGATTTTTTGGCCAATTTTCGGTTTCTAAGAGCCGGGTCCCCCCTTAAACGTTTTTCAGCGGACGAGGAAAAAAAAAAATGTAACAGCCAGAAAAACGGTGAAGGTAGACGGCCGAACGGCCGTCTACCATCACCGACCGATAATTAAGACGACAGTAATTCAGACACCCGTGCGGTACTGCCATTGCCCCCATGGACCTCATGTGTTAAGACGACCGATATTTTGGACAGTTTCTAGCTCTAAATTCGATAATTTGGACTCCGTTCGTGGCTGTCGAGCGCACTGAATGGGCTGCCATTATAGCCTCCGGCGCCCCGATGAGAGGAAGTATGGCCTCAGAGATCGCATTCAAAACTGTGATCTCTCAGACTTAGTTCCAGCGCAACATGCTAATTTTGGAGGCAAGTCGCCCCATCATTGCGATCACGGCATCCTGTTCCGGCATCCCGCGCGCGAGTACGGCTGGTCATGTCGGGTCCACGATTGCTTGATAGCGCTTTCATGTTCCATCTTTGGTGCATCCTGTTCCAGCATTTCACACATGGTTTGCGATTGCGAGGATGGTTGGTCAGCTGGTTGTGTCGGGTCCACGATTGCTTGATAGCACTTTCACATTCAGTCTTCAGTGCTTGGTTATTTATTTTGCATTTCAAGACATCTTTCTCGTGACGTCAAGCGACAGGTCACCTCTAGTGGTACGAACGACGGCTTCGCAGTCCGCAGCGACGAGCATGCCAACGAAAACGATGCAAGTACACAGCGCTGACAATGTCGCACACCTGCCGATGCCTTGAAAACAGTGTGAGCAGACGTAATCAGCAACTGCTTCCATAACACTAGATTTACTTTTGCTGGTTGCAAATGAGCCCGACTTCGCAACATAAGAGCCTGAAGCACCATCGATCACGAGCTGAAATGCGGACGTAGTTGATGACCTCGAGGCTGCGATGTGGCGATTCCTGCCACCACCACATTTGAAGACATTGTCAACATCGTGGCGCGGTGTCATCGTGCGCCGAACTGGATGATCACGAAATAACTGCACAAGTTCTCAAAACGTCAGAATGACTCCGACTCGGAATATGCGCCGTGAGCTACGGCGCTGTGACGTGCGGATCTGGCTCATACGTTTGCTGTCCTTGCATCGTCGTAAACTTCCAGAAATACATGCGGACTGGGTCCCACGTAAGCGGAAATGTGTGCAGCAGTGCGTCTACTAATTCGTCCTAGCGCAGGGTCCTTAAAACACAAATAAAATGGTCATTCGCCTTATATTAGTGCGCACACTTCTTTTCTTTTTCGAGAGTCCTTCAACTGCCCCCTTGCTTTATAATTGTGACCGTGTTATATTCAAATAAATACGGCATACATTTATAATAAATTATTGGATATAGCAAATTCCATGCTCTATTGCATATGTTAAAACAAGGTTTGACTGTGGTAGTCAAACACACGGGGTTCCACGCATGACTCACCTGACTGCTGCTTCGTACTAATGGAGGCACCCATCCCATGCTTCTCGGCCTTTCCATGGGAGCTTGTGGCCCGACGAGTGATGGCAAGGCAAGATCAGGGTTCCACGTGTCGACAACGGGGAATCTGTGGCAACATGCAATCGAACACTAAGCCAGGGAAAGAAGTTTATAGGGGGACCCACATTCTAATTTTAATCACTCGAATAAAAACATGATGCTCTCATTTGCACTGAATTTGCTCATATTCCATCACGACATCACATTTCTAAGAGACACTGTTAACCACTTAGCGTCACTGTTTCTAAATAAAAAAGGAAAAGTACAAAAGCACAAGCACACACAGTTGAACCTTGATGTAGCAAGTTCGTATGTAATGAATTAAAACACAGTACAGTAAGACCTCGCTATAACGAAGTTGAAGGGGGAGCGGTAATTACTTAGTTATAACCATTAGTTCGTTATGACCAATATCAATTGCATTTATGGGAATTTCAAGGGGAATTGCAATTGCTTCGTTATATCCAATAGTTCGTTATATCTGGGTTCATTATAACGAGGTTCTACTGTATTGCTATTAAAGCAGTGTTACTAATGTACATTTATAATGAATTATTGGATATAAGAAAACTATTCCCATTTTTTTTTACAAATTGTTAGAACAAGGTTTCACTGTATGTTTGCTTTCACCGCACGTGGCAACTAAATGTGTCAGCAAAAAAGGCAAACAATGATGGCAATGATTCTCTGTTGCCGCGATAATGTGGTGACATCACAACCCTCCTAAATTCACCCTCAATATTAACCCGTTATTGTTACAGCAACACAATTAATTGTACCCCTGCCTTTCACTTTATCTCGACTACAGTTTGACAAGGAATATCAGTGATGCTTTATTCAGTTACCATTTTACCAAATGGCTACATGTTCACACAGTCATGGCTACATGTTCTAGTTAGACCTGCCTAAGATGTAAGGCCTTTAGTAATGAAGTGTAGTAAAAAGGTGAAGGAAAGTGCTATCATTTTTGCAAGAATGCTTCAAGCTGTCTAACAGATAGCAAAGCAGTGTCTCGCATTCACTGTTATGTCGCCAAATATGAATGCTTTATAGGCGGTCTTCCAAGATGGTTCACAAACATTCACCTTGCAATTGTACAAACACCTTTAGCACAAAGAAAGTAATTATGAAACAACAGCTCACGTAAGTGAAGGAAAGTGCCCCCATTTTTCAAAGAGTGCTTAAAGCTATGTCTCACAGATAGCAAAACGGTGTGTCGCATTCACTGTTACGTCGTCGATTACTGAAAGCTTTATAAGCAGTCTTCCGAGAAGGTTCACAAACATTCACCTCGCAATTGTACAACCGGCTGTAACACAATGACAAAGGTTTTCAGGAAAGTAATTATGAAAGAACAGCTTACGTGTCGGTGCGCCGCCGTGATTTTGACAGCTGATAATTGTCCGCCTCAACCGACGACGACTCCGGACTGCGGCTGCTGCTGCTGCTGCTTCGATTGGCTCCGTTCTGACCGCTCCGCGAGCGGCGTCGCCGCGGTTTGTGCAGGTTGACAGAGATGGCATTCCCGCACACATTCTCACCGTCCATGCGTATGCGGGACCTGCACGTAACGAGGGATGCTGACATTTGGGGAGAAGATTGACCGACTGATTGAACTCGGTCACGTCATGAAACTTTGTTTGGGCAAAGAATTACGACACACATACCCCCCCCCCCCCCCAAAAAAAAGCAATGGAGAAGGCATGGTCACTCATGCATGAGATTGCTAGATGGTGTTCCTGAGGACAAGGGAATTGTCTTGGAGAGCTCAAAGGACAATGGCTAAATGGATGTTACATGTGCTCACAATAATAACAGGGTGTAACGAAACCGATTGACATTTCTAAAGTGTCAGAGATTTCCAGGTTTTGCCTGATTGCTTTTGCTAAGTTCCCTGGGTGACATGGAAGCTTTTTTATGTCTTTATGTGCTCACACCGTGCTGACCCATCCCTTCGCTCTCTAACATCCTTGTTAATAATTGCTCAATCCCATTCGAATGGTTACTATTTATTTCACTCAAAATGAGAAGGTAAAGGCTCGTAAAACGCACAGAAAATAAAATATTATCTAAGAAATGACAACACAGCTGCATTGCTTTGACAAGCACTGCTGTGCTAGATACACTGTCACTCTTTTTTGCTGATTGGCTGGCATTCTCTCTACACAGTAACGTGCAGGAAGCTAGAAATGGCTGTGGTGAGGACGCGCTTCATACGAGCTGTATTAAAACACGTCCTCTGCAACTGGAGCCAGCATCTACCGCGACTTTTATTCCCTTTCAATAGTATTGCAGCTGCTTTTGCCTGAGAGGGGCACAAATACCCCGAGTATTTCCAGAGCAATCCAATTCCCTGAGAAATCCCAGTTTTACCAGTTGGTAGACACCCTGAATGAGCCTATGGATTGCAAAATGACCAATAGTTCTTGAAGTCTAGTCCACCAGCATAAAGTTATACAGCACTTCTTAATATTCATTTTTTTTTTTTTTTTTACTATCCACACTTTCTTAGTGAAATGGCTATGTCTTTGACGGAGCTCACCTGAGGGCAGCATTCGTGGTGGGATACGTCAGCACAGCCGTACCGCCGTTCAGAGAGCTCACACGGCCCCCACAGTTCTCCGACAGCTGCTTCAGCCGTGTTCTCACCTTGCGCGGCGACTTGGCCGCCGGCAGGTTGGTGACCATCAGCTCCAGGCAGTGGACATCCTGCGTTTCAGCAACCGAACAGTTGAGCCTGTGAGCAAGACCTCAAGGTGGCAAAGTGTTTTTCACAGGACATGTCATTACAAGAGTGAGGACAAAAGGTTTGGCACCCACTTCATGCCGTTTCGTGTCTTCACTTTGCTTCTTGTCTTTTTAGCGCCACATCTTTTGGCCTCAAATATTTATCACGCCTCAGAAAACACGTCCTGGGCACCAGAGCTTTTTCCCACTTTTCTGTAGGCCGGCTCATGTCACTGGCAGGCATAAATGACATGATATTACGTATTGCTGCCGATTTTTAAGAGTGACAGCCTTTCAGAGTCACATACGTACCAAAGCTGCAGTGATGATTTTACCATCCAAAGCAATGACAAGAAGGCAAGAGACACATGAGTGCTTGCGTACAAGATGACAAATGACAATGTCGTACTACAACAGTCAGTGTTGTAAGTTGGTGCTGACCTACGCAGTCACATAGCACATCATCATCATCATCATCAGCCTGTTTAGGTCCACTGCAGGACGAAGGCCTCTCCCAACGATTTCCAATCCACCCTATCCTGAGCGAGTTGGTTCCATTTTATGCCCGCAAACTTTTTAATTTCATCGTTCCATCTAACCTTTTGCCTACCTCTGCTGCGTTTTCCCTCTCTTGGTATCCATTCCGTCGCTCTTACTGTCCACCTATTATCCTTCCTCCTCATGACATGTCATGACATGAAATGATGTACAACAATGTTGTACAACACTAAGGCACGTTGGTAAGACATTATAGAGGGTAAAGGTGCACAAGACGAGAACAAGGAAGAGGCTTGAGACAGGCAAGCGCTGGCATACATTTCATGCCAGTCAAGACTTTTTGCAAGTCAGCACTGACTTATAAGAGTCAAGTTAATGCATGACAATGCTGAAATCAGCATTGTCATGCATTAACACAGTCACATTGTAGCATGACAATGATGTACAACAATCATTGCTGCAAGTCAGCACTTGTGTGTCATGTCTCTGTCTTTGTCTTGTGTGCTAAAGCTTCATCCAGGTCTTACCAACACAACCAAATGGTCAATTTAGCGAACACAACTGGGTCTATCACAGGTCAGACTGAAAACCCAAGTCTAGCTTAAGGGGGGAGGCTACCTTGGAAGGGCAATTTTTTTGTTTGTTGAGATATCCTAATGAAATTTTCAGGGTAGGCTGATAGCAAAGCCATTTGAATAACCACAAAATTGCATGCACTTATGTTCACTGGTTCCCAAGTTACAGCCATTTATCAGGATAGGCCACATGGGTTTCTTAGTCAGGCTCTGGTGAATTTGGTAAGTGTGCTAGCACTGTGAAATTCGCTATGATGATTCCTCGATGGGTGCTCTACACTAAGACAGAGCTCTTTTCTTAAATTTCCTTGCTGAAAATTTGTAGCAGAGCACTGGATTTAGTGTTTGCCATTTGGCTTTTATCAATGAAATTTGAATTAATTATCACAAATTACAGACAATAAATTTAAAAAGCGGCTTTGTCTTTGTGTGGGCAATTTATTAAGGTACACAATGAAATAAAACTGATAGAAATCAGATGAACGGTTCCAGAAATATCACCAGACTAAACAGCCTCACTGGCCAAAAAGGTCATTTTGAGAAAACGTGCTGTTAAAGTTACGAGCACATTTCTGTGTCTAAAATAACGCTGAAGGGTAACAAAGTGTCATTTTTCTGCACTGCTATTCTTTTCCGATTCTCCTGGTTTTGTTTTCCGGCATTAGCCATAAACGGGTTGCGATCGCCGATGCCGATTCGATATGCTAGACGCGCTTCAACATCGGCAACTACGCCTCATGTATCAATGGCGCAGAATACCTAGGAGTTGGAAACATCGCTGCAGTCGCCTTGCACTGATAAATAAAAGCAACTTCGGCATGATAAGGCTAGTCGTGGTCGTGAGTAGCACGCTTCCCCGTGGAATCAGCCTTGACGTAATGCGTCAGCGCACGGAACAGCCGAAGGCATGTAGCGTCCCTATTGCCGGCGCACGACCGTGATACGATCTTGCAGACGCAGAGCGCTTATCATGCGACAGCGCGACGAGAGATCGTAGAGGGGAGGCGACTTCAGAAAGTACCGCGCGCGATAACGAAAAGCGAAGCGGAAAACAGTGACCAGCCGCATGGCGACAGCAACGGAGCAGGCGCTAGGCCTAGCCGCAGCAGACGACGCAGAGAGCAACCGCCGGAGGAGAACGGTGCGTCATCGCCCGCAGCAGCCAATGGCAGTCGCGCGTCCCCCCCCACTTCCTCGAGGAGCGCGCGCTTAGCCCAATCGCGGCTTCGTGTGTGAGACGCGGGAAACTCGAAAGCCCCCGCGAGCTCCCAATCATTAGCGAATCGGGCTTTGACCACGCCACCACCGCTCCCGCCGATGGTGGAAGAAAAGAGCGCAGGAATTTACGAACAAAACGAAATCAAAATGGCGGCCGTAGGTTGAATGGCGTGAAAACGGCGCTCGCTCGAAGTTGGATGTTTCGGCGCGCGTTTGGCCGGCGCAGAGGGTGCCGCGGCTCGCGATATACGTGATTTGGGGTGATTTTATGTTGAATTAGGCGCTGATATTTACAGAATAGGTAGTTTATTATACACTGAGCCCAAATATGCGGTTTTCCAAAAATTGCATTTGCCGCGATTTTTCGGCTTTCAAGGGCCGCGTCCCCCCTTAAATGCCCAGGCCCAAGTTGGGTCAATGTTCTAGTACAGTTGTTTGTTCGCTCTATGGCTCTATGGGATCTCGCTATGAAGTGTGTCGATGATGCCTATTCTCACCACCATGCTGGAGAGCCCATAGAACATATCTGTGCCAAAGTTTTCGCAAGCGAAACTGTTGTGCAATGCTATCAGGAATGACTCATCACGCCGACTCCTTTGACTGCATCATATCTGGGACCATCTATTCCACTCCGACCAACAGTGATAACCGCAAAGTAGAAGGGCCAAACAAAAGCTTCGCCTTCACAGAAAGAAAAAAAAGTAAATTCGTAGACCCCATGTTTACATGGACACTGGTAAAGCGCAATGCATGCTGTGCTTACACCCTTGTTAGTAAGTCACATAGGCTGCAGTGTTTAGTGCAGAATAAACTGACACGAGTCTGGATCAGGCGAGACACGCTCAAGTGCTTGTGCACACCTTTTACATTGTTCAAGTTTCTGTCTATACGTTACCTCCCTACACATTTCCCTTACCAGATTTTTTTCTCTATATCAAACTGGCTTTTTCTTTAGCATTGCCGTTTGCAGTGCACGTTGGCATTCCGACTCAACATATTCAGCGCCCGTGAACAAAGACATATGGTTAAACGTAGACAACACAATGCGCATCGTGTGTCCACGTCTACCCTGACACATGTCCACCGATGAACTCCCCTTACCCCCTCTAACCCACCTCTGCATGAAACTTGTGCCAGCAGCAGAAAACAAAATGCTGTTATGGCTCCCTTACGGAGTCAGCTCGGTATAGCACCAAAAGCTGTATTCGTTCCACTTCGAAGTTTTTCCAGATAAATGCATCTTACGCACATAACATGCTGTTGGCACAGAAGCGAATGCACCATCAATTAGCCACATGAAAATGGCGTGCACACCTTCGAAGTGCCTGTAGTTGCTATCGCAGTAGTAACAAAGGCAAGACGAAGTTCCACGCAGTGGTTTGTGCACTCACCTCGCGACGTGGGGTGCGAAAGGGTACAGTCGATGCCAGCTCGACAAAGCTGTATGACTCATGTGCGCATGCAGTTAGGGCCTCGGGTGCTGAGCGTCCGTGTAGCAGCACCACATGGATCTGCCGACGATGCCGGAAGTCCGACAGGTCTGTTGAGAAGTTGACGTCCCCTGCGACAACCCAGATGAAAGCAATTACAACGGTCAACTGATGAGCCCCAAGGAAACAGCTGATCACATGCGAACATGAACTTGCGGTAGCAGTCTAACAGTGCTTGCTAAAAAGTTTGCATTTCCTTGCTTTTACAGCAACGACCGAAGCACAACTTTAAAAAAAAAAAAACTTTGCTTCGGTTAGCCTTCTTGCTTCAGTTGGCCATGCTGGAAAACAACAGATCCAAGCTTAGATACACATGGTTAACACCAACACATGGCTAACACCAATCTATGCAAGACAAACAGCCTTATCGTTCCAACTGTCATGTACAAGCAATGGTATCCACATAATTCCACTATAACCAAATTTCAGATAACTTGAAAATGACCCCCTACAAGCCGCGAGATCAACCTACATACGGCAGCACCATCACCGTGTTAGTGTGGATAGGCGGTCAGCAGCACGCATTGGAATGTACACAGTGGCACTCCATTGTGAGCGGTTTGCGGCAACTGTTAGCTAAATGAAAGTTGATTGCAGTCAAATGGCAATATAGGCATCCTCCAATGTCACATTAGTGCACAAAGCATGCAGAATGTTGGGGCAGAGCATTGGCATCTCCCAGCCCAACAGTCCTCGACGTTTCTCTCTTCCTTTTTTTTTTTTTCTCGCCATATTTAAGTTATGTTCTAGCTACAATGTTTCTATTATTGTTATGTGACTGAAATGGTTCATTACTGGCTCCTTATTTATCTTGCACTATTGGATCCAGAAAAGAAAAGATAACATTGTTATTGCACATTGAGTAGAAGCAGCAGTTTGTGAATCCTACTAGACCACTCATATGTATATGCTGTTACGCGCTATTCCGCCAGGCTCGGCAGGATGCGTTGCTAACTGTGCGGAATAGCGCAGTTAGCACTATATCCTCACATTTTCTTTTTGCCGTCTTCCATGAAACGCAAGGCACTTAACCAGCTCATTTAGTCAAACTGCTCGACTCTTAACAACATTTTGGGCTCTGTCACAACGTTTGGCACACAATTATATGAAGTAAAAATTTTGATAGATAAATACACAACTTTCCTTGCACGATTAGTTGCGTGACATTGACAGACGTTGACACGAAAAAAATTTCAATTATTTTATGGACCTTTTACAGCAGACTTAAATCTCTTTTCCAATCAAGGTCTGTAATAATGAGATTATACCGTATAACCAATACTGGTACATCCAATAATTTGTTCTATCCGTATTCATTATATTGCAGCACAACTTCACTCACCCTGATGTCACAGCACTCCACAACAAACCAAGCATGAAACTGAAAGCACACACACACACCCCCTCGACATCGCGGACTCATGGAGAGGGCGCACTGACACAAACTGACCTGATATGAGTACAAGCGTGGCAGGGCTCCCGTGAATGTCGACAAACCGGCGCATGCACTGCTTGAGCTTGTCATCGGCGGCATTCTTGCTCACGGCGTTGATGTGTACCACAGTGACTTGAGCAAGGTTCAGTTCATGCACTACCTCGGGCAGCTCCTTTCGGATGTCACACACACACAGGAATTCGGCCTCCGCGTGGCCCCTGAAGAAGAGGTGCCTTATGCGACCCACCAGCGCTGTGGCCGACTTCCCCCGAGGCACCTGGCAGTTTTCGATGTCCCAGAACACGCCGATGGGGACCAGGCCACGGGGACCATCTGAAAAACGTTTTTTGCAAGGTCATGACATTGCACACCTCGCATAATACTGTCGCAAACATAACTGTGTCCTGTATTGGTTGTGCCGCGCTGAGTGTCTGAGCCACTGTGGCAAGAAAAGCAAGGACAACGAAGTGGTCACGCTTCTAAGCAGGCAGGCCAACTGGACGATTGCTGGTGCTCCTGACCACTGTCCAACATTCCCTGTCACGCTGTAGTGTGACAATATAAATTAATTAAATAATTAATTAAAGGAAACCAGCAACACTTATTGAAGCTAGTCATAAAATGGTGCCAATCAGTTGCAGAGGCTCCAGTGAACATATGAGCCAAAAGCTATTGTGCTGCATGGACCAGGAAATCCACAAATTGGTTTCAACGTGAACTAAAAGTAATTCACGTTGCTAATTGTGTTACGACAATGACTGAATAACAGCAAGAGCGTAGGACAATCAGGTGTTGCGGTTACCACAGCGATTGCGGCGACAACTGCTGTATTCTTTATGTTTCAAATCAAGTGTTTCCCGCAGGCTCATTTGATCGATAAACAAAACATGCATCGATACTATGCTCTAGCCTCTAAGCATAAATGTTGATTTCGACACACTGTGGCCTTGACCTTGCTACAGCTGCGGCCAGTGAGCAAGGTCACAAAGAAACAAACAAAAAAGTGATCGAATGACGTTACCTTTGTTGCTGTTTAAGCTCTCCATGCTTCATCAACTTGAGCGATCAGATGTGGCTGGAAAGAGATAAGATAACGTTACTTTTATGTCGGACTCGTTCAATCCAAGATAAAGCACGCCGCCAAATTTCAACATCAATCGCCGAGTAATAAATATGCGCTGGCAGAACTGGCGGAGAGCACGAACCTGTGCACGTGCTCGCTGTGATATCGGTGGCACCTGAAGAAAGTGGTCACCATTTTTTTTTTTTTTCTTGAACGATCGGGACAGGTATGCACATGTCGAACGGCAGGTAGGCTCCGTAACACCCACGATCGTCCCACGATAACAGCGAGATTACTCGCGCAAGAGCCTTAACTCGTCATCGAGACAAGGAAGTAACGCAGGAAGGTCTCGCCGCTACACACAATGTGAACCACATGTGAACACACAACGAAAGGTGTTGTTGGTACCACGTCAACAGTATAGGAACAATGCCTTGGAAATGTAAAATTTACAGCAGACGCGGCTCGAGCAGGGCCAGAACCGAACAGATCGCTAGAAAACAACGACATATTGAATGTACCCGTCCCCTACTAAAGGCTCATTTTGAAATGAACAATCGATGATGCATTCCTCTGTGAGGTGTCTCTCTCTTCTCAACGGCGTAGGAAACAATCTTACCGTGGGACGAACAACGGGTGAAATTGCTGCGATAGCGCGCACATACACTCACTCACTTTCGCGTAACAAACAGGCAACTTGCGCCGCGGATAAAAGATTGCAGGACGAAGTCCTCGTCGAAACTAGAACTAGCTCCACAACGTACACACGGCATCCATCTTGGCACAGACTGAGTGCATTGGTGTCCATATTGATGATGCGAGGTGTTTTTGATTTGGTAGCTCGCCGTTTAGTAACAATTCCCTCAGTAAAAGCTAAATGACAAAGTTGTATTGCAATGTGTCACGCGACACTAAGATACGTAGGTCGTAATTGCACTGTGTGACATGAACTTGTTGGACGCGGGAAATTTAAGCAGCGACTCTCAAGCAAATGTAAACAAGTTCTTTCGGCACGAATAAATTTAAGAGTAATGCTGTACGCACGATATCGTGAGCAGTGAACCGGCAGAAGCTCCACGCACGACGCAGCCGCGCAGTTTATTCCTGCCTGCACATTTCCTGTTATATCTAGTTTAACCGTGTCACTGGAGTGTCCGTTAACATACGTTGCCGCTTCGCGGTGCGCCTTCGGTGCTCTCAGTATTTTGCTCGTGTCCACCAAAAAATTAAAACGGCTCCCTACCACTACGCGCTTGACGGCAAAAGCTCCACGTTGTGCGCGGAGCTTTTTCCGGTTCGCGCTCGCGACATCGTGCGGCCAGCGTTACTCTACAAATTTTAAACGCACATTTCAAGTAAAATAAAACGAAATTCGATACGCACGCCTTTGCAACTATCCTTGTTCGTTCAAACATGAAAGGAACCACGTAGTATGGCATTACTCACGGATTTCAAGGGAGAACTTCTTGGAGAATCTACTATATAGTAGCGACCATGCTAGAAATCAGTAGGTCATGTCCCAGGCAGCAGCAAATCTCAGTGACAAGAAAAATATTTTTAAAAAATCGCCTTATAAAGGTTCGAAGCGGACCGCCCAGATCGAGGGGATGTTACTCCGCCTACTCCGCCAACTCCGCTAGCCAATCAGAGACGTAAACAACATCAACGTCATCTCTTTTTAACATGGGCTCGTGGGTCATTTTGGGGTCAGCGCGATAAATATTCAGGCATTCTGTATAAATCGTATAAGTGTATTTATTTATAATTTTATTATTGCAGTTATTTATCACCGTGTTCTGGTTACATGGGCTGTTTGAAGTAGGAACTATTTGCAGTCCCGCGGAGGAACAGTGGCTGGCGGTTATGACGATGGGGGAGGGGCTTCGCTGCGCACCTGTAGGCTTCCACCTGTGATGACTCATTTCGGGACTCACTCAAGCTCAGGGGAGTCTATAGAGAGGTCATGCACGTGGGAGAGGAACGGTTATCACGTGCTTTCGAAAGCGAGATAATCTGCTTGCTGATTACAGTGCTGGGCACTATCGCGATAATACCTTAGAGGCATTTTTGGGCATTTGTATACCTGCATCGAGATACACGTGAAAAAAGCATCCGCGTATCTCAGTGGTTAAATACTCCTACAAACGTGATGCACGATGCCGCAGGCGGGAATCTCGTTTCTTTCTTTTTTTTCTTTTTTTTGGTCTTTGTGAGTCACAGGTCTTTGTGATGAGACCCACGTGAATTTTGAAGTGCTTCGGTACCTTTTCCTTTAATTAATTAATAGAGACCGCAGTTAAGTGTCAGCTGATGAGCTAGAAAGCAATTTCGGTCTACATTGCAGTAATTGCTTTATTTTGTTCCCACATTTTGTATATATTTGCTCCAATAAACAACCACTACTACAACTTCCCGAGAAGAGGTATCTCCATGCCGCAGGGCATTCCTGCCACCAATGCGGTATATTTATTCCTCATAACACGAACTTGTGTTTGGTAAGACGCTTTTCTTGTTTTCGTGTCGTGCGTTGAGGCCTGACCGACTATGTCTAGACAACTTGAGAAAATGCTGTTACGTAAGTGGAACTTGCGCTACAATCTTCTCAGCAAAACAGATCCTGCAAAAACACTGTTTTTCTTTGATGACTGGTGTTCGTTAGCGATTCCAGCGATATTCTTGGACTTGCAAGTCTCACTGTGCCACCGCATTATTCAGAATATTGTGCTGCGCATTAACGTAATTGCGAAGCATCAGCACCACCTAAATAAAAGACCATTGACTCACTACCTCTATTCTTGCCCCTATCCCAGGACACCTTTCTCACCTTTCTGCAAGAGTATCTCCGAAATATCCCTTTACGTCCAAGACAAATGTGTTTCAGCATCTGCATTTTAGGCTTCGGGCACAAGTATTTCGATATCTGTATTCCCAAATACTTTTCCGGGTATCTCGAGAACCCAGACCTGACCAGCCCTGAACCTTTTCCAAATGGCGAGGAAAGCGGTGACGAAGCGGAATGCTTCCACCTGGCTTCTAAAAATGTGACGTAACGGCCTCTCCTATGTTCTTTCCGTCCTCTATGCTAGCTCGATCACCGCTAGCTTTCGATCATATTGGTAGTTAATTGAGCACTTGCAAAAATGTGTAAGTTGGCTTTCCGGCAAGAATGTTTTCCACAGAAAAAGAAAAAAAAAAAGAAGGCTCCCGGTCCACAGATTGCTTTTCTGCTCTAAGCACTTTCACATCTGCCCGTTTCGACCATTTCTTTCGCTTCTGCCCCTCTCTTTTGTACATCGCAAGGTCACTATGAGACCCCACACTCCCTGAAAATTTTTTCAAAAGCTTTTATGGTGCTCGTGCACTTTTGCTGGAATGTGCAGCTGGTGTGAACGTGCTTAGAGCAGAAAAGAATTCTGTGAACCAAGAACTCTCGTCTCTTGCGGAAAAAGTAAAATTAAAGTCAGTTTCACGCTCGTGCAGTGTGAGTAAACAGCGCAGCAGGCTAAAGTCCCTGCATAACTGCTTTGCCAAGTAGCGACAAGTCCTCCTCTCCCGTCCTCCTCCCCTCAATTTTGTGGTTTGCTACAGCGCCGTCCCCCATTCGCTTCCTAAGTTGACCGGTTCTGTAAGCACGTTTCTGCAGACCACGACAAAGGCTCGTAATCAATCTTAAACGCATGATATCTTGGGTTCTTCCGTACTCTCCATGCAGGTGCCTGGCGAACAGGAGGCGAGGAGACAACCAAGAGACCCAAGTGCCCCAACAGTAGGCCAGGTGGCACAGGATCGCACTTCTATTGTCCATAGCATTTCGTCACAGTTTAGGAAGAAAATATGGCTGCAGGAACCAGAACCCTTTCTACCGGAGACCGAAACCCTCGGGCGTATCCAATGGGTAAGAGTGTCGGCACATCAACCGCTTCCGCTACTTGACAAAGCGATTATACAGAGATTTTAGAGCTTACAAGCGCCACCACCTGTCGAACAGATTGAGTTCTTTGCTGTTTCTTCAACTTCGTTATGTTTCTTTATCTCTTTCTACACCTCCTTTCTTGCGTTGGATATGGCCCCAGCGGGAGCGGAAGGGCAAAACAACTCCTCTTTGAGGTTTAGGACAAGACTGACCTTCTATTGTACAGACGTTGCTTGCGAGGGGAATAACACGGCCGCGGCGCTTGTGGGAGAGAAGGCAGTGGTGAGGGTGAATAACACCTGGCGTTAAGCACCAGTCCTTTCAGGCCCATGTACTGTGCGATGTCCGTGCACGTTAAAGAACCCCAGGTGGTCAAAATTTCCGTAGCCCTCCACCACGGTGTTCCCCTTCTATCTCTTTCAGTCCATTTCCCCTTCCCATACGGACGCTTATCCGTGCTCCCAACATGGGCTGCAGAAATTACCGTCCTTTTCTTAACCGAACCACAATCATCATTATCTCCCTCGCTAGAGTGGGCGGGGTATCGCCGGTAGACGAAGCACGAAGGGGCATGTGTGTGCTTAGTTCTTGGAAAAAAAGGTTTTTCCAGCGTCGGTGACTGCCACGCTATATACACCTGTTTATACATCTGTTTATACACCTGTTTCTGTGGATCGCCTCCCTTTATCTCTTTCCCTGTAGCACTCTCTTCTCCTTTCCTTCTCCTCACCATCCCTCATCCTCTTTCTCTTCTATCATGGTGGAACAGCGCGTACAAACAAGGACTAAAGACAAGAAAAGACGACACGAGCGCTGACTGACAACTGAAATTTTATTGAAAAGATAGCACATATATAAAGGGGGGAAAAACACGTGAACCATAATGGGCGAGTCATGTCAGAAAAAGCGAATAAACGCACCTTGGCATGACGGTATACCAACTCGCCCAACTTGCTACTTTGCTCGAGTTCGTTCTCTCCCTTTGCTGTACTGTACTGTACCACATGGCTATTCTATGGTTTACCCTCTCACCTCCTCATTTTCTTTCTCCTTTCCCTCCTCACACTTACATTAGTCATTCTCACTTTCCTTTCTCATACACCGTTTCTAAACTATAGGCCATGACATGGAGTATTCCCTCTTCCATTCTTCTTTTTTTTCTCCTCATCTTCAAATCACTCCTACCCATCCTCATTTCTCTCTCCCAGCAACTTGCCATTCTATGCTATGCATGACTACGCTATGCTAAGAGCTGCTTCGAATAGGCCCATGCGCCGCCACGGCGGTCTAGTGGCTATGGCACTCGGCTGCTGATCCGAAGGTCGCGGGATCGAATCCTGTCCGCGTCGGCTGCAGCTGGACGGAGGCGAAATGTTGTGGTGCGTGTACTGTGCGATGTCAGTGCACGTTAAAGAACCTGAGGTGGTGGAAATTTCCGGAGCCCTCCACTAGTCGGCGTCTCTCATATCGTGGTTTTGGGACGTAAAACCCCAGAAATCAATCAAAATCGCCGCGGAGAAGGCCGCAACGCAGAGCAAGCGCAAGAGGCGCCAGCGTGTCTGCAGACGTTATCGGGGACGCAGAGCGCACCTAATTGTGGCCTCAACAGAGGCGACAAGTGCGACGACGGAACAACTGGTTGTTTACACGTCACGTAAGCAACTCCCAGATGAAATTCTACACGACGATTTTTTAACACACAAGCGCAATGTCCGGAACGTTGTGTGTATTTGTGTGCGGATGTCTTTTGCCTAGAAAAATGAATTAAAAAACAAAGAAATAACATCGCAACTTATCGTTACATTTCCTCTAAAGGGCAACGCCGGTACGTGTTTCACTCTTTCGAAAGCTGTACCTTCCTTCATCCCACAGTTCACATCTTTTTTTCTTCCTTCCTTGCTCTTTCTTTCCTTTCTTCTACCTTTCCTTACTTCTTTCTTTCTTTCTTCTGTCGACCACGTGGAGCGACGACCTCGATGATGCCCGTTAGGTGTACGTGCTTCGGAAGTCTCCCCATTTCCTGTCCCCACTCCCCCACTCCTTCATCCCCAATTTCCCCCATCTTCAACTCGACAGGGGGGGACACATTTCGCGGTCTCTTGTCGCGCGAAACACCCGTCGTCGACATCTTCCCTCCTTTTTTTCCCCCTTAGACATAAATACACGCGCTTGATTTTGCTCGCCTCTCCTTCTCAAGTTCTCGCAGCGGCCTTCCCGCCCAATGCTTCCAGCCAAAGCACGATCGCTGAGGAAAAACCAACGAAATAAGGAACATGGCCGCGGCCGGTTGTCTGGCGCAAAAGCCGGAGCCAATGAGCCATCACTGAGTAAAGGAGAAGGAGGGAAATGGCGAGCGAAGCATGGTCGCCTTAGATGTGGCACACGGACGACAAGGTTGTTAGCACGCGGAGCACGTTACCTTGTTTCGCTACTCGTCTGCGGGCAGAGTGTCTGGAGATCTGGAGGAGGCGGTTTTTACGAGGTCTTTAGAAGAGGGCGTCGATTTGGAGGAAAAAGAAAGAAATGTATATTTACAAGAGTGCTTCGGAAACCTCGCTGGCTGATGATGCCCGCAGAGTACACAGTCCTGCAGTGAGGCCGACGCTCCGCCGGTCGCCATTTTACTGCCACGGAACTGTTTTTCGGTTGCCGATCTGCTTTGTGTCCGCGGAAGGTGCAGATATTTTTTTTTTTTTCGTTGGGCTATAGGGTGTCGAATTCACTCGCTCGATGAAAGGAGCACTGTTTTTATGACTGTTGGAAGCTTTCTCGCGGAGTGGACCGTCAAATAGCAGTAATATAAAAAAAAACTTGAAATTTTTACGTTACAGCGCGACTGCGCGGTGTCTACTGGGTGGAAAAAAAACGATTCTTTACTATCATCATTGTCACCGTACTTACGGTTGATGTCGCTGCGCACTAGCTCAGGCTTATTTAAATGACCCTGATGGAATGTCGACGACTGTTCTTGCTGCTGTCGCTATCCATAACACGCCGAATATTTACAGCGGCGCTGTTTAAGCTTGATGTAAGGCCGTGCGTCGTAGGCAAGCTTGGTGGTTGGAGCCAAATGCGCGCACCTATCAGGTATGGCTGGGAGACCTTGTGTCAGGCAACTCCGAAGAAGAAGCGAGTCAGAGGAAGAAGAGAACTTCGAGCTAGAGGTGCGAAGTCACATCACCGTGATGTGCGTTGTCAGTGCACGTGGTGTCAGACCACGTGCTCTGACGCGCGTTGTCAGTGCACGTTAGTGCACGTGATCTCACAACGTGACCCTGAATCATACTGATCTAAGGTTTCCTCCTTTAATTTAAGCATGGAGAACGAAAGACTGCGTGCTACATTTGGTAACTTGCAATCTCATGTACCACTTAGTGTATAAACCAATGCATTACTGAACTGCAGCAGGCTTTCGTCTTCCAGTGTTACAAGAGTGCAGCACAGAGCCAAATTTCCAGCTGTCGCCTTCACATTTTAGACAGTTCTAAGCACCCTCCGGGACTTATTGTTCTTTTTTTTTTCTGTGTAGCGGTGTTATTCGCCCTGACTGCAAAGGGAACAGATCGTTTAGAACACGCATACCTTGTCGCCAGCGCTAAGAATACGCCCGAGCGCCGTGACAAAAAAAAAAAAAAAAAAAAAAAGAAAGCGTCAGCTTCGCGACAGACGACGACAAACACGTCAACGCCTCGTTGGCTGCGCGTACAGCGTGGCCGCTTGCCGCTCTTTTTGTCAGCGCGGTCCCTTCGCGAAAGTTTTGACAAGATTCGCTCGTTCAAGGAGGCGCGCTAACTGAGAACGGAAATTCGATCAGGCGGACCCTGCGGGGACGAAGAAAAATAAAAATATTAGAAAGAAATACTACAAATAATGTAGTACAGCAAAAAATAAAGGCCTTGAGGCGAACACAAGACGCCCCCCCGTGCACAGAACGTGCCTTCGTCGACGAATGTGCGACGTTTCACTAGTTCCGTGCAGCAAAGCCTGAGTCGAGATGTAGTGCCAGTGTTCGAAGGTGTTCCTGCCGCTCCCGCTGCAGCCATGGAACAACGACAACAACAGCAACAACGACGACGACAACAACAAAAAGTCGATTCTGATTGGTATTCCATGGTACCTCAGCTTAACTATTTCATCTTCTACATCTTGGCCAATCCCCCAGGGTGGGTATGTGCCAGACTTGAAGGAAACAACAACTCGCAGGCAACGTCACATGATTTTGATAGCCTCGGTAGCCTCGCCCAGCGGACATCCTCAGACACCTCGTGTGCGGTGCCTGCTGGGTAAGATTAGACCCACGTGGTTGCCGAAACGCTCGAGGTTTGACACGTGGTGAGTTTTAGTGGCGCTTGGCTATACGTGAATCTTCTGCTTCCCTATCTCCTGTCCGGGCACTATTTCCCACGACATCTCCCCTTTAAATTTCTTCCTCCATGGCTGCAGCGCTCGGTGATAGCGGAAGACAAGGCGCAGAGGAACACATTTAAAAGGGGCCCTGCTACACTTCTTTAAGCATAGTCTTTGAAAACCGTACGTTATCAGTCGTGGAACATCCTGCGAACACGAGAGCCAAGTATAATTGCCCGCCACGGTGGTCTAGTCGTTATGGCTCTGGGTTGCTGATCCGCAGGTGGCGGGATCGGATCCCGGTCGCGGCGGCTGCATTTCGGTGGAGGCGAAATGTTGAGGCCCGTGCTGTGCGATGTCAGTGGACGTCAAAGAACCCCCAGGTGGTCGAAATTTCCGGAGACCTCCACTACGGCGTCTCTTATAATCAGAGCTGGAATTGACATTGTACTTTAAAACACGGCTGGAAGCCACCCGCTTTTCTTTCAACACATGACGTCACAAGGGGTATACCTGTGCATCTTAGCAAGCGCAGCGGAACAAAGACAAGAGAAAGAAACACGTAGACAGGACGGGCGCAAGACATCAACTGATGTCCAGCGCCCAACTAAGCAACTAACTAACCAACTAGCCCACATTTCTGCGTTGAATAGTCACAAGGGGCATTGACCCTGCGCTTGAAGTAGATACTAACAATCAATTGGTGATTCCGTAATCGCAGAATTATCTTCGGTAATGCTTTATTTGTTCGGTTTGAGTTCAGCGGATAAAGGAAACGTGTGTACCTTTCTCTTCGAACAAAAATTAAGGAAGTTAATCGACGCAGTTGGCTCTATTTGTGCCATCATTCGTTGAAAGAAGGGCGGGTAATTTCGAGCTATATTAGAAACCAATTTGCGAATTCGCTGGTGCACGCAGCCCGTTAATATTTGGCTCACGTGTTCTCAGCAGTATCCACGAATGATTGGCACGGTTTGCAGACTACGTTTAAAAAAGTGTTTCACAGCCCCTTTAAGGCCCGTATTGATCGATTGATTGATTACTGGGGTCTAATGTCCCCAAACCAGCTTTGATTATGAGGGACGCCGTAGTGGAGGTATCAGGAAATTTCGACCACCTGGGGTTCCTTGCACGTGACTATCGCATAGGACACGGGTCTCGACATTCCGCCTCTATCGAAATGCAGCAGCTGCGGCCGGGATTCGATCCCGCGACCCTCGGTTTAGCAGCCGAGTACCATAGCCACTAAACCACCGTGGCAGCACGAGGCCCATATTCATAAACCTGCCTTATCCTTATCGCTTGCTTTTCTTATCTTCCTTGTGCCCTTACTATGCTTTACGGACAAATTAATACAGTATCTACAGACAAGCCTTATGATAGCCTTTCGCACTGATTACCATTTTAGTCCCCCTAACAGGCTTCAGTGTAACAAGGGTGATAAGGAAGACGAGTGATGAAGATAAGGTAGGTTTATGAATACGAGCCTAGGATGAGTTCGCCCTTCTCATTGGTCGAAGAGGCTTGTAGCTTCCGCAGTGCTGCATAGAACCACTGGAACAAGGTACACACACAAGGCTGGGCGCTGGCTACGGGGTGTATTTGGAGGGGGGGGGGGGGGTGTTGGCCTGGTCGCGGCTTTGGGTGGCTGTAACGACTTTTTCGGGAGGTGCTCGGGTTTTTTTGCGCTGCGGCTGTTGAAAGCATGCGAGGGGGTCGTCGTCTGGCGGTGCTGCTGGGCTGCGTGTACGAGGCTATGGCGGCTAGGTTTTCATTGTGAACCTTTCCTGGCTGTCTTTGTTGCTTTCATGTGAGGGTCGGCTGTGTTTGCACAGCCTCGAAACAAGATCAAGTGAAGGATCAGAAAAATAAAAGGTCCTAAACAGACAAAAACGAGACAATTGGCTTTTTCGATTAAAAAAAAAAAAGCCTTTTTGGGAGACGGTGGAGGCTGGCTACAAGGGCTGAGGTTGTTTTTGAAACGGGAGACAAGGCACCCTGTGAGTGCGTGTTTTATTTATTTATTTTCATTTCGAAAGGCAAACAATAAGTGAGGACACGAGGTGTCGGCCCTGCAGGAGACACTGTCGACTAGAGAAAAATAGAGATATAAATGAAGGAACTGCTGAAGTAAAACACACCGACGTGTTGGTTGCGTCCGCAGTGTTTGCTTTGGCGCGCAGTGGGTTTTCGTAGACACCGAGAGCATTGTGACCTTTTTTTATTTATTTCTTCGAATTTGCGACTGCTCTGAAATTAGTTGAAGCGAAGGAAAGAAATGAAGGTGCGACAAAATAAAGAAACCATAAGCTAGCTTTTTTTTTTTTTCGTGATCGGTGGCGCGCTCACGTTGCCACATGGTGTTTGTACTTAGCTGCAGTAATTGGTAGAATTTGATCGGGCTGACTCCATGCCCAGTTAGTCTAGCCAGAATCTTTTCTTTTTCTTTTGCGCTGGAGGCTTGTTCGGTGCATCATTCAACACTGAAAGAGTGAGAGAAAACAAGACAACAAAAACAAGTGAAAATGTCATTTCAGCACTCATTTTTAGCATTCTCCTCCAGCATCCCAGTTACGGAGAAATGTCGTGACAGCATGAATTAACTTGCTACTCCCGCCCCAAAACAACGTAACTACGTCACATTTGGCTAAGCGGGGCGTGTATAGGTGTAGGGTTTCTTTCCCCAGTAGTTACGGCGAACAGTGCAGTTCACAACTTTGGTCGTGAGCAGAAGAATTGACGCCTGTCAACTGCCCATTCTTCAAAACTCAGCGATGTGCTCTGAAATCTGATATTTGAACATTTGTTGAAAAAACACTTTCATTGTTACGGATCCCTGAATCGTAATCTATGCACCGCCACACGCAGAAAACAGCAAACGTTCTACAGAGCTTCCTAGAGTCGCGTGGACCTCATGAACGGGTCAGACTTGTTACCGCATGTTCTCTGCGTTCGCGTTAAGAGTTCCTGTGTCAATTTCTTCGGCGTTTCCTTCAAATCTACGCTTCCTCTTAAACCTATCTCCCGGTGTTTTGCTTACCGCGGCTCTCTAAGTCAAGTGACTTCCGGTTAGGCCATTTACCCTATGTTACAGAAAGCGAGTGAAAGAGGTACTGGCAAAGATGTCGCACCGTGCACGTGCGGAGGTTGGCTGAAGCACAAACATGCGAAGGAGATTCGCTCTGTGTAGACTCCAGCAGGCCATATTTTATCTGGGACACTTATTTTGCTTTAGAAAAGTTTAATCACCTTTAACGACACTCGAGGACGCTTTTAGTGTGTGTTCTAGGCGTTAACATACCCATTTGTTACATTTCTTATCTATCCTACATATCATTAAGGCGAAATACTTAGGTGTTTGTGATAGCACTGCCCTTTGGCTGTGACCTTGAGACAGATACGTGACCCGACGCGGTGGTCCAGTGATTATGGCGCTCGACGACGGTCGCGGGATCGAATCCCGGCCGCGGCGACTGCATTTTGATGAATAAATAATAATTTATGTGGTTCTACTTCGCAAAGACACGACGTGATTATGAGAGACGTCGTAGGGAAGGGCTGCGGAAACTTAGACCACTTAAAGTTTCTTTCCCTTTTTTTTTGACGTAACTTGAATATTAACTCATGTTTCACCCCCCCCCCCCCTTTCCCCCTTTTCTCTTCAGAAACCCAGTATAACAACTGTACTATAAGAGTCTATAAGCACGGGAAGTGACTATGTCCATCATGTAAAATCAAGTTTCACTTGCACTAGCACAAACGTTATTTACACGTTGGAATGTTCACTCTGTCACAAGCAATACATCGGCGAAACTGATCAACCAATTAATGTTAGATAGAACGGGCACCGCGTGGACACCGAGAATAACCTGCCGAAGGCAGTGGCGCAGCATTTTAATATGACAGGTCATAATTTCGACGCACTGAAACTCTACATACTTCAGGGAAACTTCCGCTCGCCGAGGGACAGAAAATACAGGGAATCATATCTCATATACAGGTTCAGTACGCTCCAGCCTACAGGCATAAACCTTTCAAAGGGAACCCTTGCGTCCATTAGATACTGTGGGGGGTTAACAAAGACGACAAAAGGTTAAGGTATGCACAAGCTAACAGTGTTTCTCACAGAAAGTCTGCTTTCAGGTGCGGAGTTCCCATCCAGTTCCACGAGAACAACCAGGTTAAACAGTGTAGTTGCATTTTTAGCAACAAGTTTTTGGGGAAATGCACTGGCGCAGGTGGTGCGCGGTGGAGAGGGGGACGCTTTCCATAAGAGCAACTCCTGCTCCAAGCATATGTTCCTTTTTTCATCCTGCTTTCTAGCACTGGGCACCAATGCATTTGCAAGATATGTACAAGGAGCGGATTCTTTGGAAGCTTTCATTCTTGCCCCTTATATTAGTCAGGCTAACACCTGTCACCCAACTACCCCTGCACCCAATCCCCCTCCCCTTTTTTTGTTATTGTTCGCACGTGCTGCTCTTCTCCTCTCTTTCTGAGGACGGGGCAGAGCGTGCAATGACGTACATAAACGAACGCCGGAGAAGGCAGTTGCCGCCCTGACAAAGACAAGTCCGCTTGTCGAAACGTTGGCTCCTGCGACATTTCCTGTTCTAAATCGTATTTTGCGATTTGTTCATCGATGCAAGCATCCATCTTCCCCTGAGCTTCTGTACTACAAGAGTGTAACATCTGCCATGTGTACCCCACCTTTTTCTCTTTCAGATGTATATACACAGGGTACAGCCAACAAGGAACGATCCCTGTCTTTCCCTCCTCTTTTCCTCTTGTCTCTCTTACTCTCCCGTCAACCTAAGAGTCACAGCTCCTAATAGGTTGCCCCTAATCGAGTGCACGCTTGAACGCGAACCAATGACTCGATGGTAATATTACCTCGGAGCCGATGAGACGGGGGGTGGTTGTTCTCGCTCGAGCAGCTTGTGTGTCTTAACGCTCGGCCGACGACTTACCCCGATTGCATCAGCGCTTCACGAAGTCGGCGCTGATCACCTCTCACGAGCGAAAGCTCCTTCCTTCCCTTGTCTATAAGAGGAACATGAGTGCCGAAGAAGAGGATACGCGGACAGGCAAGGAAGGCACGGGCGATTCCCGTAGCTGCCGAAGGGACTTATTGGGGAAAACCTCGTCTTCGTCGTGGCCTCGCTAAAACGATGCAGCGCACTGCTAACACCGAATCGTCGTGGTGAGACTTGTAGGTAAGCAGGGTAAGCAGTTACAAGTGATGGACCACTTTTAATTGACGTCGGCGTGCGCACATAATAAGGGGGGGGGGGGGGCAGGGCGCCTCCCCCCTCAACTACATGATGGGGGAGGCGCCAAATTTGTTCCATACTTTTCCATAGGCACTGCGTTTTGACCGAGATGGGTTCAGCGGGAAGTGGTTGGGAGGAGTAGGAATGGGTTGTTGCCGTAAACCTTCGTCATTCCTTAGTAAGAGTCCGGCGCACGCCTATGATAATTAATTACATTTTACTATAGTTTCGTGAAGCTTCAGTTATTTACCCGAGGGGGTAACTATCCTTGTAATTCAATTACTTTTTTTTTTGCCTGCTGTCGGTTGCACAGTTACAACATTGCGCACCTCAAATTTTCGTGCCAACATCTGGAACAATGATTTGAAATTCGACGCGGCAGCGTCAGCTACTAAATTAACCGCCACTAAATTTGCAGCACAGGGCTGCAAGGAAATTGACACGCTATTTCTTTTCCCCCAGGAACGAAAGCTTCTTAGTTGACGAAAGACTCGTCTTGTTCCGCTGTTAGCCCTGGTCCCTGATAACTGACTATATTCGACTGGGCCTTCAAAGTACGCGTGTTCAAGTGTTAGTCTCTTCAAGTATTAGCGCACACCGAAACGACGGACGAAGAAAGGAACAAAACAGGTGTTTGGTATGCGCTAATACTTGAAAAGATTTGCTTTGCTAACTAGCCCACCAGTCTATCCTTTCCAAAACTTAGCTCCACTGTTGAGGTCCATCAGGGATGTATACAACACCCCCCCCCCCCCCCTAATTTTTTCAGCTGGCCTATAACTTCATACCCCCCCCCCCCACCCCGCATTTTGTTAACACCATGGGTAACAGCTCCCCCCCGCCCCTCCCCCCCCCCCAAAAAAAAAAGAACAAAGAAAAACATCGAAATTCTGGTTAATCCCCTGGGGCCTATTGGAGTAATATGGAACCTTTATGACATACACAGTTGCTGCACCGTATTGCCGAGGACAAATTCGAGTAGCACGCGAATAGAAGCGTGGAGAGTAGGAGCAAATAGGGAGGGGGGGGGGGGATGCTGGAAACGCACGAGAAGCAACTCGTCTCGCACGACGAGCAGCGACAGGACAAGATGGATCGGCGCGAAAGCACCAGAAGCGTGGAGCGTGCTCGCTCCTTCCTCGCAACGCGGCAGACGGCGCGTTGGTTGGCGTCTCCTGTACTATACGTCGTAAGAGAAGGAGAACACGTGATTCGATGTGAGCCCGCATCTTCGCACCTACTGTGCCTGCTTGTATGCCTAAGGGGAAGGCGGGGAAGAGGTGGGGGGGAGGGGATGGAGCTGAGATCGGAAGTAGGCAACGTGGATGAACAGTTATCTCTCGCAAGAACACTCTTGGCTTAATCGAAGTAACGATCTTGTCGACGTCGTTGTCGCCTCCTTCTGCCGGCACGAAGTCCTCGAGGTTGCAGAAAGCTACCACGAGGTGGCGCTGAAAGCAAGATAGCTAGAGTTACTGTATATATGATCCCTATGGGGTGCCTCCCTGCGGGAGGATATAAAATAACTCTAGATAGTTAGGTGGAAGCCCAATGTGTAGTTGGAGTTTGTTAAACTTGTGATAGTGTGCAAGATTAAGGAGAAGGCGTGTGTTGCAAAGTGAACAAAGTTGATGGAATGAAGGAAGAAACATCCGAGTTAACTTTTAGAGACAAAGTGCAGGAATTTGAATGAACGGCCTTAGTTGCAGTGCACACGGATTAAGAAAAAAATAAAAGGGAGAATAGGAAAAAGGCCCACCAGGCCATTCAGCTGTTACTTAGTTAAGAATGAATTTTTTCTCGCTCCCTGCAAGTGACTGAACTGCAACTGTGTTTTCAGAAACACATTTAATGAACTTGACCTTCAAAAGCTGCGGAAATAGTTTAGTTCTGTTATGAATGAATTTGGATTCGCATTTTACAGCTGTATTAGAGTTTTGCTTTAGTTGTTGAGAACCATTCTCTTTGCTGCAGTGCCTGTAGCAAATACGTTCATTTGGACCGAAAAGAAAGTTAGCTGGAACGAAATCCTCCCGCTTGAATGATTACCTGAAATTATAATAGATGCTATATTTAGTCAAGCTTTTCGCGGTGACGGTTTGTAAGTCTGTATCATGTGCTTTCGCGCTTTGAGTCTGTGTCATTGGCAACGTACGATATGGAGGCTCAGCACACACCTTGTTGTCCATAGGGTAACATTGCACGCCATGCGCAAGAACTGGTACAACGGCCTTGTCTTCCCGTTACCATTCACTCAACATGAATACTTTTCTCGCAGAGCTCTGGCTCCACAACCGGTACTGGCGACTACGTCCTCAAGTCGTCCTCAAACGACTCCAGATTGGTTCACGCGATCCAATCTTCAAGCTTCTCCTTGTCAACGCTATTATTGTGGCAAAGCACGCTTGAAGTGGAGAGAAATGAGGAGGCGGTGACGAGACAAGAACTTCAAAGGAATAGAAACAGAGGTGTCGTAGGCAGTGTCGAAAGGACGTTTCCGATTCTTACGGGAAAACTTCGGCGTGCTACTTGTAAGCGCGTTACTCGCCATGCATCGCTAGTAGGACGACAGATGGTGTTGCGGCTATGTTCCCGAAGTAGGAGAAGGCTGGAAGATTGGGGGCGGAAAACTGCGGAAAAGAATGTCAGCACAGAGAACTTGTTATACTCCAATACAGGTCAAGAAAGAAGCGGTGTATGCCCGTCAAAGGACCCCCCCCCCCCCCCCCTTCCAGCCAATGGTGCCGCTCTGTCAACGTTACGCCGCGGAAGACCGCCTCCGCGACGTCACATTGACAGAGCGGCACCATTGGCTGAAGGGGAAGGGGGGGGGGGGGGAGGTCCTTTGACGGGCAGACACCGCTTTTTTCTTGACCTGTACCGTAGTATAGAACCGATCATAGAGTGAACTGATAGAGAGATTGGTGGCATTATCCCCCCCCTGATTTATTGGGGACGCCACTTTCACACGGGCTTTGTGCAGCGCTCTTTGTTGTGCTTTTCCATCTATTAAATTTCCCCACTCCTTCGAAGGCTGTTCGGGGCTGTAGTATGTGAATTAATTAATAATTAATAATAAATAACGTCCTTGCGACGTTATATTCAAGAACAAATACAGGTTAATTCCAGATTATTTCCTGTTCTAAAATGATCTGCACGGGGTGTGAAATTTCTAACTTATGGCCTCAATGCTGTTCAATCTTAGATGGTTACATTGATGTGATGTCCGCAACGGTATCCAAGATCATTGAATGCGTTTGTGTAAATACCATTTGTCGTTACGATGTATTACTGTAATCTCTCTTGTCCTACATCTGTTTGCAATTTGCTTGATTGTAAGCCTTCCTTATATTGTGACAACTTTTTGCGTTGCTTGCCTACTGTGCTCTCATCTGAGAGCTCTCTGCATGAAAATTTCTTTCTTTCTTTACGAACGACGGTTTCTTTCTTTCTTTCTTTCTTTCTTTCTTTCTTTCTTTCTTTCTTTCTTTCTTTCTTTCTTTCTTTCTTTCTTTCTTTCCTTCTTTCTTTCTTTCTTTCTTTCTTTCTTTCTTTCTTTCTTTCTTTCTTTCTTTACAAACGACGGTTCACGACGGTTGCACTGTGCATGGCCGCAAGGTCTACGCTATCATGAGTGCGTACACATCTTCCGGACTCCCGAGTGCTGCAGTTGGGCTTCTCCTGTCATCGACTGCTGTTGCGGTAGAGCACGCTTTACGCAACGTCACGCAGTACTGTCACCGGTCGCTTCGAAGTTCCTGTTACAGCGGAGCTCTTCTAGGACTGGCCCCGACGGCGGATGAGTGTCCGCGTCACACGTCACGCTCCGGAGCCGGTTTATGCGTCTCCGCTAAAACCGGTTTGCAGATAACCTCTTAGATGACATAACTGCATCGGTCGCGGTACGTAACGGACGAAGCGGTAGCCGCCCAGTGAAACGGGGAAGGGTGGCTAAAGCAAGAACGAGGCGTAAAGTCAGTGTAGCAGGGTTTGTCGCACGTCCTTTCCCGCCGTGGATGCCGCTCGACTAGGACGCCAGCGTGCGCTTTCCCGAGAACGACAGCTTCAAACGCAAGCAGCGCCGGTTTACCGTACGGCAATGACGGTAGCACCGTACCGTCATGCTCGGCACGCGGCTATTTTAGTCGGAAAGAGCTGCACTAGTTGCTCGGCGAGTACGGAAACGTCGTCAGATGATAAAACTTGCTGGTGAAGCCCTCAGAAGCTCAGTTTTCTACGTGCCAACCACGACGGTACGGCATTACCATACTTACCGTACGGCAAGCCGCCGCTGCTAAAACTCCCCAATGTCAGTACCACAGCTCTTCTCTTTCTGAAGCGCTCACACTTGTAAAATGGGAGCAGTTTTTTTTAAAATGCGAATCATTGTAAGGGGAGTCTTACACGAGGTCTCGCGAGATCTCATCAACTGTCGCTTGAGTCTCATTGTTTCGTCATTTCATGGTTCTGGTTCTTGAAGCCTCCCCCCCCCCCCCCCCCCCTCTTTCTTATCAATCCGTCAAATAATTCGAACTTCAGTTACACCTTGAAAAGTACTATCCGCGAAAAAGAGTGATCGAACAATGGCTTAGGCGACCGGAGTGGCTGCGGGGCCACAACGAAGCACTGCTATCTCGCTCTGCACGCTGAGGACAAATGTGCCCTGAGTGACGATAAACTTCGACCTCTCTCTCTCTGTCGCAGTGCCTTTTCACGTTTTATAAATTTCTCTCCGAGCGCCTAAGCCGTGATCCATTGAATTTTTGGGCCACAGTACGTTGTAGGCCATAAGTCGTTCCATTACATGCGTGCGTTTGTAATAAATGATAGTAACAGACTCGAGTAGGCTTACCTGTAGCGATAATTTAAACTACCTTTACAGCCGTGTTTGCTGCTGACTCTTTCATGTGGTCTGCCCCGATGTGAAACGAAAACCGTACTTGAATATCTTCAGCGTAATGAATATATAAACGACAAAAAAAAAAAACAAAAAAAAACGCCATTACCTTGCCTCTGTTTGCACACTTTCTCGGGATTAGATGCTTTGCACGTCTGTTCGATCGGTATATTAGCCAGTAAAGCGTCGTTCAGTACTAAACAATCTTCACGATTGGCGTCCCCACTGGGGCCTCTTTAAGTAGCCGTTCCTCCACCCGATAAAAGCATGCCGTTGTATGCGATCACGTGTACGCAGCGGCAGTACGTGTTGTCTGAGCTAGTTGGTCATGTAAGCCGGTTCATAAAATCAGAGTTATCCTCTTTTCTCACCATTGCTGGAAGAGTATAAGGTGTGCTAAAAGGGGAGGACGAGCGAACTGCATGGAACCAGATATCTGATGGCAGTCACAAGACCGTGCGACTGATCATCGGAAAATTATTCACTTAAAAATGAAATTTCCAACAAAAACAAAAACAAAACAGAACAAAAACGTGGATGCGATATTAGTGGACGTTGCTTGTCGGTGATGTGTTCTTCAAAATTATATATCCCTCACACCGCTTCTTCACAAGATCCAAAAAGCAGTTAAAGGCACCAGAACGGTAGCGTTCAACGGTTTGCTTCTGTCTTTTACGAATCGAAGCCCTTAAATGCTGATACCGCTTTTGACTTTGCAACACGCACGTAAAGGAATAGCTCATTATTCTTCGGCGGGGGGCTGTCTCTCGCAAATGCAAAGGGAATTCAACGAAGGCAAAAAAATTCAAGGAGGCCATTTCTCAAGAAGCCCGCCGTCTTTGATTCTCCGATTCTTCCGGTCTCCCCTGTACGCGCGAGGCTTATGACTGCACAAGCGTACTCCTGCTACGCACTTGACATCGCTTTTACCAAATCCCCCTTTCCGTTTTTCCTCGGTAACACCCATTTTACATTCGCCGTTTCATTTTAATACGCCGATTCGGAAACGCCGCCTCTTAATCAGATCCCAAAGAATAGTGCAGAAATCCATTTCTTTCCTCCATATATGCTCTCGTTTTACCCAAATTTTAAGGAAAGATGGGGCGGCTGTGGCGGGCACACGATTACCGCAGTCGCGTACCTCGCAAAACCCGCGCCATCACAAATCCCCGAAGAGGCTTTATTCTCTCTCTCACTCTCTCTCTTTGACACTGATTCTGTATTCGTAGTTTTTCTTTGTTTCTTCCCGTCGCGCACTATAGAGGGAGTAGCGTAGTACGCACGGTCTTCGCATTCTCCTCAAATCTCGCAAGCTGTACGCCGACTGAGAGACAGACCTCCAACAACACCTCGTACAGGACAACGAAAGAAGCAGGAGGGATGATGGAGAATGCCTTTCTTGTTTCGCGACGATCTCTCTAGTGCAGACGGTAAGACTGCTCCCTCCCTTTCCCTCACTACCTTCTCTCGCTGGCTCCATCACTCTTTACCTCATCCTAGTGCTAACATCCTCTACAAATACACATACATACGTAAGCAAGCAGGGAGGGAGGCCCTCTAGCGGACGTGGAGGGGGCGCTGCGGTCGGCGGAGAACGACGACGTTTTTCGTCGATAAACGTACGTTTTGCGCTGTGACGTGCGTGCGTGTGTAGTGCCTGTCGCCGAGCCACTCCATTAACATCAGTCCCACCACGGCTGTAGTAGTAGTAGTACAAGGAAAAATAAAAATAGAAATGAAAAGGTGACGTGCAGAGTTGGCGTAGGGCTGCTGCTCCCGCTCCTCGTTTTACCTTTTATCCGCACGTTCCTCGTTCGTCCCCCTCGCCGACACTGCACGAAAGATTTGCAAGCCTCCCACTTTCGCCTCCGTTATTCCGAAGCTTTACCGTTCTGGCCTCCCCTCGTCCACTTCCTGCTGCTGTGCGGGCGGTTGCCTAATCTCCGAGGAGAAAGCCCGAACACGTCTCTCGGCGACAGGTTCTTCGTTATTTTCTTCGCTCCCTATCGCTCTGTCCAAAAATTTGAAAAAAAAGAAACGACATCTTTGCTTGTCTCTTTCTTTTTCTGGGTCTTCATCGTCGACGCTTTATTGCCGCGTTCTGTACGTTTGTTACCGCGGTGCGAGGAATCGTTGCACCTAGGTGGGCGGCTTCGAAACGTCTGTGCGCGCGTTTTGCGGGCGGTGGTGCGAGCTGGTGGGTAATTGTAGTAGTAGTAGTAGTAGTAGTAGTAGTAGTAGTAGTAGTAGTAGTAGTAGTAGTAGTAGTAGTAGTAGTAGTAGTAGTAGCAGCAGCAGCAGCAGCAGCAAGCTTTCACCTTGTAATATGGTGGGCGGTCTCGTTCTACGGCGCACTTGCTGTGAGATTTCGTGGGAGAACCTTTCACTCCATTAAAACAAGAGTTCTCAAGTCCGGTGTCGACTACGTCTGCCTTCTTTCTCGCGTCTCGTCCCTTTTGCCAGCTTTCAACAGTAAGTGGCAGCGGTAGTAGTATTGGTGGTGATAGTAGTTGCAGTAAATTTAGCGGTGATTGCAGTGTTACTTCTTGTATTATTAGTGGTAGTGGTAGCAGTAATAGTAGTAAGTGCTGCAACACTGGCAGTGATGCTTACAGTCGTACTACAACCGATAGCAATGGCAGTTGTTCGTCCATTAAAGAAGCCGCGCAACGCTTTTCGAGCATGGTAAAAAAAAAAACGGTGCATGTCCGTCATGTAAGCTCCTGTGAAAATATCACAGAAAAAAATATGTCAGAAAAAGAAAAATTATTGCGCTGCCCGAACAAGGGAATTTGCAGCTTGGTTTCAAATGCAGTTGAAAATCGCTTGCTCTTCTTTCGACAAATTGTGCCACAAGGAATGCTGACTACAGGTCGCATGACATTTTGCGGTGCTTTTACAGACAGGTATACATACATAACCTTCACTTGTTGGACTCAAAACGGGCAAACAAAGCATGACTGACTGGGCACGTTCCGGTGATCACGAAATCAACCAATGCTAGTTCTGCCTCGTGAGACTTAGTCAGGTCTGCTATAGTGACGTAATATTTGTTGGAAGAAGAAGCCGTCGCTTTCCGGCCATATTTAAAAACCGGTGTGCAAGCTCCCTGGTGCGTGCAGGGCAATAATATTTGCTCACATATTCATAGGAGCCTTCACAAATGGTCGGCACCGTCTCCTAGGTATACGTTCAAAAAGTGTTGCAGGGTCCCTTTAAACCGCCGGCGCACGTTCAGCCGTACTCTGTTTCACTACTTCCGTGCAGTAGAACCAAGACTACGAGGCCATCAAGTGCAGAATTCTTGCGAAGCGAGACGAAATGCCATTGTTCGGACACTTTTGGCACTGCAGGGCTCACCAATGGCAGACGACACGGCGCGGAAGAACACGTATAACATGTGTTCGCCTTCCTGATTGCCGAATAAGCCTGTAGCTTCAGGAGTTCTAGCACAGAACTGCTGAAACAGAGTATGGGAAAGGGAAGCGGTGCAGTATTTGAATTGACGTGTCTTCGCCCTCCTGATTGGCCGAATAAGCCTGTAGCTTCAAGAGTACTGCGCGGAACTACTGAAACAGAGTATGGGCAAGGGAAGCGGTGCAGTATTTGAATTGAAGAACGACAAAACACACGCACATCGTGGAGAGGGGGATGAGGGCGTTTTATTAGCAAAAGATGCTCCCAACGCGTTGTACAGGTCAACAAGTGGCGCGCAACCGTTTTATTATACATATGTATACATATATATTAATATATATATTACTAAGAAGAGGGCGCCGGGTATTAGCACCCAACTCGTTCTGTGTACAAACATTCTTCCGACGAAGTCCGTGTACGGGCCTTTATAAAACAGCACGGGTACGCTAGATGTAAAAAAAGAAGAAAAGAAAGAGATGGTACAAGTGTCACGCGGGAACGAAAGCAAAGGAAACGAAGAATAATGCCCTTGGCAGGAATGGATGTTCTTCCATGGCCTCCGTGATCCAGCAAGCGCGGGGGATCACGGAGGCCGTGGGGACTTCGGGCAGAACTGTTTCTTTGGCCACGGTCTGGAATGTCTCGTCTGGGTTGCAGTGGGCGTTGGTTCGTCGACGATCGCATCGGAGGCGGCGACGAAGAAAAAGAAAACGAATCTTAAAAAAAATGTTGACTGGCTTGTTGTCTCACGTGATCATTGGTGCCGATCGGTCATCGGTTAGCACCTTCTTCAGCTTGACGGACGAGAAGACGTTGTCTCTGGAGAAAAATAAAAAAAGAAGAGACAGACAAGCATTTTTTTTTTCATATGTATACAGCGAAGTAGTTTATGAAGGTTGACTAATTTATGGGGTTTTAGACGAGAAGATTATATTTAATTGAACATCCTTAGTTTTACGTCCCGAAACCACGATGTCGTTATGAGAGACACTGTAGTGGAGGGCTCCGGGAATATTAATCACCTGGGGTTCTTTAACGTGCACTGACATCGCACAGCACACGGGTCTCAACATTTCGCCTCCATCGAAATGCAGCCGCCGCGGCCAGGATTCGATTTATTGAGGTGTGAAAATATAGAACCGTTAGCTACTCTATAGAGCCCGCTATTCCAACATCACGATGCGGATATTGAGCGCACACACACACACACACACACACACACACACACACACACACACACACACACACACACACACACACACACACACACACACACACACACACACACACACACACACCTTCTGCAAAAAATTTGTCAGCGCTTCACCTGTCGTCACTATTGTTTTCTCGAACGTGCTGTTCCGCGCATGCAAACCTTTTAATCGAAATTTTCATTTGAAAAGCACTTTTCGGCGCCTTGTTCTCAGGTACTTAAGGTTAAACGGAGGTCACAGTCTCCTTAACGCCACGGCGTCAGCAATGGCTTGTGACGCCAAATTAACCACACGAAAATTGTTTCTAGGGATGTTTTCTACGACTTGGGGATTTCTAGAGGCTCAATCTAGGGTAAAAGCGGTGACGTAGAGGTTGGTGGCGCTGTTCTAACGGCAGCAGAAGGCCTCCTCATTTCTTCTAGAGTTTGCACGTTAATTTCGCGGCTCCGCGTGCCCGCTTGCAACGACGGTGACAAAATCTGATCAAGAAGTGACAGCACTGCTCTGTCGAGCACCTATTGGTGACGCATGACTAGCGGAAGTTACAGTGACCGAACAAGAGACGATACCAGCGCTTGCGGCGGGTTCGTTCGTGCGATACAAGAGGGCAACAATCATGTTCCCGCCAAGAAAGCCTTATCCGTTGGTGCTCTTCCTTCTGCGTGAACGTGACGTGGATTACGACAGCAGGTAAGTTGACAACGGCTGTTATTCGCGACGACACTTTGTGCGGCGCTTGTTGAAGAAGAACGGTGTGTTGACGAGACAGTTCGACGCCTCGACGGCGACGACCGTTGGCGACGAGTGCGTCGGATTTGGCCGCCATGTTTCCAATTTCTGACTCGCGCTCCGATTGGTCCGCGGCTGGCGGGGAAATTCCAGCGGCGCAGCTGTTGAAGAAATCACTCTGGTACCGATCTTTGCGGAGGGGATGTTTCAGCGCATGTCGCTCTGCAGCTGCCTGATTGCTCAGGGTGGACGCACCATTTTTCCCCAAGCTGTCCGTTTTTCCAAAACAGTCTGTCTTTTGTTTCGTTTCTTGAATATGCTGTGCCCGCTACTTTGCTGCCGAAAATGCTACGTCACGCTGATAAGGCGGATGCCGTTAGAAACCTCAATGCACGATTGAAGAAAAAAAATAAAGACGTTGGCAGAGATTCGTAAAACTTCTTACGTATAGTGTAATGCGAAATCACCTGTAGTGTGTTACGTGACTACGACGCGGTGGCACGTGCGTACGAGGCATATGTTTGGTAAACCACGCGTAAGAGCTGACGTGGGTGAATGGTTGCCTGATTGCTTGATACGTCGCGGGTCTAAGTTCGTTTCATAACTAAACCTTGAAGAGAGCAATTCTTTGGGTAAGTTGGTTGTTTCGTTAAGTGTTTACGGCGCTGGTTTGCGATTTAAATGCTGTTCCTTTTTCGGAGGCTGCTGTTTCCTTATGTCACGCTTACTTTTCATTATGTTGCATTTTTGCAACACACACACACACACACACACACACACACACACACACACACACACACACACACACACACACACACACCTTCCTTCCACAAAAAAATTCAGCGCTTCACGTTGTCATCACTCTTTTCTCGACCGTGTTGTTCCGCGCATGCAAACCTTTCTAATTGAAATTTTCACTTCAGAAAGCAAGATTGGGTGCACTTTGTTCGCAGTTACCTAAGGTTAAACAGAGCTTTTTTTCCCTTTTTTACGCTAAGACGTCAACAATGCCGTCTGACGTTATCCTAACGTCATCGCTGTGCCGGTCGCGCGTTTGTTCCATGGTCACGTGACATTTTTTTTCTCCTACCATCCACGGCGATGCCAGCTTTTCGACAATGTCATCGCGAACTCTTTTTGAGGACACTCCCGCATTATACACATAAACCTTTCGTCTTACGCGCAATCCACCGCTAAGTATGCTTTACCAATGCGCCCAATGTTCGCCCCTGGGTGGCACCGTGCGCGCAGCATTAAAGGGTCTCTGAAACGTTTTTTTGACATTGGGCCGTTTCATTTATCGTAGGTACGACCGCTACTTCTCGCCATCATTAGCATTACATGAGCTAAAGCTAGAACCTCTTTCAGTACGTCGTGATGTAGAATCATTAAAATTTTTGCACAACATAATCAACCATTCATATCGCATTTCAAACACAGCCTTTTTGTCATTTGCCAAGCCTTCTTCTACGCGTAACTTCCACGAGCTCCATCTCGCTACCTTTTTTGCACGCACAGATACATTTAAGTACAGCTTCTTTCCCCGCACAATAGAATTATGGAACTCCATACCTGGTCACATTCGATCACTCCCCCTGAATGATTATGTGACAATTCTTGTTGAAAATCATTACATAAAAGTTTAATTCCTTTACTGTTATAAATGCTTTATTGTTATTTTGGTGTTACTTCACATGTCTTTTCTGTAGCGATTTTTTTGCACTGTATAATCCCACTCCTGCAATAGCCCTTTTACAGGGCTGCAGTATGTAAAATAAATAAATAAATAAATAAATAAATAAATAAATAAATAAATAAATAAATTAGGCAACACAACTGCTAAATCATTCACGCCATAAATAAAGCGAAGCACCATGCGCTAAGATAGCTACGGGCTTATTTCTGTCGCCTTCCTCCTTACCACTGCTATTCCTCCTCAACTTGGTCAGCTGCGGAGTGCGCGCTAGCGACGACTGCGCCTCCCGCGTCAGCGGCCCTGCCGAGCCTTCCGCAGCGACATAGCGCCCCGATATCATTACTGAGATCCCCGGCCTCGGCAGTGCTAGCCTCTGTAATAGAGCGCCGGCGACTCGTGTGTACGCCGCCAGATGCCGCGACGATACCGTTGGCTGAAACGAAGGGGCACGTTGTAGAAACGCGTTGTTCGCAGTTAGGTTGGGAAAATTACGTGCATGTCCATTGTTCGGGGCCAATCAGCGGCCTCCCATTCGTAGTTCGATTGGCGGGGGCGTTTGAAAACGCATTTTGGCGAGCCGCTGCGATCTTTTGCAATACGCGTGTTCAAAATTTTATTGTAAATTACACACTTTACGCACAGCGCTGAAATCTGACCTGTAATGGTCCTAATGACCCGCTATTCTGGATCACCATGTTTGAACAAAATCGTCAAAACCGTTTCACGGTCCCTTTAAAGAAAAAAAATGCGGCCGATTACTCTATAACAGAATTCCGTGTACCACGAAAGCGATATGCGTATTCGCAGAAGCAGTTCAGTGTTTATTGTACATAAGTTGCTATCGGTGTTTTGCTGGTATGGCACCGTTTGACGTGGATGCGCCCACATTGACGCCTGGCGGCACAGCTTCCCTATAGTATATATACGTCATTGTGCATGTGTGCGAATAGCGCAGTTGGTAGAGCACCCGGCACCTGTCGTCGCGGAACGGGCGAGGTTGCGGGTTCGCTTCCCTTGTGGACCGCGTAAATGAAAATTTTTCTGCTAGTTTTTCTTGGTCATTCATACCCATACGTTTACTACGTCACTTCTGTGACGGAAATGATGTGTGTGAGCTCTTGTTGAACCCCAACATAAAACACTTTAGTGTTTAAAAGAAAAAGAACATGCATTCAGGCCAGCCCTTACAAAAATGCCATATATGGCGATATCAGGAATCGGGCATATGTGGCCATATATGGCATGCGCCCGTATGTGGCCGCATTTGCCCCAGTCATGGTAGAAGCATATGCGGCATTAAAAGACAAACACGAGGAATGACATAAAAAACTCTGACGCGTATTGGACAAATACGGCCACATAGAGATACGTGTCATATATAGCCAGATATGCGTGTATGGCCATATATGCATATCTGGCTATATATGGCACGTGTCTCTACGTGGCCACATTTGTCCAATACGTATCAGAGTCTTACACGGCGTCTGCAATGTTGGTATTTTACTGCCGAATATGTTATTATCACGATAGGGGCAAATGCGGCTACATATGGGCACTTGCCATATATAGCCACATATGCCCAATTCCTGATATGGCCACATATAGCATTTTTGTAAAGGAGGTGACGGTTATTGCCTGGGAACAAAACGAGCTCCAGTGCGAGCAAACTTTTCTTATGGGGCGTAGAATCCCTTAACGTTTGTATTCAGTCGTTGGCACTCAGTAGACATTCCAGCGAGACGATTCAGTTTAACGCAGCACGCGTGAATTTTGCAAGGGTTAGCTATTTCGCACGTTCTGTGGCTGCGGTTTGCTTATCTCGCAAACAGCAATGCCATACTTTCCTCAAAGAGGCGAAACGGACCAACGCCAAGTGTAATTCCACGCGTCGTTTTGTTCCGCATTCGGAGCCAGGCAAAAAAAGAAAAAAGAAAAAAAAGGAGAGCGAATGTGTAGGAGCGAGTGAATAAATTGAAAAGGAAGGATTTTCGCAGCCTCAGAAGTGGTGGCGCTGAATGCGAGAGAATACGTGCTCCGTTTAGGAAGACGGATCGGTGGGATTTCGTGGGCACGAGGCAAGGCCACGTCGTCGGCGATTTTACTCCGGGAACTAGACCGAGTTGGCGCACTTGCAAGTTCTATGCAGTGCCGTAGGGAGATTTGCGGTGCGTACCATCATTTGATTTCGACGCGGTAGTACCCTTGTGCGCTTTCACGGGGTTTTCGTTCGTCATCTGTATACTTGCCACGGTAAACGATGTACGACGCGCAAACAAAAGAAATTAAAAGAAAACTTTCGCTGAGAGGTGTGCATGTTCATCATCGGCCTATTTTAAGTGCACTGCAGGACGAAGGCCTTTCCCAACGATTGCGAATTTTTCCTGTCCTGATGATCGCGTGTTAATAAATGCGAAGCATTTTGTGACGAACTTCAGCAACTTTGACCGTATCTATCTATCTATCTATCTATCTATCTATCTATCTATCTATCTATCTATCTATCTATCTATCTATCTATCTATCTATCTATCTATCTATCTATCTATCTATCTATCTATCTATCTATCTAGACGCTTACTTTTCGGTGCTCTGTTGCTAGTCTCGTTTATTTGGTATGCACCGAAATGATAAGGCATCGATGTATGACGAAACTGAATAATTGATCTTGGCACCGCCAACATGACATACCAGCTATGTACTATCGGCATCAAATGAAACGCGAACAGCGGAGCGCGTGTTTAAAGCATTAGAAACAGTATAGTGTTCGCCGTCCAGTTATCACCATTGACAGGCGTGCACATCCGGTTTGGCAGCACTGCGCGATCCCCCTATAGTGCGTTATCAAATAGCACAACTGGAACACAAGCAGAAATATTGCGCTATAGGGGGATCGTGTAGTGCTGCCACACCGGATGTGCGGGCCTGTCTATATCGATGACTGGTGGACGGCGCGCACTATGCCATTGATAAGGCTTGTGCCACGCGCTCCGCTGTTCGCGTTTCATTTGGTGCCGATAGTACGTAGTCACGATTAACGATGGCACGATCACGTGTGGCTTATACCCGTAGTGATTGCCCCGCCACGGATCGTCTAGTTGCTATAGGTACTCGGCTGCTGATCCGAGGGTCGCAGGATCGAATCCCGGCCGCGGCGGCTGCATTTCGATGGAGGCAAAATGTTGCGGCCCGTGCGCTGTGCGACGTCAGTGCGCGTTAAAGGACACCAGGTGGTGGAAATTTCCGGAGCCCTCCACCACGGCGTCCGTCATAATCATATCGTGCTTTTAGGATGTAAAAAAAATAAAACACCAGAAACCATCATTGAAATGTTCACGTAACATGTAGGCACACACAGGCAAACGTACTCTAACGACCAAACGCAACCAACCACTTCTTTGCTGGGTAGGAATCGAACCAGGGTCCGTGAATTTTCCTCTACAATGCAGACGTCTGTGCAATAACATGAGTACTTACGTTGCGTAGTACCACGAGCTATTCTCTTGTCGTCACTGTGCTGTCGACGGGGTCCTGAATCCCACGTTGCGCGCATAACCACTCAAGGACGCTGATCATAGACTCGTGACACTTTGCTGAACGTCGACATGGCGGCATAGGCGGTTTTCTCGCCGAGTGCTTCGCGTGGCATCGATTCCCACAATGCATGGGATGTGCAGATTTTCTTATCTATTTGTCTACGTGCGCTACCCCTGTCGTTATTATCGTGTCTGCTTATAGCATTCGTAGTTAAATCTATCTCGTCGGTTAATGGCAGTCTCACCCACCTTATCCATGATCTGTGCGCCCTTGCCCTTATACGTCTTGTATATACGAAACTGTCTTTGCATACTTCTATGTATCATAATCACTTGTTTCTAACCTTATCTATCGTTATTGAAGTGTACAACCTGCTATCTCTATCAATGCTTATCACTCTTCGCCTGATGCTCTTTGTCCCTGTCTATCTCGCCCTCTCTCTTCTTCCGTTTTTTTTGTCGTTATCTTGAAGGCATACGGGAGCATCTGTACTTGTCTGCTCCGTTTCCTCGCGTTCGTTTTATTCGCCCTCAATTCAGGTTTGTCACACTGCAAGACCAGCTGGCGCTAGCTAGTTGAAAAAGCCCTGCAACACTTTTACAAGGAATCATCGAGTGACATCGCTTAAGAGATCACTACCGCATGAATCGCCGCATGAATCCATTAGGTATTAGCGGAGTTAGAGGGTCAAGCTATAGGGGAGTTCTACCGCCCGAACGTGTTCACGCTCCTCTCGACCCACCAAGTACGCAAGGGGGTGGGAGAATAGCCATCCCAGCGGGCCTGATGGCCTTGAACGTTTTCGCTTCTCCTTTTAATTGAATGTGTTCACGCTTCCGCCGTGAGGACAAGCTTGCCGCCAGAGTCACTGTGGTGAAGTGTCGCCGCCTCACGGCACAGGCGGTGACTGCATTTGGGAATCAGCCAGTAATTCTCCCACCCATTTCGTAGTCCGCGCACGCGTTTATGGCGTGTTTCGCTGAAAGAGCGGCCGTTTTCCACATGCCATTGGGAACCAAATCGCAGTTTCCCTGCTGCATGTACGCAATAGTCGTTGGATGACATGACCACAGGAGCCTCAACGAATGATAGGCGGCGTTCTCTCGCCATGTCCCAAAAAGTGTTGCAGTGCCTCCTTATACCACGACAAGGAACCGCGTTTCCCAATTACCTGGGCTGTTCCTCCTGCTCTTCGTCCTCCTCCCTGACGCTGTCCTGACGCGTCAGCGTCGCCGTTGCCCCCTTGACGTCGGGCGACGCGGGCACCGTCGTCGTTGACGTCGCCACCCCGGCCGCCGCCGATCCCGCCGTCGCCGCCGCCGCCGGCGTGGCGACACCGGCGACCGTTGCCTCGTTTCCGAATCCGCTGTCGCTGCTCCCGTGCAGAAGGCTGCCGGGCGGCGGCAGCTTCGGCGGTGGCAGCAGCGGGAACGGGCACGGTGACGTCATGGAGCGCCGGGGAGGCCTCAGGGTTCCGCAGCCCGCCGCCACGGGGGTGTGCCGTCCGTACACGGGATGGATGGTGGCAGGGGCGGTGGCGGTGGAGGAGGAGGAGGAGGGGGTGGCGCCGCAGGAGGATGAACAGCCGCCCGAGGGGATTCCTGTGGCTGAGGAGGCTGCGCCAAAGGGCAGAAGCCTTAGGCTTAGCGACGCTAACCCTAAATGAACCAGAAGGCGCGCCTCTAGCGTGAAAAGGGAGAACAGATGCAAGCGTCTGTGTCGTCTGCTTTCTGATGTCGAGTAATATCAATATGATGAACCAGTTAAGGCACGTGCTTTCGTCATAGCGCCACTAATGCTAAAGAACTGGAAGGCTGCGCCGAAGGGCAAGAGCCTTAGGCTTAGCGGCGCTAACCCTAAGGGAACCAGAAGGCGCCTCTAGCGTGAAAAGGGAGAACAGATGCAAGTGTCTGTGTCAGTCTGCTTTCTGATGTTCAGTATAGTATCATTATGACGAACCAATTAAGGCACGCGCTTTTAGTCAAGACACCGCTAACCCTAAAGAATTGGAAGGGGTCTCAGTGCCTTCAAATAGATAGGAAACAGACGACCGCGAAAGAAGGGATGAATCATGCAAACATTTATGTCGTCTGTTTCCTGATGTTGAGTAACCTCGCTATGATGGACCAATTAGGAGGCCCAGTGCCGCTAGCCCTAAAACACCCTAAGGCATTTGGAAACTGCGTTCAAGCAGAGAGAGAACACGAAACGTGAAAAGAAATGATATGCACAGGCGCATATGTCGTCAGTTTTGTCGCCTCGGCAGAAGTCTGAAGTTAGATCAGCCAACTAAGGGACATACCTTAGGCCTAGCAATGCTACATCGAGGCGTGAGAAACATTGACATGTCAAACGGTAAAACGAATCTTATTCACGCATTTAAATTATATTAGACTGGAGAAAATACACGACGCTGGCATTGTCTGTTCCATATTCTGAGCTTTTCGGATATGATCATAACGCATATTTTTTATTTAGGCTTAGCGGCGCTGATCCGAAAACGAAAAAAAAAAGCGTCAGAACGCTTTCAAAGTGGATAAATTTTTTTATACGAAAAGTGACTACCCACGAAGACAGCTATGCCTTCTGTTCTCCCTCGCTTTGTACACTGAAGACGATGAAGCAGCAAAGGCGACACTTTCGGCCTAAAATGGCTGAACCTAAAGGAAAAACACTCCCGCAAATGTCAATGGCAAAAAAAAGTTTCAGACGTGGAAATTCTTTTCAACGCGACAGAGCGAATAATATACAAAAAAGAAACAGCACTGATTACTCTATCTCCTCTTCCCCAGTATGAGCTGCCTAAAGATGACAAAATGTTCATAGGCTTACGCTTCAGGCTTAGTTACGCTAACCCTAAAGCAAAAGAAAGTCGCAAAAACGTATTTGAGCAGGAAAGAAAAATGACAAGCACGTGAAATGGGGCGACTAGGGCGCCCAGTCGTGCATGCTGAGTGCTCACGTTGCTCACCTGCTGAGGAGACACCGGAAGAGGAGGATCCTGCCTCTCCTCCTCGTCCTCTTCCGGGAGAACCGGTGGCCGGAAGTAGATTGGGTTGTAACCCTCGATGATGGGACTCGTCGGCGACGTCCTCGCCACCCGGGTCCAGCCGTAAGGGGAAGGACGGCTGCGGAACACGCGACAGCGACCGTACATTGGTGCGCCGATTGCGAGAAGAGGTGGAGATTGGTCTTTGCGTGGGTTCGCAACCAGTAAATAAGAGATATTAGGGAGCTTTCGCGTGTCCGGTAAAACGTATACGCACAGGCGTACCGGATACCGGATAGCGCATAACGTTGATTTTTTGCAGTAAAGTGGCGCCACCTATGGGTGCTAAACAGAACAAGCAAGACCGGGTGATCTATGTCCTCCGAAATTCCGGCGGCCACTCGCTAAGCCTACCGCCTCGACAATTTGAGTGCCGCGCTCAGAAACGTTGCTGAATTGTCACGGATTCTTTACTGTCGAAGCTTCATGATACAAAACTAAAGCAAATACAACCGTCATTTAGTAACTCGAGGGCTACGGAGCGCGCGACGACCACTCGAAAGAGTCGAAGCGGAAGGTGTATTCTCCTGGTGGTCGGCCATGTCTGCGCATGCGCTGTTTACGCCCGGTATACCGCTCTAGGGAAAGTGCTTTGCGTATTGCGTGTTACCGGACAAACTAAAACACCATACTCCCGCGTTGGCAGTATGAAGGTACAAACGAGACAAGATTCTCAGCGGGAATGCTTCGCAGTCGACTAATCATTGATTCTGGCTTGGGATTAGAACCCGGGATCAACGCCTTCCTAATCTGGTCATCCGAGGTCCATACTCGGGTACAGGTCAAGAAAAAAGCAGCGTCCGCCCGACAAAGGACCCCCCCATCCAGTCAGCGGTGCCGCTCTGTCAACGTGACGTCGAGGCAAGCCGCCTCCGGGCCGCGCTCAAGATTGAAATCACAGCGCGGCGCGGAGGCAGTCTATCGCAACGCCACGCTGACAAAGCGGCACCATTGGCTGGAGGGGGGGGGGGGGGGGTCCTTTGACGGACGGACGCCGCTTTTTTCTTGACCTGTACCCGAGCATAGCTGGGGAGCTGTGGTAATCAGTGTTAGGGCGAAATTATCAACCACTCCGAGCGCGAGAACGCTGACCATGACAAGATATATTGCCAAGCGTTATTTGGTTCGGTTCACTCCCACAAAAGTGATAAAGCGGCTATATTTCGACAAAAGAGCTGTATCATATTGACAAAACAGCTATATTTCGCCACCATCGAAATGCGGCCGCCGTGGCCGGGATTCGATCCCGCGACCTCGAGCTTCACAAGCCAACACCCTAGCCTCTAGTCTACCATGGCGAGCCTGTAGAGGCGTATGCAGGTTGCCAGACATGATCCCAATGGCGTTGAGACCAACTCCACCCAGATCATATTTCCCGTACTTGTCACGTTCTCGCACTAGTATCAGAAGTCGTAAAGCACAACGAAGCGCAAAAGCTGTACTGAAGCGCCTGCAATGACTCAGGCCTAAGCTCCACAAATGTCTGTATTTGCAACAGCACTGTTTCAAACGCAAGCTGGCCTAACAAGCGAGTAGATGTGATCTACGACATGGGGGGCGAACAGAGTAGCTGCGCGCATTAAGCAGACAGGTGTGTGCACGTGAGTCTGATGAAAAGATAAAAAAAGCAAATAGCAAGGCATCAGTGTGTATACAGGCATTGGTTTTGGAGAATTACCATCTTCGCTGTAAGCCTGCTTTGTAGTCGTTCACTGCCCATCACTGTGCTATCAATGATGGCGCACCTTGTCAATTAGCACACTCCTTTATGTACTTTTTGTTATTTCCTTATGATCTTATGTTAGTCGCTGATTAACTGCAGGTAGTTTGCCAGTGAGAAGGAAAAAAAAAGCCGATTTCTTGAAGAAATCACGTCTCGCACACGAGCAGGGCTACGGTTTTCGATGTACTTATACGTGGTCCATGTTGAATAATGATTGGCCGCAAGCCTGAGCTCTTGCTTGTGTCTCGTCTATGTGGTTGTCGGTATGAGAAGTTTAGTCCTTTCGTTTTAATCTGCACGAGCTCTCCCTGCAACTGGTTCTTATATTGAGAATTACTCTTACTTTCATTTGTTAATGAGAAGCATTCTGTGCGAACTAAAACACACATCACCATCATCGCTCCCGTAGCGTGCAAGCAGGCGCGAGCAAGTGGTGAGGAAGAAGAGAGCGAACAGATAGAAAGAGAGGAAAAGGTGGGCGACAGTGCTTACAGCGTCAATAAAGCTGGACAGTGGACGGCGCGGAGCGGGGCCCGGGGGCAACATCAGGTCGGTGGCGAAATAGGTGCTGCGAGGTCGCCACCGACCCAGGCCCGAGGATCCCCCCGATGACTCGGACGACGATGAGGGCACGGCCGCAGAGCTGTCCGAGCCACTAAGCGAGCACAGTCGAAAGGGAAGGGGATGGGGTCGCGAAAGGCACGAAGCAGAAGCAGGTATTTAAGCACAGAGAGGCGTGTTTCACTGTAGAATGTCACACAAGGACACAGAGTACAGGTCATGACATCTGCTCTAGCCGCCGTTACCTCTGAGGTCTGAGCAACAGACCTTAGAGGTAACGGCGGCCTCCATTGGTCTAACAGACCTCAGAGGTAAATGCCTTCCAATGTAGATAGTCGAGTCAAGCGACACTCCCTGCCCAGCTACTGCTTTCATCCCTTCTAGCCTCCATCTTTATCTGATCTGCTCTTTTTGTTTTGGCCTCCCTCTACGAGAGCATCACATATGATCGTATCACGAATTAAGCATAGCAGGCTATATGTGTCTCATTTCGTAAATGGTCACATTTGCCCAATTCGTGATAATAGCCACATATGGTAATTCTTGTATGGATCTTCAGTTGTCACATCAAGCATTGGGAAATGTGGCCATATACAGGCACAGAGAAAGAAATAAGGAAGGGAAAGCAGGGATGGTAACCAGTCAGATATATGGGCACGTGCCGCATATATGCCACATAGAGCCCTATATACCTGATTACTGATATGACCACATATACCTCATATGTTGCACGTGTCCCCATTGGTTATATTCGCCCGATTTGTGATAGAGCCACATATGACAATTCTTATGTAGGTTTTGTATTTTCATATATGCTATATCACCAATTGAGCCAATTCGGCAACATACAAAGCCATGTCATACATAGCCCGATATACCCGGTACCCTATATGACCTCATATGGCATTTTTGTAAGGGTCAGAACTGGTTACAAAGGGGTCGGTTCAGTGGCCACTATTACCTTACGTCAAGATTCTGGAGTACATACTCCTTTACATATTAACCACCAGACACCAAGGCTGATTTCAAAGGTGTTGGTTCAGTTATCACTAGACACCACAACAGGGCACTAAAGCACACGCCGTAAAGTCTGGCTCGATCAGAAGGTGCCCTCGCACCAGGCACCAGAGTTGGTTGCAGAACAGGGCGTCTGATGTCTGATGTTTTTGATGTCTGATGTTGCCTTGTTCTGCAACCAACATCAGACATGAGACACCCCAGTTGGTTTCGAAGGCATTGGTTCAGTTATCACGAGACTTCACACCAGGACACAAGTGCACACTTCATAGGGTCTCATCGGGTCATAAACGCACTCTCGCACCAGACACAAGAGGAGGTTGTAAAGGCGGTGGAATTATCGCCACAGGACTTCGCAACAAGACTCCATCGTGATGCCTGATAAAGACATCAGGTCTTTAAGCAACAAGTCCCATAGGCAATTACAAAGCTCTCCTTTTAATTGCAATAGTAGAACACGTTGGGGTGTCCAGGAACGCACCACGACGCCAGAGCCGGACACCAGGCAGTTGCGCACCCTATACCGATGGCTCGGTTGGATGGGCACTGGATTTGTAGTGTATCTTGATGTAAAGGTTGGCGCTGTAGCAGGACACCAAGCTTTTGCGTGTGAGCACACCGCTTCCGTGCATCAGAGTGTTTGGCCTCTAATCGGATCATCATTTATGTTCTTCTGGCTTCTTTTAGCCGGTTATATTATCATTACTCGACACTTATTGCCGGCTGATCAACGCTTATAATGGCCGCCTTCTTTCACATGCTTATATCCATTTTGGAGTGCTAATCAAATAGAATCTTGAGGCCGTTATCTTCATGTCCCACTTTCTCCAAGAAGTGGGATGTGGGGACAGTATTTATTGACAGTCGCCCTGCATATCTAACACGACAGTAGCCGAACACTGCACAAATAAACAAGGATCTGCACCGAAGCTGTGCATCTATCACGCGCGACTTGCGTGCGATCCAAGACGTGTATATCGATGTCGTACCTGATAAAGCTGTCGAAGTCCGAGGCGTCTCCCGGGTCGTGTGGTTCCGTGTAGGCTATAGGGAACCAGCCGCACCTAAAATAGGTAGTGCGCAGATAGACAAAGCATTACATGGATAGATAGAAACATATATATCTATAAAGATAGATTAGATAGATCGACAGAGAGGGAAAGAAGTTATATATTGGATCGATTAAATGGTTAGGTGCACAGATAAACGGAGAGACAGATTAGAATGTTGGTTGACAGACACTGAGGTGGAACAGCTGCGCCAATTGCGCCAAATTGCGCCGAGAGTGGATATTTGCGCCATCTTTCGTCAAAACGGCCTTTTGGCGGAAAAATGAGCCGAGCCTGCGCCAAGGCATGCGTTATAGCCAAACAACCCCCTGTCGTGCGCCAGCGTCTCTACGAGTATAACGTCCCTGCATTTTACAGGGACCCTATATATGCTCGTAGAAGCAGGAACGTTATACAGGGACCTCATACGAGCACACCACCGAGAGAAATGTCACAGTACCTGTTATTCCTGAGGTTGACGCCGTATTGCCAGCCCTTGTTTCGGCCTCCGACGAGCGCGATGACGTCACCCTCGTGGAAACTGAGCTGGTGCTCGCCGCTCGACAGGTACGCGTACAGGGCTCGAACCCGCGGCCTGTCTCCCGCGGCCACGCCCAGCGCCATGCCGCCCGCCAGAGGGCTCCCGCCTCCGCGATTCGGAGTCACTGCGATAAGCGCGAGACGTGCAGTGACGTAGGCGATAAGTGGCTTGTCGACTCCTGGTGGCACGACGAGCATATGAACGCAAGCAATATGTGTATAAAACAAATCTCTAAACCTCTAATCTTATCGTATTTACACGATTGTAAGTCGACTCCAATGTAGATCGACCCTTTCCTCCCGAAACTGTGTCGAAAGAATGAAAACTGACTGGCTGTGCAGGTTTCTGCTTCCATTGTAACTCGACCCTTAGCTTGGATTTCAATTTTAACAAAATATGTTGGCCTACATCGTGCAAACATGGTACCGAGACAGTTCCCAGAGTAGTGAGGAATGCTAATATGTTCCTAAACAGGAGATGTATTAGCTCGGATTGCGGCAAAAAGAGTGCGCGTGTTAAAGGTACCCTATTCCGGTTGGGGAGCCAAAGGCCCGTGCCTGCTGGAGCGAGCATTGGGTCCATGTAGTGTATGTCCAGTCATCACGAGCAACGTGCACAAGCCACAAAAATTCGGCTCGATGTTGCACTCTTTTGCAGCGCTTAACGAGAGCCTGGTGTAAATTTAGTAACACATCGACTTACACTAGCCACGTGTACCGCATACACGTATATCCGGGATGGGGTATATGCGGTATGTGCCACATGTGATCCCAGGGAAACTGCTCCATGCAGGTGTACGCACTCCACGTCGTCCAGCGTACGCGTTTACGTAAGGTCACGTGACTTTCTATACCGTTCGCGTCGACGCCAAAGCCTTACGTTCTAATGAGGAACGTAAGGCTTTCGCCTTAATAAAACGCTACAGATAGTTCGCACTGACGTATACATTATCGCGGCTATCATCTCAGGCTATGAGCACGTCGACAAGCTGCGTGAGGAGGAAACGTGGCAGCACGCCAGTAAAAAGGGACACTTGCGACGATATACGCAAATTGATAACATAGGTGATGGGCTGACGATTGTACCACCTTCAAGCGACGAAGATGATGAACGCGTGGTGAAATAGTGCGCTTATATTAAGACTACAACTACGTTTGGCGCGCTGGCACAGTGAGCAGTTAGTTTTGTGACGCTACATGTGGTCTATCTGTAGACCGAAGAAAGCAACGCCAGTTCCGTGCAGCGAAATTGGACAGACAGCAACGACGTGACGCTTTCTATATAAGAGCCAACTAAGAGCACACACGACCTCTAGAAAGTAGGCGACCGAGCCAAAGGAACACTTGCGTTAGCGGAAGCAACACCAAAGTAACACCTTGCAAGCGTGCGTGTGTATCGGTTAAGGCCCTTGGCATCGGAAGGTGGGGCCTCATGTTCGGACTTAAGCACTGTCATCAAATTTTTTTCTTTTTCTTCTTTCTTCGGTAGAAAACATAAGGCATTCATATGGTACGCGAGTTGAGCCCTCCGCTAGATTTGAAACACGAACGCTTACACGTAATAGATCAAAGCGGAATCACGTGACCTGCCGGCTCAGCCAATGAGCCAATGAATAGCCTGCGGACCTCAACGCCGACAACGACAAAGGTTCCACTCAGAGAGATCTGCTGTAAAGCGGATCTAGTATACGCACCATACTCCGCTGAGTCTAAGCTGGCAGTGGAAGAGGCGAGGTTGAAGTCCGACTTGGCCCTGGCGATGCTGGACCTCGGGGGCAGTCCGTACGGGTCGGTGATGAGCGAGCGAAGGTCTACGCAGCTGTTGTCGGTGCTGCGCGGCAGCCGGCGCGACAGGCTGCCGCCGTACGAGCACTCCGGGTCGGACAGGATGCCCGAGCATGCGTACTCGCTGCTACACCGTATGGGAAGCTGCGGATGATGTCACAAAACGGGTTGAGAAACGGACGGCGCCATCAAGAGAAGGCAGAGGACGTCGATGCACAGATAGATAGATAGATAGATAGATAGATAGATAGATAGATAGATAGATAGATAGATAGATAGATAGATAGATAGATAGATACCCGTAGTTCAGGCACCGTGTTGAAGATCTTGCTGATGGACTCCGGTAGCGTCTCCCTGGTTCTGACAATATCCAGCCAACCCTCGACGTTCTGCTGCAGCAGGGCGTGTCCCTGCAAAAAAGAGGGAGGAGTTCTTATGTAACGTCACGAGCAGTTTGAGAGAGAGAGAGGGACAGAGAGAGAGTAAGCTGTAGCTGGAGCCATCCCAACTCTAGAGTCAGAGGAATGACATCAAGGGTAACCATGCGAGAATTCCGCTTGGCCCCTCTCGAGAAAGAAAGAGGAGGTACGAAAGAATGAAAGAGAAGCCTAGCTATGAAGACGTGCACCACATGTTATGCGAAGTGCCGTACTATTCGACCACAGACACATCCGGAATATACGTGGACACTCCTTGCTTGAGGTCGACTCCAGCCATGGCATGTCTTGAGCGAGCGCCTTGATTGGTACCCGACTCCACCTGTTCTAATCTACGAAAGCGTACCGAATACTTTCTTACCTTTGCTGTGTAGGCCATGTAGTGCTTGGCGAGGGAACACTGGCGCTCCAGGACAAAGCCAAATCGCCGCCGTTCCTGTGTGATGGCCTGAAAGTGGAAAGTCGAGAACAGGTCTGGTGTGATGCAGGCGCGACAGAGGAACGAACAGCATAGTAACGTGAACAGCACAGTGCGGCAGCATCAGATTAATTCAATCAATCAATCAATCAATCAATCAATCAATCAATCAATCAATCAGTGTCCTACACGACAGACAGCTAGACAGACACGGGCAGGCAGGAAGGCAGGCAGACCCTTCCACTAAGCTGGACTCACTAGTGCTTCAGTGCATACAGTTCTGGAAGCGCCATAAAGAAACAAGTTTGTCTCCACACAGATGTCCCGTGACTGACCGCACGTAAGTGGCCATGGAATCTATCGTGGACAATTAATCCTTATTGAAGTTGGACAGTAGGGTTTTCCGCCAACGAGTTCATCAGGTTGTCACTGATAATTATGGCTCTTGAAGCAAGCGAAGCTGCAGAGCGGCGCCTCTGTGATCACATGTCCGCTAAACACTCCCCATTCTCAATAGGGAGAGCTTTTCTCGTACCGATCATTTTTCTTTCTTTTCCTCCCAGGCGATCGATTTCTCCAAGACATTTTAGTTCCACTCCGAGAGGACGAAAATAGGTATAGGAATAAAGAGTGCGTCGATCGATGTCCGACTTAACCGCGATAAATGCCGCCCAAAAGTGGCCGTGCCCGTACTCCCCGGGGAGCAGGTAAGTAGGCGATCAGTTACGAAAGCGGCGCGAAGACTTAAGTTAGCTACACTGTCGAAAATGGGCGGCCAAGTGCGTGTTGCGGGCATTCCACGAGTCGTCGTCATGGTCAGTGGAGGTGAGAGAGAGGGAGAGAGGGGAGAGAGAGAGACGCTTTCACAATCGGCGTTTCGGTCTAGAAGACAAGCGAGGAGACACCACGGGACCTCCAACTTATATGGAAGAACCCGCGCACGTCCGGCCGACAGCTTATCTCTATACCGCTGGACACTATATACCGCCCTTCCAATTTATAACGCTTACGCGAGCTCTCACCGAAAAGCTACGCAGTTCGGTGCAAGGTACGAGTCGCGGCTGAGCCTTTGAAATGTGCCGGTGGCTCGAGCAGCAGTGCGTGTTCCTTCGCGACACACACACACACACACACACACACACACACACACACACACACACACACACACACACACACACACACACACACACACACACACACACACACACACGCACGCACGCACGCAAAGCACAAAGTAGTGCCCGCCAGTCAATTTCAACACACCGCTTCTTCCGCTTGAAGTACATACGTCGGCGCGAAAGAATGTGCTGCGGTACATTGCCGACGAGAGATAGTACGAGGTTTGTATCGCACATTTGGTTTGCGCGACAGAAAGTAGTGCAAAAGTGGGTGGCTGTAAGCGCGACGTTAGATTTGTAGGTTTGTTCCGAGAGAGACGCAGTGCTGCCTTGTTTCAGTATATAGCTCACGGACTGTACGTGCTCCTCCGCGACCTTGCGCAACAAAGTATAGTGCCGGCGAATTTCCACACCACTTGTCGCGCTTAATGTTCCAACGGTGCGAAGAAAAGAATGTTGCCGACAGGTTTGCACGGCGTGAATTACGCTTGTCTAGAATGGTCTTCCGGGCTATTTGGCCATTATATGCAAAAAAAAATGAGAGGAAATCCCGGTGACGCCGACGGCAAACGGATATTGCGCATGAATATACGGTGCGCTACGTTAATGCGCTACAATACAGACCCAAGCGAAACCTTGCTGATTCTGGGCTGTAGAGACTGAAGTGCATTAGCATCTGCAGATGGCTGCTCGACAACTTTAGGCAAGTGGGAATCGGAGCGTTAAGAACGACTTTTTTGTACAAATGTTTGGTTTTGCGCGACAGAAAGTAGTGCCAGAGTAGTTACCTTCGGGGACGACGTTTGATTTGTAAGTTCGTTTGGAGAAAGAAAATAGCACCGTAGAAATTCGAAACGGTTTGCACCGCATGCCAGTTTGCGCCAAAGGCGGTGTTACCTCACAAATTGGGCTGTGCTTGCGCGGTGTACGTTCCGCTTACGCGACAGAAAGTAGTGCGGACGTGTGTAGCGTAATCGCCTCTGGGCGCTCGTTGCGCAACCATGTGGTGCCGACGCATTTCGACACCGATTCCAGAGTACGTGCTTCATCATGTTAAAAAGCAAAAAAGTTAACCGTGACGACCAGTCTAGAGAGTATTTTCATCATGCCTTCTCACTGCGCGACAGAAAAGTAGATCGGATAAGTTCATCCAGCGCTTCCTTGTGCAGATGGCATTGGTCGTGGAAAAATAAAGGAAAATAAGGAAGGAACTGCCGGTGTGTTTCTACAGCCCTTGCGTTTCGAACACCTGACTGTGTCAGTGTCATTGGTCGCACATTTAGGTTTATTCCGCGAATAGACGGTTTGCGTACTCGCGGATGAATACGCCGCGATCACGTGAATGGTTCCATGAATGAGTAAGGGCCACCCAAGAGGACGCTACGAAATGTAGTTCCAAAAACTCGTAATAAACGTTTCGTCTTTACTTATACACTGCACATTCACTAGCGAGTATGCATACTTGACCAACTTGCGGAGAGCTTAATTGGGCAGCAAGCTGTGTAGGGCGACACGCTGTACTTGTACGCGGAGCGGCATAGACTAGTCCTAGTGAAGGTCGCAGACGCCATTACTGTGCACAGCCTGGATCGAAATTTCGTGTAGCGCGACGTACCGGTGAGACATAATGGTGCTTCTGCGCGTCACATCTCTCTTTAACTAAATAACTAAAGGCGGGCGATAAAGCAGCATGTGCGTTTCGTGCATCTTCCGCACCTATTTAAACCTGTTGCCTCGAACAGACGAGCCCCCGCGTCACGGTGGGCTAGGGCACTCGGCTGCTGATCCGAAGGTCGCGGGGTGGAATCCCGGTCGCGGCGGTTGCATTTCGATGACGGCGAAATGCTGGAGCCCCGTGTACTGTGCGATGTCAGTGCACGACTCCAGGTGGTCGAAATTTTCGAAGCCCTCCACTAAGCGGCGTGGTTTTGGGACGTGAAAACCCAGATATCAATCAATCAGGGCTTGCTTTATGAGCAGACACTTAACGATATGTAGCTCGCTCCATTCACGGTTTCGCGATGTCCAGGAAAGCGCAGCGAAATGTAATGGCGGGATCTGGCTGCCAGTGGTGCGTTATACGCATTTCAAGCCTTAAGTTCCGCAGTGTAGGTCTGCGTCCACGTCTTCAGCTTCCACACGCTTAAATCAAAACAGGGAACGAAACTGTGGGAACTATGTCTTCAGGATCGGCTGTCTCCCTCAGTACAGCCTTTTCCTTCAGCGCCGCATGCAGCTTCGGCATCGCTGTACGGTTTTGGCTGTGTGACGACAGCCTAGCCGAAGAACGCCGTACGATTGCGCACGACACGGCTCATGGAAGCCGACGCCTTCCGTGGGGAGTTGACGGGATATATATATCTAGAAAATAAGCAACTGGGGAGGAAGAAAGCTCACAGTGCGCGTGGGACAGCATTCCGAGCGAGGTGCTGGGGCGAGAATACGGTCCCGACAAGAGCTTCGGTCCCGACTGTCTCGGGCGAGTCCGGGGACAATTTTACGGTGGCTGACTTCCGTGCGCGCCCACTGTGGCCGTCCACTTGTTTCTTCCTCGGCAAATGAGTGTGAGGAGGACAGTGAGTGAGAGTGAGTGAGGGGTAGGGTGGTCGAGGGCGAGTGACTACCACCTAGTAAGGAGTGAGTGAGTGAATCAGTGGCAGAGAGAGAGAGGGAGATGCGGCCGCTTCCTCTGGAGATTCTACAGATGAGTGAGAAAGAGCATGGGTGAGAGTGTGGAAGAGGGTGACAAAGTGAGGAAGGAGAGGTGAAAGCCACTCGAAGAATGTCCTTTCGAGAGGGGCCCTCGGCGGTTCCGCTCCAGAGGTGAAGAGTTGGGCTCTCTCCGCGCCCCATTAATTCTTTGCAGCCGCAGTGTGTGCTGATGGAAAGACCGGGTGCCGTGAGAAAATGCCCTACTCTCCAAGTGTCCTTTTCCTCCTACTCCTCCTAAGCTCGGTGGCGGATTGCGAAAGCACGAGCGACGGCAGGTGATTCCGCAGTATCGAGTACGCGTTGCTGGGATCTGTGACGCCCCCGACACTCTATATGCCACGCTGAGATTCATGCTTCAAGATACTGGTTCAAGTTCGCTAGAGTTCGTACGAAGGGTGGCTTAGCTCTTTTTTCTTGTATATTGTAATGAAAGGTTCAGGCTTAGGCATTAGCGATGAACAAATGACTCGCTATCACCAATGTACTCCACGCGACTCGACGTGCTGCCACTCGAAGTCTATAGTTTCCTCGAAAGTTGAAGACTCACCTCAATTTTCCGAGGAAAACGATTTAAGATGGGACGGCTTTCCACGATGCTGATAGCGGCGTTTTTGATGCATGATGTTTTCAGGATCAGAAGTTCTTTTTCTTTTTTTTTTTTTAGAACTACGGCGGCCACTTGAATTTCTCAATCTTGTCGAGTTCTCGCCTACGACTGCTTTGTTCTCGAACGGCGAATGTGAACGGCGAATGTGATGATCGATTTATTATCTTCTCGTTCAGAGGAGCACATTCAAATCACCTGAGAAGCACGATTGGCGGATCAACTAAATGACGTTACCTGTTTGAGGCTGCTCTCGCAGAAGCCGTCCAGCTTGCCTTTCTCTTCTTCCAGACTCTGCATTTGCTGGCGGGGAAGAGAAAAAAAAAACCCAGCTGGTCACTTAGAAAATGTCACGTCTGTTGCAATAGTATTCAAACGTTGGGCTAATTGGTGCATGATATAATCGTGTTTAGTGCGACGCGAACCGAACAAGACAGAGAAACAGAATGCACAAGACGAACGCCAATCTTATGTATTCTGTTTGCATTCGTCGCTTCAGGACTAAACATATCGCATATATATATTTATTAAAGCGGTGCTGACATGGATTTTACATGCTTTTTCATTTTTGCTCTGAAAGAACGCTCTGGTTGTCGAGATCCCTAAAAAAAGTAGCGTGGTGCTTCGGATGCAATGACTATCTTTAATGCGGCTACCTAAAAAGCCCGCTGTCGGTTTCGGTTTCCAGGGGGCGGCTCCATATTGACGCTCCAACAGCGTCGCACATAGGTTTCAGTCACGTAGGGACAGAGACTATATTCTTTTCAGCTTCCGTGCAGCATTGCGGAAGCTAGAGGCCCCTTCGGCCAATCAGGAGGGCAAACACATGTTAAACGTATCCTTCCGCGCCGTGGCATGTACCAATGGTGGACGCTGCAGTGGCAGGAGCAGTCTTTGAAAGAGGAGGAGAAGGATGAAGTGAGGGCCCCTATTGGCAGAAGTGGCTCGCAGGTGCGTGCACGAACAATGACATTTCGTCTCGCCTCGGAAGAATCCCGAACACGATGGTCACGTGAGATTGGCTCTGCTGCACGTAACTAGTGAAACAGACTATAGTGCCAGAATTTCTGGCACTAGTCACTGTCCCCACGTGACAGCAGTTGCCAAAGTCGCTAAGTTTCTGGGCCAGAAACGCAGCAACTTTGGCAGCTGCTGCCACTTGAACGCGGTGCACGCTAACAACGACGATTCGTTGTCGACCAGCGACCACGACAGCGATTTCGGCTATTTTAGGCCTTCTGTAGCGCACATTGCTGTCATTGTATTGTATCGGGGTGGCAGGGCTTGTCAAGCTGCAGATATTGCAGCTTTATACCCTGCTATCCTCACCATAAATGGTACATTTTTCTTTCTTCTTGTTCAACCTGTTATATGTTATAATTGTATCGATTATGGTGAAATAAACCAAATCTCAAACTGTGTTCACACGAAATGGCGTTGTCCATGAAGATTGGGCGGGCTTGCAGATTATCGGCGACGAAAACTTTAAATAATTTTAATGTGATTTTGAAGCGCTTCACACCTGTTTCCTGGCGACAGCTGTGCGCTTGCGCAGCACATAGCTCATATTTTACGTGCGTCGCAGCGTTCCTTTGACGCACAGGCTATACACAAAGCGCTCCGAGATGCTTAACTGCGCAAACAGGAGTGCACGTGGAGAAACAAGCTTATGCTGCCGCAAGTAATTGTCAGACGAGCGTCAGTGTAGGTGCACCCTCGTATACTGAGTGTACAGAGTCTACAAACAGAGAGGCTATGCAAAAAAGTATTCAGGTGCAAAGTGTACAAACATAGCGAGCACGAAACGCTGAGGAAGCGCCCGTGTGTGTGCACACACACGCGAACGGTGACACACCTTGATCTCTTTGTCGACGTTGGATCCCCGGTTTCCGGCTCGGCTCTTTTTGCGTTGCTTCTTGACGATGGAGGCGATCTTGAGGTAGGACTCGTGGTGTGTCTTCTGTTGCTGCATGAAGCGCTTCTGCTCGCTCTGCGGGTAACGAGAGGTTGATGGATGAATACGTGGATATGATATATTTAGGGGCTCGTATGAATAGTATTAGACACTGTGGACAGGAACAGACACACAGACAGGTAGGTTTATATGTCCTCTGATTACATGGATCTTGAAAGCGGTATATACAGAGAGATCGTTATAAAGAGGACAAACAAACGGATGGACAGACAGACAGACAGACAGACAGATAGATAGATAGATAGATAGATAGATAGATAGATAGATAGATAGATAGATAGATAGATAGATAGATAGATAGATAGATAGATAGATAGATACTCTCAAACCTTGCTCATGAACAGGGATACTCACGGCCACCACTTGGCGTCCTTCTCGATGTTGGATTCGAGTGGAACAATCACGTCCACGTAGAAGGCTTTGAGCTAAATTGTGAAAGAGAGAAAAAATAAGAAAAAAAGAGGGTTGGCAGACTTATTCTTTCGAATAAGGTTCAATGAATGCAATGTTGTTACGGTGGTCTAGTGGTTATGGCACTCGGCGGCTGATCCGAAGGTCGCGGGATCGAATCCCGGCCTGCAGCGGCTGCATTTCGATGGAGACGAAATGTTGAGGCCCGTGTGCTGTGCGATGTCAGTGGACGTTAAAGAACCCCAGGTGGTCGAATTTCCGCAGACCTCCACTGCGGCGTCTCTCATAATCAGAGCTGGTTTCGGGACGTTAAACCCGACAAATCAATCAATCAATGTTGTTACAAACGGTGAGGGGGGGGGGGTGCAGATAGTCAGTAGTTAGCCAGTGATGGCTACAGTACAGACTACGTTAGGCAGGAACATAGCCTTCCTTTCACCAGCGTTAGGTAACGGTAGACAAAAGTTAGCCGACGTTAGCCAGCACTAGCCGAGACACAGTTGACCTGGTTCAGTACGGATCGTTTATTCAATATTGGCTAGCACGGGTGCTGGTCATTACTGGGCCAACCAGCCTTTAGCCATTAGCCAACATGGCGAACCATTGGGAACTGCTAATCTGTGCTAACAGTACAGAGTTTGTGCAGCACTTGAATTCGACGAGAATTTACTACTGCAGACATCATATTCCCTTGCAAAAAGTGAACGGATGAGGTCCAGGGTTACAGTGTATTCGAAGAAAGCTTCACTTTAAGTTCGGAACAGTCATTGTGAAATACGTACTCGTCCCTGGCCACTACAACATACTGGCACCTCATGCCCTGTGGTGTTCATAGTATGTAGAAAAAAGTTCTCAGGAACACGGATCGGCGTCCATGGGGGTACGGAAAAGGAAATGAAAGACTAGAAAGTGGAAAGAGACGCGGTAGTGGAGGGCTCCGGAAGTTTTGACCACGTGGGGTACTCTAACGGGCACTAACAGCACCCAGTACATGAGCATCTAGTACTTTCGGCTCCATCGAAAATGCGATCGCCGCTGCCGGGTCTTTTGGGTCTTTAGTCGAGCACCACAACCACAAGGTCACCGGGGCGGACTACAAATAGTACGCTCGGTTCGTGCGGCCACTTAGGCAATGAAAGAGTGGAAAATGAGGGGAACTTTGCAGCAGAGGGCCACAGCTACACCAGTTACATTGCACCAAGTTACATTACACCAGATAGTTACACCAGATTCAAGTGCGACTTCGATGTACCAATCTTCTGACGCCATTTTTACAGCATGCCTGTAGCAAAGGTTATTTGCGACCACATATATATGTACGGATAAGATGAATTATTCAGTATAACGAAGAAAAGAATATTCCCGCTAAAGAGTTCTCCATACCGCTTCGCAGTACGCATGAAAGAAGAAAGATAAACCAACAGGTTGTGCAACATTGCCGGCCCAGACACCCAGGCTGACCCTCGCTCTCAGAAAGCAAAACCAATCAATTAACCAGCCGAACGACATCATACTTCGCGCCTATGACCAGAGTAAGTAGGCATTTTCCAGGCACGCACGGTGGGGATTACGAGACGGTGCAAAAGCGTCTACGCACGCGTTATGGGTCTTTCGCCACGCGAAGCATTAAATGGCAACGCGACGACAGCAACGTACAGGTGGCGTTCTATACGTAGGGCACACGGGAGCTCTACGGTACGCACTCGCCACTGCAGCCATCATCCATCATTCAAAACCCGAGAAGGAAAGCGAGCTAAGCGCACTTGCATGGCGTAACACCTGGGCGTCCCAACGAGGCGCATTCCGCCGCTGCAGCCCCTTCTTTTTTTTTTTTTCATTATTTGTCTCGTTTGCGTCAGGCGAGGCTTAAGTTTGATTAATGCGATGCAGACAGCTCTAGACCCACAGCCCTGATGCCCGCCGCCCTGAATACGGTACAGCGCTGAAGAGGTAAACAACCGAGGCTGCCCGGGCATTCGAAAGGAGTGGACAGTATTCGAGGAGCTTGGAATCAGGGATAATTCTTCAATCCTGCAGAACGTTCTCGCATCTACATAAGCTTAGCATTAGCATTCTGAACGGCCTCGCAGCGTCGTCTGCTTCGTTTTAGCTGTGTGGTCTGGCCGTGTACTGCTCGCCATAGCAGACGATCGAAGGCAGAACAGACGATTCAGCCGTGGAGGAACGTGGGTGTTCACGGACGACTTGTGACACTTAGCGTCTGGTTTACAGTGTTCGCTAGGGTTCGAAGAACTCAACCCGGGGAAAATCGGGACTGTGGAAAGATTATTGGAAACGTCTTAGCGAACGTGTTATGGTTATCTAAACCCAAGCACTACAGAAGTCCAGGATGAGCTGCAAGCTTGAACTGATGAAGACACTGTTGAACCGCGAATGTCGCTAAAGCCCAGACGATGTTTCGTCTTGGCTCCCGAGAGACGACGATGCTTCGTCTGCTGCTGAGAAAGCAGACTGCAAACGTTGCAGAACGACACAAAAGTACGGTACACATCGCATTTCGCCACAACCCCTGACGTGCTAAGTAGAGCTCTGGTAATCCTTCACGCTGCACGGTATTAGAGAAACGACACTCCACAGAGGCGTGCTGCAGCGTACAACCCCATTCACAGAGTACGGCAGGCCGAATTTCGCGGGATCCCTTTTACCCTCGCGGAACGACGAATACTAAGCAACGCGCAGTCGTATGCATGAAGCCTACGCACCTGGCCTATACAAAAAAACTTGCCAGTCCCTGTTTGTGCATAATGAGGCGCGGGGAGATTAGTCGCCGGATATGACTAATTAAGACGAAGCAAGCCTCGCATCACCCCCATTCCCCCCTCATCTCCTCTTTTCCCCTCCGAGCCGACGTCCTCAGCTCATTCATATTGATTGAAGCGTTGGCCTGAAAAGGGGTGAGATAGCTGAGCTTGCACCGCTGCAGCCGCCAACACTGCCGTGCTGGCTAGCTGGAGTGGAGGATGGATGCCAACATAGCGCCCACCAATAGTTACTGCGTACTCGTTTTGCGTCCCTATAACCCGAACAGATAACCCGAACAGTGGATTGGGATTGCAGACAGACAGTGTGGCTGGTATGAGAGCTGATAGCCAACATCAGCCGGCACTGGTCGATCCAGAACTGTCCCTACCGAGCCATGAGTCATCGAAAGGAAGACAATATTCGTCATACGAAGACTAGAGGGATGTTGTACAATAGTCACTGGTTGACCATCTTTAAGCGAACGGCACCGTCCGCTCCGAGAGCCTTACTGTTAATGGACACCATGCGTTTGTGGCCACGTTTCTTCCGTGTGCCCGTTCTGCAGAGCTATCGATGTAACACCGCAATATCAGAGGCCACCATGTTTCGTATTGCGTCCTTTCAAGAACCACTAGAAGCTTGTGCACTTCGAATGACACTTCGAATGATACGCTTTCTATTGAGATAAAAAATGACAAAAAGAACAAAACATTAAAACAACAGGAAATCGATGATGGACGGTAGACAGCCGCTTTAAATTCTTGCATGCCAAGGAAATGTTAGGCAGCGCCACTCATGGCCAAGGCGGCGTGCGTGGAACGCACTTTCTTGCCAGGAGGCGTCACGTAGAACGTGAACTTAGATGAGATGGCTGCTGCCCAATAAGCCCTCGCATGCCACCTAAGGCACCAAGTCTGCCGCAACGAGGCCCAAGCTATGAAATAACGAAAGGGAAGGGGTCAAGGGCTCGTTCTTTATTTGTTAGAAACAACTTAATGAGCAAACAGACAATGAAGCCTAGGAAAGCATAGGGGAAGTTACTTGTGGTATTGTAATTGTGGAGAAAGGTAGCATGCGAGGGCTTATTGGGCAGCAGCCATCTCATCTAAGTTCACGTTCTACGTGACGCCTCCTGGCAAGAAAGTGCGTTCCACGCACGCCGCCTTGGCCATGAGTGGCGCTGCCTAACACTCCCAGGATAATACGTACATAAATACACAATAAAGTGGACGGGGGGACGGCCGCCATCGTAGCTCAGTTGGTAGAGCATCGGACGCGACATCCGAAGGTCGTGGGTTCGGGTCCCACCGAAGGCAAGGTTTGTCTTTTCGTCCACTTTAATTCCTTTCTACTTTCTCCACAATTACAATACTACAAGTAACTTCCCCTATGCTTTCCTAGGCTTCATTGTCTGTTTGCTCATTAAGTTGTTTCTAACAAATAAAGAACGAGCCCTTGACCCCTTCCCTTTCGTTATTTCATAGCTTGGGCCTCGTTGCGGCAGACTTGGTGCCTTAGGTGGCATGCGAGGGCTTATTGGGCAGCAGCCATCTCATCTAAGTTCACGTTCTACGTGACGCCTCCTGGCAAGAAAGTGCGTTCCACGCACGCCGCCTTGGCCATGAGTGGCGCTGCCTAACACTCCCAGGATAATACGTACATAAATACACAATAAAGTGGACGGGGGGACGGCCGCCATCGTAGCTCAGTTGGTAGAGCATCGGACGCGACATCCGAAGGTCGTGGGTTCGGGTCCCACCGAAGGCAAGGTTTGTCTTTTCGTCCACTTTAATTCCTTTCTACTTTCTCCACAATTACAATACCACAAGTAACTTCCCCTATGCTTTCCTAGGAAAAAGTGAGTTTGACACGAAGTGCTGATATATTAAAAAGGATTGCTGTAGTTGTATTCCTTTATTCGGTAGGTGAGATCGGTTTTTACGGAACGGAGTAAGTAAGAAAAAAAAAAAAGAAAGTCACCATCTCTGGTGCCCAAAAATCGAAAGCCGACATGTGAACACCGGATCGTAACAACAGCTGGCATCTGCAGCTGCATGGAATGACCACGTCACGTCGCTATATGATTCTGGCCACTGAAGGAGATGTGGGTTCTGGTGTGATAAAAATAACTGATATGGTTTTACGTGCCAAAACCAGCCATCATTATGAGACGCACCCCGTGTAATGGAGGGCTCTGGAGTAATCTTGACCACCCGGGGTTCTTTAACGGGCACTTAAATCTAACTAAACAGGTATTTCTTCTTCTTCGCATTTCGTTCCCATCGAAACGTGGTCGCCGTGGCCTGTATTCGATACGGCCACCTCGACGATCGCAAGCCAACACCTAGCCACCAATTTATAGCACGGCGGGTCAAAGCCATTAAAGGTATAATGTGGGCTCTGACATAAGTGTACGAGCCAACATCACGCCGATATAACACGAACTGCAGATGGAGGAAGCAAATTTACATGCATATTACACAGCCCTAAAGAAGGCGCGTTTTACTCCTTGAGTGCCGCACATACATGTACGTTTTACTCTGCACTGCAAAGAATAAAGTGACCATTCGGCTTCGCGTAACGCTGCGTACAACTATGAGCTACACGCGTATATGAAACGGACAGCGAGCGCGCGCAATTTGCTCAACGGCGGTGGATATTGCACCCCCGAGTCCTGGAGGGGCGAACGAGCCAGTAGTGTTAAGGATCGCCGTTAGAGGGCGCAGAGGAAGGAGGCATCGCCGGGGAATCCCCGCGGGCTCCTTCCCCCCCTCCTCCTCATCTCTGAGAGTTTAATCTACGTGTAGACCAACGAAGACGTCAGGGTCGGCGGGCTTCAACACTGCCTTGCACTTACCACGTTCATCTGCTGGTTCTCTATCTCCTTCTGCACGTCCACGAGCTGCATCAACGCTGTGCCTGCGAGGAGATTAGAAAAAAGGAGAGACACAGATCAGATAAGGCACACTAATGAACAAGAAGAGACGATCCGAGAAAATAAAAAGTGAGAGGAAACGTTAAAGGTCAGGTCGTCGCCTCCTTGATTAAACACCTCGAATGGAGCAAGTAGAGTTAAACGCAAAATCAGAATTGCTGACGAAAGGCGTGAAAGTTTTCCGAGCAAGTCTTGTATTTTCTCTTCCGTTGCCCCGGTGCATAACTTTATCTGCGAGCGTACTAACGCCCTTGGTGTTTTTAGTTCGTAAGGAACTGTGTATCTGTGCCCGAAAACTGGAACAACAATCTTTTCAGGGTGACAGTCGCTTTCCTTGATTCCTACATTAACAATACTGGCTTGTAAATGTGAAGAGCAGATAAAATTAACGTTTGAAGGAACGAACGAGCAAGCAAGCAAATGAATGAATGAATGAATGAATGAATGAATTCACTTAGAATACTCGCATGATGTCGTCTTTCAAGGAAATAACGATTCATTGCAAGTAATATGGACATTTCCAGACAAACATTTAAACGCACAATAAATAGCGGGTTCCTAGTTTAAACCGTGTTGCAAACGTGGCTGAACATCATCCATCATCATACGGCAACCGGGAGGGGCCCAGCCCACAACACTCACAATGGTGGAAGAGTTCAAAACATTTAGACTATTTAACAGCCAAGCTGTGTATGACTAGTCGATTCGTCCGTCCGTTGCCTGTACGCCGTCGATGCCGGAGGCAGCGAAAAACCGTTTAGGGCACAGAAAACTTCAGGCCCTATGGGGAGGGTGAGTGAGTGAGTGAGTGTTTCGTCAGTAGTTCCTGACGATACTTGTGCAAGATATGGCAAGGATAAAACGCAACGGTTTACCAACCGAGAGCTGTCTCATTCCCTACTTCTCATAGCCATTTCCCTGGCGGCGTCGTCAGTTTCAGGTTCACGCTCTACGTAATAGAACAAGCTTCTCTGGTCTTCCATTATTTCACACGTTACTTGACGAAAGCAGGACAAGACCACGACGCATGACCATGAAGGACTGTGGGTTATTAAGGCGAAAGCCTTAACCGCTCCGTGCAAAGGTGATCATGGAAAAATTACTCCATCTCCCGCTAAAGGGGACCATGAGGCGATGCGAAGCAGCACGGGTGGTGCACACCGCGTTTGCATCGCTTTGACTAGGTGTCGCGTTTAATTGATTCGACGCTAGCAGACACTGCCTGCGTCAAGGTTGTCTCTCGCTGGCGAGTGCGCGTTCTCGTTCCTTGCGAGCTAGTAAAGCGTTAATCGAACAGCTGCGGGCGCTGCGGCGAGCGCGCAGCAGGCGAGGGAGAGAGTGACGTCAGCGCGCACTGCGAGGGGAGCGTGACGTCAACGCGCAGCTGCGGCGTGACCTACTTGGCACCGCTCCAACACCTGCGGCGAGGGGAGCGCGTTGCCCTCGCCCTCGCCGTACGGACGCACAAGACAGCGTTACACAGGCTAGTCAAAGAGCTGCTTTGCATCTAAAAACGGAGGAAGAAAAATGTGGCGAAGAAATTAGTGAAGCTTGCACTAGAGGCGCGAGACTAGCGAAGCAGAGAAGCTGATGGACACTTGGCTCTGGTTCGGGTTTGTCTCCGGCACACCCGCATTTCGTCGTGGTATGAGGCTTCGGGAAACGCCTCGCAAAGCAATGCGAGGCCCAGCGAACGCTTCTTCAAGTTTGTCGTAATATTTCTTACCTTGGAGACGTCGAGTTGGACCTTACAGGTCCGACTAGGAGAACAAATGCTTAACATTTCAAAAGAAAAAGAACGTTTATGCGCTCGTGGCTACCAAAACCCAGCATAACTCTGAGTATTCGAGTCGAGGTTTTGACGGAAGCCCTTCAAAACCGCAAAAGATTACGAAAGAGACGTTTCGGATCCCCTGACAGGAGCCCTCTTCGCGAATCGTGAATACTTATAGGCACAGAAGTCTGACTGATTGATTGCTGGCTTCATTCATTAGCTTATATATTCACTAACTTATTAGTTTGCTGCCAAAACGAACACCAACTGTTATATCTTCTCAAAATATACGACAGCGAAAATGTACAACTCAGCACCTTTACAACGAAATCACCCTGTGTAACGAACCACCGCTGTCGTCCAGGCTGCATTACGAGCGTTACGGCGCGGGGCCTTTTACAACAAAGTGACCTATATAACGAAGTCCCTTAAGAGGTTCGAGCACTTCGTTCTAAGGCCATTCTTACAGCATTTCGAAAATTCTAAGAGCACTATAGGAATGTCTGATCGACTGTAACACTCAAACGACAAAAGAATATTCGATTCGCGCTTAAGAGCTCTAATATTCCGGCGAAACCACGTCTTAAATTTCAATAACGGCGCAAATAAAGTGAAATAAAATTTAAAAAAATGCCAAGAATCTCAGGAGCGCGCTTTCTGTACAGGGAGCTCAGCGAAGCATTCACTACGCCCTGCGCGCCTTGACCGCACGTCAGAGCTCCGACGCTTAATGAAACATTCCACAGCACCACCTCGCTCCCATAGCTGATTACGGCGGAGACCCGTCTTTTCCTGAGCCAACTCAAACGTCAAGAAAAAAAGAAGAGCATCGAAAAAAAAAATAAAATTTAAGGTGATCAATTATTCACACCATGTGTCCCAAGCTCTTTAAATTCTAAAGCGAAGCCCCTGGTCGCACGTTGTGTAAGTACGTCCCATTTTGAATGCCCTGCTTTGCTGTAGAGGCGCAGCCTTTTTTCAGTTATTGGCTTCCTTCGCAATTTATTTAACAACCTCTTTATTAATCGCGCATATATCTTCAAGCCATCCCTGCTAGTATGTGTATCTTTCAATGGAAACTGTTTCTTTTTTAGTGTCCTTTCTTTTCCACGCTTCGTTCAGGGTTCGTCGTAATCCGGCGGCGGTTTTTCCCGGGATTTAATGGAATGAGCTCGCGGAACGAGTTTCGGTTAACGATAAAGCGGATAGATGGTGGATCGGATTTATTCTCCGCCGATTTTATTTACTACTATTTTTGCTTTTTTTTACGTGCTCGGGGATTCGCGCGTAATGAGACTGCGATGCGTAATAGAAGGCTCTTTAATGACGAGGTTTGCGATGGCCTTTCATTGGGAATACCTAACTCTTCGATGTCACAGTACTCCGTGGTGGTTTGCGTCACTAACGACCTTAAAGGCCGAACCGACGAAACAAATTTCTCTGAGAGTGATGCTCCCGCTACTAATTGGTTGAATCAGTTAAGCAACGCGAACCCGGCGTGTTTCTGGTTGCTATAAGAGTAGGTGGAATGAAATGAGTGAATAAATAATGAGTGTGTGAGAGAGGGATTAGTGAAGAAAGAGTTTAAGGAGTGAGCTGTTTAGAGGTTGGGTGGCTTGTCTGAGTGTGCGAGTGAGAAGGCTATGAAGTTATAGAGTGAGTGAGTGAGTGAGTGAGTGAGTGAGTGAGTGAGTGAGTGAGTGAGTGAGTGAGTGAGTGAGTGAGTACGCGCGCGCGCGTGTGAGTGTGAGTAAGGAAGTGAGTGAGTGATCGATTCTGTAAGTAATTGAGCGAGTGAAATGAGTGACTGAGCGAGTGATAATATCAGTTATGTACTGAGTGGCTGCGTAAGTTAATGCGCTCGTGAATAAAAAGAAAAGTCGTATACATTAGTGAGCAAGCGGCGGAACAAATAAGCTAATAACATCATTAGCCGCTCGATGCTAGTGAGTGTGAGTGAGGAAATGGTAAGATGAATGAAACGGCGAGTTACGTCTGAGCGAGTGCTGTGAGCGACTGCGTGGCTGCATAAGTGAGCTATCGTGGGTAATGTACTGCTCTAATGTACACTGTAATGTACTCTGATGTTCCACTGTACTGCTCTTATGTAATGTAATGTACTGCTCTAATTGTTAGAGAGGCGAAGAATGAGCAGTACTGCAAGTCAATGCTTGAGTACTACTTTTTGCTGGCTTATTAGGTTTGCGCTGGAAGAACAAACAAAAAAATATGCTTAATGAGCGTAAGACGAAGGATAGCGACACGAGAAAGTGGAGCGCTCCTTTTCCTAACTTCATAACAAAATTCCCTTGTATTCTTCTACCCCGCATATTTGATTGTTGCCCCGTCACGGTGATCTAGTGACTACGGCACTAGGCTGCTGATTCGAAGGTCGCGGGATCGAATCCCGGCCGCGGCGGCTGCATTTCGATGGAGGCGAAATGTTGAGGCCCGTGTGCTGTGCGATGTCAGTGCACCTATATAGAGAATCCCAGGTGGTCGAAATTTCCGGAGACCTCCACTACGGCGTCTCTCATAATCAGAGCTGGTTTCGGGATGTTAAACCCCACAATCAATCAATCAATCAATCAATCAATCAATCAATCAATCAATCAATCAATCAATCAATCAATCAATCAATCAATCAATTTACAGATGTTCTTCACGGTATTCCGGTGCTCCGATATTCGCATAAGAGTGCCACAGAATCTGTATGCGCCGACTTTTTACCGGCTCTGTAACCCATAGAGAGGAAACCGTTCCTTAAATACGTGCACTTCCTCAAAAGTTCGTTTTCTCCGTATTCGAGGACGCCTTCTGCTACGTCTCCCAAGACAATTGTAAGGTGTCTTGAATAAGGTCTCAATCAATCAATCAATCAATCAATCAATCAATCAATCAATCAATCAATCAATCAATCAATCAATCAATCAATCAATCAATCAATCAATATGTTTACATATGTTGTTTACGGTATTGCGGTGCTCTCAGATTCCGTAAGTATTTGGCTGAATGCGTTCACGGAAGATGTTTACGAATTTCCAGTACTCCAGCACTCCTTAAACTGGTTACGGAATTTACGGTGCTCCAGGACTGTTTCAAGTGCACGCGCAATCGCGACTCTCTCGGCATCCATAAGGTGCTCATAGGGAATTCACGTGCTCCTTGATTCACGGAGAACTGCCGCGGAATCGCTTTACGACAGCCGCTTACGGACTCTTCATAATCCAAAGAAAGGAAACCGCCCTCGCTCACTTCCTTCAAAAGTTCATTTTCTTCGCATTCGGACGACGGACGTCTTTCCTCATCCTCGTACCCTCCAGCAGCTGTCTCCCCCGTTTCCACTAATACTCGGGTTGCGGCTAACTTCTCCTCGCGTGTGAAACGAGAATTCGCGAGAATTCGCGTCAGAACCGAACGAGAAAACAACGCTATAGTATACAAAACGTGACGGACACCGTCGAAGCCAGGCGTTGCGCGCTATAAATTTTGAAACGCCGTACGCACTCTCGCTCGCAAACTCATTCGGGGCGAGGCGGCGCTTTCTGCTTGTCGCACCGGACGCGCTTCTGGTGGAATGCGCTGCTATATTGCATCGGGCTTTATTGCTTCACTGTCCGCGAAAAAAAAAAAATTGCGGTCGTATACTTGTACCGCAGGGGACAACAAACAAACAAAACAAGCAAACAAACACTGAAAAAGCGAGATCAAGGCGAGAGGGACGGCGACACTGTTGTTTGTGAGTTCGTTCGCGGTCGCGCAGTCCGCCGACTTTTCATTTGCGACAGTGCGAAAGAAAACCGCGTGCAAACGCGCCGTGTGACAGGGAACAGAGAATCCCAGAATCGCGGTGTCCGCGGAGAGAGAGAGGGAAAAAGCGAAATTTGAAGGAAAGAAATTAAACGAAATTAAAATAAACAATAAACAGCGACATTAACGACGCGGTGGTTCTCGAGGCATGTTCCGCGCGGAAGCGGCCATAATTCAAAGGAAGTTTCCTGTTTCGTTTTATATCGTTCCGCAAAGTTTATTGCGACCAAGTGCGCGCCGGCATCGGCTTTGGAACGCGGGATTTTTCTCTTCTTTTTCGTCTGTTCACACAAGGGGCGAAAGGCGGAAAGCGAAAGATAGTATGAACAGGGAGGGAGCGGGGGGTGCTCGGTTTTTCATTGATTTCAATTAAGGCCGGTTAATTACCGGCCCCGATGCGGAAGAAGCTGCGCAGCGCTCGCTTGTTGTAACGCAGCACTCGCGCGCAAGTGGCCGAGTGCCGCGATTTAATATTTACGCTCGTATAAATATTGATTACGCTTTTCGCGTCGTCGTCGTCGTCGTCTGCTACGTCGCCGCCGTCGTCTGGACAAGCCGCGGCCAGCGGCTGCAGCCGTAGCAGACGACTTGTAATTGAAATTCATTGGGCGTACGCGATGCGAGGCCCGTGTTCGTGCCAGGCCGCGCACCTTAAACTGCATTATCGCGGCTGTGTTGTAACGTGGTCCTCTTCCGTGTATCTGCTTTCCTTTGCCGCTTTTTCTTTTTCACAGACGACAAACTCGATGAGCGATAGCGTATTATCGCGCTCGGACGACTCTCGGGCGATTTCATCCGATTAAGGCGGGGCTTTTTCTCTTCTCATTGCGTGACGAGGTAATTTAGGAGCTTTACGTGGATTTACTCTCTCGGTGTCGGGCTTATAGTGGGGGAAAAAAAGGGAGTTTTGCAGCTGGAGCAAGACGTTGTGGTTTTGCTTCGTCAGCTGCGTAGTTGAGGTCTTCCAACACGAGTGGAAATTGTAAACACGCACGCACGCACGCACGCACGCACGCACACACACACACACACACACACACACACACACACACACACACACACACAGACGCGCGCGGAAGGCCAGATCACAGCGAAGCTGCCCGATGGTTTACTGATAATCGCTGTAACTTCGATGGGGTAGAACTTTACTATACTTGATGTTATCTCGATTAGGTCGGGGCTACGCCCAGGTAGATCCTTTGTAGAACTCGGTATAACATAGTAGAACTTGCCTGTACTTGGCTATACTTCGCTGTACTGCGACTTATACCGAGTTCTATGCTACGATTTATACCAATAGAGGGATGGGGCTTGGCTAATACATGTTGGCGCACATCTTGGCGCATTATGCTTTGCCTATGGCATTCAGTGATCAGGTACAGCACGGTGTCCGCCGCGGTGGTGTGGTGGTTACGGTACTCGGCTGCCACCCAAAAACGCGGGTTCGATCCCGGCCGCGGCGGTCGCCTTTTCGATGGAGGCGAAAATGCCAGAGGCCCGTGTATACTGTGCGTTGTTGTCAGTGCACGTTAAAGAACCCCAGGTGGTCTAAATTTCCGGAGCCCTCCACTACGGCCTTTCTCTCCTCTCTATCTCTTTCGCTCCCTTTCCCCCAGCCCCACGGACGCTTAGCCGTGCTCCCTACATGGGCTGCAGAAATTGGTGTCCTTTCCTAAGCGAACCACAATCATCATCATTCTGCTTTGCTTATGGCATTCAGTGATCTGGTACAGCATGGTGGTTTGAGCAGACGGAAATTAGAATGGTCTTTCCAATATGAACGTGCAGAAAAGCAATCTACAACAGTCGCGGAACACAATTAACAGCGGTTTGCAATAGGTGGCGAGGCATTGGTAAATTGGTAAGCGAACGCATCTACTTAGCGCAGGTTTTGACCGCAGATCTGAATCAAGAGATTGAAGGAACAACACAATGGTATATCTTGAGTACCTTACAGTTACGCACATAGGGCCTTACGGAAAGGGTTGCACTTAAGGACCCGGGTGGCAACGGAAAGGAAAATGATAAATAAGAAAGTCTTATGCGAGAGATTTAAAAAAGAAAGTTACATATCTTTCGTGTCGCGCCTTTACATGTCAAAGAAAAACCTATACTCAAATTTGGCGTTGTTGGTGGCAAACTTTATATGTCGTTAAAAAGTGGACCTGGTTAGGATACGTAATGCGAATAATTAACAGCCGTTGGACTTCGAGAGCAACAGAGTGGAAACCAGGAGATGGAAAATGCAGCAGGGGCATACGAGAAGATTAGATGGGCCGGGCGATGAAATGAAGGAATTCGCAGGAACATACTGCAACCAAATCGCTCAGGACAGCAGGAATTGGAAATCATTGGGAAGGGGCATTCGTTCCTGCAGTGGAATTAAGTATAGGCTAATGATGGTGGTGAAAGGACAAGAAGAGAGAAGGCCAGCAGCTCAGGGAACAAACACGCGTTAACGATATTTTAATAATTTCTGTGGTTTTGTGCCCCATAACCACGATGTGATTACGAGAAACGCCGTAGCGGCGGGCTCCTGACATTCCGACCGGGTGGAGTTCTTTAAAGGGACCCTGAAACGGTTTTGACGATTTTGTGCAAACATGGTGATCCGGTAGAGCGGGTCACTAGGACCATTACAGGACAGATTTTAGCGCTGTGCGTAAAGTGTGTAATTTACAATAAGGTTTTGAACACGCGTATCGCAAAAGGTCGCAGCGGCTCGCCAAAAAGCGTTTTCAAACGCCCCCGCCATCGAGCGATCGAATGGGAGGTCGCTGATTGGCCCCGACCCAAGTGACGTGCGCGTAATTTTCAAAACCTAGCTGCGAACAACGTGCTTCTACAACGTACTCCTTCGTTTCAGCCAACGGTATCATCGCGGCATCTGGCGGCGTCACACGAGTCGCCGGCGCTCTATTACAGAGGCTAGCACTGCCGAGGCGGGCGACCTCAGTGAGGATATCGGGGCGCTATGTCACTACGGGAGGCTCGGCAGAGCGGCTGACGCGGGAGGCGCTGTCGTCGCTAGCGCGCACTCCGCAGCAGATCGAGTTGAGGAGGAACAGCAGTGGTAAGGAGGAAGGCGACAGAAATAAGCCCATAGCTGCCTTAGCGCATTGTGCTTCGCTTTATTTATGGTGTGAATGATTTCGCAATTGTGTTGCCTAATCAGTGACGCAATGTCAAAAAAACGTTTCAGGGACCCTTTAACGCGCACTGACATCGCACAGTACACGGGCCTCAACATTTCGCCTCCATCGAAATGCGGCCGCCGCGTCCGGGATGCTATCCCGCGACCTTCGGATCACCAGTGCTATAGCGACTAGAGCATCGCGGCGGGTGTGTTAATGACATCTCGGTGGAAAGCAAGAAACTGGCGTGGGGAGGGCACGTGATGCAGGTAATATAATAAGGCACGGTAACGGTTGCTCATTAAGGGTAACAGGCCTGGGCCAGTATTCCGAAAAACAACTTACGATAAAAAGGGTCGTAAGAGAAAAATTCGGCCAATCCTGAAGCAGGACATATCATTAGCAAAGCCGACCGACCAATGGTAAAAAAAAAAGAGCACTTACGAAAAGAGAAGACTTGTGAATTCGGCCCCTGGTTACGAGTGAAGGCAAACTTGGCACGTGAGGCAGTGACACAGAAGGCGCGCTTGCACGCTGCCACGTTGCACAGCGGCTGTGTTCAGCTGCTGACGCGAAGGTCGCGGGTTCGAATCCCGGCCGCGGCGGTCGCATATTCGAAGGAATCGAAATGCCGGAGGCACGTGTACTGTGCGACGTCGGTTCGCGTTAAAGAAGCACAAGATGTTGGAATTTCCGGAGCCTTCCTACACAACGTCTCTCGTAAGTCAGTAGCTTGAATTTGGCACATAAAACTGGAACATTACGCAAGGAGGAGCGACAGAATAGACGAACAGCGCCTGACTCGAAGAATTTTGTAAGCATGCGGGGTGCTTCCCATTATGATATTCTCAGGAGCTCTTCCATGAACAGCGATCAGGCAATGCAGACGCCCGCGATGTCCTGGTTAATTTAGTTATGGTGGTTGCAGAACAGCGCAGCGCGTTAAAAGCCAAAGAAAAAGAAGAAAAAGGGGGAAACACAGTACAGGCAAACTTCCTCCGCGAAATCAGAACAGCCGCGTCCCGAAGAGATGCCGCGTTAACGATGTTAGCGAAAAACTTGGTCATCACTAGGCGGAAGTATATGAAGGCACAAATATGCGAGGATGTTGTAAGGCCTCGAATTAGAAATTCATGGCTAGTACAAACAACGTCCTTTTTTTTCTTTAATGTAATTTCTGGACCAAAGCTTTTGATTGCGAGTGCCGGTGATGATTTTTATAAACACGTTCGTTAATATACAAGAAGACTGTACGAGAAGATTTAACTCTAAAGTTCGGTCTCTTTCGTTGTTTTCTTCTTAGTCTCTCGTTTTTTTTTGTTTTTGTTTTCGTTATTGCAACTGCGCATGTTCATCATTATAAAGGAACACAGACGCTCCGCAGTGCTAAGAAAGGAAATGTCACAATGCACAGTCAACTGTGTTGCCGGAAGCCGGGGCTAGGCTGCTCATGATAAAATTACCGCAGTTAAAATCGAATTAGGTTAAGTTCTAATCTACTGCCATGCTTGAATACGTTTTTTTTTCTTTTTTTTTTTGCCGCTTAAAACGGATTGCACGAGTGATACGGGTATATGGGCGATGGAACAGTGAAGTTTCCAGGAAGAAATGGTTCTCCACTGAAATTTATATTTTTTTCTTCGCTTTTAGACAGCAACGCGAAATGCACGCTTGCAACGCTAGCTTTATTTCAATTGCCTCTTTGAAGCCATTGCAGAGTTCGAACGCACAAGAAACATCACTACAATCAACCGCGAGAGTGCTTAACGGCAGTTTCGCTCAACTAATCCGAATACTGCAAGGACATTTCACCAAGAGTACAATGCAGATACGTTCATTTTCCCTTGTGAAGGTAGCGTTGAAGTTAAGGTACGAGATAGATAGATAGATTATGTTTGCTCGGTATAGTGGTTAGCGCTAGATAAGGTCGGATACTGTCAGCTACATTTGAGCAACGTTTCCTGCCCGCTGTTAAAAACCACAGCATCATCTTCATACAGCATTATAGCATAGGCACTGTTGTGGGTTTTTCCTAAAGCCGTGCTGCATCTAGACATCGGCACCAATTCATAACTTCACGGAAAGCCCGCAGTCACTGCCTTGGCGCTGTCTGGCCATCCGTGATCATCGCACCATATAAAGCACGTCTTTATTATTACTCTCATCATCTTTGGGTTTCAAGTGTCCCTCATTTTGCTCACATAAGTCAGCTCCATTGCTGAAAATCGTCCGTGCGCTCAACTAAAGTGTCTCGACTCGGCTGAACGAACAGGCTCTTGCCGGCTCCCAAGCACACGATGCAAGACTGTGGCCAAGCCGAAGACAACGTTGTAGACGAGTTCGTGGTTGTCACCTTGACGACGTCCTCGTAAAATAAAATAAATAAAATAAAATAAATAAAATTTTAGGGAGCTGAGCACGACGAACACGACTCGGCTATTATATGCTCGAAAAGTGTGCGCCGACTCGCAAAAATGGGATCTGCGCGGCGGTTTTAGCTCTTTCCGCAGTTTCGTACATCCCCCCCTCGGCCTGCTGAGAAATTGACGTCTCACTTTGGGGCTCGCTCTTTCGCTTTCTGCTGTCTTTTATTTACGTTTTTTTTTTAAATTTGTAAGGTTTGGCGTAAAGCTGCCGACGGAAGCCGCGAGGCAGTTTCTGCTCACCGAAGCACGGGCGGGTCTACACGGCATTACGTATAAGCAAGAGTGACTTGTCGATGGCTAGCAGTTCTTCGTTTTGCACCCCACGCTTATAGGCTAAAGAAAGAAAGAAAGAAAGAAAGAAAGAAAGAAAGAAAGAAAGAAAGAAAGAAAGAAAGAAAGAAAGAAAGAAAGAAAGAAAGAAACGAGACAGATGAGGAAGGTGCGCGGCGTACGAAACCGTGAAAACGTGAACGTGTTTTTGGAAACATACTCGTTCAGAAGGAGAACGACGCCGCATACTTCTCAACTCCTCTCGCTTCATGTTTTCTATATGTTTGTTTTTGTAGATGCACGGCCACTTTAGGGCAGTGAAGCGAGCAGAACTACTGTGGTGTACTCTGCCGGCGGCAACAACACGGGCGAATAACTAAAAAAATAAATAAAATAAGATAATAAGAGACACAGCTAGCTGTGGGGAGGGAAATGGCGGTGCTACGTTAAGCAGCGCCTCGTAAAAGTGTGCAGCACATAGGAAAGTGTCTCGCTCAGTACGCGAGGACTGTACGTGAAGCGTATTAGTAGGTGTTTATACCTTTCGCCGTACGCCGATCCCGCTACGTACTGATATGTGTTAACATGTACGCTGTGATGAAAAGAAAAAAAAAAGAACAAAAAGAAGGAAATATTTGCAAATGGCGAACAGCAGGGGATGTCTCTATAACCAACGTTTTAACAAATGTATATGCTTGTGCTTCGTCTGGGCAACAACCGCTGTTCTGTTCCTGTTAAAGGAGAGCGAGAGAGAAAAGTTGCGCGGAAGGCAGGGAGGTTAACTAGAGAAAAGTTTCCGGTTTGCTACCCTGCACTGGGTAAGGGAAGATAGATAGATGTTCCTGTTAAGATATGCGCTACGCGTACGGCATCAATACATCGAGGAAGTGACGGCGAATACGTCTGATGTGCATGACTCCAAGAAAGGAGCCACACCGTTTGGGTTTGTCTCTTTGTCCGATAGCAGCGATCGTCATATTTAGTGCGTGCCTTTCCGTGCTTCAGGACTGCACTTCCGGCACTGTGACGTCAGCAATGGCGTGCGCGCTATATGACGTATACATGGTCGTGAGCGCTACGTTTTCGAGAAATTTAAAGGTCTCTTTAGAGTGTAGAGCCTGTGAAGTGGCTATGTTCCAATCATATCGGTCAGTGAAGGAGGGTAAGGAAACGAAACAAGTTTACTTATTTTATGGGTGGAAGTGCCCGAAAGGGCCAAGGGCAGTATTTACTTTTTGAACTGTTTCATGGGTTAGACGGATGGTTGATCTTACCGTATGTAGTTAAAATAACGAAGAGCTCGACGATTGCGTAACCACTATACTGCTCCTACTCCTCCTGATAATAATCATGATCGTCGTCATTTGCGACACTGACGACAGCGGCACAGTCCACTAATCAACAGTAAAGGCAACCTCGATAACTTTAATGTCACCGTTATGAATGCCGCCGCGGTAATCATCGGCAGATCGTCAAAACGGAGCATTGGCAACAATCCAAGAGCAATGGTGACCGGACCACCACTGAAGCAAGATTGCTAGTCGATAGAATCGCTTGTCCTGTCTTTCCTATCCCGTGTTTTAGCTCTAAGCTCAGGACGAGCTCAATGCACTAAGTTGCTCAGGATGAGAATAAAATGCTGGGACAAGGAAAACAGCGATTTCTTCGTCATTATAGAGAACAAAAGCGGCATAACTAATAATAGAACAGTCGCAATATCGTCCTCATGGTAAACACGATATCATTCGCAACAACGACTACGACGACGACAAACAACAACAACAACAACTAAACAACAACAACGACGACGACGACGACGGTGACGCCAATAACAACGGTGACGCCAACAACAACAACAACAACAACAACAACAACAACAACAACAACAACAACAACAACAACAACAACAACAACAACAACAACAACAGCAGCAGCAACAACAACAACAACAACGGCGACGACGACAACGACAACAACAACAACAACAACAACAGCAGCCGCAGCAACAACAAATTGCTCCGCCAGCGACTACACAGAAGCTCGTTGGCTTGGGTGTGACGCCAGAGCCCTTCAGTTTCCCGCAGTGGTGCGCACTTTTATCGGGAGGTAGGGAAGGAGAGTGCGTGCTTTCATTGTTAACACCGTACTGCACTCAGACGGCGTCGTGCGTGGCTGAAGTGGTCGTCGAGGGACCCGGGACTTCAATGCTCCCAGAGTTCCCCCCGCGCGTAGTAACCAGCGCAGGAAGAGGGGAATCCCCTTTTGCTCTCTCTCTCTCTCTCTCTCTCTCTCTCTCTCTATATATATATATATATATATATATATATATATATATATGTGTGTGTGTGTGTGTGTGTGTGTGTGTGTGTGTGTGTGTGTGTGTGTGTGCGTGCGCATTTTTTTCTTCATAATAACTGTTAGGACACTGCAGAACCGATCAGACATTGTTATTAAGCCCGCTGACAAAGGAGGTGCTGCCGTGCTAATGAATACATCGGACTACATCACCGAAGCAGTTGTATCCTGTTTACGTTTAGATCATGTAATTATTTTGGTTTACATTACCATATTGCTGTGTATTATGCTCTTATTATCTTATTTGTGTGCCACTGTTTGAGACTGACTCATTTAGCTTTAGGTAGCGGGAGCTAGTCAAGCTGTTTTAGTACAGCTTTCACTGCCGCCGTCCTTCATGTCGTACCCAAACATGAAATAAAGACTCAATTCATATATATATATATATATATATATATTATATATATATATATATATATATATATATATATTATATATATATATATATATATTATATATATAACGAGGCAGTGAAAAAGAGCGCACAGGCCCGACCTTTTTCAAGACAGTGCATGTCTTGAAAAAGGTCGGGCACCGACCGAAACGTTGACTTAATAAACCGTCGTTCTCTAAGAGGCGCATCGTCAATTCCGTTATATATATATATATATATATATATATATATATATATATATATAGTTAAGCAATAGCCGCTTAGCAAACAGCAGATGTACACTGTTAGGCTCTACACTATATACGGAGCTTTATTCAGTACATCCGGCTTGATTGTACGAGTATCGCTACCAGTACACAAGCAGAGGAGCTTGTACACAAACAAAGTCAAAGAATCAAACGAAAAACACACCTACAAATAAGTAACGCACACAGTCATGGTTGCCACGGTGGCTTAATTAAAACGACGCAAGCGTAGTGCGATGAGCGTGCGCTTTCGGATGTGTGCCAGCTGCGGTGAGTTGCGGTTTCGTGCACTCGCTTGCACTCTCAGTGACACAAACGCTTTTATAGTTGACGAAAAATTCACCGGCTTAAATTTCTATTCCAGCTGTGTAATAATAAGTTGTCTCTTTCTCCTGAACCTTATATAAAGCCTCTCACTGCTCGCCGAACAAGACATCGCCACTCTGCTACATTAACACCTTACAATTCCAGAACCAACATATTTAAGTATTCCCTTTTCCCTCGAACAGTAGCCGACTGGGACAGCCTATACCTCTTAGTACACTCAGCAACACCGACTCTATCGCATCCATTACATCTTAAATCTAGCCCTTCCTGTTTCAATACAGTGCACCATTGTTGTTTCGCTGGCACCTCTGTACATTGATTAGATAGTTATGTATTCTTTATCTTTTCATATTTTATATTCTTTTTGCTTGTATCATATTTTTCAGTGCTTGTTTACTCGTTGACAGCTTCTCCTTGTCGTTGCTTTGTATAGATCCTCCTTGTACAGAATTTTGGATGCCTGCACACTTTGTACTTCTTGTTTGTATTTTTACCCTCCTGCCTGGGCCTTTTAGGGCCTGCAGTATTCCTAAAAAAAAAAAAAAATTCGTCCCCTTCCGCAAGCCTCGATTTACAAGCGTGCAAGGTTATTATAACTACCATTATACCGTTGTTATATTCTTCCCGTTGCTGCAGTGTACATTCGCTCATAATTAGCTCCGACAGGCCATAATCACTAGTGGTTCATGACGTCAAACGTTAAGTTATTATCATCATATGTTGAGCTGTGAAAGGAAAACGCCGCGTATTTCTTAGAAGAAATCCCCGATCGTGTGCCTTCATAAATCCACGTTTAAAGCTTCCAGAAAACTCGTGATGATTGATTGTGGTTCGGTTGTTGAAAGGACGCTAATTTCGGCAGCGCGGCTAGGCGTCCGTGGGGGTGGGGGAAAGGGAGTGAGAGACAGAGAGGAGAGAAAAGCCGTAGTGGAGGGGCTTCGGAAATTCTATGACCACCCGTGGTTCTTCAACGTGCGCTGACAACGCACAGTACACGGGCCTCTGGCATTTTCGCCTCCATCGAAAATGCAACCGCGATGGCCGGGATCGAAATAGCGTTTTTTGAGTGCCAGCCGAGTACCGTAACCACTACACCACCGCGGCGGACCGTTTAAAGCTTCGCATTGCCCAAATATATTCTACGAGAGGAGGATACATCTTCCCTTCGCGTTTAAAGCTTCAAGAAAACGCATTCACAAAGGAAAGATGTATCCTTCTCTCGTAGAATATAACATATTCTACGAGAATATATAATATATTCACGGTCCCCAAGATATTATCTTGGGGATCGCGAAGGGTACATGGTAGTTCGGACGCACTATCGCAAAACAACGAGGCAAAAGGCACGCAAGAGTTGAAATGCACGTGCTCTCTTAAAAACAGCGCTATTTCTGGAAACTGCTATCTCTGTCTCCCCCTCGCTCCCCTCGCCCCACCCCCCTCTTACCCCCTCCAGGGCCGCACACACCAATATGCACCGCTCGCAGAAACCGCGAGGAAAGAAAGCAGGGGAGGGGGTGCACCGATAGATAAGGTTGTTGAATAATAAGAAGAGATAAGGGCCTATAACAGAATATAGGGGGCCTCCCGCCACGAGAAAACGCGCGCGCGATAGGGAATATGAGCGGAATGCGGGAATATCTACGCACTGGTGCTGACAAAAAAAAAAAAAAAAAAAACACTAGAGATAGCTGTCGTACGCAGTGCGGTGATAAATGCATTCAAGAAGCTCAACGCGGCTCTAATGAGATCGGTGCTGAACCGGAAGACGAAGATGAGGAACGAAGAAAAAAATGAAAAAGGAAAGCAACCAACTGATAAGAAACATGAAAAGCGGAACTCTGGGATCGGGAAGGGGGTTCTTTCCTTCTTTCTTTTTTTTGGAGGACGCGGCGAATAAGGTCTATATAGATAAAAATAATAACTGCCACTTTCGCGCGCTCGGCTGCAAAGGAGGGGGCGTTTGCCGAATCAATTAGATTAGAGCTGCAATCCCGGCGACGTTTTGCAGGCCTTAAGACTGAAATAAAAATAATAATAAAATAAAGGACCAGAAACGGGAAGGGGATAGAGCAACTGAGACGCCGTGCGCGATATCACGGCGTTATACTGCCTGATTATAGTTGTTATAGTTTCAAATCTTCCGTTTTCTCGCGCTTCGCAGTGAAGCCCGCGCCGAACCTTTCCACTCGCCTAATGCAACTGGAAGCGCCAATTGGTTGATCAAACTGTCCCCACCCGGGCGTAGCTCCTAATTTGACTTCAAGAACTCAGCATCGCTTATGTAGGAGGAGAGAGAGGGGGGGGGGGGGGCGGAGTAAAAAAAAATTCGGGTAGTTTCGGAAATCTTGTTAGGTTTTCTTTTTGATCTCGAATTCCTATACTAATCTGGGTTATCATTTTAAATCGTTTAATGGAGTGAACTGTCTTTCGTTAGGAGTGCGTCGTTAATGGTTCGAAACGTGTTTGACGTTTATTATGCCAGGACCCTCTGATTGCCGAGAACTCGTTGTCGAAGGCGCTTGGTTAATGTCTGATCAAAGAGTGCTGAGGGAAATTAAGCGAGTAAATGTTCAAGACACTGTGTCTGTGTCTGTCTGTGCTCTCACTGCTGCGTCGATGTTGCGCAGCATCCTTTCTGCAACGCAGCGAACCAAGTATCGGAGGAACAGTCAAAGAGAGAGAGAGAGAGAAAAAAAGATATCCGTGGCAGTTAAGCGGTAGAGCGGAGAGAATCGTGTTATTATTACCTCCTATTGCATATGGCTTGACTACTTTGATAGAAAACGCTAGTCACGTTACCCACTACTAAAAATCATCATCATCGCCAGCCTGCTAGGCATACTGCAGGGAAAATGACTCTTCCATAGATCTCTATTTATCCTGGTCCTGTGCTAACTGTGACCATGTTATCTCCCCAAACTTATCGACACCTAGGAGTTCAATAGCTCACAGTTAACCGACACCAGGTAAAAGGTTCGAAAGCACTAACTGCAAGCCAATATCAACCAGTGTTTGTTTTATGCCTTATAGGGGCCCTGCTGCAATTATTTAACATAGTCTAAAAACAGTTCCCATCAGTCGTGGAGGCTCCTGTGAACACGTGAACATGTGAACACGTGAACACGTGAACACGTGAACCTGTGAACACGCGAGCAAAATATTAGCGCGCTGCGCGCACCAGGGACTTGCAATGTGGTTTCAGATTTCTGCTGTAACTTCTCCCGGTTGTCTCGCCAGTCAAGCGCTCATTTTCGAGAGTTTGACGCCGCACAGCTGTAGTACCGGAGCTGTTTGTACGTTCCGACCAGCAACGCGCTGTGCGCACGTGGTTTGCAAGTTGTTTGGATGAACACCGCATAATGTAACAGCTCACAATAGACGCAAGGACCCTCAAGCTCTCCCTATCCTCTGTTCGGTAGGCACTACCGAAACGAGCTGTCGAATAACACGAATCGTAATAACGAAGAAAGAAAAAGGAAATGAAGAAACAAAAAGCGAAAACAAAGCGAACGGCCAGCAAGCACAGTCAGAGACGAGAATCGGTGGGCTGCCATAGTATACAGCCTTGCCTGATGGAGATCAGGCCCTTCTGTATATTAAGGACCCGGCATCGCTTCTTCGAAGCGTTTGCTGTTTCTGGAGAGTATAGGTCTCGGATGTGTATGTGTACGCTTTGGTGCCTTTGTACGTTTGGGTATGTTTGAGCGTGTGGGGCAAAAAAGAGCTAGGTGCCTTTGGATGTTCTTTTTTTACTTGTACGCATGTTTTGTTGCAAAGGTCTACAAAAGTGGTGCGCCTTCGATAGCACCTTTTTCCTCTTCTTCTTCCTGGTCCTCTTTCTCCTCTTCTTCTTCATCCTCTTCTTCATCTTCTTTTCTGTTGGCTGGCACATACCCAATGCAGAGGATGGGCCAAGACTAGCTGTTTTGACTTAAAACAGTACTTTTATATCTGTGGTTTATCGAAGCACAAGTGATAAAAATTAAGGTAAAATTCTTTTCGTTTCAATTATTGAGGGTGCACGATCGCCATCTCCTCTACCCCCTCCCCCCCCCCCCCCGCCCCTCATCTTCCCTCCTCCATGCGCCTGCTCTTTCACAGTCTCTCGTCTTCATCTTTGTCGTTGTCCGGTGATGGCTCGGTTAAGTGCCTGGAACATTATACTTGTGTGCTTCTCTTTCTACACCGCAGTTGAGGATAATTAATCTGTTGCGATACAGACACTGACCGCATCCTCTGGAGTAAAAGAGGTGTTTGTGTTTTACAGCGAACCCGGAAATGGCTACGCTAGGGCGGGTCGCATCCGCGTATGCAGAACGACGCTTAGAACAACAATTTCACAGCGGTGGCCTGATCACGGGGTCAGTACGGGTTGCGGAGAGCAGTACACGCTAAATGAAGTGAGAGCTAAGTGAAGCAAATTACACTTGGGTCTTAAGTGGACCAAAGATGACGCAACGTTTATCAAAGCGAATATAAGCGATTAAAGTGTTAATTGAAGAGATTCAAAGGGTGACTTAATCGAAACAAAGGTATAATACATTTAATTAAGCTGCGTGTGGTTATAGGCTCTGACCAAAAGCGCGTCCATCTGTCAAGTCAAGTCGACAGAGAGTTTTACAGCTGCGGGCCGATCTCATCCCTAACAGCCAGTCGCTGGTCGTTCTTCTTCGTAGAGTGGAACAGTATTAAATATGTTTTTTTCTTCTTCCATATTTACCTATGCTGACAAGAACATTCTTTCTCCACATGCACACTGACCGCATGCCGAGAGGAACAAGAAACGAGTGTGCACGTGTGTTTTGTTTTTGCACGTGGGCGTGGTCTTTTTCGACGGAGATGCCCGTACGCTGATGTGGCTGCTGCTGCTGGCAAGACTACTACGCAACTACAACTTCCCGAGCTAATGGAATTTGCCGGCAGGTTTCCCCGCCAACCGAAAAGAAAGCCACGCTCCCGAAATAGAAGCGCCCGGGACCAGATGGTCCGGCGGGTCGAGAGAAGAGCGCTTCTGCCGCCGCCACTGTTGTGGTATATACAGTGGCCATGCCCAGGGATATCGCGGGGTTGTAGTGTATATATATGTGCGGGAGATCGGAAAAAAGTGTTTATGAGTAGCGCGAAGGCATAACGTGGTCTCCGAGGCGTTGGATGCTTGGGCGGTGCTTATACGTGTGCCCGTCAGTCAATGATGGGCATTGAACCCTGCCTCTCCCGACTCGAACGGCAAAAAAAAAAAAAAAAAAAAAATAAAAGGAAAGAAAGAAAGAGAGACACACACCGCCACTGCGCCCTGTTGAGATGGTAAACAAGCGAAGCTGAACTGTGCGCCCCCTGCGTTTATTACTTGATCTATTTTTTTGTTTAATAATGAGGTTATACGCGCGTTTGGCTCTGGTTTAGCACAGTGCTTGTTTTCGAATGCAGCACATTGTGCTTCGAATAATTACCATCGTACAGCAGTGCATCGAGGACAATCAATCAATCAATCAATCAATCAATCAATCAATCAATCAATCAATCAATCAATCAATCAATCTTATTTGATATTAATTACAACGTCAGCGTCAGCAATGTAACGAACACAAGGATCAGAACAATAAGCTGCTATCTAGCAGCCCGACAAGGTCCTTGCCCCAATCCTTGACAGCCAAAACAGCATACCATGCATAGGTAAAAATTTTAGCTCAGATATGTAGCACTTGGGCATTTCCAAAGAAAACAGTAGTAGTCAGCAAAAGGAGAGAAACACATCGAAATTATATGACAACAGGTCGAGCGCAATAAAGCAAACAAAAGAGCGCAAAAATGTCGGCGCGATAGAAGAGAGATGATGATAGTTTTGCGCCTTAGCAGGACTGCCAGATTTTCCTTTCGCTTATCTGTATAAAGCTTTGCCTTAACGAAAACGGACGGGGCGGGGGGGGCATAAAAAAAATAACCAGCCATGGGATCAGCCTACTACAGTCGCGTCGACCCACCCGACCACTTCTGGTTAATTTTCCGCCTCGTTCTCACTTCACACCCCGTATTTGCGCACGTCTCTCTCTTCCTCTCTCTGACTACCCCTATATCGTTATCCCTTCATATCATCCTTCCTACGTGTACAATTGCATACCTTTCCCGTCGCTTTCCTTTTATCACTCCTTTTCTTGTCATATCTATCTGAAAATCTTTATGTCGCTGCTTCTGTATCTGCTTCCTTCTTATCTATCTCTTCTATATCTCTTTCCCTTATATACGTATCTCTCTCACGTTCTATCCCTGCATACATCTATCTGATTGCCTATCTCTAATTACTGTACATCTATCACTTCCATCTATTCTCCTCTACAATCCGATCACTTCTCCTTTCTCCGTCTCATTTGTTATTTCCCCTTTTTCTACATATCTCTGTCGCTCTACATTCCCCTCTCCATTACCGATCTCCCCCGCACACACCACGCACGATCCCTCCCCATCCATTCCTCACCCACTCTCTTCTTCTTCCCCTCTGTCCCCTTTAACGGCGGCTTCCCGCCTAGCTCGCGCGTGCTGCGGGGGAAAAGATCAACGACCAGGACTCCCGGAAGGGACGCGAGCGGCGGGGCAGCTCCGGCCGAATTACGGCAATATACCCTAATTGCGGAGCTCTGGCCTCGGCCGAAGAAGCCTCGACCGACCGGCTAGGCTCGGCTCGGCTTGGCTGGAACACCCCGCAGAGCCTTTAGCGAGCCTCTTCCGCCACGCCTGTCTTGCTTGCCTGTCCGAGCACGCTCGGGCGCAGATGAGCCTGCGATAAGCGTCGTCATGTCCGCTTTCGTTCCGAGGCACCCAACAACGGGTTCCGACGTTCGCTCGGCAGCTCGGCGATGCTTGCTTACACGGCTAACTCGAGGCGCGAGAAAGGCAGTTTGCGGCGCAGACGGAGCATCCCCGCGGTCATGGTGCTCTTGAGTTTCTGTCGTTCGCTTGAAGTGGCCGGCCGTTGCGTATACTGTACTGCTGGTGTGTTTTTCCGCTTTGGGGACGCGTTAAAGGAGTACTGTACGTTGAATGACACCAGGAGAAGCCGGGTGGTCAGAGGGAATGCGGTACTTCGGTGCGCAGTGGAATGAGAGCGCGTCTGCCTCTCTCTCACTACACTCTACACAAGGCTATTATGGTAAATGAGAGACCTCCTTAGCGTATATGGCAATCACGTGACAAGAGGAGAGAGTGTGATGCGTCGTTTGTTTGCGCGATATCAGCCGGATATTTAGTTCGAAACCTAATATGAAAAAGTAAAGCAAATATTGAAAGGCACCTTTTCGCTGCGCTCACCGATAACACACAGCGTTCAAAGCACTTAAAAAGAAACAGTGGTAGAGTAAAGCTGAACGTCAAAGACTGCTATATAAAGCCACATTAAGGACGAAATGCTGGATAGAATCTAATTCATCTTGCATGAGGACAGCTCCACTGGAAAGCTATTACAGACATCGTGCGAGCAGGAAGAGGTAGCTGCAGGTAATCGGTATTGTGCATGTACCATAATGTTTGCTGTTGGACAAATGATACCCAATGTTGGCTAACTGCTAGCTACTTCTGGCTTCTGTTGGCTAATCATCGGTAGTATTGGCTACTGTTTGCTTGTGTTGGATTATGCATGGAATTAGCGGATTAGCGCACAAGACAGTTCTTCTTAGGGAACTTCGCCGCATTTACGCCCTTAATTCGCAGCTAAATACAGGGGCGTTTACGGCAGCAATTTGCCGAAGTGCACAGCAGCGATAATGAAGTTACTACGAGCCACATCGCTTACGCGGTCACGTGTTGTAAGCACGCATGCCCATTTCGCATCAGATATGAGGAGATATCACAATGCATTCGTCGAGCGTACTTAGCGGGCTTCAGTCCTTAACATCAGCTGAAACACCGGAGCATATATCGCATACAATAATCGTTACGCGCCGAGGAGTAACGGCGACCTGCATGTGCGCGACCACTCTTGGCGGGGAGTAATTGGAAGCAAAATGGCGGCGCCTTCCCGACGGGACATAAAGCAGACGACAGCCGCGCGCATCTCAGACGCGCTTGTCGTCTGCTTACGCTCTCGTGCGAGCGTCTGCCTGCTTTATGTCGTCGTCTGGAAGTGCATATTCCGTCAGCCCATGCATGCAAGCCTTTGAGTGGCCCTAAAGGTGTCCTTGTGCTTCCGCGAGTGCATACACTTTGAAGATGGATGACCACGAGTCAAGCGTTCCTGTTATCTTGTATACTTACAGGTTTATTCTTTGTTCAAGAGACGGTGAGTGGATACAGTTTTGATTAAAGGGGCAAGTAGCGCAAAGAAATGCAAATATGTAAGCGGAAATATGGAAGAACGTTGGCCGAAGCGGAACACTTGACAACTAGTTCAAGTTATCGGGCTTTACGTGCAAGAAATCTCAATGGCGTTATGAGGTGCGCCGTATTGGGGAACTGCATGAAGCCAAACATCGGTGACCAACTGTGGTTCTTTCACCTGAGCGGAAAAATTTTGACAAGTGAAAGTAACGCGATAACTATGCAGTTACTAGAAAACGGCACTCTTTATATCAAGCTTACCTGAAAGAACAGCGTTTCAGAAAATGGCAAAGTAAAACATAAAGTCGTCTATAGCTTTCTCAGCAACAATCCGCGTTTCACGTAAGTTTAGCAGTTCGTGAAAAAGGGCTGAACAATTTATTAAATCGATCGACCTTTTGATTGTTTGATTAAGTGGTGTGTGAAATGATTGCTTTCATTTTAGAAGCGCCGCTAACTACATTATCAGAGCCTGTTTATCAGATAAGGAAATCCCTGCATGTTCACATTTTTCTAAAAACAAAACAGAAGAAAAAAAAAACCCAGATGAGGTGGTATTTGAACGTTGAGGTGATCAAAACAAATTTCGCAGACGTGCGTTGAAAATCAGTATACAGGAAATGTTACAAACCTATAACCACAAAGTGCGAATATTCCACCCTATAGTTCATGTTTATGGTCAAGTAAGTAAGGCACTACAGCAGTACAAATCTAGTCGCAGTTCGTGTTACGCTGATTTCTCCGATAATCAATCAATTGGTCCCGTCTGCACCTCGCCTTACTTCGTCGTAACGTAGACAGGACCGACCGGGCCATTCAGAAATCTCGCGCGCTCGGAAAATCACCGCGCGGCGGCGACACTGGGACCGTCATATCTTTATTTCTTTAGTTGCAATCACAGAAGTGGCCGTTCCCGTTCTGCGTGCGCAATTACCGGTGCAGGACACACACGTGAATATATACATCCCTCCACAAACAGACAGGCCGTTGTGCCTGATCACAATTAACCCCTCTTTCTCTCTCCACTTGCGCAACAAGCAGACGACGTTGAGACACCGCACATCCTAGCCTTATGCTTTAGCTCGAGCAGATATATACACACCTAAACGGCTACAGCCCCAATCCGACAACTGGACACCGCTATAGCACAAACCGTTGGAGTCGGGTAAGGCTCCTGTGTGTGTGTACAGTTGCGTACGTGTGTACGTACAGAGATAGGATGTACGCTAAGGCAGGAGAGGGGAGTGAGTATGGGAGGGTCCTGAAAGACTCCGGCGTCAGCAGAAAGTAGCGGGCTTTCTCTATATACCTACATCCAATGCGATAAGGACTCGTATGACGGAATCACAAAAAAAAAAAAAAAAGGTAAGGAGAGAAGGGAACAGCGGCGTCACCATGCGGGCAAACAAAACGTCTCACAATCGCCCAACGGGCAGACGGCCGTAGCAGCACTTAGACCCCAATCAGACGGAAAGGGTCTACTGTGCTGCGCCGTCAGGATCGGATGTCGGTTGGATTGGTTTCGGGCTTCTTCTGCTTCTCTTTCTAATTCTTTTTCTCTGTCGGATCCCCAGTACGGGAGGGCTTACGTAGTACTACATACTACTACATACACTGTTCTCATCGTATTGCGGCACCCTCCCGTATTGACCTGTCGGCCGTCGGGGCTGTTGTTTTTTCGCTCAGCCCTTGTGTCGACACGGTGGAGCACATTGCAGGCCGGTATAGTGTTACCTGGGGGCTATTGTTGGCCATATCGCCTCCTCCTGTACGAGGGGAGAACAGGCCGGCACCTCGAGAGCGGCGAGATATCCCCTCGTGTCACGCCCAGCCACCTTAAGCCTCGCTTACGCGTACACACTGTGCGATACGTTAAGCCTAACGTATCTTTCCTCGCCCTGGATATATCGAAAGAGAGAGACAGAGCAGTAAATACTTGCTTGTTGCTCGCAATTCATTCCTTATATAGGCTTCGAAGGGATATACCTGTGGCATGTGCCATGCTTGGAACAACGCTTCCGTCAAGGTAGCTTGGCAGCGGCCACTTGAGGAAAGGCTTTTGTTTGTAGGCGTTTCTTGCCAAAGGCCACTTGTTTTCCGTCGTAATGTATGTAACCGAAAATCCAGCCTTAGTGAACGCGTACGCGAGAAGAGAGCGTACACAAGCGCGTAGTTGTTTTCCCGTGTACGTGTCTATATCTCAGGCTGGGTTTTCGTCGGTTTCTTCGGCCATGTACCTAAAGGCCCAACACCGGACTCTTCTACTTTTGCTAATGGGAAGTGGAACCTGAAAATTAGTTGCAGTAATCCCAGACCGACTATTCTAGAGGAAAAAAGAAATGTTTTTAGGGGAGGGAATTCGGACTCAGTTGATTCACGAGAATGGATAAAAACGTCATCCTGACTCACTTGTATACACTGCCCTTCCTTTACGGTCCAACGCTTCTATTGCCTACCTAGACTTATTTCACCTGCCCACGCTTCAATTATTCCCATACTATTACCTCCATACGCTTCTGTTACCCACTTCCGTACGGTTGTGTTACCTTGACCCGTTCATTATATTTACACTCTTTACGAACTTTGTTTTAGTAAACTCGTAATAACGTAAGCACTCTTTCCAATAGGTGGCCGGCAAAGTTTGAATCCAGTCCCTTTCCTCTTGTGTTCTTTCTGCCCGCATAATCTACGCCGCGAACTTTCCTCCAATATCAATCACAACCAACTAGCACAAGCCAAGTTTCTAGATTTGTAGCTTTGAACATCGCAAGGGGACAAGAGCAACAGTTCTTTTCCAGCAGCCACCTGAACCTTCGGCTTTTTCTTTCTTTTCATGCGTTAATCTCCTTAAAGTAGAACTTTATCCGCATTTAACGAACATTAATTAAGCACGCTCGTCTTCACAGTCATAGTCGCTGACGTCACCGTGAGTCGGCTCAAGAACCCACTTTAGTGTTAGACAGCTTAACTCCCTTAAACAGACAGTCCTCGAGTATGCAAATAAACGAGCATTTCCTCTTTGAACACAACTCCTTGCACAGGCATACATGTCTGTGGCACGGATCACAAAGAAACTCGCAACCCTCGTCAAGTCCAAAATAATTTGAATAAAGTTGTCCGGCCCTGTCCACCTGACTTCGCCTGTCTTGGAGCCTTGTGCTTCTCAGTTGGGCTTCCCACTGCTCGATGCTCGGTCCAGTGACAGATATCAGGCCAAGCTAGAAGAGAAGCTCAGGGGAAGACGGAGGCTCGAATCGATGAACAGATCGCTAAAAACGATGTAGAACAAGGAATGCCGCAGGAGCCAACGTTTCGACAAGTGGACTTGTCTTCGTCAGGACGGCAACCTTACGAAGACAAGTCCACTTGTAGAAACGTGGGCTCCAGCGACATATACCATTCTCCATCGTTTTTAGCGATCTGTTCATCGATTCAAGCTGTCAGGCCAGGCTCACGACATCCGGGACTAGGGACGCCGCCCACCTTGGAAGATTCTGCCGTTGGCTCTTTTTTTTTCTTTAAATATAAATGTTTATTCCTCCTCCAATTGTCCGGCGGGTTTATATCTGCATTTTCCGGCCCTGCCACGGTTTCGCTTACTCATCCAAGCGGGGGACGTTACGGCGAGAAAGGATTTAGGGAAGACCGTGCGCGCACACCTTCGATTCCCCATCGGCAGCGGTAGCATCCCTACGCTCCCTTTGCCCAGCGAAGCTCAATCGGATCGTCACGGCGCGTCAGTGGGATAGCGCGGCATTCATTCCGAGCTCAGAACCGGAAATGGGGCTGAGCCGAGTCGGTGTATATATAAACGCGGTCCCATTGTTCGCCGTACGCGTCCCTTCGACGATGGGCTCATGCCACGGTAATGCCTCCTCGTTCGGGAAGGTCTTTTCCCTTTCGGCTGGACTTGGGCCCGCGCTGGCGAGTTGCGATAGCGAGAAGCTCGTGCCCGGATTTGGGTGTTACCGCGGACGCAAACTGGACGGGCAGGTGACGAATAATACTGCAGGAGAGAAGTGAGGAACAAAATAAAGGAAAGCTTCGGAAGCGCAGTTGGCGCTGGAGGAGCTGGCCGCGTCATATCGGGAACCATATCAAGACCTGCCAGAATAGGTGGGACAATGAATGCTAGATGGCGATTCTGTAGAAAAAGAAGTAGGCAAGTATGAGTTACATGGAAGAGAATTGGTTACAGATCTAAGAATAACAGGAGGCTATAAAAACGGATGCTTTTGTAAAAATAAGTACACAGCTTCCGCTATGTCTCGCAAGGCCAGAGATGACAGCGAAACTGGCCGATAGTTTGCTGAAGGAAACAGGTCCGGACGTGGTAGCTATGCAACTTTTTTTTTTGGCGGGAACATGTCACGTGATAGCCATGCGATGTTTCGGTGGGAACATGTCACGTGAAAGTCATGCGATATTTTGCAAGGAACATGTAGCGTGATAGTCGCGTGATATTTTTCGGGATCCTGTCACGTGACATTATCATCACCTTCATCTTCTTTCTCAACTTCATCATCACCACCCTCTTCATAATGAGCATCATCTCCTGCGTCTTCAGCTTCCTCTTCCGGTCACGTGTCGTTGTGACGTCATGTTACGTGATGTCGAGGACACACAGGGTCTGGTTGGTGGATGTAGCGTCGTTTGGTTGCTAGGCAAGGTCATTTGAAGGTCATATTTCGTGACAGGACAAGGTTTGGCTAGCTTAAAACAGTGTACGCTGTTGAAAGGAACGAATTACCGGTACAGTATTGAACGCGAAGACGGGTTGAAGGCGACGAGAGTCATTCCGCCGTATCGTAGAGATTCTTAACGTGATTTGCATAATCCTCAAATTCATTTGACACAACGTGAATGTAATCTAGCATAGGCTCTGAAGGTCTAACATTCAACCAAGTGTGACGGAAAACCCGTGTACATCCCTGGCGGAGGGAAACGGACGCGCACGCACGCGGCGACTGATCGGCACTGTATTCTGAATTTGTTCAAAAAGTGTCGCAGGGCCCCTTTAAGAATTCTGCTTAAAAAGCTGTTAGCTAGTAAGCTAGATTGTGTTAGATAAAATAATACGCGACTGTAACTACAGGCGCCACCCCGATTCAGGGGGCTCCTAGTAACGATCACCATCATGATAATCATCATCACCACTACCAACCACCGCTCCAAAGGGCACAGCGCCTTGCTAATAGAAGCCCGAGTTGTCTGTGCGAACACAAAGAGAAAGGGCCGAACTCACTAAACTTCTCTTTCGTAAGTGCTTTTTTCCCCATTGGTCAGCCGGCTTGGCTAATGATATGTCCAACAACAGGACTGGCTGAAATATTTTCTTACGAACACTCTTAGCGTAAGATGTTTTTGTGAAAACGGGTTTTGATTTTAACAGAATGCCCTTGAGGCATTTAAGCAAAAGAACCATGGAAAGCGTGCATCTTTCGGAGGCTGTGGGTTCCGCGTAGCGTGTAAGATATGCTAGATCATCATCATTATCATCATCACTTCTTCTTCGTGGATGCGAAGGGAGCGAAGGGAGAGGGTGGACAGAGTCGTAATCATAGTCAGCCCTGTGATGTCTGGAAGATATGACTGGGCTAACGAACTATACCTCCGACTACTAACTAGGCCTCCAACGCAAATTCCAAAAGCCCCTGACGGGAAGGTATAATAAGTTAAACTACAAAAACAATAAGCAAACAAAAAAAAAACATGCACAGCGGACACTAACTCCCAACAAATTTCACCACAGCTGTCGATGAGCTCTGGCCCATCACACCGTCGCTACGGGTGAGGCTATAACGAAAAGCCATTATACCGACGTCGCTAAGCGTTGAGGGACGCTTTAGATTAGGACTGGTTAACTTTAGGAGCGTTCGCTTCAGTGGCGAGGATGGAAGCTCATTTCACTGTCGTGCCTTCGAGAAGCAGCGGACTAAACGAGGCACGCGCAAAGTTTGCCACTCGAAAAATTCGCCGTCGAAATATTAACACTATAAAAGAAACAAAATACTCAAAACATGTCGCCCTTTCGCCCTTTTTTTTAAATACTCACAAAACCGGACGTCAACGCGCCAAGTTCGGCAAAAGAAGCAAAACGAACCGGCACCGAAGTTAAACTCTATAATAAATTTTGCGAAGCGCCGTGGTGTATGGAACTACTCACACACAGACACACGACACGAACTTTGACATACATGCACGGAACACGCATGAATATCAAGGCTTAAGCCCACCCCGGACAACGCACTCGTCGTACTCGACATATTCCCCAAAATCAAGAAAAGGGGAGAGACAGCGACGCGCTAACGCCCGCTAAGCGAATTCGATACGCGTCGGCTGCCAAATCCCCTTGTCCCTCGGAAAATACATCCTCCCAAAAAATCCTCCCAGCCTCGCGCGCTTCCCTACGTATAATACAGCCGCGCAATTTCCGACTTGAGCTCGCCTACACGCGCGCTAAATAATAGGGATATAAAAAAGGGAAAGAAGACACCTCCCACAACGTGCGTGCATAAAATAGGGATAGAAACGGGAGGCACAAAGAAAGAAAAAGGGTTTCAGAAGTTTTATGGATAGAGCGAAGAAGCAAGGAATGGAGGTTCTGTCAGCGCGGACAACACTGCCGAGCGTCAAGCATAAAGCGTCAAAGGACACCGGCGACGCGCACGCGTGAGACGTCGAGCGGCGAGTTATAGAGGAAAACGTAAAGAGCGAATACACAGGTGGTGGATGTGGGGACGAAAAATGGGGAGCACGTTTTCCCTTCGTCTCCACGAGTTCGGGACATCCGTAGGCAAGAAAAAAAGGGGAGTCAGTGGAGAGTATAAGGAAAAGGGGCTTTCACACTCTGTTTTACTCCCCCCGCCCCCTCCCAGCGCGTCCATCCCCAAAAGCGTTATTAAGAACTCCCCCATCTCCCCTTTCTTCTTATTGTACTTCCCTATGCTCCCTTTTATTTCCTGTTTTGTCCCACCCCACTCTTTTCTACAGCTGCGCCGACGATCGTGTTCGGTGCGATGCGCCAGCTTCCGAAAAATCCGTCACCCTAGGGGACGCTCCGGGCTGCGTAGGGAGTGGGGACAAAAAGGGGGAAGTAGCTCTCATAACCGATTCTGTACAGAATGCTCCGTTCCTTTTTCCCCTTGTTCTCTCCTTTCGTTTCTTATTCGAATTTTTTCCAAGCTTTCCCTCCTCAGCAAGCTTCGCGGCACCTTCCGTCCCGTTTCTCCCTATTTAATATCCCGATATGTTTCGGCTGCCTCTCCTTCCCCTGCCTCCCTTATTTCTGCGGCATGGTCGCCGTCATTTTGGGGATGTCCGGCAGGCACATGCCTGTTTCAAGGCATCTTGTGACATACCGCAGCGGTTGTGCGTCGGTTCCTGCGCGTGTGCTTTACAGCGGGCGCACTGGGCATGGGGAAATAGGCGCTGTAGGGAAGTTCGGGAAGAGGGTAGAGATGTAGGAACTTTGTAGCGCGCGGGACCTCCCTTCCCTATTCCTTCTACTTTATGCCTGCCGCTGAAATCGAATCCCCATGGGGCTTTGTCAAAATGCGGGTGTCAAAACGCTAGCCATAATGCAGTGGAACAACTTGCCTTCAACTATTACCAATACCTACTCAGTAACCACCTGTCAATCACTACTTGAAAAGTACTTACATGATACACAAACATAAAACTACAAATATTTTGCACCATTTCTTATTGATGTACCTTACCCTTAGTACTTCTAGCGCTACCCACATGCCACTAACTACCATTGCAATATATATGCCTTTTTTGTACCTTTTGCAATGTATACCTTTTTTTTACCTTTGTATACTTATAAGTTGTGTCCTTCCTGCAATAATCCAATGGGATTGGCAGTATGTACTAAATAAAGTAAATAAAATAAATAAATAAATAAATAATATAGTGCAGAGCACATGAGACAGCTGTGACCATTAAATCATAACATGTTCTGTTAGCGTTCGCGACGCTTTATCTACTAGATGGAACTGCATGCAATTGTTGGTATTCATACACGTGCCCTGTGCATAAACACGATGACTACTTAGGTGTGAATTTCATAAACAGCACTTTTGTTGCACTGGACTATTCTTTTTCTTTGCGCCTGCCTGTTTTATTCAGGGCAGCACGGTCCACTCAAACAAAAGCTTTATGTCATTACGCGTATCTACCTTGAATATTCCTGAGAAATACGATGTAAAAGAATGGCACGATATCAAACAAAGCTGATCTTGGTTGGTTTAGGAGAGTTTTGCATTTGATCTAATGTCATACGAAAACAGTGGGAGTTCCCTAACTACCCGGTGCGTTTATAGCCACTGCACACAATACAAGGAAACTCACCGCGGCTACACATTTAACGGTTTACAACATGAACAAAAAGATCATTGACATTTAGCGTCAAATGTTCAGAGACATTAGTCTTACCTTTCACGACTTCTGATTGCGGTAAAGCACACCGACAGCGTAGGCTGTCTAACGTTTTCCAAGTGATTCGGCACCATCTAAGATTATCGAGGAGTCCGCAAACAAGTCAACAGTAGCCAAACGTTAGCCAACATTAGCAGGGAGCACTGATATTCGTTAAGTTTTCCACAAACTCTTACGGCTTAGCATACGTGTCCCTCATAACGCTGACGCATTAAATAAAAGCCAAACTTGCGGTAGTAATGGGCCCGCTGGTCTGATTCAGCTCAAATGGAGTGGTTAGGTGATGTCAAGTTTAGGACTCCATTCCACACCGCTTTAGCATAGATGCGGCGGGCCAAACGAGGGGCGGGCTACTTGAGAAATCGTTAGCCACAAGAGAGCAAAGAATACGAGCAGTTCTTTTCTTTCGCTTCTCGACCCCGGTCACAATGCACGGGGGAAGATGGACGACTCCAGTCAGCGCGATCCGACCTCATTTGCATACTCTTCTAAGTCATACTCGTGATGGGGTTGAGAAGCAAAAACGAAAGGCAAAACGTTATTCATTTCTCGCGGAGTCGAAGGTCTGTGTGCTTGCGAGTGAAATAAACTACAGAAAAGGGGGGTGGGCAGAGGTAAGGATGACGGTTCACGAATTCGCATTACTATACTCTTGTGTGGGATCTTTCCTTCGACTTGGGTAGCGGGGTTCATTTCCGCTTCCGGTCGATCTCTGCGGGCTCGTTAGGGGGGCGCGACTTGGTGATGCAGACCCGAGCTCTTCTGTCAAGATGGCGGCGGCCGCGAATCATGCAGAGGTCGCGCCGGTAAGCGAGAAAGTGCGCGCAAGGCGGGCAGAAAGAAGAGCAAAAGCAAGCAATATGTGTGAGCGACGCTCGACATCGCTCATTCAAGAGCCACGGTGCGAAAAGTTCACCGACCAGGGCACGAGTGAATGAGAGAGGGAGAGGGAAGTGAGAAAGGAATCGGGCGTCAGGGCTTAAAAGTTGAGCTCGATGCGCCGATGTGCAGGAAAAAGAAAACGTGGTTTCGTGACTCTTTCTTTCTTTCTTTCTTTCTTTCTTTCTTTCTTTCTTTCTTTCTTTCTTTCTTTCTTTCTTTCTTTCTTTCTTTCTTTCTTTCTTTCTTTCTTTCTTTCTTTCTTTCTTTCTTTCTTTCTTTCTTTCTTTCCAGAGCGGCATCCATTAGCAAGTGCGCTGTCCACATTAGCGCGTCTGAAGCCACTAGCGTCAGGGACTCCTATAGTATGACCAAAAAGTGCCGGACGAACTAGAGTTTCTAATCTTCGCTGCAATTTGCACATCCTGTAGTGATACGTATATCACCATCACCAGGATGACCAGACTTATTGCTGCTGCAGGGCAAATCCTTCTGGTTAACTCCAAAATACCTTGTCTTGCAGTGCAACCTGACACCCCTGATGGCGCTTGCACTGGTTTTACAACTAGCACCGTGGAGAATTCATTCGTACGCACAAACGTTCTTGCGTACATGTGCTGGTCGTGTGACTGTTCGAACGGCACTGGTTAAGCATGTGGGGAAGTGCACTAGTGCAATAACTTACGAATATATCTTGGAAAACGTAGGGGTGGGTTTACAATATTGCACACAATCTGCCCGCTAGTCAATTTCAAAGTGAATAATTAATTATATGTTTAAACAAGGATGCTGAGGTAGTGGCGGCAGTGGCGGCTGGAAGGCCGTTCCAGCCTTTGGCAGTTTGTGTGCTGAACGAGGCCGGGAGACGAGTGGATCGGACACGTAAGCTTTGAACGCTCACTAATTAAACTTTTGGCGGCCGGTTGATATAATTAATATATCCGGCCACGGGTACGCCAGCTTACTCGTGGATAGATATAAATAGAGCATCTGAACGTCTACACGAAGGAGTAAGCGGGTACCCGACCCCTGCGAAAAGTAAATTGCCTTTGTCGAAAAGGAGTCTACAGGCGTTTGGATCGAGTGTCACGTAGAAAGAGAACAAGGAAAAGCTTGGAACCGATGGAAATCGAGTGAAACGAAAAGGCGTAAAGGAGATGGTGACAAGCAAGAAACGAACACTGAAGAACTCCCTTTCCCCTACGTTTTTCATGTAGACTCTGAAATGTTCCAGAGCAGTCCCTTTACTTTAGTATCCGTCATTTCCTTCGCAGTCCTGTTCGTCGGACGTCCACTAAAGTCCCATTCTTACGCTCCGGGTTTAGCAGTTCAAATCTCCCGTGTCCGATAAAGAAAACAGAAGCGCAGAAATCAACTGAATTGAATTCGAGGGAACCATAGGGACCCGTATTTTTTCACTCCCTACGCATCTTCGCTACATGGAATACCCGCTGTCTTTTTCGAAATACGATTCCTCAGCCCACTACGGGAGACACAGGATACCGTCCCGTCGGTCCGTCCTATCACGTCATATCGGAGCCCTTGCGGGAGCTAGCGAGCGCACGTGCACACACACACGATATATATATATATATATATATATATATATATATATATATATATATATATATATATATATATATATATATATATATATATACTCACTCCCGGGATCGCCGCACTTGGCGATCCCGGGAGTGAGACGACCACTTTCTTCCCCCAGCGCCCTACTTCCCCACCGCGGAGGGAGGCTTCGGACAATGGGGTGTACATCGTCCGTCTAGAGGTTCCTGACAGGTCCGCTGGCGGCGCAGGCTTGACTTGCGCGGCCTATGGTACGCCTCGACACGGAACGTGCCGGCGGCGGCGGCACTAAGCCTCGCTCGCGGCTGCATATTCTGCAAAGCCTCGCTGTCAGAAGAGAGGGTGCGGAGAAGAGGTTTAATTAAGAGCCAGGCAGAACGGGGTGAAAACCGAGCGCTTTCCAAAGAGCAAATGGCGTGGCTGACTCGCAAAACAAAAGAAGAGACGGGTTAAAACCCAGCGGGACCGGCAAAGAACAAAGCGAGCTCGAGTAATACGGCCTAAACTAAAAGAAAGGCCGCGGCTATGGAAGAATGGAGAAGGGCTTCGTTTCACACATGCAGACAGGCGCTGTATTTTCGGCCGGCGAACAAATAATCCAAGGGGGCAAGAAATTGCAGGAACGATGGGTAGTCCCACGACGTCTCTCGCCATGCGGGACGCTTCTGGAATGAGCCCTGGCGAGTTCTCGCTTCAAACTCGCGAAGGAAGAAAGAAAGAGCTCGAGCGGCCGGACCTTTCTGTTCTTTCTCTCGAAACCTCCTGCCAGCCTTTCCCGCCTCGATCCTTGTACGTTTCGTCACCGCGCGAGAGTGCTTCGCCCTGCTGACGTTTATTCGTGCTTATCCTGGCGACCGTCTGTGCCCTTTAATAGCGTGCAGTATTGTGAATGGTGTGGCAGGGATGGCTGGCATACTGATTGATTGAGTTTTGGGGTTTCCACGTCCCAAAATAACGATATGATTATGAGAGACGCAGTAGTCGAGGGCTCCGGAAATTTCGACCATCAGGGGTTCCCTTAACGTGCACCGACGTAGCGCAGTACACGGGTCTCAACATTCCAAGTATTTTGTACGCAGTTGTGTTATTACGTCTCAATAAAGTACATTTCGATTTGGTTTGACTTAAGCATTTCGACTCCACCGAACTGCATCCGCCTCGGCCGGAACGGCCGAGGCGGATGGTTGTGGCAGTACGTTGTGATGTTGCCTCAGGTGGTCGGGCTAGCCTGGTGTCAGTAAATACAGCGTCCGTATGTCGCTTGGATACGTCATCGGCTCCATGGTGTGGTCTAGGTATCGGTATCTCTCTCTCTCTCTCTTTCTCTATCTTTTTTTTTTTTCGCATGCTTGCTGGATAAACTTGCGAGAGTTGTCACTTGTGTCTGTGTTTCTCTAGCCCTATCGTGAAAACAGGAATAGAGAGAGGCCTCGGTAAGTTGCCAAACTGGCCGCCCATCGAGGTGGTCAAATAAAAATATTCCTCGTGTACAAGCTTCAAGCTGGGCTTGACACTTGCCTTCGAATATTGCAAATAAACAATGATAAGCGTACGCAGTTAAATCGAAAAAGGAACGCGCCCAAGAGCAAGCTCCTTCACACAACTGTAACCGTAAAAACTGCATAAGGCGTAATGATTTGATTCCGCACTCCATCCATCGTTTAAAAGCAAGCGTTCCCAAAAACTTCACAGGCCCCTTTTCATAACTAAGTTGAGACCGGAAACCGGCCTTTATCATGAATCTAGCGCCGAAATTCCAAAGATACATCATTCTCACAGCGGGTATCCTCTCGCCGGAAGAAGGACGGAAGGAGAGGTTGGTGGGGGGGAGGGTTGGGTGGAAGAGTGGAGGGTGGAGGGGTGCTACGGCACAGCTGAAGCAAAGGTTGTTAAGAATCGCTCGGATCCCTAACGTCCTTCCGTCATTTATATAAACCCCTCTGTTAGCCGGCGCAGGCCGGTCGCGGGATATTCGTTTCAGTGCATATTCCTTTCGTCCCGCGACTCGATTCCCCTCGGTCCCCATCGGAGTCGTCGAAAAACGGGAGAAGCGGTCGCAGCTCTTTCCCCGAAATTAATTCGACGGCCCAGCTTGCCCAGCTGGCTTCGGGTCACCGAGTCTTTGCTATGCGTCCCAGCACTGGACGTATATATTCCCGGCTGGAAAATCAGCCAGGAATAATGTACGCATACGGGCGGGCAGGGTGGAAAACAGAAAAATGAAAGCGAGAACTGGCACACGTCAACCCGTACCTGCAAGAAAAAAATAAAGATAAGAACAAGAAAAAGGCAGGAACTTCTTCTCGGGAATTGTCATATAGTGTGTGGGCGTAATTTGCAATTACATCGTTTAACGAACGTAAGGCAGCACATCTTAAATGTGTAATATATCAATTTTGTTGGGTCTCGGAACTTTTTCATCGTGCAGAGTGCGTTTCAAGAGGATCTACAGCAGTAAAACTCTGACTCCAAGTTTTGTAGTTGCTCAAAGAGAACCATGACATAGCACAGCAAAGATCCGCCACATAAATTTGCCAGGAAAACAGCGACATCACGAAGGCATCTCATGAAATAACGGCTTAGATGACAGCATCGGCAATAACATATAGAGCAACCTGTATGAAAGGGAACGCACTAACCATTCTCTCAACTTTTCTCCAGCTATTTTTAAGAGAAAATGAGATATCACACCGATGTTATTTGTGAAGTGGCTCATTTATAGGCGTTAAATTTTGAGTTCTGCAAGTGCGGTGTCTCTAAAGCTGCGGGCGTCCTTAATTTTGCAATTTTACGTTCACTATTAAAAGAGAAAACGGGTGCCAAAGTGTTTTAGTTTTGAAATTCGCGCGGGAACTTCGAAACCCAGTGACGTGGGCAAGTCGATTTCTGTTTCTTTGTTTTTCGTATTCTCACCAAGTTCTCTCCATCAAATGTTCGGAAACTCCCTTTGTTAAGTTTCTGGCTTCCTTGGAACACAATGCGTGTATTTCTTACCGACAAAATAGCCATGTAGACCTCAGCAGACGCCGCCAAAGATCTATGACGTCATGCGTGTTAGTGCTGGAACTTCAAAGCGGCGTCGCCACCCGCGTATTTTCTTTCTTGCGCGTTTTCTGGCTTTTCTGGATGTTTGCGCTGCAGTGGGCGTAGACATGATGATGATGATATTGAGCTAAAGGTGTAGTGAGTGCATTTGTAAAAAAGCACCAAAATTGCTTTCGGGTCTCTTTAGCTATACTGTCAGTCTGTGATAGTTAACGTGACAAGTACTGAATTTATTCGCTGAGAGAATATATTTAGTTCTGCGTGAAACGCCATTTCATTGAAGCAAGGGCACTTTCATTCGAAGAAGTGGCTGCCAATCCAGCGGTTAGTGAAGGTAAAATAAGGGAAGAAGAACAGTTTCGGCTGATCGGAAGCCATTCCTGCGAGGAATAGCTTGGTTTTTTAGAGGATGATTTCCCTCGTCGCTCAAGGAAGCTTGATTTCCCAGGTCGCTCCGAATTGTTCTGACGTTCCCTGCTGACCAACGAAATTAAATTGAACCGCGCGTTCGACGAAGTCTGGAAACGAGAAACTGTGCCCTCTTTCTCTCTCTCTCCCCCGTTCATTTATTTATTTTTTCGTAAGGGGGGGGGGGGGGCAACGTATGGAGAGCACACTTTGGAGCTGTATTTTTCTGTCGACTATTGGCGTTCACTCCATAATTCTTTATTAACAACTTTCAACCTCCGTGCCTCGCGGCTGTAATTTGTAGTACGATTGATTATATGCAGGAAAGTTCGAAAGTTTATCCAACACCACTCAGGTGTGCAATGACAAAAAAACGTGCACCTTTGGGACTCTGCAATTTGTTAAAGGTCCCTACCGTTTGTTAAGGCGAAAAATTAAAAACAAAGCATTTCTATTACAGCTGCTATTTTATACGGCGCGATAACGCTGAAATAAGCAAGAACGAGAAAGTGTGGTAGTGAGAAAGGTGTCCCCCATAAGTTGTAGATATTTCTAACAATTTTCTTTTTCCGCTCAAAAGCGCAATGTGGCGAGATAAATAACGTGCACTGACAATCGCACAGTACACGGGCCTCAACATTTCGCCTCCATCGAAATGCAGCCGCCGCGACCGGGATTCGATCCCGCGACCTTCGGATCATCAGCCGAGTGCCGTAGCCACTAGACCACCGTGGCGGGGCTGCTTACGTAACCACTTCGGAGTGTTGGGTTAACCGGACTTACAGCAGCCCCTTTACTTACCCATGTCCCTACATTCGACGTATAGAACTGCTCCTTCCATACATTAAGCAATGCTTACTTGAATGTTTGAATAAAGAAATAAGTGTTCTAAGCGTTTAGCTTTGGCCCGAAGCAATTCATCGGCATGAGCACAACTGATGACCTACGATGAGCAATGGAGTGACAGAGGTGCGTGGACTACCATAGCAAAACACGCGTGACGTGCGTCCCTTCGTGCGCTTGTATACGTGTATCTATGTGGTTCGAGACATTCTCAATTTTCGTTTTCTCTCTTTGTTTTTTTTAAATTCATTGGTGGAGTAAGCGAGTTTAAAATTTTTGGGCAACCGTCTCCAATGTACTCCCTCGCCTCTTTTATGTTTTCGCACCTAAATGAAAAAGGCTGCGAGGATGGCTCTGTATCGACGCTGAGTTCTGATTAAACTTTGGTCGACCACGCAGGTTTTGTAATGGCTAAGCATTTTCGGCCAGGAAGCAAAACAAGAGCCGAAGCTCTCGGGGAAGATACAGGCCTGAAGTAATGAAGAAAGAAATCTGACAACTGGGCTGAAAAAAAAGGAAGGGTGATGAATACAACTCTGCTTGTCAAATGTTGGCTTCAGCGACATTTCCTCTTCTACGACGTGTTTTTCTTACAGCAAGCGTCATTTGGTCCTATAAAGCAGTAACAGAGGAAAAGAGAAAACAAACGAAAGCCTTACACCTTAGATAATAATGGTTTACAGAAGTACCGTACTTTCGTACCATACGTAGGCGATAGTACTAACGTGTTCTTTTGATATTTTGTTCAAGAATACCGTGACTCGAAGAACGAGAACCGCGCATGCGCACAAGTCGTGGCTTTCCTTGCTGTTGATTGGTCCGGCTAGACCTCCGTGGTGTCGTACTTGCTGATCCAAGCGACCCCCGCCGAGGGTCTGCACTTTACGCCGAGGGTCTGCACTTTACGACGCGGGGTCCGATCGTAGCGCCACCTTGCTTCCGGCGGCTTCCAACTAACTTCTTTCCACGAGGATGCAATAGGACGCGGACTTCATCACAATAATATATATATATATATATATATATATATATATATATATATATATATATATATATATATATATATATATATATATTCGTGGATGCGTCCATCCTCGGCACCACCAAACTGCGGCGTGGTCATTTCGAGGGAGCTTCGGCGGAGGAAGGAATCCGTGCAATTTCGAGCCGTGCTTCTTTCCCCGCCGATGCCACCCCGCAAAGCATCGGTCCCCTGTGTTCCGGCGCGCTCTTCAAAACGTGGGTCGGTACGGCGCAATAAAGGTTGGCCGTAAATGTACGAGCACGGCCCCCCTTTTTGGTGGGCTTTCCAATCCCCGCCTCACACTCATATCGGTGACGGCCCGGGGACGCACCCGAACGCGCTGTCCTGGCGGCGTCTAGGCCACTACGCACGGAGTAAGCCACGAGCACCGTGTAGTTTCCTACGACAATCGTCAAGAGAGAGCGGTGGTGCCTGAGTCGGCCTAAGAGCAAAATGTTCATTAACAAAAATGTACGTCTGCAAGAGCAACGTACGTCCGTACGCGAAAATATAAGCCTGAAAACCAAATGTATAAGTCTGGGAACGAAACCGAATGTACGTCCGCAAAATAAATGTGCGTCAAGTGAAGCGTACGTCCGGGAAAGAACTGTCAGCCTGGATACCAAACGTACGTCTGCAAAAGAAATGTACGTATGCTAAATGTAAGCCTGCAAGCCAAACGTACACGTCTGCAAGTGAACCGTACGCCCGTAAGCGGATTGTAAGCCCGATATCAAATGTAGAGGTCTGCAAATGATGTGTACGTCTGCAAGTGAAACAGGGAGGTTAACCTGGGCTGAAGTCCGTAAGCGGACTGTAAGCCTGAAAGCCAAATGTACGTCTGCAAATTAGAAGTACGTGTGAAGTTAAATGTACGTCCGTACGCGAAATGTAGTCCCTGCAGCCATCATCAGCTCACTGGCGAGTGCTATTCGCGTCCTCCTGGATAAGATGCAGCGCCGACTCCTCGAAGCGCGTTGCAAGTGCTGGATGCTATCAGTCCAGTTCTAGCAAGCCTACAGAAGTCCAGCACTTGAGAACTCTACCACCAGCACGATGGCTCTTCAAGAGCATTTGCAATCGTTTTCGAGGTGATATCAGAAGCGCGTTCTTACTTTAGTGGAATGCGAGAAGCTTGAGGTAATGTTTCTCGGACTTACGGCGGTTCCTGCTTAGAAACCGTATGGCACTGTGTATTTCAGCTATGCGCCAAGCAACGAAAGTGCTGCTACATTCTTCGGACGCTTCTAGGCTCATTACAGTCTCTGAATATCGACAAAGGACTTTTATATAACGTTAGCGACACTGCAGTATTTTTTGTTCGTCATTGTTTTATATTTTAAAATTTTTTTGCTCTCCCTCTATCTTCCAGAACTTTCCCTTCCCCCTTCCCCAGTGCAGGGTAGCGTATCTGGCTCAGCCCAGGTTAACCTCCCGGCCTTTCTTCTTCCTTTCTCCTCCTCCTAGTCCTGCAAACCAAGTGTATACGTCCTTAAACGAGATGTACATCCGGAAGTGAAACACATAAGCCCGTCAGCGAAATGTACGCCCGCGAACGAAATGCACGTCCACAGACTCACGGATGGCAGCACGACAATATAGGAACCGCACCGTTTGTCCGCTGGTACAATTCGAGGATTGACAGGAGATCGGTGCGAAGCAAGATCTTGCATTGTTGTACGCTGTTGCATTGTTGCTGCTGCAAGCTGTTGCATTGTTGTTTAGGACGAGAGCGTTCCTAAAGTATGACTGCTGCTTCCGATTCCCTGTCGGCCATCCCGTGGTTCACCGCATCACCAGAGCGGCTTTGCGAAAATGGAGAACCTTACACGTTTACCGAAGTGACTCTGCTGTCCACGCATCGCTAGTTTACAGCGAACAAAGATTTTGGAAGCGATTCCGCGTTCGCTTCCTAAATCGCAGTTTATAGTACTCGTGGAAGCATCGCAACAATTATATCTCAACGCAGTTTATGGACGATTCGCTGGCGCGTAAAAAAAAATCCACCAAGACGCAAACAAAAGCTTTCAGCCCCGCGGAAACATCAAACAAAGAATACACGTTAACGACAAAATCTGGTAAAAACTAGAGGTTGTCCAAACGCCTCCTAAACGAACTTACCGGAAGGCTGCAAGAAGACAAAAAACAAACAGCTAGGGATCCTTATTCAAGAAAAGCAAAGGCAAACACCGTCTCCTTACGCGTTTACCGGGTCTGAGGGACTTAAATCAAGCCAGAGGGTGACGGGTTCTTTGCCCCGACAGGGACGGGTAGACTAGGGACCGGTTCTGGGGAGAAAATGGGGAGGGAGGGATGGATGGCGAGGAACTGGAGTTGAGTGGGCGTTTGCAATTCAAGGCACGCCACACCCGAGGGGTGGGCCCGGAAGAAACACTGAGCAAACGGTATAAACGATGTTGGGCGAGAGAGAGAGACACAGAAACGAAGAACAGGAGAAAAAAATGCGGGGGACAAAACGGGACAGTGTGTGTGGGGTCGCTAAAAGTAGATCCCTAAAACAATAGGGATGACGGGGGAGAGGGACCTTTAAAAGAGACTTTGTTTTGCAGCTGCACGCTGAGGCCCGGCTGGCGTGGGGGGGACTCTGGACGTGACATCGAGGCGAAGATAGTCATTCGTCGATCTGCTTGTGTTCTTTTGTTTTTGTTTTTCGTTTTGAAGATGTGCGTTTCATTGTTCTTTTATCTGAGGGAAGAAGTCGGGATGAGGGCTGGGGGAAAAGCGGGGGGCTTTTCTTTCTTGTCTGCACTCAAGAGTTACGCGATGCGCGATGCCATTACATCAGGGAATGGGTGTGAAACAGAGGGCGCTTGAAGCGGACAGCGACGCTATGTTATACCGAAGGAAGAAAGAAAGAAAGGGAATTACGAAGCTGGTTTTTTTTCCACCTCTTCCTCCTTTCTTCCCCCTTTGAGCTCGCGGCGCATCAAAAGCGAAGCATTAAGGTTGAGATCGGCGCACATACAAGGCGAAAAAAACAACAAAAAAAAACAAGAAAAAAAAACAAAACAAAGCACGAAGACGGCAACGGAACGACAGTGGCGGACTGAGAACGCATAAATAAAGGAGGACCGCTTCGGACGGGAACAAGCCAGCCGTAGAGTATGGCGTATATACAACGCATAAACTGTGAAAGTGAAACCCGTTCGCCTGGTCCGTTTCGTTTCTTTGTTTGTTTGTTTGCTGGCAGGTCTCTCGATTCCTTTGCCTGTTGCTGTATCAGTGTGTTTGTATACATCTGCCGGTTCGTCGGTTTCTTTCGCTGGAGCCTATATATACCGACTGCCCAGCACGGTTTTTCCGAGGACGTATGGAGAGGAACGGCGGTGAATTTGGACGAGCAGTTCACGCTCGGATGGACTGCTTTGCGCTACGGAAGGTGCGTAGGCGATAAATAAGCGAATAGGGATGAGTGATACGAGCAGCGAGTCGTTTTAATGTCGCTCGCTTTTTTCTTGGAAGTTGGCGGCGAGACATGTTTACACGAACGACGTATGAGCGAGAGAAGGACAAACAAACAAACAAACAAGCAAACAAACAAACAAACAAACAAACGAAAAAAAAAACAGGCAGACAGACAGACAGACAGACAGACAGACAGACAGACAGACAGACAGACAGACAGACAAGAGAAGAGAGGCATGGCGTTTGGGTTACGGCACACTTCACGTACACAGGGGAACAGGCGAGCAAGCCCCAATATAAGGAGTCATTCGCAATATCGAGCCATCGCACGTCGCTCAGTATGTCCTCTTAGCCTCATCGAAACAAGTGGGATTGGAAATTGAGAGTAGAGAAAGCGCGACAGTGGAGTGTAGGCTCGCGTTAGATAAATGATCGCCCTGAAGATACGACGCCTGCGTAAGAGAGGGCACCCGTTGGTAACACGGCATACAGTTAGAGCACGAAACCGGGTGTAGGTTTTAGCCATTTTATTTAGACGAGAGAGTGGAAGACGCTAAGAAAAGTAAACGTACCGGGGCAATGTGGAACTTTGTAAAGGAAAAAAAGTGAGACGGGTTTGGATTATTTGTCTCGAGAAGATTAAACAGAAATGCAAATTTCTGGCGCATAGGTCGCTGTGGCCAGTGAATTCCGTGAAAAACGTCTTGGTGCGTGAACTTCACAATTGACTAAATAGTCTCGTCTTCAGCGCTTTTTTTTTCTTGTCGTTTCCAGTACTTTCGGAGAATTGTGTGACATTCTCCGAAGTGCTTTGTTGTTATATCTAGGTCAAGGAAGAGTGTTTAGCTTACTGCACGACGTCTAGCTGTTTATTCAGAAACACTGTTTAAATGTGAGTATCGTATATTTGCGACATTTCCTTTTTACTTCCAAGCACATCGTGAAAAAAGTCGGTAATGGAAAATTTAATAAATAAGGCGACGCGAGGTATATCAACGCCTGCAATCTGCTGTCATGGAAACAGTGAAACGATGACATTATGAACATTTTATTCCATCAGTAAAGGTCGTAGTATATAATTATAATGTAGGAAGATGTGAGGGGTATTTATTATTTTGTGAATTCTCGCATCATATTGTACCCTACCGAAAATTTGCTTGTCTGAAAACTGCTGCGAGCCACATGTGTAAGCGCACAAAAAAAAAAAAATCGAGTTCTGACGCCATAGCGAAGTGATAATAATTATGAATATGATCACCGAAAGCAGCTAGTCATTTGCGAGTACTGGTCAACACTCAGGTGTTTTGCATCATATTACGAGAACTCCTAGTTGAAGAAGCGAAATTATGACGCATAAACAAAAAAGTCATTCCCCATTTCTAAAGAAAAACTTCGCACTTCGCAATGCAGGTAAAGTCATCTTCGTACACTGTGTCATTGCCCTACTGTGGTCTTAAAAACACACAGACGTTCATACATTCTCGTGTAACCAAGCCTGCCTCAAGACCACATCACAGTTCGCCGTTACCTGTTGGTTCAGCGATAAGCGATGGCCAGAGATTATGCTGGCTGTAACCAGGGTTGCTCACCTATATCCGTGCAGCCTCCCCAGGTGGCCTGGTGGGCATGGCGGGCTAGTCGAGAAATGGCATCCATGTATCCCTTGGAGGCGGCGACGGCAGCTGTGAAAGACAAAAGAAAAATATAAAGGCAACCAGGGCTCCTTACACGACGTATTAAGTACAGTGTTTGTGTTAACTGGTTCTATTATCAGTTTACTTAATTTTACTTGTACAATACTGCAGCCCCTAATGTGGGTCCAAGCAGGAGAGGCAGAAAACATGAATACATACACAGTTGTAAGTATATAGAAAGAAACAAAAGTTAAAGCAGTGCATATACGTATATAAATATACGCACATCTACACATACCTACGTACACACATGTATGAAGTCATGAGCAAAAAAAAACGGAGTAATATAAAAACCACCATTGGGTAAGAGAAAATTGAAAATACGCCGGATATAATAATAATAATAATAATAATAATAATAATAATAATAATAATAATAATAATAATAATAATAATAATAATAATAATAATAATAATAATAATAATAAAATAATAATAATAATAATCTTTATTGCACTGGGGAAAGCGAAGGGGACGGGGGTGGCGAACTACAAGCAGGAACCACGCTGGGTGACGTGCTAGGCGTGGCAGATAGGTGCAAACCCGTACGCGGAGCACCTGCCAGCCATCCACCCAGGAATAGGAAACACAGCTAGCATCAAAAGGAGTGGCAATCTCGGTACCATTAAATACTTAAATGCTCAATGGAATCTACACTTATTAGTTGTGAAAGTGGCAGATATTTCCGATGTGTTATCGTGTGCGGCAAGAAGGAAAACTTAAGGACGTTAGTTTTGGTGTTGTATGGAGCTAAAGAGAGATCGTGACGTTACAGTGATAAAGCACAACTACCGAGCAAGCTCGGCAAGATGCTATGATTAAGTACGTGTAGGGGAGCTCCTTGTAGCATGACGAGGCGAATTTGCCGTTAACAAGGCATTTCTTTAGCGGTTAGTAGTAATTATCTTTAGTTATTAGTAGAACCACGTATAACGTCGTAACACCACTGGTAAACACCAGTGATCATGGCATGTCCTTCTACGTTTCACATTCAAACACATGTCCGTAGATTTTCTCTTATGAATAAAGGCACGTTTTGAAAATATTTGGTCTTCGCGTGCCAGGCATATCTAGTGTCCCCGTGCTACTGAAAGCGCTCGACACGCTTCAACAATTTCGTTCTGTCCTGAAAAGGCTACGAAATGCACTGCATTGTTTAACATACTATCCTTTATAATTCCTTGTTAAATGGAAACGCTTGCGGTGTAGACCCAGGAATCCAATTTTTAAAACTAAACCTCGACTTGTAACCATGCAGCTGCCGGCTAGACCATTGAAAAAAATTATAAAAAAATCCCATAGTAATGAATTGGCTATTCAACCTTCAAAGCAACAAAAGGATAAATTCGAAAGCACCACACAGACATACGTCGCAAGTGTACAGAGAATGTCCTTATGGATCCCTGCAAGCACATTTCAAAACATATTTAAATGTCACTCATCACACAGCAATTATAGAATGCGCACAACCATTTCGTGAACGTATACAGAAGGCAAAACAACCGCGAGATTGGCTCGCTAGAAGAAACCACGCATTTCATTCATTCATATTCATTCATTCATTCATTCATTCATTCATTCATTCATTCATTCATTCATTCATTCATTCATCAAGGTTGCAGTTGCGTTAAAAATTGCAAGAAACACAGAATCCAAAGAAACAGTGGTGCCGAGATGCAGCACAAGAAAGAAGGTAGTTAATCAAGGACAGAAATCAGACAAAGCAAAAACACAAAATCTGAAAATTTCAATGCATTACCAAAAGGTGTGCTGTTGTGTCACATTGCGTGTTATAGCTCACGTGGTACAAACTGAATTCGCACAGGAAATGTTGAGACTACACAGATCAAAGCGGCACGCAGATAGTTACGGCCAACAGTTAACACGCACAGGAGACGTGGTCGTGGATTAGTTTATACGAGTATTTCGTCTCATTTCTAAAGCCCGCAAGGTTTAGCGTCCTCAAACGCTCGCAAAAAGCACTCGATGTAGGCATTTACTCATCTGTGGTGTTTTTATGGCAGGAGAAAACAGACGCAGTACGCATCCATGAAATGCATATGGGATGCCGTGAAAAACACGGCGCCCCGGAAACTGCTCGTAAAAGATACGGGTGGTACAGCGCTGAACGCGTTAAGGTTTTGCCACATTCGCTGAATTAATGCCATTCCGTACAGCACAACAAAACTACAGCTTTCAGCAAACGGCGGTACAGTTCACTGCCCTTCCACCGTGTGAACCAGAATGACAGCAATACCGTCATCCTTGTGGAATGAGCCAACCGCCGTAAGATCCTCTGTGGACGCGTCTCGACAGACAGAAGCATTTTTGGCCAGAACCTAGCTGCATAGAGCTTAATCAAATGCATTGCTGGACGTTACTATCGGACTTGATGTTTTCATCTATTCCACCTTTTTTGTGATTTCTATGATTATTTAACAGGGTACTGTATCGTTATGTTATGCCATGTCTGGTGATTCCTTTACACGACCATGTGCCTCTGACTGACTATGGACGTTTTTGTGCCAGTGACATTCTTATTTATTTATCAGAGACGTTTACTCGAAAGTACTGCCATGTGCTTGGACTTATATACGTATACCTTGTGAGTGTGTTTCTTCATTACTGTTCTGGCAGAACTATTTTTATTGTGATTATGCCGGATTGCTTCGCATACTGCTTAGCAACTATGCATGTTGAACAGACCAACCCAGGAGCCAAGGAGTAGCCGGCGCCTTATTTGCACGTCAACCTCTCCTAATATCATATCAATAAACCAAAAAAAATCATATGCGCTGAACCTTTGGTTCACATTGGTGCATCCCTCGAATCACTTTAACAATTTCTCATTCACTTAATTCAGATTTGATTGCCATCAAGTAACCTTTAGCCCACTCAATGCACCGTTGATTAACTTTAATTCTCGCTTGGTTCATTGAATTCGCATCTCATTTTTCATATGAGCCATTGCTGCACGTATTGCACTGCTCTAGGGATCGACACACCCCTGTAAAAATGTCGTTGCGCGCGTCGTTTTGACCCCGGACCCGAACCGCAAGCCTAGCCATACGCGCCTTCGCTGTAAAAGATACTGCAGAACGACGCAGCTGACGTTTGTAAGCTTTTTCGTCATTCGAGAGCAGAGCGGGCAGCTAGGTTAGTGTCCACTAAACAATCCTATAGAGCATTCGCTGGACGCCCTTGGCTTATCTTTGTTATGATTTCATGGAGGGAAAACGCGAACTCGGTGTAACACCGGGGTGTTCTCATATTGCCCGTATCTTTATGGAAGCGCGCGTTTTGTCTTCCGTGGCAGCTATGCTCGCAACGAGGACGCGATGATAATGCGGACGCAGACGATGATAAACGTCCGGCAGTAGATAAGAATGCGCTCGGTCGGCCTGGAGCCGTCATTTAAATTTACGGTTATATTTGTCTACACTACAATATGTATCCTGGCGGCCTAACACCGCGTCATAAAATAACAAAACGTGGAGGCGGGCTTCTTGGTGATTCACGGATGGCACTACACAGCGTGCGCAGTGTGTTTTTTTTGTATTTTTTGTTCCTGCTGTGTTTTATGGAGCTGGCACCTAGCGATTTTATGTGACCCAGGAAAAAAAAATGAATATATTGAGGTTGGTTCGATCGTTATTAAACATCCTGTTCATCTTTTGACCTAGCTCGGACGCTGGAGCAGCCCGGTTTGTAGTGTTCGTCGTTCGCTTGTGAAAGGAATCAATCAATCAATCAATCAATCAATCAATCAATCAATCAATCAATCAATCAATCAATCAATCAATCAATCAATCAATCAATCACGTGTGTCTCATGCTCGCTTTGGAAATGCGGGTGCGAATCAGGGATGTGAATTCACGTAATGTCTATGAAACTCAGCAAAAAGTCCACGAAAGCTAAGGTCTAGCGTTATTAAAGCCAAGAAACAGTCAGGTCGCCTAATGTTTTCAGTCTGTGCCCGTGTGATGCCCGCAACACAGGCAGACGAAGCACGAAAAAAAATAACAGCTTCACACGCGGCTCGTACGAATTGAATACACTAATCCTCACAGCCCCTCGTAGTGTATGTGAACATGTTTACTTCGAAAGGTATACAACTTTCCGGAGTAAATTATCTCGCAGAGTGTTTTGATCAATCCGTTCGCGTAGGCCGCACGCTGCTGCAACAACTGCTTTAAGCTATCGTTCGAGCTACACGATGAAGTGCGCATCGTACTGCCACTACAGGGTCAGTTTAGCTTGATTGTAACCTACACGAATCCAGAATAGTGCTTTATTAAGTACGCGTACTCTCTTGCCACTCTTTCCCAGCACGGGGCATTACGATAACCAACGCGCACATGGCGACAGCTTTGTTGTTGGGCTTTGCCGCATGCAACGTCCGTATGCGGCAGAGTACCCTTTACAGGCAAAACGCTAGCGGGAGTCAAAAGTGAAACACTGAAGTGGTTCAGACTGACAATCGATATTTCCGGAGCTATACTGTCATTAATTTCGTCATTTTATACTTAAAATTATAAAATGTGCTGGTCAAGTGATTATTAAGTTTTTATTTAGCCGCGAAAGTTGTGTCTGCTGACGCCAAAACGATACTTCAAAAGAAACAAGGAATGTTTGAAGTGCTCAGTCGTTTAAATTGCGCGGTATAGACAATAAAGGAGTCGTTGTGAAATAAACGGGGATAAACACACGACAAAAATACCAACAAAGGAGCTGTTGTCTAAAGAATAGCGTACGGTCGCTGTTGCCACCTCGCAAAACGTTAATAAAGCGTTTTACGACGCTGTTAGAGATAAAACGAACGATCACGAAGCAAGAACAACCAAATAAGCAAGCAACGTGTGACACCGAGATGTATGGTCACCATAGAACAAGCACAATGACACTAAAATTATATGACATTTTTTTACTGCCGCCGTCATCGCCTTGGTAGGGGATGTCTGTTTACGCGCGTCGCGGTCAGTCAACTATGTGAGGTTGTAAAGTACCATAACGGCAACCCGAGCGTGGGAACGCAAGTCACGACACTTGATGCTGTCAATTCATGGCGACAACCCGTAACCGTGGCGCCAATCGGATGTGAAAACGTATGTTGAACATTGCGTATTATGCATATAAAAAGTTAAAAAGAAAGATGTGGATGTAAAGATGTCGTATTACTGCCTCCAGGAAAACAAGTTACATGGGCACATGCGAGGTAGGCGTAAAATAGTTTGCAGAGACGGTATCTGAGTAATACCCGAATATTTTTTCTCGGTGTAGACCCGCTAGGTGCTAGTGGGCGTTCCTAAGTACATGAGTAATGTTTGATTGATTGATTGATTGATTGATTGATTGATTGATTGATTGATTGATTGATTGATATGTGGGGTTTAACATGAGTAATGTTTTTGAAATCCAGGGTTCAACGGAATGCCGTCTGGTCGGGAAAGTTCATGGCGGAAAAAAATCGAGCGCCGAGCAATCGTTAAGAACACAAAGACAAAGACGTTTCGACCCCGCTGCGGGGGCCTTGTCCACAAAGAAAATAACTTAAAATGCAGGCAGGTTAAATACGCTTCACGATGTGACGTAAGCATTGGGTGTACATCGGGGGCAGATTGAGTTATTGGTGATTGAGCGTGTGAGGCGTTGCTTGAATATGAAGGGATTCCAGATAAAGCCTTGCGATCCTGTTTCTTTTTTCTTTTCCCAATTATCTTCGCGCTATCCCATTTGACGTCATGGCTAGTAGAAACTGCACGTTCAACCAATGCATTTGTTTCCACGTGCTTCTTGTTGACATCGTGCTTGTGCTGTTTCTTTTTCTTTTTTTAAATAGCCCGTTTCACCGATGTACAAGGTCCACAATCAGCGCTCGGTATCCCGTATACGAAACCAGGAAAATTGTACTTTGCGAGCTTGTCTTTTTTTTCTTTGTTTTTTTCAGTGGCTGCTCGAATCGGTTAAGACGGATTCGAGCAACCACTGTAAACTTGTAGAAGAATAGGTGGGAATGGTGAAGTTCTTTTCAGCCCAGAATGGCAAAGTGTATATGAGGTATAAACGCAACGGAAGAGGCAAACACGACGATGGAATAGTCAGTCCGGCCCAATTTGACAGAAGCTAATAATGGTGAAAAAATCACGTGTCGTGCCGTGGGGGTAAAGTGACGACGGTGTTCGGCTGCCGACCCGTAACACGCGCGGGTTCGATCCCTGTCGCAGCGGTCGCGTTTCCGATGCAGGCGAAAAAGCTAGAGGCCCGTATACCGCACGGTGTCAGTGCACATTACGGAAACCGCAGCTGCTGAAAATTTCCGGAGCTCTCTCCCCTACAGGTTGTACATCAAAATGGCAGCGCGGTCTTGACACGTAATAACACCTTCTCCTGTTATTATAACGAGTTATAATAACAGTGTTATAATAACACTCGGCTGCAGATCCGAAGGTAGCGGGATCGAATCCCGGCCGCGGCGGATGCATTTCGATGGAGGCGAAATGTTGAGGCCCGTGTGCTGTGCGATGTCAGTGCACGTTAAAGAATCCCAGGTGGTCGAAATTTCCGGAGACCACCGCTACGGCGTTTCTCATAATCAGAGCTGGTTTTGGGACGTTAAACCCTACAAATCAATCACGTTATTATAACGAGCAGTTATCTCACACGAAATGTAGACCCTTGTCATTTAGATGTCTTGAAAAGCAGAGAGATCTTCAACTATAGGAACAATGCTAGCAGTAAAGGAACCAACACGCTTGCACAAGAAGTCCGGCGTATCCTTTTATACATGTACCTACAGCGCCCTCTAGGGGCATTGTTGTAGGGGGGGTTTACAAACCAAAAAGTACATACACGTCAAAGAAAACAAATTGCGCAGGTACAACACAAACAAGAACAATCAAAATAGGTAAATGCTAGCATACAATATATGCACAAAATACATGGGCTCGATATTTCCGCCTTTGCTAAATGAAAAAAAAAAGAACGTTGACAACAGACAAAAGAAAAAAAAGATCGATATTAGGTAACAACACAATCTTTTAAATGTGAAGGGAACGCTGTGTTGGGTGCGATAACAATACTTGACGGAAGACTATTCCATTCGTGTATAGTTTTCAGAAAAAATATATTTTCAAAGGCACTTGTACGGCACTTATATTCGCGCACTTTAAAGAATGGTCCCGTCGTGATGAGATGGAGGTTAGTGGTTTGATGAATTTATTTTTATCGATCCCGGTTTTGTCATTTATTATGTTGTATTATGGTTGTAGCTACTTTGGAGCTGAGTCAAGCCGCGACGTTCAGCAAGCAAGTAAATAAAAAAAAAACGGAAACAGAAAAAAAAAAGGAAACGGAAATGCGCGTAACTGAGAATTCCGAGCCATGCCAGGTCAACGAGTTGGCAAATGAGGGGGCTTGATACGCCGAACCCAAAGTTCCCAGCTCTTCCTGGGACGCATGTAAGATGCAGGCGTGTTCTCGGCCTCCTTTCGAGCGAAAGCTGCCTCCTGGGAAGAGAAGCCAAGCGCTCGCGCTTCATGAAAGATGCAGACGCTCTTCTTCCGTCCCTGTGTAGCAGACGACGCGGACAGGTGGCGCCCAGGCCTGTCGCAGGTGCAGCTCGCATTTACGAAAAAAAAGAAAAAAAAGGAAAGACGGTGCCTGAAAGAGACCGCGCTTGTGAGAAAAAAAAACACAAAACGAGGACATCGTCACATGCTAAGAAACGTACCAAATGTGTAGAAAATTCAAATTTATTTACTTATTTATTTGTTTGTTTAACACAGACAGCACGAACATCTAAAGGGCTGAGCGTACACAAAATAACAGGGTAGGAAGATAACGTCTTATTAAGAGCACCTACATTACGTGTAAGTGTTAAATGTGCACCTAAATCTAAGGGGAGTAATTTTGGTCCCTTTGGATTCTTTAACGTGCACCAAAATCTAAGTGGAGTAATTTTGATGTCCTGGGATTTTTTGACGTGACCCTAAATCTAAGTGGAGTAATAATAATTTCCTGGGATTCTTTAACGTGCACCTAAATATAAGTACAGAGGTGTTTGTTCTTTTGCATTTCGGCCCCATCGAAACGCTACTACCGTGACTTAAATTCGACCCCCCTCCCATAAAGGTCCTGCTTGCAAGCCAATAGCTAACCGGTAAGCTTCCCCGGCGGTTAAGGTAGAGCGCGTAAAAGTGAAGTGAAGACGCACAGTATTCCCTTTACGCGTCATCAGTGAATGGAAACAAGTCATGATATATATAAAAAAAGATGATACCAGAAGGAAAATGGTCCGAGTCGTTATAAGTACTCGTGGAGAATGATAGTTGGATTGAGATAGACTGAAGCTAATGCTTGCATTGCAAGAGCGGATTCGCAATATCAGCCGAAGTAACGGATCATGTGTTCCACATAAGCAAGTGCTGATGAATCCTAGTAGTAAGCCCACGCTGGTGGCTTAGGTCGCATGAGGGGCCCAGGTCAGATTGGGCTGCATTCGGACGGCGATGATCGATGTCAGATATCAGATGCCGAAACCTGTAGCGTAAATGCTGGTGGGCTAGAGCAAGGATAAGTGTGTCCTAAAGTACGAAAGCAAATGTAGTGATCGATGGTGCCTTAGTGGAATACAGTCTCGACTGTCTCTGCTTCGTCATCAGAAATACTAGGATCGAAATATCTAGAGAGGTCTAATTGCTAAGAGTATTATGGGGAATTCCATGTATTGCCCGTTCATATGGCATTGTGAAAATGTCGCGAATCTCATGTGCATGTTCCATTTTAGCTAATCCATGTAGCTTGAGGGTAAGTGCTTTCTGTGTACGTTGGAAAGATAAGCCCTTGGGATTCGGTCAAGCTATAGAAGTTGCCACACACACACACACACACACACACACACACACACACACACACACACACACACACACACACACACACACACACACACACACACACACACACACACACACACACACACACACACACACACACACACACACACACACACACACACACACACACACACACACACACACACACACACACACACACACACACAAATTAAGCGTTTTGGAGAACGGCTTCACTTGTTTTGTGGAATACCACGGCGGGCACATCTCGGGCTACTGCTCTGAAGTGCCCCGGAAACAGCTACGTCGTTTGAGGGAAACGCCTTCGCATACGCAACGCAGTTGGGGCTGCTCCCTCGGGCATTGCGCAGCTCCGCAATCAAAATTACGCCACGCTGAATTTCCCTAACGAAATCGCCACGCAATAGCCCACAGCCACTTCTATCTCGCGGAGTGGGATGCAGTTGGGCTGAGTTGGGGGGAGCAAAAACAGGTCTCTCTGCAAACCCTTAATATCCCTGGTGCGGGAAACCCGTGAGAGAGCACACAATTAAGAACGCGCAACATCCAAGCTCCCGAGACGCGTGGAAGCCGGGCAGCAACCTCGGAGCGGTCATAAAAAGGGGTGCTAGAGATGGGAGGCGAACTCGTTACTTTTCCCCCCTATCACGGAGGATCCAGGGCCATCCCCGTTCTCACAACTCGTCTTGTTATATAAGCGAGTTTAAAGGGGGGATGCGCTCGGCAGAGGAGAGGGGAGTTGTGTACTACCCTTCTCGGTGCGACACCCCAGTCTTGGAGAACGAGCGATTCAAGAGCGAGTCGAGGAGCCCTGATTTGCATCCAGGAAGGAAGTGACAACGCAGGGCGTTTGTCGGTTTCCCGTTTCGCTAGTTTGTGTCCCGTCTCCTGCGAGGCGGCCGTGCTCGTTTCCAAATACGCCATCACTGGTAATGCTCATGCACCACACCACAGACAGGCGGGTACACACACGCCGTAACCCCCTCCCCCCACCTTTTTTCCCCAAACACCAACGCAACAACAAGGGGTCTCTCAAGAAAGGGTTGTTTCTAAAAAAGGTCGGGCAACTGGCCTTCGCCGTCGTTTCGGCGGGAACTCGCGTACGCGCGACGCGAGAGAGCGCCTCATTCTCGCGAAGTCTCACGGGACGCGAGACTCTGCTCTCTCCCCCCACTCAGCAGGGGCAAAGCGCCGCCGTAGCGCTCGCTTCATTTCCTCCTTTGTTGCAGACGGTCGCCGTGGGGAGGAGGTGTAGATTGAAGGAGAAAAAAATACTCCCCTTTTGCTCCCTTCCAGGTTTCCTTTTTGCATTTCGAAGCAGTTGGCTCCCCTTCTTCGGCGGCGCGTTGAAGAGAAGATGAGATCCTGCGCTCATGCGGAATTGGCCCTCGCCTATCGCTGCTTTGGTCGCCGTGTGACTTGGACCGAGCGTGTGGGGCTCCCTAACGTCGCTTGGTCGTCGTCGGGGGGTAGGGGGGGGAGGGGGAGTGTTCGGTGAAATAGCGTTCCCGCGTATTCAGTGACCATGCATGTTCTCTTCCTATGGGACGATGGCGGGGTCTCTCAGGGGACGCGGCGTTTCGATGGATCCATCCCCAACTGGAGGCGGTGATGAGTCTCTCGGTGCCCCCCCCCCCCCTCTCCCCTCATCTCAGAAGCGCGAAAACTGCGCGCTTCCGTTCGTGTACGAGTGAGACATTTATTTGTTACCTTCGCAGGGCAACTGCGTAGCTCGAGAAATGACAAAGAGCGCGTTTGAACCCCGACCTTCGCAACGTGATGTTTACAGTTCCGCCTTCTTAGATGGCCCCGAAAGAAGCAGACTCAGAGGATGACTTTGCCTGTTTAAAGACGAAGACACGTCGTTTGTGATCGCTCGAATCACGTAATTGGAGTTTATAGTCTTCGTAATCAATCTTGGGTATCGCAAGCCCGGAGTCGAGTGGTGAATCGGAACTGTAGTCACGCACTGGCAAGCTCATTCATAACCTTCATAGTGTAGTGTCGGCGCCTAGTGTTCATGAAAGCTTGAAAGTTTGCTATCGATACAATGTTCAGTGAGTGACTAAATGCGAGCACGCATCGGTGGCACTGAGATTAAAGACCTTGTGATATGAAGGTTTCACTGGCGGTCCCGTGCTCATGGTGGAGCGAGACACTCGATGATAATTAATGTCACGATAACTGCGCAGGAGTACTACTACTACTACTACTACTACTACTACTACTACTACTACTACTACTACTACTACTACTACTGGTGGTGGTAGTAGTAGTAGTATTTTAGCCTTAGTGTGTAGGAACGGAGCGGGGAGAGCTGCTACGTCTCACGCCACGGTCGAGACGGTTGCGTCCGGAAACTGATATGAAAAAAAAAAACAAGAATTTGCGACTTCAGGCTCTTTCTGTGACAAATTATGTGCAACGATTGTTAAACTATTATTTCACAAACGACAACGTGGGGCATTATGCCGGAAAGCCAATATAAAACTTAACGTATTGCCGCACACAAGGAAGACATATCATTTCCACGATCCAGGCATGTCAACGGCTCTTTATCCTGCAGTGACACACGTGAGATTACTACAATTTTTCTTCTTTTCCTTCCTTCAATCTTTGCGGGCCTCGCAGGACTGCCCAGAAGCGCAGCACCACCGGAATATTAGATAACATATAACGCAGAGGCGAGACGAACGCGACTTCATTGCCTTTTAAAATATGAATGACTGCCGAAGCGAGCGGCCAACTCGGTCCGCAGTTCTCCGCGCTGACGCCTTATACCATCGTCCAATATCGCGGACCCGAGAAGCCCGGCGAAAGTTGGCTCTGCAATAGCCTCCCATAGAGTGATGCATCGGGGTTTCGAAAGGAGCAATCGCGTGTACGCTGCCGGGAGAAGGAAATTGTGTGCGTGTGTGTTTGTGTGTGTGGCCATTGCCTGTGCGTGTGCCTGGTCTTCTACGTGTATGCGTGTGTGGTTCTTTACACCTGTTCGGGTATGTTTGTGTATGTGCCTGGTCATCCGCTGTGCGTGTTTATGTGCGTCTGTACCTGTGTATCACTGCGTTTGCGCGTGCTTGTACCTTTATACGTGTGTGAGTTTGTACGCCTGTTCGTGTACACCGTTACGCATGTCTTTTTTTTTCGTTCTTCCGCTGTACGCGCTTATGTGTGTGTCTGTACATGTGTGTTGCAGCGTGTGCGGTGCATGAAATGGATGAAAAAAAAAGAAGAAATGTCCCGCTCGTGTACGACGTCGGCTTTATACATGTATTTGCGCGTCTCTATAGAGCTACGTGAGGACGGTGCAATGCAGGGAAATGACGGGGGAAGAGGAAAGGTGCAAGGTTGTGGAATGACCCGTCGGGCATCCGAGAACGCATACGCCTTCCGAGGCTGGCCCAATAACAAGCGCGGTTCGAAATCGCCCCCGAGCCCCGCTGACAAACGACACAATTTCGAGCGGCGAGCGAGAGAGCGGCTCTCCTCCTTGCCAGAAGCGTTGCTGGATGTCTCGGTGCGGTCTTGAGGGAGCGAGAAGGAAGTATATATTGACAAAGAGAAGAAGAAGCGAAGGAAACAAGGCGACAAGCAATCAAGGCAGCAAGAAGAAGTTGAAGAAGAGAATATAAAGGAAATGAAGAAGGGGGTGATACGGCGAAGAACGAAGAGGGAATGACCACTGAGACAAGAGAAGGGAAAGAATAGAAGGAAGGAAGAAATGGTATATGACGGTGGGTGTTAGAAGAGAGAGAGAGGGAGAACTGGCAGGCGTCGGCGTGAAATAACAGAACGAGTCGGCTTTTCGATGTGGACACTGTCCGGCGCAAATGTCGCCGACAGAGGCTCTCCTTAGACGCGATGGCAGGAAAGGGTGTCCCGGGACACGTCGATGGACGTGTTTACACGAGCCCCAAAGCGATGGCCCGAAGTCGCCCCTTGATAGACGGCGCCTGGCTAGAAGCTGCGGTGTCGAGGAATTGTTGCGCCGGGAGGCGAATGGCGCGAGTGCAGTGAGTGAGATGATAATAAGTGAGCGAGAAAGTAAGTAAGGCGTGGGAATGATTGAGAGACTCGGTGACTGAGTGATTTTAGTGGGCGGGTGAGTAAACTGAATGCCTAGGTGGGGGAGTGATTGAGTTTGCCATACGGATGTCCTAGCGAGTGACTGAGGGGTGGGCCGCTTGGTTGGGGTATCTGGATCACCGACTGGAGTGACGTTTTCGGAGTGCTTCAGTTTATCTGCATCTGGTAACTAATTACTCTAGTTTAACTGGCCAACATTCAAGCCGTTGTTGCACTAAACGCAATATGTTCAATGTAGAAGTTGTACTGAAGGTTAGTGTGCTTATAAACGTCTTTTCATTCTAACAGGTAAAGTGGTTAAACTGTGTTCGGGTTTGTAAGAAAGTTCGCGAGATATCAGAAAGTGCCAGGCCTCGAGGCGTTTGGGAGAAGTGATATTAACGCGCTCGGACGTGCTACGAGCGAAATGTCGATCAACGCGAGGAGCCCACGAGCATGAACAGAGCGATAGGGTGAAAGGTGTGACCATCCTTTGTCGGCATGGTCGGCAGCGCAGACAAACGAGGACAGAGACAAGAGAAGGATACAACAGAGACGCTGCGTTATGTCGTTCTCTCGTCTCTGTCATCGTCTTTTCTGCGCTGCGAACCATCCCGATTTCATATCACTAACTCGCTCAAGCTACAACTCTGTCACCCCTAGTTGTTTCTTCTTGCGTTCTGTTCTCTACAAACAGTGTAGTTGTACAAATAGTTGACAGCCACGCCACGGTGGTCTAGTGGTTATGGCACTCGGCTGCAGATCCGAAAGTCGCGGGATCGAATCCCGGCCGCGGCGGCTGCATTTCAACGGAGGCGAAATGTTGAGGCCCGTGTGCCAGTGCTCGTTGTCAGTGCACGTTAAAGAACCCCAGGTGGTCGAAATTTCCGGAGCCCTCCACTACGGCGTCTCTCATAGTCAGAGCTGGTTTTGGGACGTCCAACCCCGCATAACAGCAACAATAACAAATAGTTGACAAGCCAAAGCCTGAAGGGCCTCGGAGGTAAAGCCTGTCATATAGTTCGAGACTACTAATTACATAACCGAGACAAGTATAAAATTATGAGAAAATGCGAACACCGACAGAATGAAATACAGAACACGTGATGTTCGAAAGCAGCACAAGTATTCATGTGGCACACGAAGGAATATAACAAATGAAACTAATTTGGTTAGTGTTTGTCGCGGTGTTGTAATTCACTGCAGAAGTATTTAGAAAAAGAAGATATAACGTACAAAAATACAGGCGCAGTTATGCAGTGGCTGAAAACGTTACGCAAGAAACGACTTCTGAAAGAGAAAGAAAAGAAACAGTTAAAAAGAGTTGCGTCAATTATATTTGAGCGGTCACTCACACAGGCTTGAATTACGGTCAGATTGCTCGCCCGCACATATCTATTGCACCACACATTGACCCCTCGAAAATGAAAAAAAAAAGAAAACGACAAAAATGAAAACGTAGTCAAGGCCGATAGGAGTTTGAAGTTTGGCCGTCAATTACGAAGTCCTCTGTGTCATGGAAACAAGACGAGCGGGTAGTCTGAGTACTTTCGCAATGCGTACAATAATAATAATGAGCGCTGCTGCATTATATGTCAGCCGCATTATTAAGATAATGCATGTGGATGACGCATATATATATATATATATATATATATATATATATATATATATATATATATATATATATATATATAATACAAGGTTTGGTTGGTATATAACGAAACAGCAGGAGAATGGATGAAGAGCTCGTTTCTTTGTTAGGATCAGCCTAATGAAGCCAAGGGGCAATGAAGCCACGGCAGGCACTGAACTGCAGTGTATCAATTGCCACTCATCTAGAATGGAAGTTAATGTGGACAAAAAGTGCCTGCCTTGAGCACAGGGACCGAACCTACATATATAATGAGAATTTGTGCTCAATAGGCGAAACGTATTTAGAGTAAACTAGCGGACACGACTTCGCGGTTATCGTTTATTGCCAACGGTCGAAACTCTTTCAGTTTCATATGCGTTACTGTTTCAAATGTTTCAAAAGCGTTAGTGTTTCAAACGTTCGCACGGTCTGCTCTCTTTTTTTCCTCCGTATGATATATTTATACACGCCGCCCCAATAATACCCAACAAAGACCGGCCGCGCTACAACAACCTTCATATAAAACACAGAACGCGCGAAAGCGAAAACCGAGAAGGCGTTTCGAAACGTGAAATGAAGTCGAAGGAAACGCCGAGGGAACTAAGAAGAAAAAGGGAAGAGGGGGGGGGGGGGGGGGGACGTTGCAGTCACAATGTTTCAGCCACGGACAAGGAGGGAATGGTGGCAGCGATACGTTTGGGGACGCAGTTTCCTATGGTGTCCGTTGTTGAAGGCCTTTTTTAAAGTAATGTATGGAGAGAAAGTACAGAAAAGAAGAAAGATAAAAGGATATTGAAGAACAAGAGCCGGAAAGGAAGCGACGAAGAAGAAATACCAAGAGGGCGAAATGAGCCTTCTTACTGACGTTTTTTTTATTTAATTTTTCTCATTTAAGACCTGTCAGACGGGAAGCGAGAAATGCGAGCGATTATGCACACTGCCTATGGAACGAGAAAGGAGCAAATGAAAATGTACGCGAGAAAGTGAATGATGCAAGAGTTTAGATCATAAGGCAAATGTAATAATTCCCGACGATATTGTTGTGAAAGCGTTTTGTTGCTTTGCAGCTTTCGTCTCATTTGCCTTTGAAGTTATTTTCTGTTCCTTGAAGAGATAGGCAGAATGAACATAGAGAAAAAGAAAAAAGAAAGGTCGAAGGAGGGTGTTGTGCAATGTCTAGACTGTGGAATAAGAAAGAGACTAGTAAGGGGGCGCGATGTGATCCATCTCTCTATCGGGCGCATATTAAAGGCATTAAGGTTGCTTTAATAATAAGTTTCGCTCACCATCGGGCTGCCTCGCCTGTCTCCTTGGTGTCGTGGGGAATATTACAACGGGGCAATATGTACAGCATGTCGCATAACTTATATCTTATAGAAACGAAAAGAAGAAACATTTTAAAACTCGCGGATTAAGGTTTTTCAGGAAAGAAACGGATTGATATCACAGGAAGAAACTGTGATAATAAACAACAAACAGAACCAAGCACTGCGTTTAACCTTACTTCCATCCCCCCCCCCCCCCCCGGAAAAAAAAAAAGAGAGCGCTCGCATGAGTGAGCGTGACGCAACAGATCTTAATGTGATTATACGTGCTCCGACCGTTATGACAGGTAATCAAAACTTTGCGGTGTAAGGTTCAAAATCCCTTATAATTTACTGGGTTCTTCCTTCAACAGATAAATAAGATCGTAATTTCCAGTGGCAGCTGTCAGAATGTATGACATCATGGAAATCTAGGGTGAGAAGTTCAAGACTATGTTGCCCGTGTCATCAGTATTCGCGCCTCCTTTTTTTTTTTTTAGATGCGAAGCAGCTTATGGTCGGGGCTATGTCTCTCCCTCCATTCGCCGTGTGGCATCCACACCCGCACTGCGCATGCGTATCCACCTCCCCCTCCTCTCGTTGTCTGATCTCCTCTCCTTAGCGAACGGCGCGTGTTGACTATGGAAACGCTCTTTCTTCGATGAACGCTTTACCAGCTCGCAACGAAAGAGAACGCGCCCTCGCCCGCGAGAGACAACGCTGACGCAGGCTGTGTCTGCTAGTGTCAAACCGATGCAAACGCGACACCTAGTCAAACCGATGCAAGCGCGGCGTGCACCCCCGTGCTCCTTCGCATCGCCTCACGGTCCCCTTTAGCGGGAGATGGTGTAATTTTTTCTTCCATCCTACTCGCCTGGCCGGTGTGATATTGCAAAGACATGGCGTACAAACCTGAAAAATTATCTCTCTTTGAGACGCATGCTACCAGTGCTGTGCAGAAAGGGAATAGATATTTCCACTTTGTGCGTGCACTTTCGGCCGTTTGCGGTTCACGAGAAACCGGGGGATTATGCATGCTCAGCAGCGATGGAAGCAACACCCGACGATGCAGAGCCAGACTTGAGACACACAAAGCTAAGATCGCTGCGGCTTATACCCCTGACAGACGGGCGAAAGTAAAGTCCTTTGTAGTGAGCCCCTTTTCCTACTCTAAAGGACCCTCTGCAGAAAGTAGTTGCGCCGATGACACACGGCAGCACGTGAACTCCTTTAGGTGGTTCCTAAGACGAACGCCGCAAAAAAATGGCGCTCCTCGTTAAAGCAGCAAGATAGTGAACATATTTAAAATGTTCCGCATTTAATTACCTTTAGCGATTGTAGATCTTAAAAATATCGTTTTTATTGCTGATGGCTAATAATGTTGATTGTTCATTTCACGCCACAACGAAAAAGGTAATTATTGCCGGAATCCCGCATGGCGGCGATGTGAGCGTACGAGAGTACGGAAAAAAAATAATTCTTTGCGGCCCTACAGATCTCATTACACGGCTAAAAGCTAAAGCTTATACGCAAGGCAAGAAAATACTTGCGGGGTGTTATAATTTTGTGAAAAGTATCTCCCGTTTACGAGTCGTGTACGCCGTCGGCGAGAGTACGCCTTTTACGCTCGAAAAGTAGATCGCCGATCTACCTTTCTGCAAGGGTACTTTGCCGGGAAGTAGATACTCTGTCGTGTGTCACTGGGCATGAACTCCTTTCCAGCGGATGTCCCCTTACCTAAAGTACTTTAGCATGCCCGTGTGTCAGGGGTATTACACGTTTTACTTAAGTGCTGATGTTGAGCAGCGCAAGTGCGATACTCGTTAGTTCATAATACCTTTTTTTTTTTGTTCTTTGAAAATATCTTCGACTGTTTTGTAGTTGGTCAAAATGCCGTAGGATGCCGCTACCAGCTCCGGTAACTCCATAAATGGCTCCGGTAACCAGCCATTCGTAAGTATAGAGTGAACGAGTGCACGACCTATGTCACTCTATCGTTAACGTTAGAACGTGTTTGAACAATTTGTTACGTCACAAGAACCATTGACATCCGTCGCTCGAGACGGAACCAGCACTGGTGATTCCATAATTGTAAACATGTCATCGGCAATACTTTGTTTTTGTTCTTTTTGATTTAAAAAAATACAGGAAACGTACGCATCTTTCTTTCGGAACAACAAAAGAAGCTAGGGGACGTAGGGGGGGGGGGGGTCGTTGCTACTTTGTGACGTAATTTGGTGAAAGGAGAGCAGGCGATTTCCAGTAGTGTTTGAAACAAAACTGCGGATTCCCTGGTACATGCGAACTAATATTTGGCTCTCGTGTTCACAGGAGTATCCACGACTGAATGCCACGACTTTCAGACTGTGTTCAATAAGAGTTGCAGGTTTTATTTTTTCTTAATTTTTTTTACTATGATGTTACAGCACTTCGCGAAAAGGGGGAAGCCTTCGCCAGAAAATGGCGACAACGACTCCTTCATTCATTTTTACATCAATAAAGAAAAGTTGCAGGGCTCCTTTAAGCCGAAACTCACCAGAGCGAATAAGTACGGGGAAGCGAATTACAACAACAGGAACCGCCCTTCCGCGTCAAACCATGTCGCCGACCAATGTCATGCACCGCTGGCGTCTCATGAGAAAAAGAAAAAGAGAGAAAGAAAAGGAAAGGGAAAAAGGGATAAACTAAAAGCAGACGGCATTCATTTCGCGTCGTCTGCAAGGCGAAACCGAAGACGAAGCCGCGACAGGAAGGGGAAGCACCGTCTTTGGCTTGTTCCCGCGGATGGTTTGAAGGAGGCTAAACAGCCATCAAAAGTCAGTATAGACGGCGTGCTGCCGTCGAGAGCAAGCCGTGTAGCTGTAGCGAACGCCTGCCGCGACCGAAAGAAAGGGGGGCAACCGCCACCAATCACGGTCGCATTAAATCTTCACTCGCCGGAAACCGGGAAAAGCGGTACCCCCCCCCCCCCCCCCTCCCCCCAAAGCACAGCTACAAACTGTCCCGCGCTAATACCGTGCACTGTACGGTAATGCGCGCTCTACGTAGCTGTCCGTCCAACTGCCACGGAAAGTTCTGGACGTTCGCGTCTCTTCTGCAATGAGGGAGTGATTGTTCTGGCAGTCACGTCGACCGTCTGCTGTCGAAGGCGTGCAGCAGACGATGCTGCCGGGGTCGTGGTTTGGTTTCGGCGATTATTGTCGATCGTCTGTTGTTGAGGGCGCGCAAGTCCACCGCTACGACACGCCTCATAACCAGATCGTGGTTGGGGCACGTGAAACTCTCCAGAATTAGGTGTTACTAAATGGGTCGCTGAAACGGTGTTTCGAGATTGCGTCTCTAATTAGGCGACGTCATTATTAAACCGTTCTCAACATTAATTAAGCGAAGCACCTTGCACCAAGTCAGCTGTGGTCTTGTGTTTATAGGGTTCCTCTGTACCACCACTGTCGTCTCGCTTTTGCTGCGGGTTGCACGCTATCGACAGCTGCGCCTCCGGTAGCCGCTGTGCTGAGGCTATGCCGAAGCCTCACTCAGTACCGATGCCCGCCGGCCTCACTAGCGCTAGGGTAACTAGAATACCACCTTAGTCAGCGTTTCCAGAGGACCGGGACCACGGTTCTAAACACGTTGACCGCACTAGTGCGTCGGGGACACGCGTGTGCGCCGCCAGGTGTTGCGACGACGCAGGTGACTGGCCTTCCGGTACTCATGACGTCAGTCGGGGAAAGCCAATCACATCAGTCGTTGGTGCCCTTTGCGCGATCTATGGGAAGGGGCGGTTTAAAACACTTTAGGTTGAGTCGCATCGATGTTTAACGATGCGCATATTCAAAGGCTTATAGTAAGTCAAACATTTGACGAAGGGCGCTGACATTGTTGAACTGCTAATGATCAGGAGGACTTGACCTACCGGCGCAATGCAATTATACAAAACCACCAAAACTGTCTCAGTGTCCTTTTAAATGCCACCTCTGAGTAGAAGACTGATGGTGCGCGGTCAACGTTTTGAAGGGCAGCCCGGAAGAAGACAAAAAATTCACAGCATATCCACGGAGTGAATGATGATGAGTGGGCGAAGCTCCGGAGCTTCATCGTAGATCGTGCCGAGTTCCGGATTAATTTAGTTAACGCGCACGTACGCTACGAATCCTTAAGGTTCAATTACGCACAAGTGAAATCTCCCACCGGCACTTCATTGCAAGTCAAGAGCCAGTGCCTATATATATATATATATATATATATATATATATATATATATATATATATATATATATATATATATATATATATATATATATATATATATGGGTGGCCGGTGAACGGTTCTCCAGCGCGAGCAGTCGGTATTTTTCAGTCAAGAAACTTGCTAAAAGACGCTGCCTGCGTCAAGCTTGTCTCTCGCGGGTGAGGGCGCGTTCTCCTTCTTTGCGAGCTGGTAGAGCGTTCATCGAAGAAAGAGCGTTTCCATAGTCAACGCGCGCCTTTCGCTCTCTCTCTCTGTCTGTCTCTCTCTCTCACAAGACAGCAGAGGGAAGAGTGAGAGAGCTCGCGCGCCTCCCACACGCGCCCTCCTAGTAGCGCGTTCCCACACGCGCCCTCCTAATAGCGCGTTCCTAGTAGATAACGCGCTACTACAACGGACGGACAGACCCAAACCTTAAGGAGCTTCGCCCCTAAAACGAAATAAACACTGAAAGTGCGCAGTAGCAGAAACGCGCGCATTGATTCGGCATTCCGTGTTCTCCGTTTCATTTTGTTGCACCATTACAAAATAATGCCACATTTAGGCTTCCGCTGACCGCCACAACGTGATCTGTGTAACTTGGTAGTAATAATTTCTTATATGTTTTACATGCCTAAACCACGATGTTATTGTGAGCCGCGCCGCTGTGGCGAGCACTGGAAATTTTCACCTGTTGGGGTCATACAGTACATGGACGTCGCATTCCACCCGCATTGAAAGCGCGACCGCCGCGACCGGGATCGAACCCGCGTCGTTGAATGAATGAATGAATGAATGAATGAATGAACATTTATTGATCTTGAATACTATTTCAAGAATTTCGTGTCGGCAGCCCCGCAACCAACTGTGCCGCTACAATGGAAAAAAAGAAATAAGAGAAAGAAACGTCTCTGTTCATGCGTGACTCACAGTTCCTTTTCTTTATCTGTGGCACCATTGCAAGATAATGACACATCTAAGCTCGCACAGACCGCTACAATACGACTGGTGTTACTTCGGCAAGCGCTGCACGCAACTGGTGATACCGGGAGTGGACGTTCCTGCTGCTTTTTACCATTGCCTGTGCGCCGCTTTCGTTTCTCGTTTCTCTCGCGCGACATAAGCGCCGGCACGCCAACAACTGCGACCGTAATCAGCGAACCGCGCAATCACCCTCTGTGCGACATCCAGAAAAGAGACGGCGAAGGGCACTCAGTTGCGTCGTGTTTGTGTCGCGGGTCTCTTTCTCTTTCGCATTCTCAGCCACCACACGCGGCCCACACTGTGAGAGCTCCCCGCCCCCCTGACAAGAGAAACGAAAGAATTAAAAAAGAACGCTCGCTGAAGGAGGGTTATAACGTCTCCGGCGTTCACGAAGCGTTCGTTCGCTGGAAACGATGTTTTAGAGGCACGCGAAATTTCCATTCGAGTATACGGCAGATATTACGGTATAATATACTGTTGCGCGACACCGCAACAGCATGGCAGGGTTTCCATATATTAGAGAAGCAAATAGTGTTTGAGATCACTAGGATAAATTGCATCGAAAAAGAGAGAGAGACATTAAGGATGGATGGATAGATAGATAGATAGATAGATAGATAGATAGATAGATAGATAGATAGATAGATAGATAGATAGATAGATAGATAGATAGATAGATAGATGCGTTCGCCAAGAAATGCTTCGCATTTAAAGGGGAAAGTAGAGAAGTCTGCCAGAACAGATGCCCGCTTCTCTACCCTATACTGCATGCAGTGTGGGCGAATGTACCAGTAAGGTAACAGTTACAGAAAGCTAAGCAATCTTTTAAGGAAACACCATGTCTCTGAGTTTTCTTCGGCTAAAGAAGGAAGATTTTAAGTTAGAAGTCCTGGCAGTATGTAATGAACACTTCTTCGCCGACGCCTTTACCTTAGTTCTCCAAAAGTAGGAACAAGCAAATCACCGCGTACCTCCACTAATGTGAATCATGACGAGTGGCGAAGCACTGGGTATTGTACCGGTACGTCACCGTACGTCACCCGTGCGTTGCCACTGCGAATGTGAAATGAGTGACATAAAGTGTGTATATATGCAAATGTATTTATTTGGTTCCTCTTTAATGCTGTTGCATTTTGATCCTCTTGTTAGAATTCGTATATCGCCTTGAGTTCTGGATTCACACTAACCATAAATATACGCTGTCTGGATTCACTGCCTCCAGAGTCGGCCCACACATGCACACACACAGTCTTACTGCCTCCAGGATGGGACCACACCCACACACTATAGCAACGGTTTTCTATATACCGTGACAGTGATAGTCGACGACAAAGCTAGGTCCTAGAGTGCTTCATCCCTAAAATGCAATCGAGTATCGCACCTACTTTGACGACAACACGAACAACGGCAACAATGCCGGACGCGCTCCGCCGTGCACCTTGCAATCGTCGTGCACTGCGGCACACGCGACAACGACGTGTAAACTTGCTACTTCGACTCGACGTTTAGCCCTTTTCACTCCGTGACAATCTGTCAAGGCTGTCCCAGCATATCCTCGTATCCCGTTTCCTGCTCCACATTCTCCGCGCCTGACATATCCCCAATATCCTTCGGGCGTTGCAAATCCCGACGCCAAGTTTGCAAGCGGAGCCGAACGCATGCGACAAGTGGCCAACTTGACATCTCCTCGGAGCTTATATTTATACCATATAGAACGTGCCATACCTCACAGTACACACTTATTTCTTTTCCTCTGTAGTCACTCGGACTTCCGCTAGAGGACATCCCGTTCCGTCCCCATCCTCCATTTCTTTCATATCAGACACGTCCCGTCCACCTATAAACCGTGACTGCCAGTTGGGAGCTTACAGCTCTAGCTTGCCATAGCTATAGACATCGGCCAGGCACTGGGGGTGACTGGCCATCCTCGGGCTTCCTTGCATATTGAGAAAGCGGGGCGAATACGTTGGGCCTAGGTTGGACGCGCGGGGCGATGCAAGCAGTCGCCGGATGGCCATATCGGAGGGACCCCCTTCCCGACATCCGAACGTCGACGAGGACAGCGTCCGGCAACGCTTCCACGTCTCCCCATTGGGGGAAGGGGGAGCCTCTTCATTGCTATCGTCTCTCCAACGATGCCCGCCACGTTGTTTTCCTTTTTTCCCTATCTTTATTTCTATACTTCCCCTTGCCTATCCCTGTATGACATTTATTTCCTTTTCTTTTTGTTGAACACCCATCTCGAAGCGTTATACTCAGACACCAGGGCGGGGAGCATCTTCTTCCCTTATAACTCCCTTTTTTGTTTGTTTCGGGATTATGTGTGCCTTTTTCTTACCTTCTCTCTCTCTCTCTCCCTCCAGGGAGTTTTATGGGAGTCCGGCTGCGCCTAGCAAGCAAGCAAACCTCCCGTCTATTCCCTATTTTTTTCCCTGTTTTTTTATGTGGCCTCGTTTCGTGTTTGTCGTCTTCTACGTTATAGTGTGGGGGGGGGGGGGGGACGTACAGAAGGCCTGGGTCAGCAAGTCCAATCTTGCAAGGCGAACGCGCCCGGTCCCGAAGCTTGGCAGTGCTGTATAACTGGACGATATCCATGCTCGCGCTGCGTGTGTCTATGTATACGTGTGTGTTGTATATAGTGCACATACTCTGCTTCTTACGTCTCCTTCTTCTCCCGTAAAAGAGCTTCTGGCGGGAAGCCGGGGAATGAAGAAGAGGAGGAGGGGGGGGGGTGAAATGGGAGGCGGTGGCAAGAAGGGTGGGCGGGGGGTATCGCCCTCCACGCGAGAGAAGGAAGGCGGTAAATAAGCTTTTGCGACTCGGGCTCCGTGGGGGTCCCTATTTTTTCCCACTTTTTCCCTTTTTCGTTGCCGGGCAATTCCTTTTTTGCGACTGCAACCGGTGTGCGTCTAGCGAAAAAAAAAAGAAAACACGAGGCAAATAGTGGTCTTCTTTTCGCAATATAACCTTGTTGCTTCATCTCCCTCCTCTTCCTCGACTCTCTGTCTCTCTCTCCTTCCTTCCTCTGTTTCCTCCTTCGTTCCCATATTTTAGGCCCACGCGAGGTGGGCCAGCCAGCGGCGGCGGGTAAATTTGATTTGCGGACGACTTTTCGGGGAGGGTAACGGCACTGTAAGCACTGTTGCAGTCCGTGCGAAAACAGTGCCGCGTATAAAGACATCGCGAGGCGGTGTATTGATCTTCTTATTGGTCCGTGTTCACCTGATCGTTCTCGTCGATGCGAAAGCAGTGCGCATATGGGAAAGGCTTTGCGAGGCAGCCTGTTCTGTTGTTCCCGTACTTTTTTGTTCCGTTTGCCTCGTCTTGTTCTAGTAGTACACGTGCATTGCATGCACGGTCCCTGGTAATATTGCCAAATAAAAAATGCACTTTCTCCCACGTTTATAGCCATTGTTTGAAAAGGACGAAGGCAACAAGTGTGGTAGCGGCAAATTGGATTTGAGACCAATATCGCCGAGCTTGAGGTTCCCTGCATATAGGCATTGCGCAGTCGCCGAAGGTACAGTGCCCCTGCGTATTCTATAAATTGCAGAGCGCGTCCCTGCGACTAGCGAAGGCGGCCTGTGCTGTAACTCGGCTACGATCTCGAGCTTATCTTACCTTGTTTCTTTTTGTTGTTGGTTGGTTGTTGGTTGGTTTGGAAGAATCGTGCAAGGAAAGATGCAAGCTTTATACGCGAGCAGAAAGGGACCAACGAGTGCACGACTTAGCAGATGTCTCGTGGTGCGGCTGTTTTTTTTTTTTTTTTTTGTCCTTTAAATCGGTTTTGTGCTTGCAGTTTCGTTTTTCTCATGACAAGCGATATAGAGTAAAAGGGCATCAACCTCTGCTACAAACTGTAGCGGTAATGAAATGAGGGGAGGCCAAAAGCAATGATGTCGCCGATTCGACTCTTATGACCTTCAGGCATTCGTTGCATGGTGAGAATGGAACGCAGTAGAAGTGACATTGTAGGAGAAGATACAATTGCGCTGGTTGGGGAGAGCGCGGATGGAGAACAGGACACAAGCAGGGGGAAACGGAGCTACCCGCGCTGTTTCTTGAATGTAGTAGTGGTATGCTTACGCGCACGTTGACTTCAATACTCACTGTGCACTAATCGACGAAAGACGCGATTATACCTCGCAGAGAACTGGGCGATGTGACGAAAGGATAAAGTCCGCGGTCACGGATGGCTGACGTGATACAAGTGCTCCTTCTGCTACTACCGTCATGCTATTGCCACCACGGTATAATGATCGCGCCGGATGACAAAGAACTGCGGCTGGTGGAAACCGACCTAGAGTCCACTACTTACGCGTTCCTCATGGGATCAGCGCTGCATCTAAGGCGTTAAGCTCAGGGGGATAGTAAAGTCAAAAACAATGCTTCTTGCATTAGTAAATCGCCATTTCTCTTTACCAAAGGCACCACCAGGAAGCCGCAACGATGCGTTCGCAGCTCATTGGATCAAGCAACTAACCATTAGCGTCGTTTATCAGTTGAAGCGCACTAAACTACAGAAGAAAAACGTAACAGGTGGGCCCCTACAGCACGCGCCCAGTACATTAATGTTTCATGTGCTACAAACAGGAGGCGCATCAGGCATGCGTATGAAATAGCAGTCCTGATGTGCCTGATGATGTTGCCTGATTATGTTGTTTCTAACGGAAGCATCGGTGGAAATAAAAAAAAAATCGTTTTCGGAAGCGACAGTCGCTCCTTCTCGAGAGCTCGCCGTTGCAAATGATGGTTACGTTGACTACTCAAGCAGTGGTTGCGAAGGCGCAAGGCAACTTTGGTTTTCCGCAGCGCCCTAGGCCACGTAAGAACGATGTCGTCGCATTCATTTTTGCCGAGACAATAGAGCATTGTTTCTAAACCAGCTAAATGTAACGCGAACCGGTGGACGACCTTGTAAAGGGAGGCGAGGACAGAGCTCAAGAGGCGCGATTCAATTGCGCACCTCAACTTACACAATCGTGCCTGCGTTTTCGCCACACGGTGCTGCAATAACAAAGCTCCTCATGAGTGATCACTGTAATTCGTCGAATGTGCTAGCCGACTGTAAGTACGTAGAGAGAGAGGATTGGAGGAAATTCTGTCATACGAATACCCTTAACGTAACTGCATCCAAGAGTAATCGTCAGTTAGCTAACATTAGCTTGTGCTGATACTTTGCGAGTAAACGCGGTAGGCTTCAGGCCGAAGGACTTCAGAAAAAAAAATCGTAAGCTTATATTTCTATTATACATTTCATCTTGTTTAAACTATATATCATGGTTTACAGATTACATTTTAGATCGAGAAATACTTTTTGTTTTAAACTTTAGCTCGTAAAGTGATGGTTTTGATGCTGGCCAAGAACCGTGGTCCAAGAAAATCGCGGTTTGCGACCTATCAAAGATGCTTCGCATTTGAAACTAAAAATATAGAAACCAAAGTTGGGTCGCCTGTTCAGATCCACTCGCGCCAATTCAAAAAGACCAGACGTCAAGGGAGAAATATGTGATTGAACTGTGGTTGATGTGTATGTGCATCGCAACTGGCAACAGTGGAACCAGTGAGTCTAGATATAGTGAGAATGGTGTTGCCGTCCTAACTTCGCATACACCAACCAACAATAGTGCACACTAGCCCAAGCTGACCAGTATTTAGCACACACTAGCCAATGTGGGCCAGTGGGAACTAGTGCTGCTCGTACGCAAGTAAATACGGTAGTCCAGGTAACCGAATCTCACAAATCGCGGGGTTTGGGAGTGCGGTTAGCAAGATGTGCTCCGGCGTAGCAAAAAAATAAAAAAATAAAAAGCGAGCCCTAGAATCGCAATTGGGACGCTTCCTTACATAGCAAGTGTGCTACTGAAGGAAGACCACACTCCAGGACACAAGTAAACAAGGAAAGCCGAAGAATCGCAGTTGGGGACGCTTCCTTACAAAGCTCGCGTGCGACTCGGGGAAAGCGCAGCTTCCAGGAAGAAGAATAGGGAACAGTCTCCCAAAGAAGCACCGCAGTCGGGAAGGACATCGGTGAAGTGTACGAAAAGCGGAGGACGTGAATTGGCCCTACGGCCAAAGGTAAACGTGAGTTGCATGAGGAAAGAGGAAGAAAGCCTCTTACCACCGCCACAACCGGGAGAATCTTAGGGAAGCACGCTGTTCCTTCTTGGCCGCCAACATTTTATCCCTCTTGCCAAATAACCCTTACTGAGCGTCTGCGCATGCGTCGGGAATAGCTTTCCCTTCCCGCGCTCCGCAAAGTGCACCTCCTACAGGGGAGCTTCGCCTGGCACGTGACCAGGCGGTCGCGCTGAATGCGGAACGACCGACGGAGGCTACACCTTGTTTCAGTAGTTCCGTGCAGCACGGTTGAAGCTAGCTGCTTTTTAGACCAATCGGAAGGGCGAATACGTCTTAACTGTGTCCTTCCGCGCTCCGTCGCGCAGCGAACGCTGCTGCTGCAGGAACACACTCCGAGCATGGCACTACATCTTGCTTCGCAGGAATTCTGCGCTCGGCGGCCGCTTAGCCGCGGCTCTGCTGCGCGGAATTGGCGAAATGGAGTATAGGTAGCTAGGGGATAAAACAAAGAAAAAGATAGAGACGAGGCTCGCGTTGTCGCCCAAGGCAACTGCCACAAAGCTTGCTCGGGCGTCGTGTTGGCCAGGGACAGGCAGATTTCTCTTCGGTCGCTCAGAACAAACGCCGAGCACGTGACGTGAGTTGCTAAGAGACGGGAGATGGGCGCGCTCGCGGCCACTTAGGGCAGCGCCATCTAGAAAGTTTGGCCGCAAGTGCGGGCATATTGTCACGAAGCTACTACACGCAAGAGCTGCCTACAAGCGAAGAATCGGCCGATGTCCAAGCTACCGCCAGGAAGAAGCGTTCGTAAGCGCGAGCTTGGCAGCGAGCGTCTGGCTTCAGCAAAGATCGATCGTCCGAGAGCACGTGCGCGTCCAAGAACTTCGTCGTTCTCGCTTCAAGGGGCCGTTGGCACAGCGTTCCAGTCTACCTCGCGTCATTTCTCCCCCCTCAAAAGCGACCGTCCCGGTCGCTGCAAGTGTAACGGTACAGCAATATGGTCAACGCTGATAACACACAAAAGAACAACATGAAACACATAGATGTACACAGTCCAGAAGCGTCTTTGAGGGTTGCTTATGTCTCGCGGGCGTGGTACGGCTTCATCCGTACAACGTGGACGACTTCAGCACGAGGGCGACGTCGGCTCGAACCAGGATCAGAGCTTTGAGGGACCACCTCGTAATTCACATCACTGAGGCGGCGTACAACTTCGTAAGGACCGAAGTAGCGGCGCAACAGTTTCTCGGAGAGCCCACGGTGCCGGATAGGCGTCCACACCCACACGCGGTCGCCTGGCGAGTACTGGACGTTCCGGCGACGCAGGTTGTAACGGCAGGCGTCGGTAATCTGCTGGGTACGGATGCGGTTCCGAGCAAGCTGGCGAGCTGCCTCGGCCTTCTCGATGAAATCTTCAGTGGTCTCATTTGTCGTGGCTCCGTAGTCGACTGGGAGCATCGCGTCTAAGGGTGTTGTAACGCGACGGCCATAAACGAGCTCGAATGGTGTGAACTCGGTTGTCTCCTGCACAGCGGTATTATAAGCAAACGTCACGTATGGCAGAATTTCATCCCACGTTTTGTGCTCCATATCGACATACATGGAGAGCATGTCGGCCAATGTTCTGTTTAAGCGCTCTGTCAAGCCATTAGTTTGGGGATGATAGGCTGTGGTCCTTCGGTGGTTGGTGTGCGTGAGCGTAACGACTTCTTTCAATAGCTCCGCTGTAAACGCTGCACCACGGTCAGTAATGAGTACAGTGGGTGCGCCGTGACGCAGCACGATGTTCTGGACGAAGAAGCTGGCAACTTCATCCGCAGTTCCTCGGGGCACAGCTTTAGTCTCCGCATATCGGGTTAAATAGTCGGTTGCCACGATTATCCATTTGTTTTTACAGGATGAGATAGGGAACGGACCAAGAAGATCCATTCCAACTTGCTGGAACGGCGTCGGAGGCGGATCCAAAGGCTGAAGCAGGCCGGCAGGCTTGACGGGTGGGGCTTTACGTCTCTGACAGTCACGGCACGTTTTCACATACCGCTGAACAGATGAAAAAAGCTGTGGCCAATAGTATCGCTGGCGTATGCGTGCTAGAGTCCTCGCGAAGCCTAAGTGACCGGCACATGGATCGTCGTGGCACGCCTGGAAAACTTCCTCGCGTAGCGCTGCCGGAACGACGAGGAGGAACGTCTCCTGGCTGTTTTCGCAATTCTTCTTGTACAGTACATCGTTCCGCAAACAGAATGACGTCAAACACCGTGAAAGCGGGCGCGGGACAACAACGTCAGCTCCCTCAAGATACCTAATAAGTGGAAGCAGCTCAGAGTCTGCGCGTTGATGGTTAGCCATGCTCGTCGCGTCCACGACCCCCAGAAACGGCAAATCTTGCTCCAGGTCGGATGACGTCAAAGGAATGGGAGCACGTGACAGGCAGTCAGCGTCGCTATGCTTATGGCCGGACCGGTAGACGACAGTTATGTCGTACTCCTGAAGGCGGAGGCTCCAACGAGCGAGGCGGCCCGACGGATCTCGGAGATTGGCAAGCCAGCAGAGCGAGTGGTGGTCACTGACCGCTCGGAATGGCCGGCCGTATAAGTAAGGTCGAAACTTGCTGATGGCCCAGACGACTGCTAAACATTCTTTTTCGGTGGTCGAATAGTTAACTTCTGCCTTCGTGAGACTGCAGCTCGCATAAGCAATTACACGTTCTCCGCCGTCTTGCCATTGCACCAGAATGGCTCCTAGTCCCACGTTGCTTGCATCGGTATGAATTTCAGTTTCCGCGGCGTCGTCGAAATGTGCCAGCACTGGTGCTGATTGAAGTCGTTTGCGCAGTTCTGTAAAGGCCTGTTCTTGGTCATCCGCCCACACAAAGGGGACGTCTTGTCGCGTTAGTCTTGTGAGAGGCTCTGCAATTCTTGAGAAGCCTTCAACAAAGCGACGGTAGTATGCGCAGAGTCCTAGGAACCGTTGAACAGCCTTCTTGTCCTTAGGACGAGGGAACTCTGCAACGGCAGTCAACTTCTCTGGGTCTGGTCGGACGCCCTGCGAGCTGACTACGTGACCTAGAAACTTGAGTTCCCGGAAGCCAAAGTAGCATTTTTCGGGCTTGATTGTCAGATTTGCCTTGCTTATTGCAGTCAGCACGCTTCTTAGTCGGACGAGATGCTCATCGAACGTGCTGGAAAACACAACAACGTCGTCTAAGTATACCAGGCATGTCTGCCACTTGAGCCCAGCGAGCACAGTGTCCATCATGCGCTGAAACGTAGCAGGAGCAGAACAGAGGCCGAAAGGGAGGACTTTAAATTCGTATAGCCCGTCAGGAGTGACGAAGGCGGTTTTTTCACGGTCGCGCTCATCGACTTCAATTTGCCAATACCCGGACTTTAGGTCTAATGAAGTGAAGAACTGGGCGTGGCGTAGACGGTCCAGAGCGTCATCAATTCGTGGCAGGGGGTAGACGTCGCGTTTCGTAACTTTGTTAAGCCGCCTGTAGTCGACGCAGAAACGGAGTGTGTTGTCTTTCTTCTTTACTAGCACTACTGGCGACGCCCAGGGACTTGTCGACGGCTGGATGACGTCATCATTTAGCATTTCTTGTACTTGGCGCTTAATCGCCTCCCGTTCCATAGGTGACACACGGTACGGATGCTGACGGACAGGTCGTGCCGACTCCTCTGTAACAATCCGGTGTTGTGCAACGGAGGTACGCTGAACTTTAGAATCTGTAGAGAAACAGCCAGCGAATTCTTTCACGAGGCCCAGCAGCTCAGTCTTTTGGAGCTCGGTTAATTCAGCATTAATGTGAACGCGAGCATTCAAGCTGACATGACCTGATGCATCAGCTGAAGCAACTTGTAACGTGCCGACGTCGGAGAACTCAGCAATGTCGTTGAGGAATGCGACAGCAGTGCCTTGCGGGACGTGCTGATACTCATTGCCAAAGTTTGTCAGCAAAACATGCGAGCACTTATTCTGTAACCGGACGAGACCTCGCGCGATGCAGATGTATCTTTCGAGCAGCAGTGGGATGTTTGCCTCGGCAATACCCTCATGGTTGTCGGATGCGTCGCATGTTACAAGGGCCAATACGCTGCTTCTTGGTGGCACTGTGACGTTGTCGTCGACGATCCTCAAGGCGTTGGCATGAGTTTCGTCACAGGTGTTCTTTGCTAAGGCGTGTGCAGTCGAAAACGTTACCCGAGACTTTTGCAAATTAATCACGGCTCCATTAGCCTGCAGAAAGTCCATTCCCAGAATGAGGTCCCTTGAACAACCTGGCAGGATAACGAAATCTCCGAGGTATGTATAGCCGCGAATGCTCACTCGTGCTGTGCATCTTCCTACCGGAGTTAGGAGGTGGCCCCCTGCAGTGCGAATCTGAGATCCAGTCCACACGGTAGAAACTTTCTTCAGCTTTGTGGCAAGATCCATGCTCATGACTGACGTGTCAGCACCGGTGTCGATTAACGCCGTTATTTCTTCGTCGTCGACAGTTACGGGAATGTTCGACTTTACGACTTCTCGTACCGTATTTGACTGCGTCTGCGTATCTGCGCCGTTCTGTTGTCGTCGTTGTCGTCGCAATGGAGGATCTTGAGTACAGCGAACGTCAGCGGCCTCACCTCCGGAGGTCGCTGAACTCAGTTTTCCCGACCTGCAGGGCTAGGCGAGCGGCGTCTAGGAGTGCCGCGGGAGAAGGCTGGGCTCGGCGATCTGTAACGAGCAGGAGACGACGAACGGGGCTCGTGCCACCGCTGATTGACGTTTGGACGATTCGCGACGAAATTCTCTATTTCCGGCGGTCGCTCACCAGGCCGTGGACGAGGTGCATTCGGCGAGAACCCACGGAGCCCCACACGTCGGTAAGGACACATTCTGTACACGTGTCCGGCTTCACCACAGTGATAGCAAAGAGGCCTGTAGTCGGGGGTGCGCCAGACGTCGCACTTCCGAGGTCTTGCTTCGGCGACGAACGGTGGACTGCGGGGCCCGAAGCTTACTTCCATTTGCCGTGCTGGGGGTACCATGCTGTAAGCATTAGGGGGCGGCGGACGGCGCACGGCTTCAGTGTAATTCCTTTCGACTCGCTGTCCCTGCATCTGTGGCCCCTCGTACGCATTAATGGGTGGCGGACGGCGCACGGCTTCGGCGTAATTCAGTTCAACTCGCTGGCCCTGCGTCTGTGGCCCCTCGTACTGTCCAGGAACGTGGACGGCCTGTCTCACCTCGGCGCGCACTATTTCCGCAATGGAAAGTGGCTCTACAGGGGCAGTAGCGGTAGCCTGCATCTTCTGCAGTTCCTCCTTGACAACAGCCCTGATGAGCTCTCGCAAGGCGCAGACGTCGTTGCCCATGGTAACGGAAGACAGCTCCGTCGGAATCAAGGCGTCGCGGTTGAATTGTCTAGCCCGCTGCTGAAGGGCCTTCTCCATGGCAGTGGCTTCATCATGAAACTCCGCAAGTGTCGACGGTGGGTTTCGAATGAGGCCGGCAAAGATTTCTTGTTTGACGCCTCGCATTAGGTGGCGCACTTTCTTACTCTCTGGCATCGAAGGGTCCGCACGTCTGAAGAGCCGGCTTCGTGACATTTTTCTGGTGGAGGTGCTGGGTAGGCGTTAGATGCTAAGATCTCCGCAGCGTACCCCAGACCAGAGCCCGGCGAGTAGTTCGACCGAGCTCACCCCTGTGCACGCACGTACCAGTCGTCGTCTCCAGGGGCTCCAGCCACAACACGGTCTTCTACCCGAACGCACCAGGATGACGAGCCAACCACCTCCTGTGACTACAACATCATCGCACCTGGTCGTCAATCATACCAGGACGCCGAACCCGTTTCACGGAGACGCTTCTGAAGACGCCGACGATTGGCTCGACCACTTCGAACGTGTTGCCAACCTCAACGACTGGAACCAAGAGCGTAAGCTACGCTATGTGTACTTCGCTCTTGAAGATGCCGCGAAAACGTGGTTTGAGAACCACGAGGCGACGCTGACGTCGTGGGATGAATTCCGCCGGCAGTTCTTGAATGCCTTTGCGAGAGTGGACAGAAAGGAAAGGGCGGAGTTGGCAATGGAGGCTAGAATTCAAGGTCCGAACGAAAGAGTGACAGCGTTCCAGTCTACCTCGCGTCAATATGACGTTAGCGAGAAGAAGCGGGCGGTGTGCAAGGAAGAGCGAAGAGTGTCAGTGTTTTCGCTTGTTCGCAGATTCTGCATCTTCTCCGGGCGAAAAAACGAGTGAGCACTCTCTGTATAACGCTGCTGGCGAAGCGCGAGGATGTATGGCCATGGAGGAATGGAAGAACTTAGGCTGTTACGTCACACTTCCTGAAACCGGAAGTGAGAACGTACCTACTGCAGGCTGGTCACGCTTCATTCCTCTTGCATATGGTCTACTAGTGCGGCAAAGAGCAACACGTGCGGGCTATATCACACATGAGCATACTGCACAGCTAGATAGCAGTGTTCGCCCCGGCACGGTGGTCTAGTGGTTATGGCACTCGGCTGCAGATCCGAAGGTCGCGGGATCGAATCCCGGCCGCGGCGGCTGCATTTCGATGGAGGCGAAATGTTGAGGCCTGTGTGCTGAACCCCAGGTGGTCAAAATTTCCGGAGCCCTCCACTACGGCGTCTCTCATAATCAGAGCTGGTTTTGGGACGTTAAACCCCACATAACAACAACAAACAGATAGCAGTGTTCAACAGGACACCAAAGCTCTTGTAGTAAACATTAACTCCAACGCACAATTGCTTATTCTCTATGCTCCCCCACCCCCTTTCTTCTTCTTGCGCAATGCGGATGAGTTTTAAACAGGACAGTGACGTAACTAGTTTGCTTCCTATGCCAATCCCGAAAGCCAACAGCGTGGTTGATGAAATAGACATATCAGCCGAGCAAACGAATCATTTCTCTACTAATTCTAACACGTTGCCGGCGGGCCGTCAAGGATTAATGCCGTTTCACCGACCAGAGGCACGACTTGCACGGAGAGCGGCGCCACTCGATACAAACGCTGAAAAGTGTAAAAGAACGCGAGGAAACCGGCTTCTTCTACTTAAGGAGGGCCAAGAGGCGTGTGGAAAGCCAGGGGGCAAGCTGACAAAATGTCAAAATGTCACCGCTTCCCAACCGTCCCAGGATTATTTCTTTTCTGTTTCTAATTCCTAACGCGCGCGACGTGTTGGTGTCAGCTTTTTCCGGTTCTCACCGCGAAAAACACCGTATTCTCCTGACTTCCTTGTTACGTGTCCGGAGTCGTCTGCTTCCTTTTCTTTCTTCCCCATTTCGTCGGTTGCACTTGTCGTCTGTTTGTCGTCTGTTTGTCGTCTGTCTGTTATCGGTTCGTCGTACGTTCATCGTCTGTTTGTTATCGCTTCGTCGTCTGCTCTTTATCTGTTCATCTCCTGCCGGCCCGCGGAGACGTATACCGTTTCATTCCTTCGGAAACCTGTTTAGTTTCGAAATCGAAAACCTAGCTGACAGACAAACGTACAGAACACGTGAGGGACCTGTCGCCTCGGGGTGAGGCAGGGGGTGAGGGCTAGTGAGGGTGGGGTTTGATGTATCAAGGGGTTCTGCACCTCATTTCGCTACATTCAAGCGACCCCCCCCCCCCCTCCTTTCCGCTTTTTTGTTTTTTTAAATTCTTGTTTTCTCTGTTCTTTAGCTAGTTCGACTTTCCAGCCAAAAAAAAAAAAAGAAGGCTAACTTAAAAGGCGCTATAGAGAACCAGCTTTTCGAAGGACAGCATTTTCCGACTCCCTGGGGGTGCAGAAGACGCCGATGTAGCAAATAAGCAAACAAGAAAACAAAACGGCATCATTTCGAACAGTCGATTACTCTTTTTCTTTGTGCGTTTTGCCACACCTAGAATTGCCTTTGTTTTCTGGTTTTATTCTTTCCTGCTTTCTTGAAACCAGTGTTCCGTCTTTCAACGGACATAATATTTGGAAAACAAACCGACAGAACAGCTTCCTTGGTCCATCGACGTGTCTTGTATCGATAAAGAACGGAGACCTATGCTTCGTAGTGGTCGAATTTTTTCTTTGTGACAGATTTTCCAAAAAAACAAACAAACATTGTTTGCTGCGCTTCGTTCATTTGCATCGAAGTTGATCACTGAGTACGGAAGTGCGTTACTACAGGCATGTGTGGTCGAGTATGTGTCCGTGAGAACACATCAATGCTGGAGTGACGCGACATGTGATGTAATTTCCCTTGCTATATGATATAGCTATAACGTATCATGGACGCAGTAACAGCAGTAGATATTTTTTTTTCGGCGCTGTTGCGATATAGGAAACAGTCCGTGACCATACTTCGCAAATAAGATAAAGATGCAGCCTTATAAGAGACGAAACAAGCGAGAACAGGATGATCGACGCTTACTATGGACTCGGCGTGAGTAAAGGGGTTTGATTTCTTTCCACATCTGCGCTGACGACAACAGGAGAAGCATTTGCCCACGAAAGGGCACCTCCTCAAAAGCACCACGTGCACATAGACGCACCTCATGAGCAAAACACGTTGTATATATAATATATATAAACTGAGAAGAATATTGCGCTTTGTTTACGAGCGCGCAAACCATGGACAGATATCACAACCAGAACGAAGGGGAAACCGTTAGAGCCCTCCGACCTCATAAACAAACAGAATAAACTTACGTAAATAAATAGAGAACATCAAAAACCACTACGCAAGGAATGCTGGACTGCTCACAAGACGAGAGAGAGAGAGAGTGATGGCGCTGACACGAACAAGCCTTTTCATTGTAACGGGAGGGGGGCCCAGTAATCTAGGTGTGGCAACAGTAACACAACGAAAGCGATACACAGAGCCAAGCACAAAAAAAAAAAAAAACGCAGATAAAACGAAATAAAGAAAGCGAGCTTCAGCAGATATAAAAGTCCGCGGGCTCTCTCTCCCTCGCCCGCCTTTGTGATTTAACGGAGCGAAAGAAACAAAGTTTAATTTAAGCGGTTTATGGAAGGCAGCGCAAATCACCCGGAATCCATCGAGGCAGGGGGTCCGCGTAGCAGCGTGGTCACGTGACGTGGGTCGCGGCTCCCGAGGCTATTTTGGAGAAAAATAGAGCCCGCCACGGGGGGGCTTTGCTGTATTAAAGAAACAAAAAAAAAAAAAGAAAGAAAAGATTGCAAAAAGGGGCGAAGGCTTCGCTTCATTAAAAGCGTGCAGCGCGGTCGAAAGCTGATACTGCGGTGACAGCTAATTATAAGTGTTGCAACATTTTCTGTGATAGCGCGGATCTCGGCTGAATGAGTCCACAGAATTCAAATGTATCGCGTTCAATGCGCCACGCTTTCGCAGCTGTCTATCGTTAAAAAAATGCCGATTTTAAGCAGGACGAAAATTAGTGTGAAATCCGCAGCGCCATTTTCGACTCCGCAGGAAGAAATTTCCCGTTGCTCATGAAGATGAAGCAAAACCGGTAGCCCCAAAACAAGTATTCCTTGACTAAAAAGAGATGTGTACCTATATTGCAATTTATGTTACTTCATCCTTGACGGTTTTCCTGGAGGCTATTTCGCAGAAAAGGGAGTACATGAGGCTTAGCTGGATTAAGAAAGAAAGAAAGAAAGAAAGAAAGAAAGAAAGGAAAGCTTGTAGGTCGTACTGGAGGAAGACCCGCGCTTCGTCTTATTAAAAGTACGCAGCGTGAACGCAGCTTGACACTGCTGACAGCTAATTAGAGTGCTTCCACTTTGCAAGAGCATAAATTTCGCTTAATTAACTCCACAAAGTTCCAGGTATTATATTCGGTGCTCTGAGTTTTGATAACTTGGTTGAAATGGTTGTTCCTAGCACGGCGACCTCAACGCTATAGACCCTTTTCATAAACTGCAAGCTAGCTTTCCTGCAATGCAGCTTGCCCTACTAATGGCGGCATTGGCAATCCGGCAAACAACGTGTGCAAGCGCAATTTGCTTGCGATAGGGCATGTAAAATGTTGACGCAGCCCTTCTGATACAAACGTCCCCAAAAAACGGGTCGCAACATGTGCAACTTGAATTATGACAGCACTTAAATAAAGGCACGAGTCGCCATTAGTAGGGCAAGTTGCATTGCAGGGAAGCTAGCTTTGCAGTTTATGAAAAGGGTCTATAAAAAGGGGGCGAAATTTTTCAAAATTTTCTGAGGGGAACAGTTGTAGTGCGCGGAGATCTTAACAAAATGAGACAGGACCATCACAGAATACGTGTTATTTTGTAACACTGTTGCAGCAGTGGACAGCCAACGCTAACGAAAATTTAGCCATCGGTTATCCCAAACTAGCCAAGAATTGGCCAACGCCACACCGAACTAGTGTGCTTAATAATTACTTTAAAACTAAGAGGTAAGTTGTAATTCAATTACATGGCGTTGCTTCATCACCCTTGACGGTGTCGGCTAGGCTATATTAAAGAAACAAAGGTAACGTCCGCGGTGCTCAGATGACCGAATCAAAAGTAAATAGACAGAAAACAGGAACATAATTCGTGGCAAAGGAAACATCGCTTGGCGTGATTAAAAGAGTGCAGCCCGCAAGATGATGATACTACCCGTGAACTAATTACGGTAGCTCATTCTCTCAGTTTGACCGAACGTATAATGTTTCATACTGTGAGCTTCGGTAATTCGAAACGCCCATTAAAGTATGGCGAGAAAAAATGACCCAGGAATTTGTGGCGAATTTTTTCCACAGTGAACTGTCGTACTGCGCTGAACTTTCAGTGGGGTGAGACATACCTATAGAAAGACACGTTCACTATTTCTATACACTGTTTATAATAGGCGCTAGCCACTAGTAACCGCGTTGTTATCTTCAATCTAGTTATTCTATGCTATTTATTTTATCTGATACAACGCCTTCAACTCTCCACCCGTTTAGGGTAAGCAGCAGAGCAAGCTCTTAAACTCCGTGGCATATTGCTCCGACGTTTCGGTCTACTCTTCTAAATATCTTATATCTGACTTCAAACGAATTTTTTGACGCTTGATATTAATTGATCTTTACGAAATATTCCTGGTACAAGAAGTGACAGACTGCAATCCTTCGCAGTCTCGTTACTCTCCAACAACAACAACAACAACAACAACAACAACAACAACAACAACACACAACAACAACAACAACAATAATAATAATAATGATAATAATAATAATAATAATAATAATAATAATTATTATTATTATTATTATTTCCGGGGTGTTGCGTTCCGCGAGATACGCCGTATAGTGGAGGTCTCGGGAAATTTCGACCACCTGGGGTTCTTTAACGTGCACTGACATCGCACAACACACGGGCGTCGACATTTCGCCTCCATCGAAATGCAGCCGCCGCGGCCGGGATTCGATCCCGCGACCTTCGGATCAGCATCCGAGTGCTACAGCTACCACATACCACCGTGTTGGGGCACCCTCCTGGTGTTGACAAATCGGTTGGCTTTAAATTTCAGGCAAACATGAAGGCAGAGTAAGCGTAATAAATGAACTCGCCTAAACGCACGAGGTCACAACCATAAAGGGTTAGGGAAAAGTTCGGGTGGAAATAGTATTCGTACGGGAGCTTCGCGATCACAACGCCAACATGTGGTCCCGTACAACCTTTGTTAGAATACATTTCCATTCCGTTACAGGAATGCGTGTCGTTCTGGCGACCTTACAAGTATTATGGGTCGTGGTCATTAGATTCGCCACGTTACAAAACCGATAACAAGGAAATATCCCAATAATACAGAGAAAAGCAACGCAACTCAACGAAAGGAGACAATAACCTAAGCGTTTCGTCAAGGTGACCTTTAATAGTCAAAACAAGCGGATATACCGCGAGTGCTGTGATGTAATAGAACGCCTAAAAGAAAGAAAGAAAGAAAGAAAGAAAGAAAGAAAGAAAGAAAGAAAGAAAGAAAGGAAGAAAGAAAGGAGTAACGGGTCGAAAAGGAGCTGCCCTTCTTTTTTTTTTAATTATGGCGAATCCTGCCCACTGCCTTTTCTGTTATATCTCAGAGCTTCCGCGTTCCTTTCGGGGTGTTTGCTTCGAGGTAGAATTGCCGGAAGATTGGCCCAAGCTTCCGCGTCTCTCGGATTCCGTGAAAGCGCGCCCAAGTAAAACAGAGAGAAGCAACTTTCGCTCTCCGTGCGAATGGCGGCTGATCACGCGACATAACAGTTTCTCTTTTGTCCCGAGATGGCCAGACTTGTTTTCATTCTCACTACTACCTTCATCATCAGCGGGGCGAAGACGAGGGAAGGCGGTGTTTGGAAAAGCGTACACACACGCCGCCTTCGCTACAGCTCTATCAAAAAGAGATCCAGACGACATGCCAGTCACGCCATGGGGCAAGTATTGCGGGAACACGCCTGATAATAGCGTAGGAGGAGGCGACCGTGTGCCTATGGCTGTAGAGTTGCCACTGACGACAGCGCCACCGCATGTCGACGACGTTGCGAGGCAAAGGAGGGCTGAAGCGCGTACTTTAATTATTAGCAGTTCCACGAGTATTGATAGTAGTAGGTAGTAGGGGTAGTAGCAGGTAGTAGTAGTCGCAGATTCGCACAAGCGTTTGCAGTAGTAGTAGTAGTAGTAGTAGTAGTAGTAGTAGTAGTAGTGTTTAGAACAAAAGCTGAAAGATTCAGAGTACAGTGGTCAACTCTCATATCTATAACGCCGGAGCGTCGTGCTCGGAACTGCACGAGCAACATCTACAGTTGGAAACGGGACACATCTGAGCATGCGCATCGCCACTGACGCGCTTGCCTTGCAGTTTCTGTCCTTGTTTATCGCCAAGGCCGCGATAACTACTTTGGCCGGCAGAAGCGCTGTCAGCCATATAGCACCGGAAAAAAAAAAGTGCAATCACCCGCATCGGCGCGTTTTCTGCGTACCTATATTCTCGGTTTTCGGTATCATATCGTACCGGCAATGCGCCGCATAATGTATATTGCGCATCGCTCTGTGAATTTTTCATAGCGCATTGCGTTTATTGCCGCGTGCTGTCATTTTATTTCGTAAACCTACTATTAATTGTAATTCACCAACGATGCGTTGCCTGCGACTAAATGTAGTTTGGATTGCCCATTCATGCGACAATCAGTCGGTCCTTCGTCGGTTGTAGCCCTTAATGACCGATGACGGGGAGCATCAGCAAGCCGACCTTTCTTATAGAATGCTTCGAGCACTCTATTCACATTTGGAAGTGCAAAATTCTATACCGGCCAAAAGACAGCTTCCGAGCAGCCTGACCCTCCCCTCCCCCCCCCCCCCCCCCCCCCCCCCAAAGGAAAAAAACACAGAAAACATATACAGTTCATAAGTGGGCGTAAATCTGTTGTTGGGACAATATGACCGCGAACAGCTTGCGTCGGGCGCTGCCAACAATACGCTTCGTTTCTTTTCCTTTTTGTTTTTCTTTTTTTTTGGTTAAAACCGTTGACAGCGCTACTGACGGCCAAAGCGGTTGTTGCATCCGCGGTGATAACCAAGGGTCGAGAATGCAAGGCATGTGCGTCAGTGGCGCTGCGCATGCTCAGAGGTGTCCCGTTTCCAACTGTAGATGTTGCTCGTGCAGTTCCGAGCACGACGCTCCGGCGTTATAGATATGAGAGTTGACCACTGTACATTGTCCTCCACTGTGGGAGGGTTCGGTAGAGCTGTAGCTAATGCCTTGAAAGAAAAGTCTAACAGCGCGTGGCTACGAGTACTTGAAGTGCGTAGGGAGTAGTAGGTAGTGGTAGTGCTCGCAGCAGTATTTGACAGCGACAACCGGAGGGCGACTATTAATAATAGCAGCTGCAGTGGTTGTTGTTGCCCCCTTTAACAAATGCCGCCTATCGTTATGACACGTGTACCGTAGATGAATGTCCAGTGGCAATAAGGCCAAAGCAAGACAGGTCGACGAGAACTTGGTTTCGGTACTCAATTGGCTGTGCTATACCTGTCGTTGTTCCGCTGTGCTAGTTGCGAAGGCTTACGTCCAGAACACTTCGCGACATTTACGGGAGGTGCTAGGCCATTTGCACATCTGTAGCTTCGCAACCACATGACCCCGGTCGCATCTCCCGTGAACTGGTGGACTGGACCGCCGATAGGCCCCAGGCACCGCCTCCGGTCGTCTGCCCTGGTGCGCCACTGGTAACACCTGGCCTGCGCCTAGCTCCTTTCGTGCGCAATGTGTGTGTGTCATTGTTGCCCGCTATGGTACTGTGACCACGTTTCACGATGCCGACGATCAACCAGCCTATCGTCCAAAGTGCCAGTCTACACAAGGGTTTATCAAGCACTTCACGGATAGTTAAATAAGAGTTAAAACAGACTTCTCGCGTCCACACTGCATTAGAAGAACGGCTTAGAAAAGCAAAGTCGATGGCAGATCGGCAGTCGTCACTTTGGGAAAAAGTCACGAAAGTCATTAAAAAAATAATAACGGTAGCAAATAAACAACTAAAAATTAAGGAGCCCTTGCGTAAGCGCGCGGAAGCGGGGGCAAAACGAGACGTGGTCACGCGACGTAACAGTTTTTCTCTCGGCTCGGAAACCACGCCTCCTCCCTATCTCCCCATCAGGCTCCCTATAATGGGAGCAGCGAGGCTTGGAAACACTGCGTATAGGTGCCAACGCGGAAAGGAAAAAAGAAAAAAAAAAGGACACGGGACGGGGGTACCTTGGCACGCGAACGGGAAGATAGGAGAACAAGGGGAAGGTAGGGAGGGAGAAAGTGAAAGAAGACAGAGAGAAAAATAATTTAGCCCAGCTTGCCCTAGTGGCGCAAGGCTAGTGAAGCAGCGAAGCTGATGGGTACTTAGATGGTCCGGATCATCATCATCATCATCATCATCATCATCATCATCTTCTTCTTCTTCTTCTTCTTCTTCTTCTTCTTCTTCTTCTTCTTCTTCTTCTTCCGTACCGTCGTCGCTATCTCCTTGTTTTTCTACTATTTGCTCAATATCATCATCTTTTTCTTTACCATCATCATTATCTCCTTTTTGTACTACTTGCTCATCATCATTATCATCATCTTCTTCTTCTTTACCATCATCACTATCTGCTTGTTCTACTACTTGCTCATCATCATGATCATCATCATCATCACCTTCCTCCTTCGGTCACGTGTCGTTGTGACGTCATGTTACGTGATGTAGCACGTTGTGGACACCATACAACGTTATGCTGGTAGATGTAGCGTCGTTTGCTTGTTTGGCAAAATAATTTCATGGTAATATTTTGCGACACGACAAATTCGGAAAAGCTTAAACAGCTTCTCTGTTGAAAAAGGGGGAGTGTCTAATAGCAGCAAAAGAGGCATGGAGGGAAAGAAAGGTAGATTATTAAGAGGAAGATGGAGGTAAAGGAGGGGATAATAATGAGAATTGATGGGATTTTTCGTGTCGCAACACCGGAACTTTCCCGTAGTGGAGGGCTCCGGAGTAGTTTAGACCAGCCGGGCTTATTTAACGTGCACATTGTTCTGCACTTGCATTGTCTTTCCATTTCAAGTTTGCGCTTACGCACAAATCGCACAAATTCGAAATGGAACAACCATACAAGTAGAAAACAGTGTGCACGTAGCACCTTTTTCTTTTTGTTCGGAAATCAGCGCTGAAAGTCTCCCAAGAACATGGTTTCCCGATAATAATATGCAGTGGTGGTGCGTGATGTATTAAAAACACAACAACGACGAAAGAAAGACATCGTGCTTTCATGTGCGCCAGGCCTTTCGCCTAAAAAAAAAAAAAACTGATAGAAGAAACGCCTATACACTTGCTAAGAAGCTAAGAAAAGAAAAAGCAAATTGGCACAACACTAATTAGATTGACTTATAAACTTCCGAAGTGCACACGGTAATGTCAAGTCGTTTGCGGAGTCGACTGCTTGAGGAAACCTTTAATCAATAATTATTCGCGGAAAAGTTAGTACATATATACAAGTTTCTCTTTGCAATTAGACAGGTATGATTGATTTGTGGGGTTTAACGTCCCAAAACCAGCTCTGATTATGAGAGACGCCGTAGTGGAGGTCTCCGGAAATTTCGACCACCTGGGGTTCTTTAACGTGCACTGACATCGCACAGCACACGGGCCTCAACATTTCGCGTTCGTCGAAATGCGCCCGCCGCAGCCGGGATTCGATCCCGCGACCTTCTGATCAGCCGCCGAGTGCCATAACCACTAAACCTCCGTGGCGGGGCCATTAGACAGGCATTGATATATATAAATTCCCTGTAAACATTGAAATTATGTAGAGCATGTTTGGGAGCAAACTTTCTCGTTGTTACTGATTATGCATCTTGGTTCTCAAAGAAAATAAATAAAGCTTCATCTGCCGGATGCGCAGTGGTAGGAGGAATCAGGCAGCTTCAGTTATTCCATGCGTAACAATTTCACATTCTCGGAGGAGCAATCTATGGCAGCCCGCCACTCGGGATCCCGCTGCTATTCCTGTCGAACTTATAACGAATGCAAACGACTTCGTTCCACCTCGAAGGGGGAATAAGTGGAAGCGGTTTCCAAGAACTCCATTCGTTAGCTTTGTCAGCCACCTGAGACCTGCAGTGTAGCGAAATGAACACTGCGAGTCGGCACAGCCAAAGCAGAAAGACACTGGATTCCGGGGTATGCAAAATAAACCGATGATTAGTTGCAATCAGCCTCGAGGTAGGGAACGTTCCTTATAAAGGCAGACGGTGCCGATGCAGTCTCACTCAAATTATCAAGATAAAATTCGTGAGACGGATAATGAGAGAAAAGGGGGGGGGGGGAGGCGGGGGGTTAACTAGGTCGCAACATCCGGTTTGCTACCCTGCGTGGGAAGGAAAATGGAAGGATGGTAGCGGATACATGGCTCTCCATTATCCCGTTGTCGTATCTCCCAACTTTCGCTGAGATATGTTGATAAGAACACTGGTAGAGACAGCCAGACATAGATAGATAGATAGATAGATAGATAGATAGATAGATAGATTAAGGATTTTAGAGCGGAGAATTCTTCAGCATTTCTGTGGCCTTTCAGAGTGGGCCTTGTGGCTACTGAGTTGGCCTTGATAGATAGATAGATAGATAGATAGATAGATAGATAGATAGATAGATAGATAGATAGATAGATAGATAGATAGATAGATTCAGTAGTTTAGAGCGGAGAATTCTTCAGCATTTCTGTGGCCTTGCAGAGTGGGCCTCGTGGCTACTGCGCTGGCCTTGCAAAAAATCCTGGCGCTGGTCATCCAAGATGGGCGACCACCCTGGGAGAGCACGCAGTAGGTCTGTCCTACGGGAAACAGGTCCCTGACCACGCGCAGCGCAAGCCAGGCACTCGCGCCCGTGACCTCTTGGCCCAGGCAGCGGATAGCGTGCCGCTATGTAGCCAACAGGGTGCTTCCATGGCCTAGATGGCGGCAGGACGAAAGCGGCTGCAGTGTATCGCGGAGCGCGGGCCGATGATAAATCTGCGTGTCACCCACCCCGTTGCGGTCGCATCCATCTTTTCGCGTTCGCCGACGCAGCGTTGTGTGCCGAAGGGGAAAGGGTGTGCGGGTGCAAAGGGAGAGGGTGTCTCCCGATTCGGGAGTGGCACCGAGTGAAACAAAAACGCGCTAGTGGCTTTCGGGCTGCAATCTCGGGAGGGTGCAGAGGAAGCGTTTTTTTTTTTTTTTGCGTTGCCGACGACAAACTTTTTGTTCCCTGATCAGGCGCTAGGCGTCAACGGTAGCTCCCGAAATGTGTCCCAAGAGCGTGGGACACAACGCGCATGTGGGACAAATGTGTCCCAAGGGCGAGGACGTATAGTGAAACCGGCTGCGGGAGTATAAATACTCGTTGCGACGGGCATGCCACGCTATAAGAAACAATCGCTGGCCACATTGAGGCAGAGCTTCGGCAGCCCATTAGTCACGCTCAATCCTTTGCACGGTAGCGGCGTGCGTTGTGAGAGAGGGGGAAAAAGGTGGGATATTGGGAAGAGAGGGATGGGAAAGAATTTTGGGGAAAACTGGAGTGAGGCTCAACTCTGGCATCTTCCAAGCTAACGGATTTTAATGAGTCAAGAATAGGGAATCGAGGGAGAGAAGCAGAGAAGGGAAGGGAGGAAATAGGTCAACGTAAAGGGAAAAAAAGTAGGGTATGCTAGGTGCCTTCCACTGGCGTAAATATGAGGATATAAGGTAGGTGCTTAGGAGAGAGAAATGTGGGCCGACATAACGCTGCAGTCGGAAGTTAGGAACAACAATCCAGGCGATATCCACTTGCGCAGGTCTGTAGTATACCGAAAGGGAACGAGCGCAGAAGTAAGAACTACAACAGGTTATTGTAGAGAAAGAGGTCTGTAGTTCACCTAGTTCACCAATTCATCAACATGTCATTCGTCACTTGTAGTTCACTACCGTTTCCCGAGTACAGCTTTCCGTTCCCATGGCACTGAATCTGTTAAACTTATGGTTAATTATTTTACACTCAATGCATTTACCTAGCCGCCTTTCTCCTATTACTTTCCTTTTTCGCCCAAAAACATTCTCGTGCGACAAATAATATGCCCCACTCAGTCGGTTACGTTATGTCACCATTATTGCCCTGTATACTTGTTCTGACACAGCCTACTCAGCCTTATTTCCTGCTGCTATAATAACGACGACCACGCTATCGATCAGACCCACTTGCTCCCTAAATATCCCGTTGCCCTATTTCCGCCGATACGCCTTACGCCTAACATATTTCTCCCCCCATTTTCCGCTCTACACATACCCACGCCCGTCTATTGAGCGGGTATAATGTGGGCCTGCCGGAACCAGACGCCGTACGCGACGACCGTTTAACAAGCTCAAACAGCTGATGCGATCCATTGTGTTACGCAGTGCAGCGCGCTTCTATACTCAAAAGACAAGGCGCCTCCCCTTTCTTCCCGGAAAAGGCGGCCACAACGAGGGGACAAAAGGCATTGGCGACGCGACAAGACACGACAATAGCTCATCATCCCTACTGTACCAGCACGGCCTTCGTATGTAGGCGCCTGCTATGGTGCGTAGTATATAGTGCCTTCGAGACGCAACGCGACAAGTTGCGCCCAAGCCTGCGGTCGACACGCACATTTGTGAGGAGACGGGTGACAATAGATTTCGGATGCGAACACGATATAGAGGGCGAGAGTGAGAGGGCAGGGACATAGATAGATAGATAGATAGATAGATAGATAGATAGATAGATAGATAGATAGATAGATGCACAAGTGGTTAAACATGCAGGGAAGATATAGATAATTAGATTTTATGCACAAGTGATTATACATGTACGCACATCAAGGGCAAGGGGATAGATAGATAGATAGATAGATAGATAGATAGATAGATAGATAGATAGATAGATAGATAGATAGATAATGAACACAAGTGATTGCACATGCACGCACACAAAGGGCAAGGGGAAAATGACAGCGAGAACTGCGCACACCGAGACGAGCAAGAGGTAGAGTGTGGACCGTCGTGCGCAGAGAACGGAAGGGCCATTCTCGGAGTGCTTTCTACACGAGAGGGAACGGCGCAGTGCTGACGCGGCGTCGTTGATAACACACAATAGCGGTCGTACGGGCTCGGAACAAACGGCGCTACGCGACGACGACGACGTCGGGGAGAAACGCGCTCGTGGCAGCAGCGCCCAATTTTACTCCGAGCGCCCATTTGTCACAGACCCGACGACAACACATCGTCGTCGGCCACGCCGGGGACATTCTGCTGCTAGCGAAAGGCGCGGGCCGTTAAGCGCGGGCATAAGAGACCGCCCGGCCTGTTAGTATAGCACGAAAGAAGAAGGGGGGGCGTAGGGGGAGGAGGGAGTGCAATGGGAGCAGGGGTAGCAGGGGTAGAACCACGTCGTGGCCGCCAACTACTGCTGCTGCGGGAGCACGCGCGCGCCCGCCGCAGCGACTTCGGCCACGGCTTGGCTATCGTCGGCCGCAACAGAACCGGGAGGAGTGGTATGAGGGTGGTTGGCGGGGGAGAAAATGACAAAATGGCGGCTTCCCCCTGCGCTGCTTCCCTCGTTCCCTTCATCGCATGGGCCCCCGCCTCTTGATCAACGCCGGGGAGAGGCTGGGACAAAAGAAGTGTGCATTGTTACGGAAGTTGGTCATCCAGGAGCTATAGTGTTGGAACACGAACGCCTGGAGAGAAAGAAGGGTGTCCAGGACAAGGGCTTCAGGGGAAATGCTAACTTCTCGGTCAGTGCATGCGTGACTGTTCGGTTTAGTAACTGTGTAGGTTTGCAGTAAGTTCATCTTTGTCTAACAAAGTGAATTTGCCGTCTATCTTGTTAGGCATCTGGACGCAGCTCTTGCAGACATATCATGCCGTGGCCATATCAGGAATCCGGCGTATACCGGGCTATATGTGGCTCGTGTCGCTATGTGGCCTTATTCGACCAGTTTGTGACATGGCAACCACAATTAAGACCTCTCCGAGAATTTATATATGTGGCTATATCATGAATTGACCAAATATGGCCATTTCAGGACACGTGCCGTGTGGTAAAGCCACATATGCCCAATCCTTGATGTGGAGATGTGTTATTTGTAAGCGTTAGAAAAACAAAAACAGGGACCTGGAAGAAGCCACTTGTAGCGTAGCGCGCGATCTTGCGTGAGCTAATTGCTGACGTCCTCCTCCTTTTCGCTCGGCGTCGTGCGTCAAGAGGCTCCTACATGTTGTCTACTCAATAGTGCACAATATGTAGAGGGTCAATGACGAACTTTGCTCTTTTAAGAGGGAGTGCCCTTTACCACTCGTTGGTGCTCTGTAAGAACACTTGTTGCTTACTTCTTGTGTACTTGTTCACTTGTTGGCTATGTGCCGACAAGCCCGACAAATAGGTGCTCTTGCACCCTTTACAAGCATTGTGGTATGGGAAAGACACAAAAGATGTCTACATGGTCGAACTTCTCTAAGCTCAATGACGGGAACGAAGAACATTTTGCTACCGGCCAAGACTGCGAAGGGTACGGTGATAGACCTTTTATAACGATGTGTTCGATATAACGAAATGCAGGTGAACGCCTCTACAAAGAAGGGATCTGAGATCGAAAACACGTGTGTAAGGATGGATTCGTTACATACGACCCGAATAGATTACAAGGGCGACCGTGCACGACATTTACAACAAAGTTAACTGTGTAGCAATGTAGTGAAGGCTCCAAGACTTTCGTTATAAAAGCGTTTCACGCTTATGGATGGTGTCTGAATGGGTACCTTAGGCAACAACCTTCCTGAAAGCAGCGGAAGCGAATCTCGAAGACCACGCTATTGTGCACTGCACGAGGTAGGCTCCTACCTAGAGGAGCCGACAAGAGCGTCACGGTCGCCATGTCTTCGGCACTACTCACTCGGTCTCCCAAGCTTATAGATCTGGAGTCATAGAAGACAGCGTGACGGTCTTGGTACAGATCCAAGCTTACTCATTATCCTGGATGTGCGCGTACGGTCACGTTGGCATTAACTGAATGACTGTTAAGTAAGCTTATTTTGGCCATAATGACTCGTGGGCACCAGGGACGACGGAACTAATGGGCCATGCAGGTGTGCGACATCGTCAGAGCCCAAGTTATTATCGGTATATCCAGACAGAATGTAGCAACGTACACTGAAGGCGCTTCTGCGCGTTACAGTGCCTACCGTAAAGTCCACGGGTTGGGTTAATTAAGGAAGTGTAAAAATGTCACGCTCAAAAATTTCATGTCAGTATTTGAACAGATATGGACAGTACTGACTTCTCTCTGTGCTTCACTACCAGATGTGACGGTTGCATCCGTGGTCGCATTGATTATTTTATGTAGTGGTCTAGTGGCTGTGACACTCTGCTGCTGAACCGAAGGTCGCGGGATGTGGAGGTAGAATCCTAGAGTCACGGATATGTGAGTGCACCTTAAAGAATCGCGGGTGGTCGAAATTTCCGAAGCCCCTCCACTACGGCGTCTCTCATAATCATATCGTGGTATTTGGGGCGTAAAACACCAGAGATCGTTATCATTATGTTACTCCGAAGGAAAGTACCGGCCAAAGACACCCATGGACATGAAAACACGCCGTAGAATACTGCTTTCTTAGAGACTAGACAAAATGGATCTTGTGATATGTTAATGCGACTCCGACCTACCAGTCACGTTACTCCACGTCTTTTCGTTTTTTTTTTCACGTTTTCACCAAGCCTTCCTTTTCTGTCAATCTCGCCCATTTGTCTTATTTACAGTGCCTTTTCCTTGCTAAGATGCAAATTGCTAAACTTCCAACAGTAAGTGTACAAAGACTAAAGGTGAACTGAACGTCTTCCCCACTATTTAGACAGCCACTTTCGCTGTTTTCGAAATAACGACTGGCCTGCAGGATCACCAGCTTAGCGTCAGAACGTTGCTAAGAATACGGGACATTGGCTATCAGCTCGACCTTTCCATAATCCCTTCTTTTCTACCGAGAGATCCTGACCCTAATAGTACTACTTAATTGAATTAGCTGCTCTCTAGAAAAGAAAAAGAAAGAAAATGCCTCCACCCTTTCCGGCCCCTTCTTCCTGCAACGCAATGGCAACCGGCATTTCGCTCGCTTGCGCTTCGTGTCTTAACCAAACCGACGCTCCTCACAACGACGCTAGTCAAGTACACTATGTCGCGCTGATAGGGCGCACGTCATTTGTGGCCTGCGAAGAACGCGGTTTACAGCGGCGTTAAATCAGGGAAAGACAGGCAAGATAACGCGATTATCAGCTCTGCTGCAAAAGAAGAAAGCAGCGACTCCCCCTCCCCGCAAGATGCAACGCTCCTTGCAGCGTAATATACGATAACGTTATGCAGTGGCGCGGCTTGAGCGTTGTTCTTTACAGCGGCTCCAGCACGGCTCTCAACAACGCTGTTTGAAACGGCCGTACATCAGCGATGCACCGTTTTACCGAGACGTGTCGTAAAACGCGTCCCCCCTCTTCCCCTCTTCCCCACTCCCTCACCTTTAGCGAGAACCGCGGGGGAAAACTGCGGAATCGTAATAGCGTAACAGCGAGATGAGAACTTCCCCCTCGACCCCCCTCCACCCCCTTTTCCCCCTCCCACTTGCTTGGGGTTATACTGTCACCGCCCCCGGCCCGTTAAAAACGCAGGAAAGAGGGGAAAGGGGGAGACCGTAAAACATTTAAGGCGAAGGGGAGAGACGAGGGTTCCGTAATGACGCAAGTGTCGACAGAGGGACGAAGATAAAAGGAAGGAGAGAAAGGGAGGGGGTCATACGGCCCAAAACGAATGAGCGTTTCTAGTGTATACAGCGTATGGGCCTCGCCGCTACAGTAAGCGCAGCTACCCCCCTACCGCCTTTTGAGTTATGGGTTTTTCGACGTCGTATACGAAACTGCGGCGGTCGAGAAAAAGGGGGTGGCTGTAACGTTGTTTCCGCTTGTCCGAAGCAGACGACACACGTACGCGAGTGCGGGGCTGCGTTTCTTTTCCGTGCAAAATATCGTCTGCTTTCATTTGATTCCGTCTGTCTTCATTTTTTTTTTTTTTTGATAGCCACGTCGCCCGTCGTCGTTTGGTGGCGCTGCGGAAGTTCCTCTTAGCGCCATTTTTTTGCCATACCGCCATTCATGTCAAGCGAGGAGGAACAAATAAAGTAGGAGAGGGAGCATTACGTCACGCAGCCAGCTTTGGTAAGCGCATTTTCCCCGTGAGGCCTTTCGCTTCACTTTTTTTTCCCATCGCAGCAACTGACGAAAACCTGATTTCTGAGAGACGGTTGTTTTGGATGAGAGTGTCTGTAGGACGGCGATGCTGTAGATTTCTCTTTCTTTCTTTCTTTCTTTCTTTCTTTCTTTCTTTCTTTCTTTCTTTCTTTCTTTCTTTCTTTCTTTCTTTCTTTCTTTCTTTCTTTCTTTTCTTTTTTTCTTGAGGGGTGGGGTAGCGACATTTAATTTAGGTAGCCGAGCCGAGTGAGGATTAAGCTCTGCGCCACACAGGTGATTGACCCGTTATCAAAGGCACACTCACACCATTCATTCACCCATACATCACACAGCGCGCGCGCTATGACGTCACAGTATCACGTGTTGGGCCGATACCCTATCTCTTCGTGTTAGCCTTGAATCGCGTAGCGCAGTGCTCTTATTGCCCTTCCCTCCACGGTGTCAACGATTGCCGCTAGGTGTCAATTTTATCTGCCTTCCTTTGAATTCGTTATCGTGTTTTAAGCGCGTACTTTGTTTGATAGCAGCTACCCTTCGTTTGGCGGCGCTTCGGAAGCTCTTTTTAGCGCCATTCTTCCAGATGGATGTCTTCCCCACCGCTCATATCAAGTGCTGTGTGTGTGGCCGTCATCTCTGGCATGGCGTCGTTACGCAAGGTGGAGGAATGCGGCGGAGAGGGGGAGGAATGCGTAGGGTCGTAGGAAGTTGATATGACAAGCCCGCACAGAGTACAGGAAGAGCAAACGGTTGTCGTGCTTCCGACATGGCAGGGGACTCCTATCTTTTTTTTTTGTCTGTGTGTAAGTTACCCTAACCTCGGCTCTGAAGCATTTTTGCTTCTGCAATATGCATCAACTAAACGGACGAAGCTTAGAAAAGTGTAAAAGAAAGAGGAAAAGAGGTTGTGCAAGTCATTGTAGGACGGAGCGAAGCAAGCACGCCCGCTCAAGTTATAGTTCTCATTGCATAATGACACGGCAACATTTCAATGACGTGATTGTACCTGATAATTTGTACGTAAGATCTTTAGTGAGTGTGTGTCATGATTTCGGGCTGCATATATATTTATACGGAATCAGCTTTCATCAATGGCTGGCCTTCCTCACGTTCGCGGTATACAGATTGATCCAAGGATGAGGCAATGATCGCTCTGGCGATTGATGCTGACGTAACGTATGTAGAAAGTACAACAAAATTCGAAACCAAATTTTAGTGCTACTTTTGAAGCACAACTGATTGAGAGATATCGTTGAAAAAGACGAAGAACACGGAATGTTGCTGGATCCAACGTTTCGGCAAGTCCGTGACAAGTAAACGTGTCTTTGTCAGAGCTGAAAGCTTGTAATGGAGTGAAACGTTGGCGCCGGCAACATTCCCCGTTTCTGACCGTCTTCAACGATTCGTCCATCAATACAGGCATCCATTTTTCCCTGAGCGTCTGTTCTAGTTCTCAGGCATAAACTAATTTGCAATCCACAGAAAGGAACAAAAAAAAAATACTCATCTCCGGCTAAAGGGGACCATGCGGCGATGCGAAGCAGCACGGGGGAGTGCACACCGCGTTTGCATCGGTTTGACGCTAGCAGACGCTGCCTGCGTCAGCGTTCTCTCTCGTGGGCGAGGGCGCGTTCTCGTTCCTTGCGAGCTGGTAAAGCGTTCATCGAAGAAAGAGCGTTTCCATAGTCAACGCGCGCCGTTCGGAGAGGAGAGGAGGAATGCCGAGAGGAGAGGAGATGAGACAAGGAGAGAAGGGGGAGGAGGATGCGCATGCGCAGTGTTGGTGTGGACGCCGCACAGGCGGATGGATGGATAGAGAGAGGGAGTGACACAGCCCCGACGATAAGCTGATTCGCATCTAAAAGAGAACAGCATCACACCGTAGTACTGCGAGCGCTGAATAGTGTCATCACTGAATGGACAGCCACTGATGATTAAATTCGAACAACTAGTCGCCGAATTAACGGAATTTAACACCCCACATTGCGTTGTGTATATGTCGCATCTAAATGAGCTATACGCTAGTACCCTTTTGTGCATTTTACATGCGTTCGCGTGTATAAAAAACGAAAAAAAAAACAGAGGTTCGCTTGGAGCGTAATTGCCGATTACTTCGACTCACCGTGAAGTGCTTTCAGGTACGTCTTCCCGGCGGCGATGAGCTGTCTGGCGCAGGGGTTAAACTTTTCCAATATGTTCTGAAAGGGCAACAAGAAAAAAAAAGTACAGATCAATACCTCCGTTCGCCGTTTCCCTTTAAATATAACGCTCGACAAAAGGCAGCGCACGTCATTGCGTTCAAAGCACAAATTAGCCGAGGGTGACGAACACCACCTTAAGTCACTGCTGGCGGAAGAACAATACAAAGTTTAGCGATAACAATCGATGCGGTTTTACGTGACAACACCAGCTGCGATTATAATAATTGGCTTAATTATAATAATTCACGGGGTTTACGTGTATTTCACCACTATCTAAATGCGGCCGCCGTGGCCGGGATTCGATCCCGAGACCTTGAGATCCGCAAGTCAACGCCCTATAGCCGCTAACCTTCCACAGCGGCTAATTCACAGATTGCCACAATAACAGTAGACACAGGGAACTACGGTCATGGAGGACAAAAAAAAGAGAGAGAGAGAGACTAGAAGAAGGCGTCACGTGATGATGCTGAAGCCTATAGTCATAAAAGAATTCAAAGGCGGGATTACGGGAAATAGGCCGTGGTCACGTGGTAGGCAAGCGGAGATTCATATGTGATCTAGCGCCACTAAAACCTACCACGTCTGAACCAGGCTGAACTGACTCGGGCGGACAAGCAACTGTGGGCTTGATCCTAACCGCGATTCACCGCGCAGTAGGCGTCAGACAGCTGGTTGGCTTCCCGAGACTAGCGGAATCACTTTGCGACGGTCCTAGGTTTTCTATTTCTTTTTTTTTCTCTCTCTCTCCATGGATACCGCGGCACATCCGAAAAGCAGGGCTATCGATACACGTACTACATACGTCAGCAAAGGTGAAAACAGGGGGACACCAACCAAATTATAATCATTTAAAAGTAAAATTTACTTCTAAAGATGAAAAAACCCGACGTTTCGGGTCCTACTCGGACCCTTCTTCAGGGGTGACTGGAGGGCACCAGACTGCAGCAGTGCTTATAAGGCCTTCTTTCTTCTCTCTTCCTTCCTTTCTCTTCTTTTTCCGGTTCTTCAAGCCGACGTGGGTCATGCTAGTGTTGAATCAGGTGCCGGAGTCCGCTAAAATAGACACTTCGCATTGCACCTGCAGACCGGTTCACGTTTCCAGGTGTCGCCTGAATGTGCCATCAAACGTCGGGTTTTTTCATCTTTAGAAGTAAATTTTACTTTTAAATGATTATAATTTGGTTGGTGTCCCCCTGTTTTCACCTTTAATTTCGTCCCAACCAGACAGATCTCTGTCAAATGTTCACCTTTAAATCAATACGTCAGCAAGCTCCAGGGTGATGCCACCACATGGGAATGGAACCAACTAAAACGACATAAACAACAAGTGCTTTACGTAATAATTACGTAAACACAGAATGTGTACTCACGAGGGGCCGCCAAAAATTGAGATATGAATCTTGGCAAAGATTGCAATGCAAGGTGCGTATAAATGATGTCATATAGAAAATAATGCTCATTATATATGGCGAATGAGTTCTGCGGAAACCCGCGAGGTGGAGTAACGTTTGTGAAAGGGAAAATTAGCATCCACCCGTTTTTGGGCAGCTAAGAAGCTTTCATTTCTGAGAAATCCGTATGGATTTCCTTGTAGCCTTGTGCTACAAAAACGGGCGGATGCCAATTTTCCCTTTCGTAATGCTCATTCTCAACCGCGTCGACTGCTGTGAAAAGTATACGTTTCTTATATATCTGTCTTAGCGTGGATTATGTGTGTATGTGCGAGAGAGAGAGAGAGAGAGAATCCTGCGTGCTATATTACAGTGAATCACCCACAGGCTTCTGTGTGTCCCCCAGGCACGTGACTACACCGTTTCCGTTTTTCGCACGAGTTCCACAAAAACGTAAGGCCTCACGCGGGATGACACCGACAAAGCCAGAAAATTTTCATTCTCTAATCCGAATGAGGTGATTTATTCTGCATCTTTCTCTGCAGCAATAATAACTTGGCTATGGCTATAGAAAGTCACCTTCTCTCCAGGAATGCGATCATTTGGTAGTCGGACAGTTCGGCGCTTGTCCTTATGCCGATGTGCTTCTCTGTGGCTTGTTTTTCTTTCTTTTTTTTTTCTCGCGCAAATACGCCAGGATTTCTGGATATACAAACTTGTCTAAACAAACGCCTTCGTAGAAACACTATATTATGCGAGTAGAGGCATTCCTCTTTTCTTCTTCTTCTTCTTAATAAAACAAATGACGTAACGCGAGGAAGCTTCGCAGAGGCAAAAGCTACGTAGCAACCGACTCGCGCTTCAGATCGCAACCGTGTTGTTCAAGAAAGCGACTTTTCTAGAAGAAGAAAAAGAAGAAGAAACAACGAGCACAAGAAAACGGTGCAGAGGAAGGAACAAGAAGATCGAAGCGAATGAAAACAGTAAAAAAACAAAACAAAAATAGGTACATGACGGCAAGCAAAAGAAGATAATCACAAACAGTAAGAACCGAGGAGATAATGCCAAGGAGTAAGCAAACGACGACGGCAAGGGAACAGGATGGAGGCCTGCGAACCCCGGTTCGATGATCTCCCAAGCACGACCACATGCCTTTCTTTCTTTCTTTCTTTCTTTCTTTCTTCTTTCTTTCTTCTTTCTTTCTTTCTTTCTTTCTTTCTTTCTTTCTTTCTTTCTTTCTTTCTTTTTCTTTCTTTCTTTCTTTCTTTCTTCGCTCACCCATCTTTGCCGTTTCTTTGTATATTGCGCCCGACGTACCGCTTATTGCCTTCGGCTCACCGCGGCTTCTCCTATTTTGGAGTTCCCGGTACTGCCACGAGCCGGGGTCCCGCAAAAGCCCGAAACCGGCCCCTGACGCGTGGTGAGAGAAGCACGCGGGCTCGAAATAACCGCCAGCGCGCTATGCACGGTCCGGCCGAAAGAGGCTGGGTCCCAACGCTGCCCTGCCCCGCCGGCGGCTATCACGGACAGCACGGGTCCCCCAAGGACTCCCCACCAAAACCAACGCCAGCCTCCCCTTGAAGCTCGTCAAGTCGAGCGGTGGTGGTATGCGACAGAGCAGGCACTTGGCCCGACGCCCGATCTTTTGTGTTCGTTCTCGTTTAGCATTTAAATAAAGCACGCGCTGCATGTGTGGCAGCACGGAGCTCTAGATGATGCAAAGCGCCGCGACTTGGCATCCAGACAAAGAGGGTGCGAATGAAGCAGATAAGATATGCGTTGGCTCGCCTCAGCCGCATGGTGCGTGAGACGTCCTATCTTCGAGAGCATGTAGATATCGGATTTGTAGTTGTCTGATTGATGGATTTCGGGGGCTTCATGTCCCAAAATTCACGATATGATTATGAGAGACACGGTAGAGGAGGGTTCCGGAAATTTAGGCTACCTGGGGTTCTTTAACGTGAACTGACATCGTACAGTACGCGGATCTCAACATTTTGCCTTCATCGAAATGCAGCCGCCGTGGCCGGGATACTTTGTAATTATCTACTGAATATGTTTAAAATGAAAGAACAGCTCATGCAACGAATACGAACGAAACACACACACACACACACACACACACACACACACACACACACACACACACACACACACACACACACACACACACACACACTTCGTTTCTTGTTACTTTCAGCACTACATCAGCCAGAGGCCGGGAATGCTGTGGGTGTGGTTGTATGTGTGTGGGGAGGCGTAGTGCGAACTTTCCGCATCATCGCACCAGCACACAGCTACACTTTCCCCCCGTACAACTCCTTTCACCGCAACAACACCGTTGGCCAAGCAACAACGCAACGGGGATAGCGCTATAGCGTAGCGCACTCTGTCGGCACACCCGGCGCAGTGCCGCCGCTACAACCTCGGCTAGAGAAACAATAAAACGCGAGCACGGGGAGAGACAAGGTCTGAGCATCCCACCGGAAAAGACACTTGCACCGCCGACACGCTCAGCGCGAACCGCTAAAAGCGCATCGTCCAAACCACCGGGGCGTCCTATGCGCGGTGAAACACTGCTCTCGCGTACGGACGCAGGAAACGCGAGCGGCTGACGCGGCTAGGTCCCGCGCTTCGACACGCATATGCACTCGAGTCGACGGGAAGGCGCGAGACGCGTTTCGTTTCGCGCGTGTCGGGTTAGAACCGTGCAGCGGTGTGTGCAGGGAGCGTCTTCCTATCCGTCGTGCGCAGCCTAGTTTCAAGTTCGGTTGCCAGAATACCGCTCATAGAGACGCATTTTCGCCCTTTACGGCCTGTATTCATAAACCTACCTTATCGGTATCGCTTGCTTTCCTTATCGCCCCTGTGACATCAAGGTGCGTTAAGGGGACTAAAAGGGTAATCAGTGCGAAAGGCTATCATAAGGCTTGTCTATATAGATACTGCACTAATTTATTCATGGAGCGTGATAGGGAACGTGGAAGACAAGGAAAACAAGCATTAAGGATCTATCTATCTATCTATCTATCTATCTATCTATCTATCTATCTATCTATCTATCTATCTATCTATCTATCTATCTATCTATCTATCTATCTATCTATCTATCTATCTATCCCTCCGTCTCAGCGCTCTCCTGGTCGTCTCATTCACTTGATAAATACAAAGATTGGGATGATAGGCTGTAAATGCATGACGAGCGTAGATGATTGACGTAAACATCACTAAAATTGTATACGCGCTACGTACTTTACGAGTGACGTTGGCATAATTATGTGTGGCTCATACTCGTAGTGCTTGGCCCGTGTGATGCGGGTATGCGCCACGGGTGACTGAGTACTAGCATTGCAGCTTATGGTAGTCAAAGACCAACCACAACAGACTTTCAAAAATTTTATGAGAACACACTTTGCGTGGGATGAAGGAGAGATCAACACACCGCTTGTTGTAGCTCGCTATTGAAATGTAGACGTAGCAAGCGGACAGGCACATGCAAGCGTCAACCTTCCACGCGTTAGGAGGGAAGGGGGTGGGGGGGCCAAGGCATCGAACCTGGCACGTTCGAATATGGACACATCGAATCTCGGCTCATTCGTGCAGAACCTCGTATATCTGAACGCACACGACTGTGATGCACGGGAAATGGAAACTCTTGCAATTCGTTATAGCAGATAATTTGTTAAATCGCGTACTCTTTAGTGTTGCTCTTGTTTTCTGTGGTTTAACGTCCCAAAACCCGCTCTGATTATGAGAGACGCCATAGTGGAGGGGCTGCGGAAACTTTGACCACCTGGGGTTCTTTAACGTGCACTGACGTCGCACAGCGCACGGGCCTGAACATTTCGCCTCCATCGAAATGCTCTAAAAGATTTACTCCGACTTAACTCAACAAAATAAATAACAACCTTACATAGACGTTTCGCCACCTATGCGGGTGGCATCCTCAGTATACATTGACACACATGAACGGAGGCTGCCCAGTCTACTGCTGGTCACGTATGTCCTTGTAAATGTCCGGTAGAGGGCCGCGGTTGTTGTTGCACGCCGATTGGTCCCGACGGATGAACCACGACTACAGGAATTTTCTTTTCCCCCACCTTTTCCCCCACCGCATAGGTGGCGAAACGTCTATATAAGGTTCTTATTTATTTTGTTGAGTTAAGTCGGAGTAAATCTTTTAGAACATGAACTCACCCGGCTTTTGGAACATTTTTTGCATCGAAATGCTGCCGCCGCGGCCGGGATTCGATCTCGCGACCCTTGGATCAGCAGCCGAGTACCGTAGCCACTAGACCACCGTGGCCGGGCCATTTTAGGATTCCCTAGAAAAGAGTGTATACTGTCAAAGGTCTTAGTTGACGTGACACTATCAGCCCGCCAAGACGAACGAAATCGATCACGCGGAAATTTGTACACGTGATCTGATGACGGATACCTACAAGTGAAGTGTTATCGCTCGGTGCTGTCAGCATTTCTTCTATCAGGAGCATGACACAAGCGCCTGAGGAGCATAGAATCCTTTTTACCCTGACGTGGTAAAATATGTCATTGGTGTTCGCCTTTCAAATATACCGTTTCTGTAACGTTCTGACGCTGCTGCACAGATTTAGCCAGGCCAGCACGCGCCGAAGAATCACAGCTCTCGCTCATCCGCAGCCAATCTAATTAAGAACCGCCACAACCGCCGCCAGATGGAGGGGAACGCGAGAGGTGTTTCTTTTCTCTCTGTATGCCGTACCGGTCGCCTATACCACAAGCGCAGCAGCTATTGTTTGGTACATTGGCGGCACCTCGCGCCCGAACGCGTCACTTTTCTTTCTTTTGTCCCGAGCCTGTATAGAGCAGTGCCGCGCACCCAGCCTGCCATTCGGAGCTTGCAGTTTCCGGTTTCGCCGTATGCACTTTCTCGTATACGAGAAAGTGCATACGTGAAGCGCGCGCGCGCGTATGTGTGTTGTGTGGTGCGTATTGCATCAACAGGAAGGAAATGCGCCTCGGAGACGTATAAGCATCGTACGTGTCGGCTTGCCGATGGAACTAAGGTACAGCTAGACGGTGTCGATTGCGCTTTGCAAAGAAAGCTTGCCTGCCGGAAACCTGGAGCTCCGCATTGACGGGTGCCATCTTGTTTGTCTGTTTGTTTCTGTCGACAGGCGACGTGTCAGACGGCTGTCGTTTTAAAAGAACATTTTAATGGAAGGCGTAGATGGTCCAATAGGATGTTTTGCTCGTACACGAAGTACCGCAGGCTTTACGAACAGAAGCCCCGCCACGGTGGTCGAGTGGCTATGGCACTCGGCTGCAGATCCGAAGGTCGCGGGATCGAATCCCGGCCGCGGCAGTGCCATCTAGATGGAGGCGAAATGTTGAGGCCCGTGTACTGTGCGTTGTCAGTGCACGTTAAAGAAACCCAGGTGGTCGAAATTTCTGGAAACCTCCACTACGGCGTCTCTCATAATCAGAGCTGGTTTTGGGACGTAAACCCCACGTAACAGCAACGAGATATATCAAATAGGATGTTTTGAGCGTACACAAAGGCAGGCGGGTTTATGAATAGAATACGAAAGTTCAAGACGAAATAATTTCTGGGGTCTTACGTCCCGAGACCACCACACGATTACGAGAGATGCAATGATAAAGTTTCATGCAGCTAGAAGTAAGTAGGAAATTGGATGATTGTGGACATCGTCGCAGGGAGAAAGAGAAGGCTAGTGAGCCGTACCATAAAACCCAGTGAAGCTGTGAACTTGTACGGCGTTTTTCTTCTTTGGAGAAATAAGATTACTTTGGGTAGCCAGGACTTTAGGCAGCGGAATCGAGGTTGATTTGGCGAAGGTCACCACCACGCCACAATCAATCAATCAATCAATCAATCAATCAATCAATCAATCAATCAATCAATCAATCAATCAATCAATCAATCATGAAAAAGAAAGCATCCGCCCCTTTTGTAGCACAGGGCTACAGGCAGTCCACACAGATTTCCCAGAAATGAAGGCTTCTTCGTTGGCGACAAATTTGTCCTGGTCCGCGGTTTCATTTACCATTCAATGAATGAATGAGTGAATGAATGAATGAATCAATCAATCAATCAATCAATCAATCAATCAATCAATCAATCAATCAACCAATCAATCAATCAACTAGCAATCATGTCTTTTCTGGCTTAGCATCATCCTGCCTGAACATCGTCGCCTTAGCTTTGAAGAATCCTTTGGTTCTTATATCTTCGACGGCTACGCTCTGGCATAGATTGCGCGCGACGACAGAAAATGTGCGCCGATCCCCGAGGCAGTGCACTCACACAGCGTGCATGACTATAGGATTCGCTTGTGAGAACGAAGAACTGCGCGGAGTCAACAGAGACAGAGAAGACGCATGCACAAGGCAGATTAGCAACTGAAAGTTTATTGATGAAAAACGTATATAAAGAACAAGATTCGATTGTGGCGTCGTTTCGTGCCAAGGGTCATGGTGGTACAGGTAGCGCCTCTACTAGCTGACTGGTCATGTAGTTACGAATGTGGCATGTGTATGGCAGGCCTTTGACAGGCGGCGCTGAAATTGCCGCACGCCGTTCTTCTTCATCGCCCACTGCTTCCAAAAGGCTGCCCACCGCTTCGGCTGACAAAGTTTGAGACGCGTGCCTTATGAATAGAAAATGACACAACGGTGCGCCTACAGCACTAGCGGAATTATTCACTTGGGTCAGGTATAATACCACAGTTTGTCGCGTTATCCACCTGCACCAAGTGGAATGACTGAATTTTTTTTACTTCTATTTGAAAGAAACACTCCAAGTTCACCTCCGATGACGGGAATAAGAGCTTAAAAGAATTAGGCGATGACTGCATTTCTTTGCTAGTATTGTTATAATGTTGCGACTGTTAAATGCGGTCACAAATTGTGTCGGCTACTGTCACGTACGCAACTTAAGCAACTGGGACGGTTATGCAGAGTTACGTAATGAGGCAAGTTTCCAGCGGAACTCGATGCGCAATAGTCAAGTCGAACCTCCGGGATTTTTGTTGGCAGTGGGACAGCTGCAACATCACTCCCATATAGTAGGACGCGATTGTCTTGAATAGTAACATCTCCGGATTCATTAATAAAGTATTCTCTCTCCTCCTCGATCAATCATCATCATCATCATCAGCCCATCTTATGTCCACTGCAGGACGAAGGCCTCTGCCAATGCTCTCCATCCTTTCCTGTCCTGTGCGACCTGATTCGATTTGATGCCTGCGAATTTCTTAATTTCGCCACTCCATCTTACTCTCTGTCGTCCACGGCTGCGCTTACCATTTCTTGGTATCCATTCCGTCGTTCTAACTGTTTGTCAGTTGTCTAGCCTTATCATCGCGTGGCGTGCCCATGTCCATTTTTTCTTCTTTGCTTCGACTATTATGTCACCTACCCCTGTCTGTTCCCTAACCCACTCGGCCCTCTTCCTATCTCTTAGAGTAACGCCTATCATTTTTCGTTCCATCGCCCCTCTGTGTCGATCATTCACCTTTGTTCGAAACGCATACATGAAAATCATTACTGGGACGGCTATAACAGCTGTCCCATAGTATGAGGCACAATTGCCCCTCAATCGTTCAGACTTGTTCTGAACACAGTACGTAGCCCACAAAGTTGTTCACGCTTTGTGCTTAACGCACCCTCGGCGCAACGCTCCAAAAGGTAGTTGGATCACCGGCATTACTCGGACACATCCACAGCACTCTGGCGCACTACTTAATGTGCTGCAGTCATCTGTGGTACGACTTCCCCCCTTCTAAATGCATACATAATTTTTAAAGCAGGCGATCAATTTGTACTGACCTGTATGCACTAGTAACGCGACTAATCACCAGTCGTCATCTTTGTCGTGTCGTTCGCTCGCGTGTCACATAAGTACATCAAGGAAATGAGACGAGTATGATCGCTAGTGCTGGGATGGATGGACTAATCACATCACACGCGCGAGTGACGTCAGCGCAGCACGTATGCGCAGCGTATAACCGTGCCTAGCGCATTTTCTCGAGTTGTGTGGCTACTGCTAATCACTGACCCTCACACTGGCTAAATCATGGTTGATATCGGCCAGTGTTGCCTAACTCTGGCTAAACGACTTCTTGTTTTGGCCGCGGTGAGAGTTTACCACTGGCTGATGTAGGCTCGTGCTGCCAGGCATTGCTTAGATTGCACTAAGCGTTGGCTAATACCCCCTCATTTATACACCCCCTACTCCTACACGGCCCCTCTCCATGTCGATACCCACAATCCCCCAAAAGTCTCCCAGCTAACCTATAACTCGGTATCTCACCACCTGCGTTCTGGTAAAACTATGGATAACACCCTCCTCCCACCCCCCCCCCCCCCCCTAAGAAAAAAGGATATTCTGTATAAACCCCTGTACCCCCTAATACATGCTATCCTATGTTACAACAGTAACATTTGCTTTAAAGAGCAATTTTTATCGTCAAGACACCATTCATTTATCTTCAGTGGTGAATTACTTCAACCCTTTCCTCTGCAGGCGTTATTCAATCACCCGAGTTGCTCTCGGACAGACGCGTTACAAATCGCCGCTGACCGAAAGACCAACGATGCGTGCAAACAAAAGTAAAGAAAAAAACAACGACACAAAAAAACAAAACGAAACAAAAAACACGCAGACATCCCATACAGCCGGGGCTACGGCGGCCGAAGCGTGCTGCTGCTGCTGCTACTGCTGCTGATGACGATAAGATTGCCGGCGACGTGCGAGGCGCATCCTTCACGGGCGAAGAGACGCGCGGTTGTTTCTCGTTTGTTAGCCGCACGCCCGCTTACACACTCGCTTGCTCTTCGTCACTGGATTGCTGGCCGGCCATCAGTCAAGCCAGGCTCGTCTCGGAGCCAAAGGCGTGTCTGTCTGTGCGCCGCAGCCATTGTGCCCCGCGGCGATACGAACGGAACGGCGAAGAAGAAGCGGAAACAATCGACTGCGAATTAGTGACCGACCGGCAAAGGGGGTTATAGGGAATGCTAGCTGGGGAAGTCGGGTGATGGCTCAGGGAAAGGGTGGGGAGGAAGGGAGGAGCGTTGTTGCTGACTGGCAAAGAGGGTTATATAGGGAATGCTAGCTGGGGAAGTCGGGTGCTCAGGGAGAGGGTGGGATTTGGAAGGGAAAGAGAGAGAGAGCGTTGTTGCGGAGGGGTGGGAAAGGATGTTTCGACGCGGCGAGGCGAAGGGTCCGTGGGGAATACGATCTGTGCCGAAGGAATGGGGGGGTAAGAAGAATTCTGGGGAACGAGACGAGATGAAGGAACGAGGCGAATCGAGGAATTGATGCGGGCCGACGCGTCGGAGCGAAGATATACGCACTGCTGGCTTTGTGATGTGACGGACCGAACCCTGAAAAAGTAAAACGGCGGGAATAGGAGGGGAAGTTTGAGAGAGTTCGCGTCCGCGGGCAATTCGCGAAGGAAAAAAAAAGCAAAACCGCTTTTATATAGGTGGAATGGGGAGTGGGTCAGGTTAAAGCGCAATAATTTAACAAAGTGAAACTCTCACTGCGTGTGTACTTGGGGTTTTCGTTTAAGTTCATCTCTTCCTAAGGTAGTTGCAATCTATCTATCTATCTATCTATCTATCTATCTATCTATCTATCTATCTATCTATCTATCTATCTATCTATCTATCTATCTATCTATCTAATCACGAGCCTAACCAGGGTTGATGAACGGAATACACGGGTCATTGCATATCCACGTATGTGCCCAGAAATTTATGGAGAGGGCGATATCTTGAGAAAGTACGGTACAATTGCAGAGAAGCGCAGCTCTTCCCTCCATGTATGTATGTATGTATGTATGTATGTATGTATGTATGTATGTATGTATGTATGTATGTATGTATGTATGTATGTATGTATGTGAATGTGTATTAAACTACTCGGAGAAGCAATGCCACTTCCTCCGACATTGTATTTATGTTTAAGAGTTTATGCTGCAAGAGTCAATTTCCTCAATAGTTGCATCGCAAAGGGTAAAGGGACAGTTGTGCATCTTGAATCGTGACACGCAATAGCGAATCTTTATGCGGCAGTTCTAGTTGTACATGTTCCCCACTTTATCGGCACTAAACATTTATTTTTGTTTTGAGCGGGCGGTCCTGCAGTAGCGTCAGAATGAACCAACTACCTTCAAGCGAGAGTGTTCGAAGCATTCATAGAACCCAACGCATGAATAGCGTTCTACTAAAACAAACGAGACGACCAGCGTTGGAAGAGCAGGAGCGGGGGCAACGCACGAGCAGACTCTTTTGTGGCAGACAAGCAATGTTCTTTCGCGAACAATGCAATATACGAGGAGCTATGCTGCTTGAGTTGAAAACGAGAGACCGTGGACGGAATGCACCTGCCAGGCGTCCATTGAATCGTGGTTGATTCGCACAGGCACCCGGGCAGCCGGATTTAAGCTGAAGCCCTCGGAGCGTGTGCGCCCGAAAACAAGAAGGTGCCGTGTTTCTGCGCGTATAACTCGCGCCGACGATCGATGCGTTTAAAACGAAGAAGCTGGGAAGGAAGGAAGGAAAGATAGAAAGACTCGAAAGAAAGAAAGAAAGAAAGCGAAGAAGAAAGGAAAGTAGGAAAGAAAGAAAGCGAAGAAGGAAGGAAGGAAAGAAAGAAAGAAAGGCTGAAGGAAGAGAGGAAGGAAAGAAAGAAAGAAAGAGAAAAGACAGACCGAAGGAAAGGATGAAAGAAAGAAAGCGAAGAAGGAAGGAAAGAAAGAAGGCTGAAGGAAGATAGGAAAAGAAGAAAGAAAGAAAACGAAGAAGGAAGGAAAGAAAGAAAGATAGAAAGAAAGAGAGAAAGAAAGACCGAAGGAAAGGATGAAAGAAAGAAAGCGAAGAAGGAAGGAAAGAAAACGAAGAAGGAAGGAAAGAAAGAAAGGCTGAAGGAAGAAAGGAAGGAAATAAAGAAAGAGAGAAAGAACGAAAGACTGAAGGAAGATAGGAAGGAAGGAAAGAAAGAAAACGAAGAAGGAAGGAAAGAAAGAAAGGCTGAAGGAAGAGAGGAAGGAAAGAAAGAAAGAGAGAAATACCGAAGGAAAGGATGAAAGAAAGAAAGAAAGCGAAGAAGGAAGGAAAGAAAGACTGAAGGAAGATAGGAAGGAAAGAAAGAAAGAAGGAAACGAAGAAGGAAGGAAGGAAAGAAAGAAAGAAAGAAAGAAAGAGAGAAAGAAAGAAAGACCGAAGGAAAGGACGAAAGAAGAAAGAAAGCGAAGAAGGAAGGAAAGAAAGAAAGACTGAAGGAAGGTAAGAAGGAAAGAAAGAAGGAAGGAAGAAACATTTGATTATCAACAAGGAGACGTTGTCATGAAAAAACGTATTCTCTCAAGCTTGGTGAGAAATAGGGAAAATAAGGGAAGAACTCTCGTCCGCAGAATGAGGGATAATGGGAGAGCGAAAGCAGCAGCAAGATGTAGATGACAGATGACTGTGCTATGGTATACAAAACGAGGGAAATGGATGGAGGGGCCGTTTCTTTTTTTGTTAGGCAAAATCAGATGAAGGCATATCGTTTCTTATTTGCAGTATTTTTTTATAAATGTAGGTTTAGTGATTAGGAGATTGAAGAAAAATAGGTCAACGTGGGCGAGAAAGCAAACTCTCCGCCGGCGGGGAGCGAACCCGCAACCTTCGTAGCTCGCCAGGGTTACGCGTACATGAGTATCCAAAAAGATGTGGGCCTCATAATTACTGTCGCTGCTGGTGAGTTAGTTGGGGATCGCACGTATAATACAAAGGTAGTGGGTTCGGGTTCGGCGGCGAACTGTTTCTTTAGCGCAATGTAGTTCATTTTCCTTTATCTTGTAGTCACTATTTATTTATTTATTTATTTATTTATTTAAAGAGTACCTACATCGCCATAAAGGCATTACGTAGGGGGAACAAAACATAACCAGTAATACAGAAAAGCTTTTGCACTGATATACTCACAAACATAAGCACTACAATAGCATTTAGAGAGGGACAAGTAATGTGAAACAAACAGGTTTTCGCGATATGTAGCAAATGCATTTGTTTTACAAAAGCGCCGTCATAGTATATGAGTTAGAGAATGCATATTACACTTTTTTTTTCGTTTCAATATATCTCGGTCTCATATATTGTGCTAAAGCGCAATGGGCTAAACTCTTTTAAACTTTGTCCTGGGCACTGAGTGTGCTATAGGCGAATTTCGCGGATGAAACTTTATACAAAACATGTTCTAAGGACGAGTATCTCAATGTCTCTCTTAAAAGAACCAACACGGTATTCTCAAGCTGTTTTTGATTTATACGGGAAAAATCCGAACTAAATTTCTGTCGTGGTTTTCCTGTGATGGTCCTATCGTGGTTTTCCTAGCATTTTATGCAGTTTTGTGCGTGTGTGAGTGTGACCTCGAAAACAAGTCAAATCCAGCGAATTCGTAATTTTTGAACATGCCAATTAAATATTCACTCTACCATCACGTAGCTATTCTTCAGCATACACAGCGAGATCTACAGCCCACGCCTACTGTACGCTCGAAAACGCGGTACATTGCCATACCGAAGCTGGGTTGGGGGCGTGCGAAAAACGATACACAGGCCTCCACGCTGCGCAGTAGTATGTCTTTGCTGCCGCAACGCGGGCCGAATCAGCTGTAACCATGGTCTGAAAACAAACAAACAACAAACAAACAAACAAACAAACAAACAAACGGAAGGCTTAACACAAACAGAAAAAACAAAGCACCGAAAGAGAACGCCGCCATGAGGGAGACAGAAGAGGAAACAATGTGGCACCACGAATGCAGGAAAGGAATTCCCTCTTTGCACCCACTCCCGAAACATCCCCTCGCTTTCCCCATTTTTTATTTCTCTTTCTCCCTATATAGCGCCTCGTTCTTCCACCATCGCCATGCACCCTGATGGCCTGTAACGCGTCGTACTGAAACCCTCTTCGCAATCGTGTCGCAGACCCCGCGCCATAGCAATGGGTCCTCCTCTCATACAGCTTCCGAGCATTGCCAGCACTAGATATAGCTACAACTACCTCATTCTCCCTAATCTAGAATTCCTTTCTTCCCCTTTTTTCTCTCTCGCCATCTTTCTTTCTCCGAGCGTAACGAGCGCGTCGTTTTCTTCTCATTCGCTGGTGAGAAATCAGGGACTGCCGAGTACTTTTCTCGCCTTGCCCTCTGGTTCCCTTTTCTCCCTACTTACACTTGCTCTATGTACGAGTTTGACTGACCCTGCCCCCGCAAATCTCCCTTCCCACTTCAACGCCTATCATCTCTCTATAACGCTTCCTCTTTCAGGGAAGGGAGGAAGAAGCAGCCCCACTTCCGCCGGAAGTGTTGTATGTCGCCGTACCACGTGCGCCGCGGCCTTTGTCTGTTGTTGTGCGCCTCCGAATGACAGTCAGGTGATAAGAAGAGAAAAAGGGCGGCTGCTGTGTGCGACCGGAGGGAATGGAGATACGACACGGAGAGATAGATTGTGCAAGATGTATAACCCGGTTATGCCGCTGTTCAGGAGGAAGGGAGACAGCTAGGAGTACCGGCACAAAGGCGCCCTTACAAAAACGCCATATAGGCCTATGGCGATATGAGGAATTGGGCATATCTGGCTATATACGGCTGGTGTCCATATGTGGCATTGAAATACCTGCAGGAAGAACGCCATGAATGACTGTGATATGTATCGGACAAATACGGCCACATATGGACACGTGCCATATAGTACAGCCAGATATGCGTATATGGCCAGATATGCATATCTGGCTATATGTGGCACGTGCCCATATGTGGCCGTATTTGTTCGATACATATCACAGTCATTCATGGCGTTCTTCGTGCAGGTATTCTATTGCCACATATGCCCCTATCGCGATTTGGGATAATACGGCTACATATGGACACGAGCCGTATATAGCCAGGTATGCCCGATTCCCGATATCGCCATATATGGCATTTTTGTAAGGGTAGGTGCGCGAACAAGGAAAGAAATGAGAGATCGAGCTCGCGTGCTTGCGGTACGCAGGACGCGTGTACAACCGATTCCATGAGGTGGACACAGTTATTAAGGCGAAAGCCATGACGTGTCTCATGCGAAGGTGACCATGAAAAAGAAAATAGCGGCTGAAAAATAAACCGAAAATGCGAGTTTTGTTCACTTGCTTTATGAAAAAAAGTGGCATGCATGGGTACGGTACGTACGACTAGTATGACTGTCAGGTCATGACATCAATAGCCTCAGATCTTTGGCGTTCACGTCATGATTAACAACAGCTGTAAAGCCAGCTGCTTTTCTGTGAAATCTGAGTGAACAACTGAGCTGGGGCGAAGGGGTCAAGTACACACGTCACTGTGATGTAGCACTGTCATTATACCACTATCACTGTCATGTATATTGCTGTGGGCTTAGGCCAAGAATGTGGGTAGTGCGTCGGTGGCAAGCATCTTTCTTTCTTTCTTTCTTTCTTTCTTTCTTTCTTTCTTTCTTTCTTTCTTTCTTTCTTTCTTTCTTTCTTTCTTTCTTTCTTTCTTTCTTCGTTAAAGAACCCCAAGGTGGTCAAAATTTCCGGAGACTTCCACTACGGCCTCTCTCATAATCCGAGCTGCTTTTGGGACGTTAAACCCGACAAAACAACAATAACAAGCTCATTAAAGAACTACTCCGACGTACACGTCAGAGAACCACCGCTCGTCAAACACGGATCCCGAGCCTTCACTACGGCTTGCCTCATATTCATAATGGTACCGGCAGGTAAAACATCAGACTCATATTTTTTTTTTCACTACAATATTGTCGCCAACGTGACAGTCGTAGACCCCTTTCGTATATTGCAGGCATTCGTGGATGACAGCGCGTGCACACGCGCTCGCGGCGATTGTGACATCCGAAGCGCGAAACCGGAAATCCATCGCGCCTTTCGCCCGTATAGGCCAGGTATTACACATCGCGCATCGTCGAGGGAACGTAGCAGGTATGTGATATTGCCGTTGCCGGGCGCAATAGGGTTAGCGGCCGGAATCTCGCGACAGCGACAAACATTCACGGATTTATCTCTCGCGCGTGTGGCCCGGAACATCAGCGCGATAGCGTGGAGGTGCAAACGCGATACGGTTGAGCACGCGCCGACCGACCTTCGTTCACTGGTTCCGCTATACATTCTATTACCCTGTGTTTGTAACTGCCGTTGTGACTCAGGGGAGTATTGGGAAGGAGCAGTGCAACCAGGAACCTCTACACAGCGCTTTGAGTGTGCTAACAAATTTTTACTGGCACTCTTGTAAGCAGGGAGGCCGTGCCGTGAAAAGAGTACGAAATCCACACCGCGTCAAAGAGTGAGGAAGAGGGGCGACAATGAAGAGAAATGCAAGCCTGTTCGACGCCGCGAAAAACCGTTCTTTTTGTCGTCAACCGTGACGTCACTGGCAAGGGTGTGAAGTGCCAAGTTGGCAATGGGTTGAGGGCAAGAGCGGATTTTTTCTATCTATCTATCTATCTATCTATCTATCTATCTATCTATCTATCTATCTATCTATCTATCTATCTATCTATCTATCTATCTATCTATCTATCTATCTAATTTCTCTCTGCGAGCCCTATACAAGAGCTCCGCTATTAAAAGGCGTATATACATATATATGTGAAGCCCGCGATGTGAACTCCCGCTGCCGTATGCTTCATAACGGATGAATTCAGTCTGTCCGTAGACTCCTTTACCTTTGCGGATTGTTGGTTTACCAGAGAGGCATGTGCGACCGGCAGCGCTGCTACTGACACGTCATGTCGCAGAGCCTAACCGGAAGCGCACAATGCGAGCACAGCTGCGACTTAGGGGTGTTACTTAACGGCAGGTGTACATACAGCACTGGCAGTGACATGGTCGTAAACTTAATGTACCTTTATTACTTCCTTTCGACGAAAATATTGACCCGGCTGACAAAAGATCAAATATATTGTAGCTGGGAAAAGAAACACCGCAGGACGTCGCTGCTCTCTTTGCTATCACCGTCAACAGCGTGAACGATTCTGTTAACACGATCATCTATCTAACCTAGCAATGTCTCGCCAATCTAACCTATGTCTCATAGCTCTCCAGGTCGTCTTGTTCACTTGGCACACGGAAAGATTGGGATGGCACGTACCAAGATTCGATCCAGCGACCTTCGGATCAGCAGCAGAGTGGACCACCTTGGCGGGGTGATCGATCGACCCATTTCTTGCTCTTTCTTTCGGATCATATCACCGTATCACTAGCTCATAACCGTATAAGGCGAGATATTAGCTCCACGTGGTTCTGTTGTCCTTAATCACGAGGTATAGCTGACGAGCATGTCATGCTATTGATGTCGAGACATATCACTCATGCCACTCATATGATTTTAGCATATATATCAAGTGATCCGTGATGCAAATTTCCTATTTTCATCAGAATTCGCGCTACGATATGCGCAACCTCAAGTTCCGCTTTGCTAAATGCAAACGGAGGGTACTCAGCATGGTACGTGATGTCGCTAGGGGCTAAGCGCCACAAAAAAAAAAAAAAAAAAATCGGCTTGCTCTCAAATTCCGCGGATTGGCTGGAGGACCCCCCCTCCAGCCAATGGTTCAGCTTTGTCAACGTGACGTCACGGCAGACCGCCTCCGCGCTGCGCTCAAGAGAGAAATCAGAGCGGTGCGCGGAGGCGGTCTACCGCGACGTCTCGTTGACAGAGCGGCACCATTGGCTGGAGAGGGGTCCTTTGACGAGGAGACACCGCTTTTTCAATCACCTGTGCCCGAGTATAGATGATTAGATGCAATGGAGGAACGTGATTAGTAGTTCATGTCGCACTTACCACTATTTCTTTACAACAGACCTTGACTGTATCAATACCCTTTTTTCTCTAAACCCATGCATGTCCGGTACATTGTCGAACAATTGAAACGAGTCTTCGTAAACAGCCCCTTAATTACGTTCACAGCGGTGACACTTATCCGGAACGCTTGAAGTGGTACACGCCTACTCCATCTGGCTCCCGGAAACCTTGTTCGTTCTCAAGGGGACGACAGCGTCATTACAGATGCGTCTGTTTCGCAACGGCCTGTCATCTTCGTTGTCGCGTGGCCTTCCTTTCTCCTTGGCGAGCGCGGACCGCGACGGTGTTGCCTCAAACGGCTACGCTCTCGGCTTCGCCGCGCGCCGCCGCCCTACTCGTAAACACCTTAGCACGCAAAAAGCATCCACACCCACGTGTACCTTTTAATCTATGCGGCATCTCTTTCAATATGGCACGCACGCACTCGCACATACATACATACATACATACATACATACATACATACATACATACATACATACATGGCAGGAATTTATTTTCGGAAATTAAACATTGCATTATGTATACGATAAGTGACCTTCAAAATGCAACGTTCTTAATAGGCTTAAATTTTATGTTATTAACACTACACTGTGTCGTCAACACTATACCCCCCAACCGAAATTTAGGGAGGGGCCCGAGCCACACGGGCATACCCCTGCGCACACACGTGTGCACGCACACGTTCACATAAGCACACCCACGTGTCCTCAGTTCGAGCCGTGCCTATGCTCATAAAAGAGGCGCGGCGTCCATGCGAGGTGACGATTCAAGGTAATAGAGTTAAGCGGAACTACACACTGCCATCAACTTCCTCGTTTAGCGGCCATAAAAGCGCGCTCGCGTGCAGGACATCCGAGCTCAGCGCGAGCGGTTGCCCCCTAATCTTACATCTACATTGACGTCTGTTATCTGCGGCGATTTTGCATGCACCGCAGGCCCTCGCATTCGCGTACTCCTGATATCGTAGCTATCACGAGCTTTGGTGCCATAATGGTGTCCCGTTTTGAAAAGACACAGCATAAAGGTGGGTGTAGAAAGAGGCTCGGTATTCCAAGAGATTACTTGTAATGTGAAAGTCACAGCTTTACGAATAGAGGTAATCGTAGACGTAATTATCGGCCGGCAACACTCGTTGGCGTGGTGGCGAATGAGAAACGTTCTCTCTCTCTCTTATTATTAGTATTATTATTTGTTATGCAGACAGTGTCGCTTAGCTCGTGGCTTTCACGATCTGGCAGCTGACTAAATAGCCCTGGCATGCTATACTTAAATGGGACGTCCTTATTTCCAAAGGACTATACTGTTTATGGAGTAGGTGTCGAATGAATAACGTACGTCTTATCACAAAACGATCGTCGCAAGCTCATGTTGTTATGTGGGGTTTAACGTCCCAAAACCAGCTCTGATTATGAGAGACGCCGTAGTGAAGGGCTCCGGAAATTTCGACCACCTGGGGTTCTTTAACGTGCACTGACATCGCACAGTACACGGGCCTCAGCATTTCGCCTCCATCGAAATGCAGCCGCCGCGGCCTGGATTCGATCCCGCGACCCTCGGATCAGCAGCCGAGTACCATAGCCACTAAACCACCGCGGCGGGGCGCCGCAAGCTTGGTCTTCAGGTTTGTTGACCCATCCAACTGTTCTTGAACACTTTTGAGGTTGTTTCTTATTACTTAAACGTCGGCATATATTTCATGCCAGGTCGCCGTAAGGTTGCGTGCTCACGCACTTCATTTAACAGTAAGTGCTCAAGTGGGTACGGTTACAGTATAGCAGTCGTGGAAGCTGATTGATCGATTGATTGATTGATGAGGTTTTACGTCCCAAAACCACGATATGATTATGAGAGACGCCGCGTAGTAGAGGGCTCCGGAAATTTGGACCACGTGCGGGTTCTTCAACGGGCACTGACATCGCACAGTACACGGGCATCAACATTTCGCCTCCAGCGAAATCATTGAAACCCGTGTAATGTGCGAAATTATTATTATTATTATTATTATTATTATTATTATTATTATTATTATTATTATTATTATTATTATTATTATTATTATTAAAGTGTGGTAACATAAAACACACAAAGGGAAGAAGGAAGAAGCAAGCGCGAAATGCAGCCACCGCGGCCCGGACTGGATTCCGCAGCCCTCGGATCAGCAGCCGAGTACCATGGCCACTAGACCGCCATGGCGGAGCAGTCGTGAAACTGATAACTTGTTTAATAAGCGTTCATTCTGATTTGTCATAGACCACTCCGAGCAGCGACACTGTTAAGGTGGTTTTGCAAAGCAGCGCTGCTATCAGACTTCAGTATATCTTCCAAATGCGCACTTGCCTCCAAACGGGGTTGACCAAAGGTTGCTGAGGTTATCTGTGTAGTGTGCTGAGATTACATTTTCAGAACTCCATGGCAGGCATTGTCCTCGTACACGAGCTATAGACTTATAAAGTGCAGCTGCGCGGCTGTTACCACAAGAATTGCTGTTCTCGCGCTATCATATTGTAGCGAAACGTCGGGGCCGTTCATCTTAGACGCATCGGAAGGTCAGAAAGACGAAGAGGCGTGGGAGCCACTCCGCGCAGGCAAGGGATGAGGAGTCGACACGGTGAATTGGGAGAGCACTCATTGGGGGGTTTATTTAGCTAAGACATCTTGAAGTTGTAAAACACACAGGGCAAAAATTATACAACAGAGAAAATGGTATCATACCCCGTCGGCCTGCCGGACTGTCCCCCGGTGGTGACGAGCGTCATGGTCCCCGAGTCCGCTCTCCCAAAAAAGGCCAGTGTCGCCGCTTAAATAATGCTTTTTCAGCACCCACGGCAACAGGAACGTCTCCGAGCACCACAGCCTTCCACCAATAGGTCCCAAGAATTGCTGCTATCACGCTATATCGGCGTAAACTGCAGGTTGTCACATCCACATTTATAGCGCCGTGTGATTTTCTGTATATTCTCGGTGCCTAGTTAGTATCCAGGTGTCCAGGGGTTCGATTGAAGCCATGCGCATCATATTTGTATAGCACTGAACCTCGTTTTATCGGAAGCCACTCGCACGCTGTGTAATGAGACATGGTGTTGAGGGAAGCGGCGGGAGGGAGAGGGGGAGAGAAAAAAAATCTGAGGGCTGAGTGGTGTAGGTGCACTCATGTCGGTATGTAGGCCTCGCCCATCCGCTCTCTGTCCAATGCACCAATCAGTCTCCACCAATTAGTCAATGTATTAGTCGCTCAGTCAGTCGGTCATTCAGTTAAAGTCGGACAGTCTGCTGACTGATCAGTCAGTCGGTCCGCCGATCGGTCGGCCATTCTTGGAAAGTCAGTCAATCGGGCTAGCGGTTGGACGGTCAGTCAGTCAGCTGATTGATCTATCATTATCAGTCAGTCAGTCAGTCAGTCAGTCAGTCAGTCAGTCAGTCAGTCAGTCAGTCAGTCAGTCAGTCAGTCAGTCAGTCAGTCAGTCAGTCAGTCAGTCGTCAATTCAAACAGCTGAGTGGTCACCTGATGTAAGTCACTCAGTCATTTGTTGGGTGGGTCGGCCAGTCATTGTCAATCAGTAGGTGCAGTCATACATTGTAAGTCAATCACCCAATGATATCATTAAAGAGTTAATCGATTAATTGCCTTCTATCTTTATTTACGAGTACGATCTCACAAGGACGTTATAATAAACTCCGCGCTCGCCGGCCCGGAGACCGCGAAAAGCCACCTAACCCCAAAAAACCGACAACATCCCCTCTTAAACGCATTCTCCTCACCGCCGTGGGACTGTCTCCATCGCGAGGCTAAAAAGCCCGCTTGTACACGGGCGCCTAAGCACCGATAATAATAACGCCGTCGAACACGGTATGGGGCCCGTACACGCGCCACACTGTCGCCGCGTGGCATCCAGCGCGGTCGTGAATATTCGAACAGCCCAGCGCTTAGCAGCACGCTATTGAAGCGCGCTAATGCGCGCGTGCGACTACTGCGTTGCGTCGTTCGGCGCTCGTCTCCAGCAGGGCCCCCAACGAGCGAGCCTCATACACGACGAGGAAGGGAGGGAGTCGACGCGACGCTGTAGTGGTACAAGCGGTGTAGGTCGTTGCGTAGGCGCCGCAGGAAGCGTTTCGCGAGAGGGCCCGTCCCAACATCGTAAATACCGGTGCCCCCCTGCCGCCGCGGCGTTTTTTCCATGCCGTCCCGTGCACGCGGTCTGACTAAATGCGTGCAGCACCGGTGCAAGCTGTGAGAGTGCGTCGAGAACGTTATACAGGGTGGAGAGTGCGCGGAGTAGAGAGAGAGAGCTCGATGTTGCACGAGTGCCTTGGTTTGTCTGAGAAGTAGCGGGCTTCTTCATTGCCTCTCCGCCTCCTCCATTGATTACGAGAACGGGCAGCGCACTGGAAACTGAACCAGTAAAACGCCATGTGAACAAGTGACTGTGCCGCACAATCAATCAATCAATCAATCAATCAATCAATCAATCAATCAATCAATCAATCAATCAATCAATCAATCAATCAATCAATCAATCAAAGCTGAACGATGTGTATACAGTACAGTGTGCATACTTTACTGGACGAGAGCAGTACGCAGCTGTATTTGAGGGTAGTTATTGAGAAATCAGTTAAAAGAAAAAAAGTGGACCTGGGCGGGGCATATCACGCGGAGGGCAGATAACAGGTGGAGAGTAAGAGCGACGGAATGGATACCAAGAGAAGGACAACGCAACAGAGGCAGGCAAAAGGTTAGATGAAGCGATGAAATTAACAAGTTCGCGGGCATAGAGTGGAACCAACTCGCCCAGGGTAGGGCAAATTGGAAATCGTTGTGAGAGGCCTTCGTCTTGCAGTGGACTTAAAATATGATGATGATGATCTGTGATTGTGAAAACGTGTCTGACTGCACGACCCTGCGCCTCCGATCAGCCCGTTCAGCACGTCAGCCCGGCAATTATGGAAAGAAAATATGAAGCTGCTTAGAACAAAGCAGCAGCTGATTCAGAGAACTTCGTACTCTATACTTATGAGAGATCTGCGGTAGATCTTTCCCTTGCGCAAACGGAACCGGTGGTACTGATACACACAGCTTTTTTTTTTAATTGATGTAAAAATAAATGAAGGAGTTGTCGCCATTTTTGGTGACGGCTACCCCTTTTCGCTTAAGTGCTGTAACATCATAGTAATAAAAATACATAAAAATTAAAAAATCATAACCGTTAACTAGTCCGCGCTGTTTTAAAGGAGTTGGCTCGAGTCTCACACGCACCAACACTGTACACACAATGCAGTCAGTAATTTTCACTGATTTCTGTCTCTTCAAAGAAGCGTTGAAGGGCTTTTAAGGCCTTGTGGTATATCTTTGGTGGCCGTGGACCTAATATTCTCGCAAACGAAAAGGTTCGAGCTGCATCTATAGCAAACGGAGACCTTGTTCGAGTCGTTGTCTCTGTGTGGTGTACTTGGGACAATCAACAGACAGTTGATAAGACATCCTCGTCAACGTGGCCGCATGAACATGTTGAATATGAAGCCCCGTTGAATATTAAATAACGTGTGTTTTAAACAAGTGTGAACGATTGAGGGCAATGGTATACCCTACTGTGGGAGAGCACACGCTGTCTCGATAACAAAATGCAATGACGTCCCACACACGTGTGTTTAGAAAAAAAAATTATTTCGACATTTGACGCCGCGAATATTGAGAAACAGTAACGGTACAAGCCTCAGAAACAAACAACACTATGACGTGCAGAAAGACTATATAGAGTGCTATATAGGCAGATCAGGGCAAATTACTGCACAGGCCGACCTCTCTGCCATTGTGTAAATAAGCATCGCTCTCTCTCTCTCTGACACATTCACACACACACACAGGTCCCGCTTCAGACGATACCACCAACACAGAGGGGCCGGCATAAGTGCGCAGTCAGCATAAATTAATTGTCACACAATGTGCACCATTTCGAAATTATATACATTCACATGAAGGGTATGTGTACATTGCTTTTGATGTAGCCAACTTACATGTTTTATGGAGCGATAGCACGAGATGTGTGTATGCAAGAAACAACATAGGGACGCCCACACATTATTGCAAGCCGCATGCTGTGTTTAGAAAAAATTATTATGTCACAGACGATTAACACCGATAACATTACAACACAACGTTATAACATTACAACACAACGTTTTCATGCAAAACGTAAGGACATCAAATTACGACTATCACAAGACATAGTTGCATTACATCTACGCAACACAGTAATGCAGCGTGTATAAACGGGGCGTTCTACATATCCACACACACATACACAAACGAGTAGCTACAAAGAAAGCACCAATCAGGTGCGAGTGTGTACATTATAAATACACCTGACACTGCCGCCAAGGACAAACGATGCGTCAGCCTACCAAAACAAGGCAGGCCGAAAGATAAGCTTCGCGCGTTTATCAGAGACTGACACAAATGGGCAAGACCAATGACGAAGGAATTCTTCCTTACTGAGAACAGTGCTACGTGTGCTATGAGGAAAGCTTGATATTCGAAATGTACGCCGGCCCTAACCGCCCTTAAATCTCCGCTGGACCGGCATACGTTCCCCGGAGTAGGCAGAAAGCTAATTAAAAAAAGTTCGCGGTTGCGCACCGCTCAGCGAGCTTTAGGGACAAACTACCGTATAAGTTCTTCGACCGCGTAAGCACTTTAATCATAAACAGCTACTGCGGCTGCGCGAACGGGTGCTCGCGCCATTTTTAAGGCGCAGTAAAGAACAGCTCCCTAGGGGGCTTTAATAGGGCCAGGCCGTGCGGACTTGGTGGTAGCGGTCACTTATAGGCTGGAGGGAAGGAGAGCGGATATCCATATCCCATCGCGGGCGAACTTCTAGAGCTCATAAAGTGGACGTCTTCTTTCTCCATTAGCCCGAGTTCGCGCCAAGTGAGGACCGTACCTCGTGGGCCTCGAATTTATGAAGGCTATATACGTGTAGTGGACATTCCTGCACAAGGCGGGGGTGAACTAGATCGTTATAGAGTGGTCTTGATATACTGTATTTTAGATGAATATCCTTATATATCTATTTGGCTCACGTCCGCCCTAGGGGAATGGCCGAGTGATAGGTTGATTCAAAGTGAAAAGATTAATATATATTGGCAAGATTTTTTTTTTCACATTGTACATTACGTTTAATGTTCACGCTTCGTGCACTTTTCTGATATATATTTATTTTCGTTGTCATCATAGCTCATAGTGCGGCCCCAACATATAGATGTGTACAATCTCTATTAGCCCCGCCACGGTGGTCTAGTGATTATGGCACTCGGCTGCTGATCCGAAGGTCGCGGGATCGAATCCCGGCCGCGGCGGCTGCATTTCGATGGAGGCGAAATGTTGAGGCCCGTGTGCTGTGCGATGTCAGTGGACGTTAAAGAACCCCAGGTGGTGGAAATTTCCGGAGACATCCACTACGGCGTCTCTCATAATCAGGGCTGGTTTTGGGACGTTAAACCCCACATATCAATCAATCAATCAATCAATCAATCAATCAATCAATCAATCAATCAATCAATCAATCAATCAATCAATCAATCAATCTCTATTAACTAGATGTATGAACATCCCCCTTCGTTTGCTCGAATACAGACACAACAGCAAAGCATGCAAACAAACAAGCAAAAAGAACAGACAAGAGCCGTGCACTTTTCTTCTAGCCGAGAAGTTGGACATGTCACAGAAATGACTGTCGCCGATTCGATCGGTTATTGGAAAATACTGCTTGGTTGCTGTCACTCGCGGCCCTGCCGAGCACTGCACGCAATTTAAGTACCATACATACAGATAAAGGTATACGCACGTAAGAGACCGGAGGGAAGTGGTAAGCGAGACATGGGTGTCAGATGATGAGCATCGCCGAACAATGGGAGTACGAAACAGGGCAAGGTGGAGAGAGAGAGAGAGAGAGAGAGAGAGAGCAACCGAAGGGAAGGGGAGAGGGGATATGCGCAACTTTCTCCCTTTACGGCCTTGGACGAGAGAGCATGCAGCTATACTGGTCCCGCTTAGCGCGCAAGTCGCCGAGCGCAACGAGCGTGACGCTCGTCTTTGACGCTTTGTCGATTTTGCGGCTCTCTCGGCGTCGAGGAATGCGCGGCCAACGATGGCTGCATGGATGCTTCAGCCGTTCGCGGCGGCACCGACCGCTTCGCCGGCGATCATCGACACGGGAGTTCGGGGGGCGCGTGTACCGTTATTTCCACGCTTTAAGTGTCGTCGAGAGGTCGGATAGAGCTTTTTATTACCTGACGAGAGGCAGAAAAAATGCCAGTTGTTTACGCCCTTGTAACCCAAGAAGGCAAGGGCAGTCCTGAACATCGGCAACGCATCAACATACCTCTGAGAGGAATAGAGTAACCGCTCATATGGATGACACTAAAAAACAGCGCGAAATAACTGAGACGCAGCAAGCACAGTATATACAGGACAAGCGCTGACTTGCAACTGATGTTATTGCATCAACCACAGCCATTTTATGGTGCACAGCATCACGATACAATTGCAGACGTCTTCGTCATCAGTGCGTGATCACCACATCTTCTAAGTCGCACGGCAATTGTTAGTGTTTTATCTGAACACGTGTCATGCGCGCGCACAGTATCGAACTACAAGCACACAGCGATGATCAAGAGCGAAAACACATTACATAAAAAGAAGTAATCGCCCCCAAGGTTAACAATCAGCACGTCTTCATTATGTAAAAGATAAGCGAAACAAGAAAAAAACGACAAGCCAAATAAAAACATAACGAGAGAACACGCGCGCAGTCCTCGATAAATACTGAAACGGCGAGGAAACCATGACCAAAAAAAAAAAAACACGGAAAAGGAAGGCATTATATGGATCCTTTGAGATAATCAATCTCAGCGTCAGCGAGTAAAATAGAGGTGAGATAATCAATCTCAGCGTCAGCGAGTAAAATAGAGGAATTGTGCACATGCGGCGCTGAGGCAATGCTAATGCACAAAGTGCCCGTACGCATAGGCACTTCGTGTAGTGCATTGAAATGCAGCACCTTGGATGCCCATTGCTGCCCAGTGGCGCCCGATCGTGAACAAGTCAATTAGCAGCCGAAGGCCGCGGGATCGAAGTGCCACAGCCACTATAGACTGCCGTGGCGGGCCTCGAAGTTCGGATGACGTCGCTGGTACATTGCTACCGTTTTCATATACGATTATCCGGTATCACAAATATCCCAGGTTATCCGGTATCGCGAGTACCACAGGTTATCCGGTATCGCAGGTATCACAAGTTATCCCGTACCACAGGTGCAAGGAACCCGCGCGCGTTCGCGATCGACGCCATTCCCGGCTAGACTACGTCACTTGTGCATGCATGCGCCCAGGAGAAGCTGGATCGTTCACTTCATCCGGAATCATCGCATGAAATGTAAAAAAAAAAAATTCTCTTCTAAAAAGTTGGGTTGGTGGATTTTAAGTGCCGAAACCATGGCATGATCACGTGACACTTCACACGTATGGTCATCGGCAGTGCTAAAGGGAACTCTGAAATCACCTCCGTGAGGCCACAGTGGCTATCCGCAGCTGCCGAGCAAAAACGTGTTCATAAAGCTAAATGCTCAAGCTGAAGACGGATTTTATACAAATTAACTGTGTGAAATTCGTATATTTGCAGACTGCGATCGATCGATACATGAACACGGACTTCGTGTTCTCTTTAATACGGTATAAACCAACGAGCTTCAACCATGTCATGCGAACACGCGCGGACATTCAGATGTAGCAACTCCTACAGTTTACCAAATTCGGTGGGCGCCTCATATGACGGCTATATAACGTCGGGACCTTCTGACTAAAACATTTGCCCATAGTCGTTTGAATAGGCACAAAGCGCCGATCATGCTTACAGCGATATTAAGCTATGGATAAAGATCTCAAAGGCGTAACCGGGTTCTCGAAAATTTCGAATCGTTACTTAACCTGGTAAGATGTTTCAGCTTGTAGTAGTGTTTGTAGTGTTTACGGTTGGAAAAATACAGCTATCTAGTCTATCACAAGTGTATGGCATAAAGAGAACATTTATTCTGATTTGCGGTGCTTCTTGTGTACTGGAATCTTTCCCCTCACATTGCAGTACTCTCGGTTCCTGAGACAGTTATATAACGGTAAACACGGTTACATCGGCGGCACCCCTACCTTACGAGCACGTGAAAAAGAAAAAAAATCACTAAGGCAAAAGGTAAGGAGCCAATACCGATGAGCGGAGGGCAGTCAAATACAATGGGAAGTGAAAAAAAAAAAAAAGCGCGGAGGAATGCTACAAAAAATGTCTGAGAGAAAACGTATACAAGACGTCTTGCGAAGAAACGTCTAAGCAGCGCCGGGGGAATGCCGTGGAGTGTCGAAGAAAAGACGAACACAAGACGTCTCCCGAAAGTAGAGTCTAAGCGGCGGGCATACGTACACAGTACAATGGAGCCGTTAGGGACAGTGCATCACAGCTGCGGCGTCATTGTTGACTGCGACGCCTTTTGAACTGCAACGGCGACGACCCGGGCCTTGTCACGCAAACGATGCCCTCGATGTCTTTTCAGCGCTGTTCTTTTCGCCATCATCGCCCCCCGCTTCCCTCACCCTTATGGCCATTTGCGAGGTGCTTATTGCAGCACCTCCGCTTGTTCGCGAAGCGATGGGAGGGGGGCTGACTTCAAAACGATGCGGCGTTTTTTTTTTGTCCTTATCACTCGCACTCTCCTCATCTATTAAATGTTTAGAACATTTACAGAACGCTTACAGACTTCTTGTGTGCGTCATCTTGTCTTCGCACTTCCCTTTTCACGTTATTTAAAACGTATACACAGTCTAAAAACGACTTATAAACTTATTTTAGATTACTTTGCTTTGCTACACTCCCCCACTCAGCTTCCCTCTAAATACTTTGCGCTAATTATAGACCGTTTGTAGAGTTATGGTATAGACTGCTCCTCCGTGTTACCTGATTTGCTCGCAATGCCCTTCTCTAAATTGCTTGCTACTTTTCAAGACCGCTTATAGACATACAGTAGACCACTCCGCCCTCTGCGACTCGGTTCCATCGTGAAAAGCTCGTTCCTTGTTATAGACCGCCTATATTGACCCGAAAGACGTGGGTTCGATCCCGGTCGCCGCGGTCCTATTTTCGGTGGAGGAAAAAATCTAGAAGCCCGTGTAGTGTGCGATGTCAGTGCACATTAAAGAACCCCAGGTGGTCAAGAAATTCCGCAGTCCTCCGCTACGGCGAGCCACGTAATCACGCATATCGTGGTTTTGGGACGTAGAAACCTGTCGGCGACAATGACGAGACTGCTAATAGACTCGTTGAATATCACTTTGCTTTGTTATCGACGCGCGTATGTATGTATGTATGTATGTATGTATGTATGTATGTATGTATGTATGTATGTATGTATGTATGTATGTATGTATGTATGTATGTATGTATGTATGTATGTATGTATGTATGTATGTGAAATCCCGCTTCCGGGAATTACAGAGAGATTAGAGAGATAGGTCGGTATACTGGCTGGAATGGATTCATTGATCCGAAAGTAAGCATGTACTTCGAAATGCCACCAATTAATCACAATGACTGTGGTAAAGGCAAATGAAAGCAAATCAGGTGACGGTGACGGTATGAGCAGAAAAAAAAAGCTGCTAAAGGACGTAAACTGCATTCCACACAGAAGGCGAGATTGATGATGATCATCATCATGACGGTTGCTGTTGCTTGACGGAAATACGCCACAAAAACTTAGACTCTCTTTACATTGAAGGGATATCGAACAGCACTACGGTTCTTCGTAATATAACTTGCTTAAATTTTGAGTAAATGTTGTTCTCGCCAGGCAGTTCCAAGTCCTTTAGTTCTCCCGAATATGATTTTTTTTTAATTTTAGCGGATTCAGAGTCGGACCACCCTGTGTTTTTGACGTCTTAACTTCAACGCTGCCTGCCCAAGCGGGCGGGCGGTCAAGAGTAAAACGATCTTGCTTTAGCGCTCAAATTGTCGCTGTCAGGTTCAGAAAAACTGGCATAACTCAACATATCGTCAGATGACGTCGCCGCTTTAATTTTTCGCGCACCAGCTCCACCTTTCTGATGGCGAGGAGGCTGTGAAGTCATCCCATACGCCGCACGTAGCATGTTACCATTTCGGGTTTGAACGTATCGTCTCATTTCATTTCATTTATTGAACCTTAATGACCCTTTTCAGGGTATTACATAAGGGGGGACAAAAGCATCAATAACAGCATGGTCATTATTATACAATGATAAAAAAATGTTTTCAAAATACAGCATACGTGATTTGAATTACAAAAGCGAAATAAAATACAGTGCAACAATTATAACAAGCGGTATAAATGCAGTTACAAATGAATAGTACATTACAAATGAATAGTTCATTCGGTTATTTAAAATTATTGGTGAGCTTCTGAGCAAAGTTGGACCAACGCGCCTGCTACAGGACTATCAGTACTATTGGAAAACAGCCATATGAAAATATGGTGATAATATCTCCGTAGTTGCCCTTTAAAGTGACAAATAGCGAATTCAAAACGAGAAAGAGAAGGCCAATTTAGGGACGTTATCTCGCTCATAATAACACACACGCTGCGTTTTGCAAGCGTTTTTTTTTTTTCGTTGAGGCTGCTTTAGGCACCGTCATGTGACATGAACAGCATGCGCGTTATCAACGTTTCACGCCATTGTTGCCCAGATATGCTGGCGAGTGCAGTTTTTCCAGGAACGCAACACAAATGAGACAATGAATATTGTTCGTGAGCAAGCAGCTGAATACTCCAGAGGTCGAAAAGATTTCTCACTGAAGCGAAGCTTGCATTGTCTGGCGTAGTCGGCGTGTGTTCCTCAGGCCAAAATGCATTGGAGTGGGAAAAGAAGTTCTTATCGGTGCTGGGGTTCGAACCTGGGCCCTCGCCTTTTGAAGCAAAGCGCCTCAACTACTGGGCTACGTGCCCACGCTTGCGACATGTGAATATCATCATCATAATCCCGACTACGCCCTCTGCATGATAGAGGCCTCTCCCAGAGATTTACACTTATCTCGGTTTTGTGCTAACAGCGACCACTTTAGCCTCGCAAACTTCTTGATCTCATCTGGCCACCTAACCTTTTGCCGCCCCACTGCAAGGCTTGCCTATGTGAAGATATCTGCACCGTATGAATGCCTTGAATTTTCTACCACCTGGCGGGAAAGAAGGAAGAAAGGAAGGAAAGAAAGAAAGAAGGAAGGAAGGAAGGAAGGAATGAAAGAAGGAATGAAGGAAAGAAGGAATGTAGGAAAGAAAGAAAGAAAGAGAAGTATTAAACCAGGCGGCAAGAAACACGCCAAGCTTCACTTGCCCCCATTTTTTCGACAAGGGAAGGGCTGCAAATATTCTTTTTCCTTGTACTGAATGCATGGCAGAATAACGACCATCGCAGAGGCCAACGTTTCGACAAATGGCGAACCTGTCTTCCTGCTCTGGCGAAGGCAAGTTCCATTGCTGAAATATCTGGCTCCCAGCAACCGTCCCTTGTTCGGTCATTTGCCCCCCCACATCCACATAGATCTGCAGACGCTTCTCATATAGCCTTCATTTACCAAGGTGAAGATGAAAATGTTTTATTCAACCGACAGGAGGCGTACAGACGAGGAACAAACACAGGAGTTTGATGCCGCAACAAAAACAGGAAACCTGAGGGGAACCCGAAGACGTAAAGAAAACATTAAAGAGATCGATTTTTTTTTTGTGTGGATGTCTTCAGGAAATAAGCGCCACTCCTGCCCGCCTGGTAACTCGAAGCATCAATACACGTTGCAAGAAAAAAAATTAAAAGGAGAACGCTGGACGCAACCTGGGCGTAATTCAACTCGATGCCTTGCCGACAAAACGTTTCTTCATCTTCTTCTTCGACCTTCCATTACTTCTTCATTGGCCGCGAGAGAAAGGCAACCTGCCGCTGACGTCTGGCGGACAGCCCCCGCCGCGGTCCTTCTTTCTTAGAAGATCGATCTTCATGAAGGCAAAAAAACCATTTTCTTCGCAACTTGCTCGCGGAAACGCCCAACCCACCCCATTCGCGAACTCGCTCGCTCACTCACTCAATCCACGCCGTGCCAAGGCGAGTCGAGTCGTAAGACTCTGATGAAGTCGGACGGAGCCATAAACTCGCGCTGGTTGCGCGAATTCGGACCGTTTACACGGTCCCCGAAAAAAAAAAGGAAATAAGCGGAAACAGTTTATACGGTGGAGAGAGGGAAACGAAAGGAGTTCCTTTATTTTGCAAGACTAGATTAGAAAAAGAACTCGGACGCTGCAAAACTTTCCCGAACAGGCCCCGGGGAAGGCGCGGGTCGGGAGAGAAGGCTATCGTAGCGCCCTCTCGCGGCGAGAGTCGGCGATGTAGGGTCGGAGCGGCTCCGGCCTGTGGGAGTGGCCGGAGTTAATGGAGCGGAGCGAGAGAGGAACTCCCGAGAACTGGCTTCGAGAGAAGGAACCCGACCAGGCGTGTCTTGAAGCGAGTTGCTGCCCCTTCAATCGAATCAAGCGGTGCTTGCTTACGAACCATATGCGCCAGAGACGTGCACTTCCCGGTCTCGCCGATGGTTGGTTTAAGGAGCTGCTTAACCCTTGAGTTGGCGCGGAGGAGGGCCGCTGAAGCGTTACTTCCCTAGCATAAAGGAACAATGGCGAGTTGATATAACGTAAGAACACATTGACGGGGAGAGAGAGAGAAGAAAAAAGCTAGGATGTGGTGTCACGTGATTCCGCTAGCCTTGGCAAAGTAACCCCCTCTGACGCCTTGAGAGCGGTGCCTCTCGGGTAAAATTCGGCCCACATTGTTGCCAGAGCGCTTGAGGTTGTTTGGACACGGTAACATTTAGTGGTGCTTGACCGTACATTAGATCTACCGCTTTCCTAGCTACCACGTGACCGGGGCCCATTTCCCACGATTATCTCCTTTAATTTTTTTTATGACTAGGCTTCAGGATTACCACCTGACACCCGCTCCTAGCTTTTTTTTCCCCTTCCTCTGTGTAACACCCACACGAAGGGAAATGAAACAAGTACTTACTATCAAGATAACTCACGTAAAGCGGGTGGGAATTCGTAGAATGGGAAATGTAGCTGGAGGTACGACGTAGTCACAGAAGGAGTTACATTCGCCAGGGCGTAGGCCTGACGGAGACAAGTCTTCAACGAACGAATAGCGTAATGACTGGATGGCGATTGAACATAAACAGTGTCGCTGTCCTAACAGCCGATAGCAAGCATTAGTGAAATCTTTTAAGGAAAGCAGCGAACGCACAGCCGTATCAACCAACTATACCAGTAAACCATTAAAACACAATAACCCATTAAAACACAATAAGCCGACACTAGATAACTTAGAAGGGTTCCTTTTGGTTTTGTTTTTAGTTCTGCTTCCTCACGTGATTATAGCCAACAACTAGCCAGCATGCGGCAACACTAGGCGACTTTCACTAATAGTAAGACAACACAAGCCAATGTGAGCAAGGACAGAGCCATCAGCTGGCCAACACAAGATAGCAGCAACGGGCATAGCACCAAGCAGCACTTAGCAAGACATGGAGCAACACTAGCCAATTAATGTTAGCAATCATTCACGCATGGTTGACCAACGTACGTCACCATTTATTACACAGACTAATTGAGAACAGTTTGCTCAATGCGAAATAATAACAAGAATAATTTCTGAGGTTTTATCCGTCAAAACCACGACACAATTATAAGGGCCCGCGAAGCGGGGGCTCCGGAGTAATTTTGAACACCTGCATGAATGTTAATCTACGTACACGGGCGTCTGTGTATTTCGCGGTCGTTCCTCAACTGATGCCTGACGCCATGCCTGGGATACATGCCTCAAGGCCACAATCTACATTCTGCTGACAGCAGCCAAAGACTTCTGTGACAGTGTGCTCTCTCGGATGGGGCGCGGAAATCTTTTCCTCTCCTCTATCTCTTTGTATACCTATTCCCCTTTTCCCCAGTGCAGGGTAGCAAACCGGACGCTCGTCTGGTTAACCTCCCTGCCTTTCGCCTCCCTTGTATCTCTCTCTCTCTCTCGCCGTCAGTCGAAATGAGGCACTAATCTCAACCAGCGACGGCTGATTGATCACGCGTACCAGCCGGATTTAGCTGGGACAATAATCGTAAGTTTTATCCTCCTCCTCCTCCTCTTCCTACTACTACTACTACTACTACTACTACTACTACTACTACTGCTGCTACTACTACAACAATGTACTAAGCTACTATGGCAGATGTGGGAAAGTTCATGTAGACACGGTGTACCCGGACACCTCCATCCGGAAACCGTATGTAGAGTGATGCTGTTGGCTATCGTACGTTCTCCCATACAAATGAGAAATGCGCACGCACTAACAGTTACCCTAGTTACGCACGGTACAGGGCTCAGCACGTGGTACGTGGAAACCTCCGCACTTGGCGCCTCTCCAGCCAAACCGAGCCAGCCGTATCACGTGCCAACCGCGGGCACACAAGCGCAACGCAGAAAGCCGATTGCGCAAACGTATATGCAAACTCGGCGAGGCCGCTTTCGAGAGAGCCGCCAAACAAACGTGAGAGTATGGCGACTCCTCCTGCCCGGCCGCGAAATCGAATGCCGCGAGCCCACACTTCACGTGAAAAACCAACTCGGTACAGGTTCACTCCGCGCGGCTGACGCACAGCTTTCACAACACCCTGAGTCACCTCGTCGCTGGAAAAGCAGCGCGCGCCAACGGTTACGCGTCGAATGAAAACGTGAAAGAATTCGGTTAGGTTCCGACCGAAAGTGTACAGCGTGTGGGCGCACACACTATTTCCGGGTTCGTCAGCGCCGCCTGTACTAGTGCATTTTTTTACAGACCCTCATTACTCTGTTTTGTACGTCGTGACGTCAAAGTAACAAGGACACGAAACGGCTAATGCATCCGTACAGCTGTTTTCCCATTGGTGCGAATCTACTGGATGTATAGTGCCACCAATGTAGTCTGAAATATAGGCTTAGAATTCTAGAATTCTAGACACTGCGGTGAAATAGTCTATACGGTTGCAGGCGTAGATATTTACACATTTGTGTGTAGAAGGGACGCGTATCGCTAGAAGCGCCAGGATCCGGTTGTTTAGGTCTGACGTTGTTCCTGGAGAATCGGGGAACCTTGAAGGCGCACCTACAGGCTAACAGCGCCCCAATAGACTTGTAGGTAACTCTGTTCTGTCTGTCTCAGTGGTTTACTCTTTTATTTCGACGATGGCTACGTCTTCTGTGCTACGCAACAGATGCAGCAAACATCCGCAAGTCGCCAAATCGAATTCCGGACGCGGCAGCTGCGTTTCCACGGAGGCGAAATGCTGAGGGCCGTGTATACTGCGCGATGTCAGTGCACGTTAAGAAACCCCAAAGCGGTCGAAATTTCCAGAGCCCTCCACTACGACGTCTCTCATAACCATATCGTGGTTTTGGTGATGGTATCCGAAATGATCGCTGTCCGCTTAGCTGTCTATTTGGCCATTTACCCATCTCCTGTGAATGTTGATACAAGAACAGTCATTCGTGCGATGGCCACAGGGAGCTTCAGGAAATTTGCATATTCTTCGCTGCTCACATTTCCCTCTAGGTGTTGCTCTAAGAAACCCTTTGGTAACACGGTCGCGCCTGTTGCATCGGGAAGTTCGCGACCGTTTTCGCGCGTCGCTGTTGGCCGTGGGACGCATTCTTGAATAGATAACCGAGGGCGGCCGACTGCTCTGAAATTTGCGGCGACGGGGGCATAAAATAGCGGACGGACTTCATTCCGAGGTGAGATAAGATATCTACGACTGCTACGTTCGCTGCTGACCTTCGCCTTTTGAATGCTGCATGTGTGCCCTCCCTAAGCACGTGTTCGAGCCTGAGCGTAGGTATTTAAATTACTAGCCCATATTTATAGAAGCGTTTAACTGTGCACTGCCACGACAACGCGACGGCCTGCCTTAACTAGGAGGCGAACCAGCTGAGCATGCCAAAGTACGTAGTTCAAATCACCCTCTGCATTGTTCTCTTATCGTCTATGACGACGCCTGCTTCACAAGAATAAGTATCCGTTGCCTTATTATCCAGGTAGCTGTCTTCTCACTCCTCAGCACGTGACCCTATCATTTTCAATCAAGTTTAATCAGGAGCAGCAGCATTTGTATATTATTTTTTTTTGAAAAAATCCGAGAGCGTGATCAAAAGAACGGGCTTCGCAAGTAAAGTGTTCAAGCCTCTTTCTAAGCCCTTGTCCAGCCTAACCAAGTGTGTCAAGAAGCTATATTAGGTGTTTTTGTTGCTTTTCTGTTGTTTTGTGACGTGTTATTGCATGTTGTGAAAGCCAGCGATAATGATGCAGCATTGTTTCATGCCGAAAAGGCCACATTCCCACCAGAAAACACAACCCAGCAGTCGGCATGGCGCTTTCCCAAGCTACATCGAAGCACGTGGATCACAATTAACGCAAAATGAAGTTTAACACAATTTGAGAGCAGCTCTCTGTTACGGCACTATAGTTTTGCGACGTTCCAGTGTATTTTGTCCCGGCAACGGTCAGCAACTGAAGAAAGCTAGTACAATGTGAAAATTTTGTCGGAGTTGTTGATACATGATGAATTAAACAGCTGGAGCGGAGACAGGGAAACTACAAGAAGACTACGAAAGCTGGCAAGGTCTCATGGGTAGTCTTGATATGCTACACTGTATCAAGGAAATAGCGAAAGAACGCAACATTTATTGCAAGAAATGTAAGAAACATTGTACAAGGTCACGTTCGACGTGATGCCTTGTGGCAATAGTAGTGTTTTGCACTCGCCGCCATGGCTACGAATGGCGCTGTCTAACACTCTCAGGAGAGTACGCACATAAATACCCAACAAAGTGAACGGGAGAGCGACCGCCTTCGTAGCTGAGCTTGTAGAGCATCGTACGAATTGTCCGAAGGTCGTGCGTTCGGTGCCTACCAAAGGCAGGTGTGTTCTTTTCTCGTCCACTTTAATTCCTTGCCATTTATTCCTTATTACTATACTACGGCAAAAAACTGCAATTTCCCCTGCGCTTTCCTTGGCTTCATGCTCAAACTGCCTGATTCATCACCACCACCTCCATTCATATGCTTCATTGTCTCTTCATGCATTTTAATTAATTTCTATTTATTAAATTATTAGTATACTACCGTTCAAAACAACAATTTCCCATATACTTTACTTGGCTTCATTTAGGTTGTATGATACTCGCCACGGTGGTCTAGTGGCTATGGTACTAGGCTGCTGATACGAGGGTCGCGGGATCGAATCCCGGCCGCGCCGGCTGCACTTCGATGGAGGCGAAGTGTTGAGGCCCGTGTGCGGTGAGATGCCAGTGCACGTTGAAGAATCCCAGGTGGTCAAAATTTCCGGAGCCCTCCACTACGGCGCCTCTCATAATCATAGCTGGTTTTGGGACGTAAAACCCGAGCAATCAATCAATTTAAGTTGTATCAAGGAAAGTCGCACTGAGCTAATGTGCGACTGCCACGTAGAATAACTCGACCCAGTGAACACGCTCAGAGCGCCGCCTTGCGACCACTGCAGTCATCAGTCGGTCGTGAGCGGCGTTGTCAGCCATTACGGTGGCCGCAAGGCAAAACGGCTTCACCGAATCAAGTCCTCCCCTGTATACAGACACGGTCGACTAAGCACACACAAATTACTAAGCTGCGCGGGCGCGTTCTTAAGCGGATGGGCTGCACCGAATTAATGCGAACGGCCGCTTCCTCGCGCGGAATGCCCGCAGATGTTGTGGGCGTGTCCGGACATCGTTCAGATGTGTGCTTTACTTACAGTACATCCGTGATTTAGAAAACAAAGCATCGGAACAACGAAAGCATGGCCGGCACAATCTCGAGACCACGTGACGTGTGTGTGTGTACGTACGCTTTCGCAGGGCTGCGTTGAACGAAGCACTCTGTTCATCACTAACGCTCTCACTACACTGCACCGGGGGAGGGCGGGATTGAAGGTGGTCCCGACTCGAATGTAATTACTCGGAAGAAGCGAGACCGATTGAAGCGAGAGAAGCCGTTGCTTGCTGTAGTAGTATTGCGCGGGTTGTTGTTGTTGTTGGTGATGGTGGTTTGTATATTTTGTTCTTGTAATGGGCTGGCGAAGGAGGTCGGTGATTGGGCGTCGTCGAAAGCAGAGAGTTGCAATCAAGGTATGTGTGTCGGGATGTTTTTCCGTGAAAACGAGCTGACGACGTGATGGCGTTTCGACTCCGTGTCATTGGGCAGGGAAGACGAAGGACCAGTTTAGCAGTGAAACGCCGACGTCGATGTTCAAGAGCATTTATTTATTTCATTTGTTTGTGTACCGGTTATCGCTGGTGCAAAACGACAACGCCCGGGTGGGGAAGAAAAAAAGTTATAACTACACCGCTGCACACGACAGAAGCGTACCCTTTGCGACAAGCGATGTTTTGAATAGCATGAACGAAGAAATATATAATGTACGAAAGCCCTGTATAAAAGTGAGTTTAATCACAGAATAAATTACAGGCAAAATGGGTTAGAGAACGGGGAGCATGAGGGAACGACACAACGGCTGAACTCGCAACTAAATTCATTAAAAAAAAAGGCGGGGCCGAGTGGGGGGGGGGAGCTAGGGACCCGGGTTTCTCCCGAAATTTCGGTTGGGGGTTAGTGTTAATAAGACAGTGTAGTGCTGATAACATACTATTTAATCGAATTGATAATGTTGCATTTAAAAAGTCACATAATGTACATACTGCGATTTTTACCGAAAATAAATAATGAGACAACGTGTGTTTTTCTCAACTAGTAAAGGCCTTCAGCTAGTGCCCCCCTCCTAATATGAAAAAGATTCCTTGCTACGGGCGTGATCTGTATGCCACTTTTACGTCAAAGTCGACCGAACCGTGCGTCCGCTATTTCCTAGCCAGTATCTCATCATCGCTTGAAATGACGTTCCGACACATCGTAGTGTCTTCATAAACGCGTTTGGCTCCATCGTTCGGATCCGGGAAAGACCAGTACCCTTTCACGCGTCGTCCCTGAACGCGCGATGTCTATTGCTCAATGAGCCGTCCAATTCGTCACGCCGCCATTGTAAAAGGACGACACGGAGCGTCTGCTGCAGAGGTTTGCTTTCCGCTTCGTTGGGCGGGCGTGGCCGCGTGAACGATGCATTAGCGCGGCAGACAAATGTGAGGCCATAATAGACAGGAACGTAGCGGCGGTGCACGGACCGTTGTCGGGGCTGTCGTTTGGGCGCACCATGGGCTCGCATAACATACAATGCGCGCAAGACACACACACACACACACACACACACACACACACACACACACACACACACACACACACACACACACACACACACACACACACAGAGAGAGAGAGAGAGAGAGAGAGAGAGAGAGAGAGAGAGAGGGCATACGATTAGAGCACGCACACAATTTCACAGACCACGACCAATGAAATGCGGCTCAAACGTGCGAAGTATAAAGTAAGCTTCACGTGTGATAAACCGCGATCGGCTATCCCAGACTGCCGATTATGTGGTCTCCTGAGATGGTGGAGACGTTAAGCTGAGCTAGCAGGTAGGTTGGTTCACGCGCCACGGGCATATAAACATCTTACTTTTTACAAAATCTTTACTTTCTAGTGGCTTGAAGATTGATTGCAGGGTCCCCCTGTAGTCATTTAGACTTTGGGACAATCGTCTCTATAACATCTGTAACCAATTTATGTATCATTAACTTGTGGTAATATACTTGAAATTGATTTCTGGGGTTTTACGTCCCAAAACCACGATATTATCATGAGAGACGCCGCAGCGGATGGCTCCTGAAATTTCGACCACCTGAGGCTCTTTAACGAGCATCGACATCGCCAAGCACACGGGCCTCAACATTTCGCCTCGATCGAAATGCAGCCTCCGCGGCCGAGATTCGATCCGGCGACCTTCGGATCAGCAGCAGGGTGCCATAGTTATGGACCACCGTGGGCGGCTTAAAGATTATAATGAGCTCAATGTATATGTTCAGTGCCTGAATAGTTGTCAGGACATGTGAGTAAGGGTGTGGAGCGTGTTAATTTGTTTCCCGATAGTCTGGTTGTCTCGTCGACGGGAACTCGTGTCCTGGCATAAAGAAGGATCCCCGACCATTGTTTCACTTCCGACGACGTAGCAATTTCGGGAAAGCGTACGTGTATTACATACGTATACATGTACGCGCACACTCGTTCAAGCACACAGACACATTCGGCCGATCAGTCCGAGCCCCATTCAATCTTTGTGATGGGGGAGCATCATCCCGGAACGGCAGCTCTTAGCGAGCGCTCCGGCAACCGCGTGACTCACACAGAACACTTGTATGCGGAGCATTCAAGTGCGACGCCGCGTGCAAGTGGCGCGGTTTCACGCATGCGCGTTTTGCTGCTGCGAGGCATTCGAGACGCAGCTGTTAGCTGCTGTCGCTTACAATCCATTCTCTTTCTCTCTTTATGGCGTTTGTCTGCCGGGAATGCTATAGCGTACGGAGCGAACGAACGCTCAGCTGGCTGGCGATCACGAAGCGACCGACCTGTGTGCGGCAGCGCCCGCCAGCAAATGCTTCGAATAGCTTCGTGTCGCGCAGTGCGAGCGAAGCGAGGTTCGGTACGCCTGTACACCGAGTTTAATAGAGACTGCTGAACTCAAGGGCAACGAGTGATGCTTAACATCTAACTAGAAGAGTTGTATCCGGCCTCTGATTGATTTGCGAGGTTTAACGTCCCAGAACCAGCTCTGATTATGAGAGACGCCGCAGTGGAGGTCTCTGGAAATTTCCACCACCTGGGGTTCTTGCACTGACATCGCACAGCACACGGGCCCCAACATTTCGCCTCCATCGAAATGCAGCCGCCACGGCCGGGATTCGATCCCGCGACCTTCGGATCAGCAGCCGAGTGCCATAACCACTAGACCACCGTGGCGGGGCGTATCTGGTCTCTAGTCAGTTATTAATGACAGTAAGTTGCACAAAGGAACGAAAGGGGAGGATTAATGAAAGGTAGAGAGATGAAGATGAGCTCAGCCCTCTTGGCGACACTGCACTGGGGAAGGCAAGGGAAAGATCGATAGCGAAGAGGGAAGTGACTGCGGTGCGGCTGGCGTTATAAATTACGGGTTGTACTAGTACGCACCAATTACTACAGTCTAGAATTTTTTATGCTTGTAGGGAGCGGGCAGCTAATATCTTTTGGAGCGTGGCTGCAGGTGGGGTGGATGCAACGACAGTAATAGCATCCGGTGTGCCCTTGCAGTATGCTTCCGACAGTGATCAGTTATCATTAACGTATTACGTCAACAAAGCCGCAGTTCCTGCGCCGGCTATGGCCACACCGACACGTTGCCATTGGAGTCAAGGTTGCATACGTATATGATTGCCCCTGTGCACTGGCGCGAAAGTTAAAAAGAAAGAAGAGATGAATAATAGTACCGAGAAACTGACCAACTGTGTATATTATTTTTAATGCACACACAACAGACGCACATGCACACATATACGCAAGCAGATATATACTTCACTCACTCACTCACTCACTCACTCACTCACTCACTCACTCACTCACTCACTCACTCACTCACTCACTCACTCACTCACTCACTCACTCACTCACTCACTCACTCACTCACTCACTCACTCACTCACTCACTCACTCACTCACTCACTCACTCACTCACTTTAGTTTACTCCTGCATATGACCAAAGCAGTAACCGACAGGGAACACAGAAAACATTTACTGCGTCAGTCACGTATAAAAATATAGCAGCGTTACACTAACTAGCCTGGTGTCACACCTTGCTACCATCAATCTTGGTTGCCAGAATAGAGAGAGAACGAGAAACGTACGACGCAAGAAGACACGATAAATTGTTCGCATCGAGGCTTTGTAAGCGCATGTTCCGCCATTGATATCTTGCCGGGTGCCAAGGGCAAAGAAAAGTACAAACTAAGAAAGACATACAGGCGAATCAATCACGCAGCCACGTATATAGGAGCTCACAAGAGAGCGTGATGTCGCAGTATCTATCCACCACTATAATACTTCGCGGCTTGCCTCCTCCAGCTGCTCAGCATTCAATGAACACGCCCGCCTCACTCACAAGATGAACTTGCATCCACGAAAATAAGTCAAGGGGGGACGCTACACTTGTATCAACCACCGCCACCACTGGATACCGTGCTCGAGTGAAAACCTCGTCGAAAGGCAGGAAGGAAGAGGCGCTCTTTCGCGGACTGAGGATCGAACGTCAAGTTGGGTTTCCAAAGTCCCAGAACTTTTGCGTACTTCTTTTGTGCCCCATGGTGACAGGCGAGAGAAGAGGGGGGGGGGGGGGGGGGGACAGTGCGGCACCAAATTGAAATTATAATGCGCCGCGGCCGGTTTAATCTTCTTCGCATCCTCCCCTCGAATACACGGTCGACCACTTTTCTCCTTTTTTCCGTCGTATCATCGTGCTGCATGGTTTTTCGCGCTTTCTCTGGCTTCTCTTTTCCTTTATTGCGTTATTATTTATTTATCTGACGCGCTGGAATAATTCCCCATCTTTTGTCGGGGTCTCTCGAGAGAAGTCAGCGAACGTGCGACGGCAAAGTGGTGCAGCTGATCTGCAGACCGCCTGCGGTGCTGCTGTTACCGTAGTTCCGGATATGAAAAAAAAGAAAAGAAAAGAAAAATTAAGCGAACAGAGGGGTGCACTTATTGGAAGAAAGGGAAGAAAAATGCGGGGGGAGGGATAAGGAGGCGGGGGGGGGGGGCGGCTCTCTCTAGAGAGGGGGGGAATCTGCCATCACATGCCTTTTCGAACAATGGTACGACAGTTCGTTCGCCTGTCAGACATCGCACCGAGGATGTCAAAAGAAGAACGTTATCCTTCTGTTCCTCCTCAATACACCTTTCACACTTTTTCTCTCAAACGAACCGCCGCCATGTTGGATTTGGCCGAGAGGTGCGTGCTAGGGGGCAAGCAGGCACCGCAACGAGGTTTCGTGAATGCAGCATGCACGTCCGGTACGACAGTACTTTTTTTAATATTTATGTTAATGTGTAGAAAAAAAAATCAAAATGTCGAACAAGATGCACCTGTCTGACTGGCTTTCTCAAGCATAAAGCCTTTGACAGCAGAAACGGTTTTGAGAAGTGTGTAATCAAGAAGGTGGCCTCTACTTTCTATTCTCTTCTTTCACTGGCCTCTACTACCTCTTTCATATATGAGTGGATGGGTTGTGCTGTCTTCAGTCGAAAGACAGTTACCGTTCCCTGCGAACCGAATTTCGCCTGCTTTCCAAACGGGTTGAAGAAATTACCACCTATCCTAACCTCGAGTCGCTATCGCCGTTTCTTCTCGAATAACAACCGCACAATTAATGTAAAGTGGAAGACGGAAGGAACACCCCCTCCCTGTTCACCAGTACAGACGGTAGACCGGCGAAGCTATAAAATGTGCGGTCGATGTGTTTGTCACTGGGTTAATCCCGACGGCACACTGAAGTCTTTCTCAATTATTGGTTACCTCGTTGTGTTTGTTAATGAGGCTGCACACATGTTCTGTGGCCGGACGGCGAGCGTTTCCCTTCACCGTCAAAAAAAAAGGAAGAAAAAAAAGGGTCGTACGAGCGTAATACCGCTGAAAAGCCACCGGGACGCAGCAGTATACCGCATTAGCTACTACCACCGCGCTGTTTACCGGAAAGGCATATAATAAGGCTCACAGCTGAGTCCTATTATATATGTCTGCGAACTAGAAAGAAGAAGAAAAAGAACAAAAGGGAAAAGCTCGTGTCAAATGCGGAGTCACGACGACGATTTCTTCGCCCACAACACCCACGTCCAGCACCCTCCTGCTCCCCCCCCCCCTCTCCCCACTTTATACACACGACGGACACCCCGCGACTCCCTGGCTTACGCCGGATGATAGATGAAGGAAACGCTCCGATTGCAAAGCACGTCCGAGAAAAAGAAAGAAGAAAAAGCAAAGCGAGGGAGAATTCAGCATGAGACAATACTGGCGCTGGTTCGCGAAGCGGTTGGTGGTGGTGGTGGCGGCGTGGAGCGAGTAATACCGCTGCTGTGACCGTTCATATACATTATTTCCCTCGCTGGCAGATATTCTCGACTTCTCGTTCGGAGCACGTACGGTGTGTGTATCCTTCGAGCGTATAAAACGGGGCGTCGTATAAAGTGAGGGAAAGCTTATCGACGGTGCGTCCTGTTTTTGCGGTATTAGACGCTTTGTGGCCGGACAAAGTATACTACGGCTTCCTTGACCGTTTCTGTTTTATTGCGATAGCAATTGTATGAACAGTCTCGACGAGTTTTTGCCGTCGCCGTCACGTCCTGTATATTTTCTTCCCCTTCCGCTTACTAGCACATATTCTGGAATTCCTCTTCGAATCACGTATAGTGTATATTTCCCTCGAGCGCATAAAGCGCACCGTCGCATAAAGTGAAAGAAAAAGGAGAGCGTCACTGGCTGGAAAAGAAAAAGTCGTTTATAGTAAGCAGCTCACGAAAGGTATTAGGGCAGAAGAACTCGGGACGGGTCTTTCTAGAACTGTTCGCTATTGTTATTTCTTAAGTTGCGAAAGAAGTGGCTTCTTCGCGTATATGCTGTGGTGATATACAAAGCGCCGAACTTTACTTCGGCTGATCGGTATTCAGAAAGCAGTGTTTCATTTTGGAAGAGACGGGAGTGGTCGATACGCCCTGTCGCGGGAACGTAGCTTCCAGTGCGCTACGGTGAGGGGACGGATTGCGTAGCGCCCCTTACGCGAATGATCATGGCGTAGCTGATGCAGTTGGTGGTATTGATGAAAGCGGTGACCCTGAAAGTGAATGTTGCAATCGTCAGCACGTCGCGACGGAGTTCGGATGAAGAACAGCCTGGTTTACGACGAATGTAAATCAGATGCCTCACGTTTCTAGAATATTATATACAGAATCCGTAGGAGTCCTCAGATATTGCTTGAAGAGACCCTAAAGAGAAAAGGTGAAGCGTTTTAGAATGATAACTTTTATGTCGAGAATTCGATTGTCATTTACTTAGCAAGATGATAGTAGGACTATTTCTCGCACTGTTCACTCACCCATAGGACAGCGATGAACTATCCCTAAAGAATGGCCGCATATCCGCTTGCTTCACTGCAAATGACATCGAAAGACGATAGTCACGTGCCGCCCCTGGTACGTAACACCCTCTCTTCTCCCCTCACGCTTTTCCCCTCCTCTCTCTGATAGATCCAATGGAGGTTCTGCTGAATTCATTTGAAATTTCCCGCGTTCGCGCTACTCTTGCAACATCTGTAGGCACCTTTTATTACTGTTGGCTTAAAGCCGACTGTAGAGCAGCGGCTTCTGTCGGCTTGTTTTTTAACGCGTAGCGTCTCTTCGACACCATTTCTAACGCGCTCATTTTTCATTTGATAACGTGAAAAGCAGTCCGATGTGTATTACCAATTGAATGAACACTGCGGATCGTGGTTATGTACACATACATTGCCTTAAACGGGCCTGAGGTTTCCTCACGCTTTATCATGTTGACGTGTTCGATCCCGCGCCGCCAGTGCTACTACCTCGCTTGGTTTTGTCCGGGCGTTGCGAGTGAAAGACACACAGACAGACAGTTTTTCGCGTTTAGGTAGCCCAAGAAAGACTATCGTCTTTAATATGTGCGTTTAGAATAGAAGGTAAACCACTCAGAGTATGTAACGCTCTCCTACTATGAGACAAGCTCTGTAGAGCCATCCCTACACTGACATTAAGTAAAGATTGCTTATTAGCTTTCGATGGAGTCGAAGTTCGAGGTGCAGTCCTTCCTGCCTGTCAAGGTAAACAACCGTCAAGATTAATCTGCCCATGCCTGCGGTTGTGCATTCAATTACACTGAGAATATAGGTAATTCTCAGTGGAAAAACAAAGCATAGTTGAAGATATTGTTTTCGGCGCGGAGGTTTTAGGTTAACGCATCTTATAACAGATTTTGCCGCAGGTGATAGACATAAGACAGCGTTTATTTTTTTAACTACCGGGATAGAAAAGAAAATTACACCATCTCCCTCTAAAGGGGACCATGAGGCGATGCGAAGCAGCACGGGGGTTGCACACCGCGTTTGCATCGGTTTGACGCTAGCAGACGCTGCCTGCGTCAGCGTTGTCTCTCGCGGGCGAGGGCGCGTTCTCGTTCCTTGCGAGCTGGTAAAGCGTTCATCGAAGAAAGAGCGTTTTCATAGTCAACGCGCGCCGTTCGGAGAGGAGGAATGCCGAGAGGAGTGGAGATGAGACAAGGAGTGGAGGGGGAGGAGGATGCGCATGCGCAGTGGCGGTGTGGACACCACACGGCGGAGGGAGGGACGGACAAAGCCCCCGCTATAAGCTGCTTCGCATCTAAAAAGGAATGAAGGTGTCAGTGGCATGATGAAGGAAGTACAAAAAGGACATGCTGGAGTGGAGATTGTCTGTGAAGGTGAAGCCGCCTTCTGCCATCTTACAAATCATTAACCAATCAATCATTAAATCAATCATTAACCTCGTAGCTCAAAGCGGCCTACCTTCCATAACTCATCGAAATCGTGCTTGTCGCTTAAAATTACTTTTTGTTTTTCAGATAATAAAAGGCCACTATAATATCGACACGTCTCACTTTCTCTGATATTGATCAGGTTACGCTATCAGACGCAGGCACTCGCTGGCTATGTAACCCCATTCACGCACGAAGTACGCAGGAAATTATGGCAAAATGAGCATTGTCTTTTCATCAATTTCATTATGGAATTCACTTTCTCGAGATACAAAAGAAATAATGCATATTCATGTTTTAGCGAAAAATTAAAAACTTATCTATTGTTTGTATAACTGTTGCTTTCGCTTAGTGTATGTAGAAATAAAACTTGATCATTTATTAGTGTACTTGTTAGGAATAACTGTTTTTGTAAGCTATTGCTATTTCTTGTTCGCTTTATTTTTTTCTAGTGTATTAACATAGGAGGTCCCGCCTGCGGTTTGTAGCCTTGGGACCTCCTCCTGCATACTAATCTGCACAGTATCACTTTTTGACATGAAATACTGATTGATTGATTGATAGACTACACGTGTCAACCGCTTCAACTATTCTTTTTTTCCGAGGACAATAGTAGAATGGAACAAAATGCCTGATAAAACTGTAACACAGAATGAAATATCGCAATTTGAATTACACTTTCACCGATAAGCATTTTTGCTCTGGCTCAGATCGTTTGTGTTTTACAGAGAAGCTGTGTGCTCGTCGATGGTCGGAAAATTTCGTGGCGTAAACACAAAAACCATCTCTAACGCATTTCAGTATTTTGTGCTCTTGTGCGCTTTCAGTGCTCCCGCTCATGGTTCAGGATGAAACCAGTGATAGAGTAGCACGTGGAAACCCGTGAAGAGTCAACTTTAGCCTGTGGCATGACTATAGGAGCTACTTTATGCCCTGAAATAGTTTTTGGGGTTCAGTGGTAGTAGAGATTGTTGTTTCGTGGGATTTAACGTCCCAAAACCAGCTCTGATTATGAGAGACGCCGTAGTGAAGGGCTCCGGAAATTTCGACCACCTGGGGTTCTTTAACGTGCACTGACATCGCACAGTACGCGGGCCTCAACATTTCGCCTCCATCGAAAATGCGACCGCCGCGGCCGGGATCGAACCCGCACATTTGGGTGGCAGCCGATCACCGTAACCGCTACACCACCGCGACGGATAGACTGCACGAGAAATCCTTTACGCCGCCTTGTTCTTTACCTTCTTCTCCGTCCTTTCTTTTTAAATTTTTCTTGCGGTAGCCTGCTTTACGTTGACCGGAATCATGAGGTGTCTCGCTAGTCTCTTTTTTTTTTCGTTCGTTCTCTTTGTTTGTACCTTTTCCTACTTGTAGCCTCCTGTTTGGATTTCGCAATCACCATTACACACGTTTATGTTGTCTCCCTCTTTCAAGCCGTCGGGCCTTCGGTGTCAAAATTTGTGAAATGATGAAATATGTAGCGTTAGTACTGTTTGATATACCCATGACGCGTAGAAGTGCAGGTGGTTCGCGGCGGCGGCATTTCGACGGGGGCGAAATGTTGAGGCCCGTGTGCTGTGCGATGTCAGTGCACGTTAAAGAACCCCAGGTGGTCGAAATATTTCTAGAGCTCTCCACCACGGCCTCTCTCATAATGATGTCGTGGTTTTGAGGCGCAATACCGCAGAAATGAAGCATTAAATTGTGAGTGCAGACGCACTGTACAGCACAGAATGACACAAGAGTCATAAGTTATCGGATTGTTTATTATTATTTCTCATATTTGTTTTTCAGGGATGTCGCAACCCCTTTTATCATTCATTTTCCTCGCAGTTCTCGTACATACCCTCGATGATGAGATACGTCTAGACGAAATCGTAGTTTGTTTGTTTGTTTTTGACCTAGAAGCACGGCGCAACGTACCAAGGGGGATCGGCCATGAATCACGTGACAGAGGGTAGCAGCAACACGGGGAAAGAACGAAAAAAAAAAATGAGATAGAGAGATGAACAAGGAGGAAGCTAACCGGATAGTTTGGAAACAAAGGAAGATAGCGGTTATTTTTTATTTCTTTATGAGGTAGTTATCACAGAAGAGTCACATCGTGTTTCTATAGCCAGTTATGAATTACAAAAAAAAAAATGCTATGGCGAACAGATCGCTAAAAACGATGTAGGACAGGAAATGTCGCAGGAGCCAACGTTTCGACAAGTGGACTTGTCATCCTGCAGCGGTAACTGAGCGGCTACTGTATCGGCTTGCTAAGCTTTCTTTTCGCAGATATAAGAAAATGCTATGACATTTTGTCTCAAGAAAAAAAATCCAATAGAATCAGGAGGGAAGCCTCTTAGCTTCGGCTGAAAGAATAAATACGGCTTCACATACAGTATCATTACAGCAGTGCCGCAACACTCGTAAAACTCTACATCATCTAACCGCACGAACGAGTTACTTAAAAAAAAAAAGAAAGGCAATCGTGCAGTGGTAGATGAGCGGCTAGGGTATCGGCTTCCTAAACTTTCCTTTCGCAAATTTTTATATGAGAAAAATGATGAATAAAATTGACGTTTAATTTCAAAATTCGAGGTTGCAGGAACAAATGCCGGCCAGGGCGGCAGCATTTTGACAAAGCGAAAAGCAGAAAACACCCATGTGCTTAGATATAGGTTAAAATTTTAAAACGCAGCCTGGAATTTGCCAAGAAAAAATAAGATACGCACGACACCAGGTACCAATTTTCCCACCTGATATTACCTATTCCGCATTTTGTAGCCATCATGTCCTTTTTTTTTTTATCCTTTGCACCTTGTTCCATTTCCACAGCAGTTGTCTCTCGAAGTTTGCATCGGCCATCTTTCCGCGCTTTATCACGTGACGTCCGGCGTAACGCTGAAAACTCTATTTGCGGACGGATTATAGTGTGAAGTGCGATGTTGTACCGAACGAACCTTTCGGGCACTAGTTGCGAAGCGGCTTTGATACATGACCTGGAGTCAATTTTAACTCGTAACTGTGTAATCGATTCCAGAAAAAAAAGTAGAATTACAACGATCGTTATATATTAAAGGAGGTGACGGAATCGCTACAAAATTGCACTAAAATGTAATCGATTAATGTAATCGATCCATTATTTGTAGCGTGTTACATGACTATAACCTTCGTCTTTTTTTTTTTTTTCGCGGTAGTCACACGACGTATTTTGGTAAACTTGCTTCGCGTTGTCAGTCACTAACAAGGCTGCTCAAGAGGAGAACGTTGATTTTTGACAACGTTTCTTTGATAACGTGTTCCACATTTATTTATTTATTTGCATATTAATTTATTTATTTACTTATTTATTTATTTGTTTATTTAGGTACTGCCAGCTTGTGGTACAAGGCATAGGCAGAAGTGGATGGTACAAAATAAAGTGTTGAACAATCTGTGAAAACAATTCCAAACAAATTCGTGAAATGAACCTAAAATCAGTGTTGAACAATCTTTGCAGCAAATACAGGAAACGTCCGTCAACATTGCCTTGGCGAAACTAAGTATAAATTACACACACACACACACACACACACACACACACACACACACACACACACACACACACACACACACACACACACACACACACACACACACGCGCGCGCGCGCGCTTCACTCTCAGTTCACCCGTAATAAGTGGCAAAAGCACTTGGCAAAGTAAATCAAGCCTGTTGAAGAACAAAAGTTAGGCGGTCTTGGCGAAATATTGTCCTGGGATGAACAACGACATCGCGATCTTCCATAACGTTTGCCAGTACTGCTCTAAGTTTATCAGTAAAAACCTGCGACGCGTTGGTGGCTCTGTAGATTAAAGTGGATCGTGCTGAAGTGCGTATAATTGGACCGTGTTTAGTCATTTCTTGTGATCAAGCTGGCGCCTCATATTGATTTTTGCAGGTTGAGGAAATCTGTACGGCGCAGCTCAGAATCGTTTACCTTTTGTTCTGCACACAATGCCACTTTTGCATGTTTAGCTATTTCATTTCGTCCTTGTGCGTGCATGTTTACATGCCATATAATAATAAAATAATAATAATAAAAAACACTAAGCAAAAGTTTATTTAACGTGCCTAAGAACAAGCGTAAGGTCTTTGTATTGGCGCACGCAAAAAAAAAAAAAAAACCCAGAGACAATACAATAAGGACACTCTGCAGAAGAAAATATTAATAAAGAACAAAAGCCAACATTCATAATGAAATATCAAGGATACAGTGCAAAATACAAAAACACAATATACAACAACAACAACAACAATAATAATAATAATAATAATAATAATAATAATAATAATAATAATAATAATAATAATATGTCCGCCGCCGTGGTATAGTAGTTAGGGTGCTCGGTTACCCCTCCCCCCTCCCCACAAAAAGGAAAAAAAAAAGGTTCGATCCCGGCTGCGGCGCTCTAATTTTCGATGCAGGGGAAAATGCCAGAGGCCCGTGTGCTGTGCGATGTCAGTGCACGTCAAAGAATCCCAGGTGGTCGAAATTTCCGTAGCCTACCACTACGGCTTTTCTCTTCACCCTATCTCTTTGATTCCCTTTTCCCCGCCACCACGCGGCGCTGAGCCGTGCTCCCGCAAGGGCTGCTGAAAAATAGCGTCTTTTCCTTTAACCGAACCACAATCATCATCATTTCATTTCTGGCACGGCTGCAACAGTTCGCACATGGTAGGGTGCATTACCGCCCTAAATAGTTTACATTTGTTCTAAACACGTTTTCAGAATTGCGTAATGTTCATGCCACGTTCGTGGCGTTCAAGGTAGGACTAGTTTTCTTTTTCTCTAAACACAAATGCTCTATTTGTGAGTGCCTGCATTGGCACGTGTACCACTGACACAGGACCTGTGCCAAGGTTGTGCCCTTGTCCATGAAATAACACGTGCTTTTCCCACAGGTGAAAAAGAGAGTACTCATGCATGTTACGTTAATTCCAATTTGTCTCTGACTATGAAATTAAGTCATTTTAAGTTTCTATAGACTCTCACGGACTGTAAGGAATAAATACAATTGGAAAACGGCAGGATATTATTTCACTGCAATCGCTGCAATTTCACTGCGTTCACTGCAATTTCACTTTGGAATTACTTGCCTACAGCTATATCAAATCTCATGTTTCCCCTGCTCTCTTTAAAAATGATCTTAGGCATCACTACCTGCATTAAGTGTTCTCATGTCATGGCTGTTTTCAAATCTGCGCTTTTTCATGTTCTACTGATCTGAATGTAAACGTTTTATCTATGTACTGATTCTGCCAATAATTCCGTTCATTTGATGTGTTATTACCCTCAATGCTTTTATAATTAATCGAGGGACCCACTACAGTTCGTTCATTTTGGGACCCTCGGCTGTATATTTTGTGTTCTTGTACTACTTTTTTTTTGAAAGCAATAAACTGAAAGTTAACGCCATGCCGATGACATGTCATTTACAGCGATCTATAACGTTAGGCCGCTGTTCACATTCATTCAATTGTGGAGTCAATCTTTCTTTCTTTCTTTCTTTCTTTCTTTCTTTCTTTCTTTCTTTCTTTCTTTCTTTCTTTCTTTCTTTCTTTCTTTCTTTCTTTCTTTCTCATGGCCTTATGCAGGAGCGCACCTGTTTACGCAGTGCCATTTATAAATGCTTCAAGAGGAAGCGGCAGTTGTATTCGGGCACGGCATCACAATTTGTGGCGATCGGCGCAGCTGGTTTGTGAGAGAGAGGGGTGGAGAGGGTGAGCAGCTAAGGATCAGCAGTACTGATCACCGAACCATGAAACTAAAGAACAAAAAATTCTCACCTTGTAGGCTCCGTCAACGAGCCGCACCATTTCCTCGTACTCCGCCATGGTTTTGTTACCCTGGATCTCTTGTCTGCTCGTGTGACAGATGTTAGACCCTCAGGAATAATCCTCCGCGCACAACACACCTCACACAACAAAAGCACCCACGTCAGCACGGCGATGCAAAAAAATAAAAAGCACCGCGTTGATCATACGCTACTTTGGCACGTGGTTTGAGCAGTCTGCACCATGTCGCTGCTAGCGGCAAGTAATTCAGTGCGCACTGTTGAAAACACGTTACACGGCAGAACGCCACACTCTCTAAAACACGCCGGCGCTGCGCGAAAGAGATCCTCTCCGACGCAAATAACGGCCCAACTGGAAAGCTATCTTTACGTTCCTCGATGAAGAGCACGCAGCCGGTACGCTACAACCGCTAGCGTCGAGCGCTGGATAGGCGCTGGCCCAGCATCGCATACCGATGGTCGTGAGAGAGGGGCGCGCCTCAACTCAACCGTCCAATGGGAAAGCGACGCCGTTACGTCACTTCCGGAAGCGGCGGCGCAGCTGGCACGCGAAAGAGAGCAGACGACGCGCGGTTTTGCGCCGTCTGTTGTTGTCCTACTCCACCGCCTGTATCGTGTGCTTTAATTCTTTTTTTTAAATAGCTGGCGACGAACGTGATGGTTCAATAAATACGATGGGGAACCGTTACTATAACGTCGTAATAACTCAGTCCACAATGGGACAGTGATGGAGAGTGCCCTCGCAACTCAAGGTTATGTTCGTAATTGCCCGTGCGGCTCAGAGGAAATAGTAGTTCTGCTACGTTCTCTGTTTCCTCTTAAACTCGTGTTTGCGGTTTCTTTCTATGTATGTACTTAAATGGGCTGTGTACCGTCCTTCGCCAATTTCCTGTGTTTTATCGCAATACAAAGCGCACGTGCCACTCGAATGTGCAAGCTTGCTGTGGTTCCGCTGGGAAGTCAACGGAAATTTTTAAAACAATTTTTCGATCTTCGTTGTCACCCTTTCTACTTATGTAGGAACGCCGGGAAAATACGTTACTGGCTTTCTGTAATAATAATAATAATAATAATAATAATAATAATAATAATAATAATAATAATAATAATAATAATAATAATCTAAAAATGAAAATTACCTCAGCTTGAAAAAGGAGCTCGCTATGTCTACTGCTTTGCTTGAAAATATAAAATTTAAAGCCTGTTCCACGCCCGTTTTAACCCGAGTAAACTGGCGTAGCTGGTAAGCAAGCTCCACCCTGGGCGAATGGAGATCGAGTCCTTTCTACAGCTTCTTTCTTTATCTCTTTCTACACCTTCTCCTTCTTTCTCCTCGCTATCATCTTTCTTTCCTTCCTTATCTCTTTCATATGTTGCACTGTCTCCTCCTAAAGTCTTTCCTCCCTCTTGCTGTACTAACCTATACATGGCTACGCTATGGTTCACCCTCTAACCTACTGCTTTTTTTCCCTTCTTTCGCTCATTTACCTCGTCATCACCCTTACCAAGACTACTCCTCACCATCATAGCTGAGAACAGCGCGGACACACGGGACAAGAAAGACTGACAGGACATTGCGCTAGCTAACAACACGACCGTTTATTTCATGTGCACAAACTACATACGCCTCCTTGGAAATGGGGAATACGCGACAAAAAGTGAGGGCAAAGCCTACGCATGCGTTCAGACTAGTCCATGAAATGCAATGTTAAATGCGTAGATAGCTAATCTCCTTGTCAGTTAGTACGATTGAAGGTGCGCTGACACAAGATGACCCAATGGAATGAATTGTACATAAAAGCTTTCGTGGATTTCTCTGGCACGGCTATCACGGTATCTGCGCAAGATGCGAGTCCGTTCAAAATTTTGGGTGCAGCCACACTCGGCACAATGAATGGCCAGATTGCTTCCTGTGTTGAACTTTAGATTGTTCTTATGTTCTCGCAGACGGTCGTTGATGCACCGTCCTGTCTGTCCGACGTAGAGGCCACCGCAAGACGTGGGTACCTCGTAGATAACTTTAGTCTTGAAGGCCACAAACTGCGCCATCACTTCCCTCTTTCTCTCGGCTCCGCCACGGTGGTCTAGTGGTTATGGCACTCGGCTACGGATCCGAAGGTGGTGGGATCGAATCCCGGCCGCGGTGGCTGCATTTCGATGGAGGCGAAATGTCGAGGCCCGTGTGCTGTGCGATGTCAGTGCACGTTAAAGAACCCCAGGTGATCGAAATTTCCGGAGACGTCCACTACGGCGTCTCTCATAATCAGAGCTAGTATTGGAACATCAAGCCCCACAAATCAATCAACTTCCCTTTCTCCCTCCCCTAGCTAAATTTCATTGTAGAATGCAGTCTCGTAGCCAGGGAAATGTTTTTTCTCGGGGGAGGGGAGGGGGGTCTTGACTATTTGAGAAAACTTACTGAATGCCTTGACTATTTGATAAAAAACATCCATTTTCATTATTTTTCTTTCTGGTAAAAATCGCAGTCTGTACATTGACCTTTTAAATGCAGCGTTATTGATAGGCTTCAATTTTTCTTATATTAGCACTACCCCCTCAACCAAAATTTCGCCCCTCCACGTCGCTCCCAAGTTGTGGCCTCCTAGCTCCCCAGATTTGCATTAGCTCGACGATTATGTTAGGAACGTCGTTGAGATGTGAGGCTAACAAAGAGCAACATGCCATAAAAGACCCGCTAAAGGCAGCTCTTGCTGACCCAATGTCCAAAGTCGCTAACGGCCACCTGATCGGAGCATACAGCTGTTTTCGAAGCGGAATTTATTCTGTTGTGGCTGGAGATGGCGCTATCATTGTGAAATCGTGGAAGTAAACTGTTAGAGTAGTAGTTCCCGAAGTTTCATGAAAATATCTCTATTTGTGAGAGAGATATCCTGTCCTGCCTGGAGCCGCCATTTGCGTCCTCAACCACCTCGCGCACCCTGTCATATCTCGCTAGGGCTGTAAGGCTGATAACTAAATACTAAACACCAGTACAGTACGCATGGTAACCTCTCAGTGCGAGTTCGGGTGCCTCTTAACACAAACACGAACTCAGGACATGGCTCCCATTCGGTTGTATAACGTACTTATCCCCTCTCGCGCGTGTACATTGCCGTACATTGCTGTACATTGCCTTCCAGGATTCACGAAAAGTAATTCACTGAAAGACACCGAGAAAAATTCCAACCAAGTTTCTCTAAAAGAAGTTTTGCAGATTAAAGATGCAGCTTTGGACGCTTCCTCGCACACACATGGGCAGGGGCAGTGGTTTTTCTCCAGAAGTTTTGCTATGCGCTCTCTCTACCCTCTGCGAAGCCATCCTGTGCGCGGTTATACCGTGATAGAAGCGGGGAAGATGCCCTCATGCGTTCATAAGTAGGGCACGTGACAGCGCAACTTGTATTAAAGTTCCGAGTATGACTGACCCCAAAGCGCACTTTTGTATCGTTTTCTCTTTCTAGCGTCCTTCGTTAAATCTTTCAGGTGAACCCTGAAACCTCACGGGGTGGCACAGAGAACGGGAGCTCGCTGAATTTCAAGCCGGACCACCCAACCACTTACAGAGAGCGCGCGTATCAGAGCGGCCAGTCGTGCCGGAAGCGGTGCGAAATTAAGCCGGTGGCGTCGAGGGCAATTGCATAATCTCCACTTAGGCCCGACCACGTTTATGCGAAAACACGGCGCATCTCTGTCCGCGGCGAGTGCCTGGCTGGGCAAATGCTAATTTGGACGTTGCATTTGGAGGAATGCAAAAGAGGAAACTGGGGAATGTTTTGGGCATCGTCCTGTGGACGAGGTTCTATGGCAGCAGCAGCCGCATCGACCAGAACAACAACAACAACAACAACAACAACAACAACAACAACAACAACAACAACAACAACAACAACAACAACAACAACAACAACAACAACTGCTGCTGCTGCTGCTACTACTACTACTACTACTACTACTACTACTACTACTACTACTACTACTACTACTACTACTACTACTACACAACAAAAACCGCTGTACTGCTACTACTATACTACAACAACCACTATACTACTACTACTACTACTGCTACTAGTACAAAGACGAGAACAACATATACAACAGCAACAACAATGGCAACAACAACAACAACAGTAACAACAGCAGTGATGACGACATCTAGCGGAATGGCATAACATATATCATTGTACCCGAAAGACACCGCCGTTTTATGAGACAGTGTTTCGAAACTCTACCGATGATTTCGCCGCTGTGTTCGTCGTGAATTGCACGATTAGTCGAGTATGGTCATCGGGGAGCTTTCGCAACGTTCGCAGCCGCTATGATACGCCCGCCAAAGATAGGGATGGCTCTCATTGACGCAAAGGAAGCATCGAATCTTTGTGGTTGCGGCTTTTTGTTATCATGGTACGCTATAGTTAAGTTAGTGCGTTGCCTTGTTAGCGGTATAACCATAACAAGTGTAACGGCGCGCCGTCGAAAGATACGATGGTTCTGTGACTTGCGAACCTCTGTACCTCATTTACAAGGTCTGGCACAGCAGTTGTTGCTCAAGAACCGTGACGAACCACCTGCCCTTCTGCAGTCCTGAAGTCCACGAGAGATAAGGAGGGGTTAACAAAGGCAGAACAAAAGCTTACTGTTAATGAAAACAACGAAAACTACTGCTGGAATATACCCATTCCTGTGAAAGCTGCTCTGTGCTGGTGGGGCGGGAGTAAGTGGAACAAGGTTAATGTAGATAGATAGATAGATAGATAGATAGATAGATAGATAGATAGATAGATAGATAGATAGATAGATAGATAGATAGATAGATTTCGAATGCTTCGAATCTAAAATGGGACAGCCTATATCTCCGTTGTTTAGCCGATATATCGTCCTACTTCAGGACGCATGAGGCTACGTAGAGAGACCAGCGATATCATGATGTACAGTATATAGAATTCAGACATGCGGCTGGTCCTTTCAGACCTTTCGTTTGTACGCTGTATGGTCGGGACAGCGAGCAGGAGAGGCTTTCGCGACGCAGCTCATGCCATCCACTTGTCACTTGCTGGGTCAGCATGGCGCGCTCCGGCTTCTCCGTCTTCCGGCAGGGAATAACACAGCGCGCTGACCCAGATAGGCGAGGTCGGGCCAGGTGCTAAACAGGTGCGTTGACGCTGTTCCATCGAGCGGTAAATGTCGACTGCAGAAGCTGTGACTTGCGTCGTGCCTTGAAGAACCACCGTAGATATCTATCTATACACGAAGCTAGGCAGCTATACAACGGACTGTTTTCTTCCTTCAGTGTAACTATTTCTTTCTCTGCCAATGCCGATCTCCCTACGGTAGAGCTTGTTTTGTTGCGCCTTATAATAATAATAATAATAATAATAATAATAATAATAATAATAATAATAATAATAATAATAATAATAATAATAATAATAATAATAAACTGTCACCTTGGGGAAAGTACAAAAGGACAACAGGCCTGTCAAATCCATCAAGAGGCTTGGAGGACTAGGCCCGTCACATCAGCAGACCATCGATGACAACAGAGGTCGAAAAAGTTTGTATGCTATCTTATACAAAAATATAATACAAATAAATGGCCTATTTACACGATATTTAAACACAGTAGCAATAATAATAATAATAATAATAATAATAATAATAATAATAATAATAATAATAATAATAATAATAATAATAATAATAGTAATTGCCAGCGTTTCACGCGCCAAAAGCACTATATCGCCCCGCCATGGTGGTCTATGTTGGCTATTGCATTCAGCTGCTGATCCGGAGGTCGCGGGGTCGAATCCCGTACGCACTTCGATGGAGGCGGGAAGTTGAGGCCCGTGTACTGTGCGGTCATTCCACGTTGAGGAACCCCAGGGGGGTCGAAATTTCCGGGGCGCTCCACTGCGGCGTCTCTCACAATCATACCGTGGCCTTGGAACGTAAAACTCGAGAAATTATTTATAAAGGACTATTTTAACATGAGGCGCGCCATAGGGGAAATCACTGAAAATTCAGTAGTTCTTCGCCAAACGCACAACCATAGCAGCTTTTATGTCATTGGCACCGAAGGATTTTCATTAACGCTCTCCCCCCCCTCTCTCTCTCTCACTCAGTTTGTTTCGTTCTGTTTGTATTTGTTTTTCAGCCGACACCCGCACAGGTCCTAAAAAAAGTGTAAAAAAAGGCACATCGATTCACTTTGTTACCAAGTTGTTAATATTGCAGATGTAATTTCTTTACCGCCATCCCTCGGCACGGTGTTTCGACGCGCTGAAAAGCTTGTGTGCATGCACTCTTGCTCTGTATACCGTTGTTTTACGCTTTTGTTTCACGTTGCTGCTTCCTGACTTCGCTGTACGGTATAGATTCGTTTTACCGGGTTGCGAGGGGGCGCGCGGGTTCATTTCGCTAAGAGACGCCTGGAGTGGGAGCACCCTATGCTATACATTGAAAACACATTGCCTAAGTGGCCGCATTATCCCGAGCCAGCTTGCCGCCGTCGAAACTCGCGGCGTGAAATCTTAATGCGTTTTCGCAGCGAGTAGCTACGCAGTACAGTATATACATTGTCTTACGCCTCATTGAACTTGCCCCTGCGCTCTCTAAATTTTGCTGTTCTTTTTAGCTTTCACGTGTGTATCAAGCTTTTGTTCCACTTGGGCATACTGCCAGAAACGCCCTGTTCGTACAATCTGCAACGCGGGCGTCAATTACGTTGTTTGGTTTTGCGTAGCTTCATTATTATTATTTTTTAATCCTCGATATTGATGCTAGGTCCAATCAGCTTAAGTTGCGGTCGAGGTCAAAGTCTACATGCTGCACTTGAAACACTTCCTTGTTCTCGGATCTCTTCACCCTTGCTTCTGATTCGCAGCGGGCATGGCGAGAACAGACAGACAGGTGCTTTGTAACAAGTTCCTTTTCTTGCTGCAGCTGTTTCGTGAAGGCTTTTTTTTTTCTTCCTTTCACATATGTATACACACTCGTACAAAATGAAAGATACAATTTCGAAATTACAAGGGGGGGGGGGGGATGACCCCATCTCTTGACTACGTGCCAATGGTTTACAATGTGCACTCTGTACACTTAAATTCACGATGTGACTGCATACAAGGAAATCCAGCAGCGCTGTCAAGGCACATCGAAGCACTTCGCTGCAAGGGACATAGAGACCGCATTGTAAATCGAACAGCATCTGGAATTCATGACACCGCTTCGTCGCTGTAAAATTTAACGCAGAGCCCCCCATGCCTCGTTCGCTGTCTACAGTCGTACAACTGTATTGTGGTATACGGAAGGCTGGCCGGCATTTCATTTGAGGTTTCGTTATTGGCCGTCTCGTGTAGATATCTATCTCTCTCTCTCTCTCCCCCGTCCCCCTTCCGAACTGAAGTAATGGTGGGCTGGAATTGTGCGTGCAAAACGTGACTCGCCGGCTCGGCGACAGATTTCGAATGAAAAGCGCCACTTATATCACATCTGTACAGGCGAATTGCCCCCCCCCCCCTTTTTTTTTTTGCTTTTCTTGCGAGGAATAGAGCTTATTCCGCGCGTTGAAAGCGATAAAAGCGAGAATCGCCTGCACCCATTCTTCGCTGTATGCGACATTAAAATTCCGCCAGGCGCGGATCTGAGTGATTGAGTTTCGTCGTGAACGTCCCGTAAAATGTGGGAAGTGCGCACAACACATACGTGAATGAAACGAGCGTTTATACTGAACCGAGCTGTGCAATAGAGATTTTATTGTTGTTCAATCATCGCTCAATGTGATCTGCGCGCATAAAGAAAATACAAGTTCACTTCAGAAGTTATGAAAGTTGGAAACATGGTGTGCTTTTTTAGGCGTTTAAATACGAAATTTCGCGTACAAAGCTACAACAATAACGCGCGAATAGGGTGGCAGTTTGCCGCCGGGAGCGCGGCTTTGATGACAAATTCCGTGCATTCTCTCTTCGATCGTCGTTGCGGTTTTGTTGTTCTCGCGCAGAGCAAGCCTTAGGCTGAGGAAATTCAATTTGGGCGCCGTTACGGTGATTAAAGTTGAGAGGCGTTTGCGAAGGCACGAACGGATGTGACGATGGTGGAACATTATCTCGAGTGTTCCAGGCTTCGAGTGATAAGTATCAGCAGAATGAGCGGTCATTAGAGTCAGTTTGGACGTGATATAAGCTCATCTTCAAAGCTTATGACGCGAAACTAAGGGAAACGTGTTCGGATAATCTTTTCTCATGATTTTATTAGAACATTGAAACACTCTTATCTTTCATGGTTACCCTTTAATTGGTCTGAAACGCACGCGCAGTCGATTTTCATTCGTGGGGATTGTTCGGCGAAGTTAATCGTTTTTTGAGTAAGCTTGGTCCTGTTGTTTTTCAAGAGAGGCCTGTATTTGTCTCCCAGGAAGCATTGTGGTCACGTGAAAAAAAAAAAGCACAGTTCAGTGGAAAAGAAAAACATCAGAAAAATTTCCATGGCATGTGTCTCAGCTACTACAGACCACGCAATGACGCTTGCTAGATGTGAATATATCTGAGCTATATGAATGCCTTGCATAAGAAAGGATAAAGAAAGACAGAGAAAGAACGCAAAAGGAATGCCATAAAAAAGAAAGAAACAAAGAAAGAAAGACGTAGCCCTGGCATGGACACGCCAAGCTTCGCTTGCTCCCATATTCCCGATAGGGGAATCCAGGCGCCTTACTTTTTCGTCCCCTTTTTCAAGTCTCTCTTAATAAGCGCTGAAGATGAACGCGTACCACCTAGCTCATTAATCCATCCTTCTGTTTTAGCTTGCAAGATAACTGGCGAAGGAGCTGAGAGTGATAAAGAGAGAGCTACAAAGAAGAAAAAGTAATGCAGGGAGTTAAATCAGACGCGCTCCGGGTTAGCTACCCTACACAGGGGAACAAGGGAATAGCTGACATGAAGAAGCAAAACGTTATGGAAGTTACCGACACATCATCACCCTTTCTTATACTCGGTCGACCCAGATCTTAAATCAAAACTACACTCCAACATCCGTCGGCACCTGGAAACATTGTATCATCGACTACGGCTGAACATTGCATATTCCAACGACTTACGGTACCGCTTCCATCAGGAGACAAGCCCACACTGCAGCAACTGTGGCTCTACTGAAACCGTATTTCAACGCCGGCTAAATTCTCTGCCTTTCAATAAAGAGCTCTCTCTCTCTCTCTCTCTCTCAAAACGTTAAACTGACGGAGCCGCCACATATACGAGTGCGCACATCAACACCAGTGCTTGTCGTTGCGGTGAGCGCAACTTCACTAAGAAAGAGCTGAAATCCCTGATGTGCTATGCCATAGGAACCTACTGTATCTGCCATTCTTCCCCCCTTCCGGATTACGCACTCGCTAACAGTGAAACAGTGCTAACAGTGTCTTCTAATAGTCTGCCTCTGTGCTGCACTGCTTGGGCGCCTGGAATGGAGGTCAGAAAGGGGGGGGGGGGGCAACTTCCCCGCTCTGGAATTTCGAACACGTACATTTAGGTGCGGAGCACGTTAAAGCTGCACTGACACGAATTTCTGACATTCTCGTATTGTTGCTCTAAGTGAAAGCACTGGCGTGGAGAACCCCAAAAAGAGTATCATGGCGCCTCGCAACGCAATGAATATATTTTTATACGGCTCCCTCAAAAGCCCACTTTCGGTTTCGATTTCGAGGGGGCGATTCCCTAGTGACGTGTCAACAGAGTCGGACGTACGTCTAAGTCACGTAGGGACAGCAATTCTTGATAGCGTCGCTGCAACTCAGTCGTCTGTGGTTAGCTACACGTGGGGCACGCAAACAACGATAATTTCACGGTGGTCCAGCGACTCTGACAGCGATTTCAGCGATTTTTGAGACTGAGCTCATACGTCATCGTAGTGTCCATTGCGCTGTTCAACGAAAACTTTAAAACCAAACTAAAATATTTTCTACGTGTTTCTTGGCTTCCGCGTGCGGAGGGCGTTAACAATACATGGCTAGAAAACGAAAAATGTATATTTTGCACCGCCGCAAAATCGTGTCAGTACTCCTTAAGGGTTAGGCTTCGGCGTATCTCGGTCTATCCTGGGGGCAGTGCCGTCAGACAGTGCGCGTGCATGTGTGGGCCGATCCTGGAGACAGTGTACCCAGACAGTGTAAATGTAGGATTGTCGGGTCAGAAACGATTCTAACGAGTTTTTTACTAATGCACCCTGGCTGTCGTCGTCTAACGTCGTCGTTGTGGCCACGGTAAAGCAAGACCATTAGCAACGGCTGACGTGTTCCTGTGGGAAACATCAGGGCATCACCGGATATGCTTCGCACCTTCCCAGGTTTTCACGTTAGAGGAGTTATATCTTGTGCACTGCGTGACGTATAAAGAAACGCGGCCACCGTGGCAGCGATTAGATCCAGCGTGCTCAGCATCGATCGGCTCAGCAGTGAAGTGCTATATAGCCACTGGACCACCGCGACAAGTGACTAGGTAGATTATGTAAGCAATGATATAATGAATAGTTTTACGGGCGAAGCTCCTTAAGCTGTGGGTCGGTTGTCACGCGTATCGTGTAACCTACACCACTCACAATACCATGCAACGCCATGCAACGCCGGGAGGCTCGCGCTCGCCCTCAGCGCGTGCCTTCCGGCGCGCGAGCTCTCTCACTCTTCCATCTGCTGTCCTGTGTGAGAGAGAGAGAGAGACAGAGAGCGAAAGGCTCGCGTTGACTATGGAAACGCTCTTTCTTAGATTGATTGATTGTGGTTCGGAAAGGACGCTAATTTCTGCGGCCCATGGAGGGAGCACGGCTAAGCGTCCATGGGGTTGTCCGCCGCGGTGGTGTAGTGGTTACGGTACTCGGCTGCCACCCAAAAAACGCGGGTTCGATCCCGGCCGCGGCGGTCGCATTTTCGATGGAGGCGAAAATGCCAGAGGCCCGTGTGCTGTGCGTTGTCAGTGCACGTTAAAGAACCCCAGGTGGTCTAAATTTCCGGAGCCCTCCCCTACGGCCTTTCTCTCCTCTCTACCTCTTTCACTCCCTTTCCCCCACCATCACGGACGCTTAGCCGTGCTCCCTAGATGGGCTGCAGAAATTAGCGTCCTTTCCTAACCGAACCACAATCATCATCATCATCATGGGGGTAGGGGAAAGGGAGTGAAAGAGATAGGAGAGAAAGGCCGTAGTGGAGGGCTCCGGAAATTTAGACCACCTGGGGTTCTTTAACGTGCACTGACAACGCACAGTACACGGGCCTCTGGCATTTTCGCCTCCATCGAAAATGCTACCGCCGCGGCCGGGATCGAACCCGCGTATTTTGGGTGGCAGCCGAGTACCTGTCCCATAGAGATGCATGCAAACTGCAGTTGGGTGTCTACATTTACGAAAAAAAAAATTCCGAAAGTTGTGCCCGAAGCGGGGAATCGAACCAGGGACCCCTCGCTTTCGAACGCTCGGCGCTAGCCACTACGCCACGAAGGGCTTTTTTTTTTTCTTTATTGTTACGCCACGAAGTGCACATGACACATGCACCACGATGACAGTAAATACCCAACATTAACGAAAGACTGCGTGTTTCTAACGCGTTTGTGCTAGCGCGTTACGGCGCGTGTAAGAAGCTGGTGTAAGACGCTGTGGCCTCTCCGCCTTATACTCTTTCAGCAGTGATGTGATGGCGTCGGCAAACGCGGTGCGCGTTCCAGCCTGTGTAAGGGGCTGCGTAAGACGCTGTGGCCTCTCCCCCTTGCTAGAGTGTACTGCACGTTTCTAACGCGTTTGTGCTAGCGTCCCCTTAAGCGGGAGATCCCAGCGTTCGAATACAGTGTTTCTCACGTCTTTACATGGTGATCGACTGGGCGAATTACACGGAAGATTCACAGTTTACCGATGATTCCCTCCGGAGCTTCGCCCACTCATCATCATTCACCCCGTGGATATGCTGTAATTTTTTTTTACCTGCGGACGCTGAGCCCTGGTCCCGGCAAGGACTGCAGAATATATGGCTCCCTTTCTGTAATCGAACAACAATTATTGCTGAAGGGCACAGCTCACTTCACTTTTAAGTCCCGAGGCAGTGTCTCCAGTCGTATTTCCTTTTTCAGCCTTTTCTAGATTACCAAGCGTCACTTCACGGACAGTGGTGTATTTTAGCATTTAGAAATTGTAAGCGGTTTATTCGAGAGATATAGACAAATAGTTTATTTTCTTTCCTTCGTCTCTGTAAAAAATACCGACAACGGTAAGCAGAACACGTCGTCAATTTACAGCACGAGATGGCCCCAGCATCATTCACGTCACCTGCTAGGGCCGATGAACGGTTGCATCTTCGCCATCCTCGCCCGGGTAAATAGTAACCGTTTGCCTCCCACTTGCACATATGAGTGCTCTAGTAAATGGCAAAGTCGAAGGCTAGCCTGTATGCGCTTGCAAAGGTCGAATGAGCATCGAAGTAAGTGACGAGCAAGAATGAACACACGTTAACGCAGACGGAGGCGGCGTCGTTGGGGGAGGGGGGCAAATCCAGAAAGGCTTAGCGATCCAATTACAGGGAGAGCACGCATCGGTAATCTAGTTTGGCTCTCCGACGCGGCTTCGGCTTTTTCTTCTGCCCGTCCTATCAATACTGCGGGAGCCTTTAGCGCCCCGGTGTATACACCGAGAAGGCGAACGTGTTAGCACAGCTTTTCCGGGAGCTTCTTTCTTGCTTTCGTTTGCCGTGTGCGGCCTTCGATGTATACCGCCTCCGTCACCATCTTGTTGGTTGAACCTTGCGCATACACCCGAGAGCAGCTCTCAATATGCGGACCACTCATTCAGTGTTTGGTTTATATTTAATGCTATTAGCGTTGTCAAGAGGTTTACGTACAATCTATCTATCTATCTATCTATCTATCTATCTATCTATCTATCTATCTATCTATCTATCTATCTATCTATCTATCTATCTATCTATCTATCTATCTATCTATCTTAGCTGCTTCGTTATCTATCTTGACATGTACATCGACATTGAGAGAATAATGTTTGTACCGATGATAGATAGAACGACAGATAGATAGAAAAAACTGGTTGAAATTTCGTTAGAATGCTAATCAGTGTTGTCTAGCAAACATAACAATTAATGAGTGTACTGCAGATGTGGTTGCCGTCAGTGTATACATTCAAGGCGCTGCCAACGAGATGGCAGTGGTAGCGACTTTCAAGATCCTCTGTATAGAGGAGCAGAGACAGCTGTATATACTTGGAGGGATGGTAAGCGCCTCAAAATTTACTTCACCAGCTGCGCAAGCTTGTTTCATATGTAGTGAGACGGCAACTTGGGCGAGTTGGTATCGGTTCATATTTCAGTCTAACAGCGCACAATAAAACAAGCAGACTGATAGAAGAAGAATGTAATGTAAGACTCGATCTGTTGTGTTGTGTGCGTCGTTTGTTCTTCTATCAGTCTGCTTGTTTTATTGTGCGCTGTTACATTGAAATACGAACTTGTTTAATATATCTTAAGCACAAGGAGTCGACGTATGTGTACTTCTACTAATGTGTCATCTCAGTTTTACAATCGCAAAAGGATTGTACTGCTACAGGGAAGGCTATATGGAGTGTCCAGTCCGCTAAGGGAAGTGTCGAGGTCTCGGAATGGAAAAAGAAAGCGTATGCGTACGTAAAACAGACTCGGGCGAAAAAGACCAAACCGATCCGATAAACGGGCTCCAGAGAGTCTTCAGTAACGGCCATTGCCGGCGCCACCTTACTCCCCTGGGAAGCGAGCCGCCAGTGTTGCCGTCACTGCAGCCATTCGAGTCCGGAACCGGAAGGGCAGCGGAAAATGAGAGTATACGTCGGCCGGAAGTGGAGCACCGGAAGCAGTTGTTTCGCGCGGAGGAAGGAGGACCCTGTCCTTTCCCTTTTTTCTTTATTTTTATTTTTTACCTCCCGCGACAAGCTGCAGCGTTCTTCTGCTCTGGATGACACCTAGTGGTTGAGGGGTGGGAGCGGAGGAGAACCGTATTTCCCCATCACTTCTGTCGCCGCGTTGCGTTCCCGTGCCTTTCCCGATGACACGGGAAAAGCCCTTTTTCCTCCCATAAGCCACCTCCGCAGTAGTGCGTCTGTGTGGTTCACTGTTCATATAATGCCGGACAGCTCGAAGGGAGCGTTTGACAGCTTGTCGCAACGATGCGTTAAATACGCATCGATATTCTTGTCGCAATCGGAATTCGGGTCCGAGAGGTACTTTGCGAATTCCGTTGATTTCGTTTATGTAACGACGAGTTCGGAGGTAACAACAATTTTTTGGAGCTTTACGTCACAAGACCACGATGTGAAAATGGAGCACTCCGCAGTGCAGGGCTCTGTCACCCGGGTTCTTTGACGTGCCCTCATAAAGCAAAGTGCATAAGCCTCTAGCATTTTCACCTCAGTCGAAAGTGCGGCTGATGCTGCTGCTGCTGCTGCGGCTGCTGCTGCTGCTGCTGCTGGCATCGAGCCCGAGTCCTTTCGGTGCAGCAGCCGATGGCAGGGGCATAGACTGCAAGAGGAAGGGCGGGGTGGGGGAGTGCTGTTTTGGTTTAAATAACACCCCCGAAACTTCTTTCTGACGTTGTCATTACGACCCTTTTTCGGCCCATGATATTTTACACACATGACGCCCCTCGAAACACACCGTATAACGACCCCCGTAAAACATTTCTGGCTACGCCAGTAGCCGATGACCATAAGCACGCGGTACCACCGCGGTGGACTCTACAATCTCAACTATCTGACGAAAGGAGCGTAGGTTTCGTGGGAGATGTCGTGCCAGTTGAAATTCGTTTGTTCTTCGTCATTACGGCCTTTTCTTGACTGACGAAATTGTAGCACAGATGTACGTAATTCATTAACTGTACGCAGCATTGCTCTAAAGCAAGAGCTTTGAATTGCGCATGCTTTTGCAGCGACGTAGTTTTGAGCGAACTTCATGCGGTACTCCGTGGTTTTGCCTTTTACATGCCTGATTCGCATCCCATTGTTTCTACGCGGATATGGTCTGTATAGCAAGCTTTCTAGTTGTGACAACAATGCTGTAAGGCGCTGGAACAAGCCGGCTTGCAAAGATGAGGACAGGAAGACCACACAAACAAACAAACAAACAAACAAAAAGGACCAACAACAAAGCCTGGTCGTCGCTTTGTCACGTGACCCCTCCTCGGAGCGCGAGCCTGCGACCGAGCTGCATGTGCGTAGGGTCCAGGCTGGGATTGTTCGGAGAACAACTGGATGGGTGGGGGGGTTGGCGCAGGGTGGGGTTGTAGTTGAATCCGGTAGAATCGAAGCCAAGCCGGAGCCAAAGCCAGGCTGGCTGGCTCCGGGGCACGGCATCTGGATCTGTCAGGACGCTAGCCTCAGCGAACCACCGCCGGGTCCCAGGCAACCCCCTCCGGTGCGGCCTATTGTTCTACAGATTTGCGGGGCTGTACGTCTAAACCCCTCGCACGTGTACAGTTCCGTGCAGCGCTACACACGCTACGGTGGGGCGTAGGGCGAGGTGAGGTCCGCTTTTCGGTCACGCGTACACTTAGAGCGGTAGCTCAGCAGCAGGGAAGCATCGCTTGCGAGCAGAATGACGTGGGTTCGATTCCAGATCACAGGATTAGTCACACGTCTATATGAGGGTGAAGGAAAAAAAATACTCTCGCGTGTTTAGGTTTTGGTGCTCGTTAAGGAACCGCAGGTGTTCAACATTAATCCGCAAGTCATCCTCTTTCCTACTACGCGCGTCATGTTTGTATTGTCATTCCCTGCTCGTGAAATCCCACAATCGAGCTTTAATCACTTAAGGTGAGTACATCGGCAGCGACGTGAACACGGGAATGCCAATGATGCACTTTGCTATGAGCATACAGCAGAGAGAGCGCTTATTAAACACAATCTTGGATGTTCAAAAGGCAACACTGATGCCAAATCGGATAACAGTTGAATACCGGCGTCTTCAAGGGAAAGGCACATCACGAGGGACGTGCAACTAATTAAATGCTGGACCATTTCAGCAACATGACGTTATATCCCAATATTCACGCACAGTTTCAGCACCGCGAAAGAGAAAAGAGATTGATTGATTGATTGATTGATTGATTGATTGATTTATGGGTTTTACGTCCCAATACCTCGACATGATTATGAGAGGCGCGCCGTAGTGGAGGGCTCAGGAAGTTTCCACCGCCAGGATTTCTTTAACGTGCACTGACGTCGCACACAGTACGCGGACCTCAACATTTCATCTCTACCGAAATGCAGCGGCTGCGGCCGGGATTCGATCCCGCGACCTTCGGATCGGCAGCCGTGTGCCGTAGTCGCTATAGACCACCGTGCCGTGTCTACTCGGTGGGGTAAACCCGCAACGGTGGTCTATGTGGTGGCTACATTGACGTTCTATTGCGGTATCCTTCGATGACAGCGTAGAAAGTGAGGAGTGGTAGCCCTAAAAGGAAGAAGTAGGAGTTGTGGGAGTAAAGCGGCGTAGGTTGTGAGGCTATAGACTATTAATTTTCGTATACCGTTGTATCAGAGTACAAATTATCGAGTACAAAGGCGGGAACCACGCCTAAGTCGTGTCATGTACCCCGCGTTGCCAAAGAGCGCAGAAAGAAAACGGAAAGTATCGCGCGGAAGTATGTTTCGTGCACTTAGCGAGGACACAGAGAGAGAGAGAGAGAGAGAGAGAGAGAGAGTGAGAGATGATGGGCGGAAGGCAGGGAGGCAGGGAGGCAGGGAGAGCTGGTGGGGTAGGGGATCGCAGTGCATATAGCCTTAGCTGGAAGCTTGATAAGTTTGTCGAAAATTCACGGAGCGTTACGCTCCTGTGACAAAAGAAGACGAGAACCGGGCGATAATGCTTCACGGTTATCATTTTAATGTAGTATGGCTCCTCATTTGTTTTGTTTTCTGACGCCATGACCTATCAGTCATGTTATTCTTACATTGGCAGCCTTCCATGCCAAGTTCGGTTATAACGACTGAACGAGACGAGAGTTTTCAATTTTTGGTACCGCGACGACGGCAACGGTCACGTACCGCTTCTTATGGATCTCTCGTTAACAGGCACACAAGACGCGGTAGGTGCTTTCTTTGCTCTGCGTTGCTTCTTGCTTCTTGTTTTGTCAAGAAGCAAGGATTACTTCGGTAGCGCCTTTGCCGTCTTCTCAGGATAGGCACGGCGAATGGGACACGCCTTCAACAACAACAACAACAACAACAACAACAACAACAACAACAACAACAACAACAACAACAACAACAACAACAACAACAACAACAACAACAACTACATACTACTGTTCACTGTTGACGCTGCTGATAGTGCTGCTACTGTTACTGTTGCTACTACTGCTACAATAAAAACAACAATGGACAAAGACGACGACTGCACGCAACAACAACAGAAACGCACAAATTCGTCGCTGTAAGCACGAGCCAGAACAGCATGAAAAGCGTGACAAACGAGTGCGGACAGGATTTTAGTTACGCACTGGAGAGCAGGGTACCATTGATTTCAATCTCAGCGCCTCGCTGCCAGGCGTACGCGCTGGTCGCACAAGCGAGGACGACAGCCAGTTTTTCATTCCAGCCACCGAGCGTTGTCCAAGAAAAAAAAGTGAGAGAGAACCAAGACACGTCAGTGGTCAGCGGCGCGTGAAAACAACGTGTTGTACTTCTGCCGCCTCCGTAAATGAATACATAGGACGTGCATTGCGACCATGTGTGGCGCCGGCTGCTGCTTCTCGCGTCAGCTTAGGCTTGCAAGGTGTGCAAATGCGCGGAGGTGTAGAAAGGCATCCTTACAGCTTAGGAATAGCCGTCGCATATAAGATCGTCGCCCCTGTGAGAAAGCAATGTAAGAGGATTGAAAACGGGACGACCGTCTAGGAAATCGTTACGAAATTTCAGGCGCGCACGCGACAGCCGAAATTGTGAGTCAGCACTTGCTTGTCATGCCGTCCTTGCCGAAGATACAGTGCAACTTCAGAGTTCCAGGGAGAGTTCTTCAATATGTGCTGTGCGGCGTAGCATGGTAGGGGTGAGCACCTCACCAAGACTGGGTATACCAGCCCGCCCTGATGTGAAGCTCTTCGTGAATGTCCTTTAGATGCGCGGTCGCTTGAATGAAATGTGTTACTGAAGTGGCGATTGGTTCTGCGTTACGTTCTTGCATGCGCGTCTTCCGCAAGCTGTGCATTCCCATAAAAAAAATTGTCAAACGGCACTTCATCGAGATTTGTTGGCAGAAGGTAGCGCACACTATTACAATTAAAGATAAAATCTTTCTTCAGGGTTCGCTGAAAGCATAGGTGTGCGCGCAGGCTGAGCCATATAAATCCCTCAAATTCGCTTCCATAGGAGGAAGTAAAGAGAAATAAAGAGGGAAGCGAAGTCAACAAGAAAGAATGAAGGAAGGAACGAAAGAAGAAGAAAAAAAAAGCATGCGGACACCAACCTTCGCTTGCCCCCATTTGGCCAATAGGAAAAGGTTCCTTTATTTTTTTTTACTATATTTCTCATACGGTATTCTTTGTGCCGTAATTTTTGTACCATACTTCATGTACGCCTATTTTTGTAGACCATTATTCTGCCGCCGTGTTGTACAGGTTGCCTTCACATAAGGCTATCACCTTAAAACTGCATCAACCGATTGAGTACACTCTGACGGACAACATACTTTGCTCCAAATCTTCGTCTGATAATGCTAGGAATGTACAGTCAATCAATCAATCAATCAATCAATCAATCAATCAATCAATCAATCAATCAATCAATCAATCAATCAATCAATCAATCAATCAACGTACTCACATGGACAGACAGCATGCCCTGCTCCTAAGTCTGTGCATGAATTTCTGTGTCCTCATTCCCCAAACTGCGCTGCTATCCTTAAATCGAGCGTAACCAACTAGTCTCCGGTGCCTCTCGAGCCGTGTTCGACGTCAACGCGAGAGAACGTGCAGTGTAGTTGGGTGGTCGGGACGCCGGCCGAGGTGGCTGCCACCGGAAAGGGGGCTTCCTCGCATCGCAAGAGAGCGAGCAGGTGAAGAGAAAGCAAGCACAGGCGGAAAAAAGAAGGCACCACCACTTACGAGGCTGCCCCAGTCGACAGAGGTTGGCATCGTCCCAGCGCAAGCAGCGTCAGATGTCGTCCGCTGTTTCGCAAGGAACGACCTACAGGCGGTCTCATCGAATTGCGATATCCGTTATCGATCCGCTCGCCGTGTCTTCTCCGAGTGCCGCTGTCTGAATGACTGCTTGGGAGAAGTATTGGGAGAAAGCGGGAGAGAGAGAGAGAAAGAAAATATTCATTATTCTGGATGAAGCAATATCAGCACGCGTAACTTGTTTATGTTTTCAGCTGTCTTTCCTTTTTCAACGACAAACCTCGCGATGCTATTGCTTGTTGCACGCCACACCTTCATGATTATGCGCATAAGCCGTGCTATGCTAAGCCCATCCTTCCTTTCCCACCACCTTGCTATATTATACTGTGCATGCTATGTTACGTTAGGAACTGCCTGGAACATGCCCGCTTTCTGTGCGGCATGCCGGCAAAGCCTCCCATATTTTCGGTATTCGCCCACGAAATTTTGCGAAGCTTAAACAGCACCGTTACTAAAAATGCTGTAGTTTCAGAACCCCCGCTATGACACAACGTCAAGGATGGATAACTATCATAGTCAAGGTGTTTGTTTATATGGCAGCCCACGGGCTGTGGTGAAGTTTCCTGTCCGCACGCTTTCTTGGATAATAAAATGTCCAACGTTGAAGTTGGCTGGCGTCTGACTGCGTCGACAATTTTGGAGCTAGGACATTTCCTAGGTACTGTTCGCGGCATAGATATGGGCTTTTCGGCGATCTTTGGAAGGAACGGAAATCGAAGTTGCTAGTGCTTAGGTTTCTTTCGTATTGAATTTAGAGCGTAAGCAGGTTCTTCAGCTACATCGACAGTAACAGCAAAGCAAACCTGTCATTTTTCATTTCTTATATTCTTATCCAGCCATTTGATTTTATTGGAATAGTGAACAAAGGGAAGCCTGCCTTCACGCGGTCTTCTCGTGTTTCAAGTGTTTTCGGTTCCTGAAGAAAGGAGGCTCCACACTTTTCTTTTTTTCTCGTCAAATTTTCCGCATCGAGTTTTCATGGCTTCAAGTGCTTTGCTTAAAAGGAATCACTAAATGCAAAAATAAGGCTCCTTTGTTAGCGGAGAATGGAGGACGGCTTCACTGGCAAAGGAGACTACTCGGGAAAAGCGTGCTTTTTCTGAAAGGACCTCTCTGCTAACACGTGTACCTACAAATCAATAACTGGAAACACGATATAAAATCGGGCTGGATAATAAACTGGAACAACTTGTCTCAGCTACTGGCGCATATCCTTGATACAACTGGACCGCTTGGCTGCTCAGTAAAATTACGTTTTCAAACGCAGCTTGTATTAAGTGACTCAAGTCGTTGTGGATGTGGATGTACGAAGGAAAAAAAAGAACAATAATAATCGTGAAAGCAGCGCGCGCGTGCTTCGTGTTTCTGATGTATTCGCGCCGGCGTCGGACCGTGGTACATATGGCAAAGAGAGAGTTGAAAGTAAGCGAGTGAGAGAGAGAGAGAGAAATGGATAGAATGAGAGAAAAAAGGAGGGGAGAAAGAGAGAGAGTCAGAGAGACACTGATAGATGAGAGAAAAAAGAGAAGGGAGAGAAGAGAGAGAGACAGAGAGAAACGGATAGATGAGAGAAAAAAGAGAAGGGAGACAGAAAATGAAAAAAGCGAATGAGAGAAAGAAGCAAGCATACGCCAAGCTTCGCTTGCCCTCATTTTTCTGACGTGGAACTGGCTGCTGAATTTTTACATCTGGTAACAGCTATGGCTCCATTTTTTATGTGCGTGCGGCGTTATGCTATTGGAGCGGTAGGTTTTCGTGCATATACATAATGTCTACTGTTGTTACACAAGTGTACTTGATCCACCAGTGTGCTCATTTTTTGTTAACCGCTTGTACATTGAATTCGCACTTTACGTATTTGATGATAATTGCGTGTGTTATCAATAATACTTTTTTTCATACGCTCTTCTTACTTGGGTCAACCTTACACTCTGTATAATAAAGGGCGTATCAGGGACGTCGTACGTCCCACAAGGCTTATCGTCATGTATGTGTCATTTGTCTTACGTTTTCGCCACCCGCCATGTTAGCTTAGCGGATAGTGTGTTGGCTTTCTAAGCTGAAGGTCGCGGGATCGAATCCCGGCCACGGCGGCCGCATTTAGTTGGAGGTGAAACGCATGAAACACCTGTGTGCTTATTTTTTTACGTGCACGTTAACGAACCCCAGGCGGCCTAAATTACTCCGTGGCAAGGTTACTCTGGCTTCGTGGAAACTATCACTTACCTGAATTTATTACATACTCGGTGCAGTAACACTATCGACGTTACACGAACACCTGTCTAACCTAAATAAGTACCTCGAATCCGTTCAGGACCGCGAGGCTTGTTGATCTTCACAATAGCTCTTGTTTTTCGCTGTGATCGGGTAATGGCTGTGACCACTGGAACGTTGCCGGAGAGGTTCTGCGGGTGCTTTTAGTTTGCGACGGCTCGGACACTTATCATCTGTCTCGACGACGCACGAAGCGTTCGCCGCAAGCGGAAGCGTGCAGAAGCCAAATTTGCCCCCGTGCAAATGGCCGCCGGTCACGCGAACTATCACTTTTCTTCCCATAGGGACGATTCTCCTGCTCTGCCTCTCTGTAGTTGCCATAACAACGATATAGATGGGAAGAGAACGAGCACACTAGGTGCAGTAGAGAGAGAGAGAGAGAGAGAGAGAGAGAGAGAGAGAAATAAAGAGGTTAGTGGAGAGAGAACTGATGCAGAAGTCGACTGTAGACTTTGTCAGTTTGCCTATCCTGCCTGTAAAAAAGAAAATGAGTGGGGGGGAGAAGGGGACGGGTAGAAGGAAAAAATGGAAGGAAAGACGCTTCTCTCTAAAGACCTGCTGTATAGGCGTTGACTAAGTTTCCCCTACTTTCAATAAATAAGGCTAATACGGAAATTAATTTGCCAGGTAATGTATGCCTAACCGTTATTAACTGTATGGCCCGTTGCGGATGAAAGCTAAAAAAATTCGGTAACGCAGCTGAAATAAGATACCTCTGGCTAAAAAGAAAAGCCGGATAGTTAAAGTAAGAATAACAGCAGAAGGAAACTGAGAAGATGGATTCGGGGAATAAAAAGAAATAAACGGGAAGATAAGAGAAAGAAATGAACAGTGAGCTCGCGTGCTTAAGAACACTGGTGTCGTTCCTCGTTCTTCCTTGCTTCAATCTTCTGTCCCTTTTATATTGCAGACAATACGGCAGTCATCGCCGATGGCAGATGGGCACGTGCGGTAACCTGGGGTCGGATGGCAGGACCCAGAGTTCGCTGCAAGCGCAACTTCTGCTGTGGTAAGCGTCTCCTTGCTGAATTATGGGTCTGTACGAAACTGCGGCGGTGGGGAGGGACGGCGGCCATAATATTGCTTCCGCCTTGTCCGTAGCAGACGACACACAAATACTTGCAGACGACGGGGGTGGTCTCCCGGTGTGTCGAGGCAGTTTATTGCGTTTTGCTTTTTTTTTAAGGGGAGGTGGACGGTAGTGTGGGGGATGGGGGATCTTCGCTAGGGAATGGGTTTCTTTTAAAAGACCCGTTACATCCATTCTCTCCATACGCTCGTCAAGTGTATCCGCATGGCGTTCTGTGCTACGTCGGAAGACAGAAAAAAATGGGAGGAGGTTCCGACAAAGCCACGTCTTTACGCAGTGTATGTGAATGACTCGAGAACAATGAATGGTTATCGTCCATGGATCCTGGGTTGATATGACCGTTTTTTTGACAGTGCCGCCCGGGTCTGAATGGTTCCCTTCCGGGAATTTCTTCGGTTTTTGTTGTGGCTAAAAGAAGAAGGAAGAAAAGGTTATGGTTTCCGAGAATTGAAGCCCCGTTGGTTCATTTTCATCGATGAATTGGAGTGTTATATGTACGGAAAGACTACACATCTCACGAGAGAAGCGGAACTTAGAAGGTAGATAGTTTACGAGCGTAAACCCGTCGGCATTGCTTTCGCATACTATGTGAAGTAGCGTATATTGAGGTGAACAGAAAACGCTAGAGGAGATGGACGTTCCACTGTATTTCCTGAAGCACGCAATGAAACCACGGTGTAACGAGGATACCGTAATAGTAATTATGCGCCTCGCAGGTTGAAGAACAGGCTGTTTTAGTGCAATATTGAACTGGTGCAGCTTTTTAGAAGCAACTTAATAATAAAGAAATAAATTGAACACGTAAAAAAATGCAGCGGATCCCTGTGTTATGGGAACCGGAATAACACGAAAGCGAAACGTTTCCTCAGAGCAGCAGTTGAATGTTTATTGTACGTCGAGATGAACTTGCACGTTGCTTTCGCTGTTTCGGTGGTATGGCACCGTTTGACGTGGATGTACCCATGTTGACGTCTGGGGCATATCTACTCTATCCTGACGACTAATGTCCACAACCAGGACAAACCCCATATGGTAACTGAAGCACTTTACATAACAACAGGACACAGAGTATGGTAAACGGGAGCGGGGAAACCACTGATAAGAGCAAAAATAGCGCCCATTCCTATAGCCTTGACCGTGTGTGCGGATGGCGTATTCGGTAGAGCGACCGGCACCTTTTGTCGCGGAATGGTGGTTTGTGGGTTCGATTCTCAGCGCGTTAAGTGAAGGTTTCTTGCTTTCTTTTATTTATCATTGGTACCTGCATATTTACTACGTTATTTCCGTGACGGAAGTGACGTGACTGATGTCGCGGTGACCCCGGCGTGAAACGCTTTCGTGTTAGAAAGCTGTGGCAGTACACACAGCTGGTGATCCATTGTTAATTCATTGTGCCCCTCACGACGGGATGCAACCCGACTTTGGCGTCTCCTCCAAAGTGCCGACAATTCTATTTGCGGAAATGAAAGGTCTCTGCTCCCGGACCTTGCGGTGGCTCCACTATGGAAGCGATTGTTTCGGTCTCTACAATCCGAAATTGCAGTGCACCCCCCTCTCCCACCATTTCACTGACTCATATTCTCTAGACGTTCATTTTGCCGGCGTGTGATGCAGTGCAAGTGAGAGATGATGAAGGGAAGGAGAGGCCGTGAGATGAAATTTTGACGTTTATGATACATGATAACTTATTTGTTTTCTGGAGTTTAACGTCCCAAAACCAGTTCTGATTATGAGAGACGCCGTACATGATAACTTAATAGTTTCTATAAGGAGCCTGTCGTGTGATATAAATGCGTAGTACCTACAGTCAACGGCAGCGTTAGACGCTAAACAGGAAACACACACAGGCAGGATCAGTGTCTCTCCAATTTCTATGTCGCGGGGGAAAAGAAAGATCAAATTTTGACGACAGAATTTAGGGGTACGATTATTACGCGAGTGCGATGATTATGAGAGTAAATGCGGTATCTCAAACGCTACCGCCCCTCCCTCTTTCCCCGGCCCTCCTCCTACTTGCAAAATGTCCACAGCTCAACAATTTCCGGGTACAACCGCCGTCCGTATAATGTAGAACTAATATGTAACCGTATTTCTATGTGCAACTAAGTATATTTCCAGCAAAGCATATATTATGTAATTATAACATATATTTAATTTTTCATTAGTTTCATGAAAAATTAAAAAATGAAACTAAGGAGCGCGCAACGTGCAATGGAAAGAAAAATGATAGGGGTAACGCTAAGAGATAAAAAACGAGCAGAATGGATCAGAGAACAGACAGGAGTAGCCGATATTATCTTATCAATTAAAAGAAAGAAGTGGACCTGGGCAGGACATGTCATGAGGAGAAAAGATAGCAGATGGACTGTAAGAGCGACGGAATGGATACCAAGAGAGGGAAAACGCAACAGAGGCAGGCAAAAGGTTAGATGGAGCGATGAAATTAAAAAGTTTGCGTGCATAAAGTGGAACCAACTCGCTGAGGATAGGGTGGAGTGGAAATCGTTGGGAGAGGCCTTCGTCCTGCAGTGGACCTAAACAGGCTGATGATGATGATGATGATGATTTAATTTTTGATTTCTTGTCCCGCTTGATTCCCTGAAGTTTGCCCACTCTTGCGCGGTCCCGAATAGGAACTTTATTGTGAGATTGGCTTGGAGATGCCCGCCCTGCACCATATGTGTACCACAAGCCCGGAATAGGGGCTGCAGTATTTATAACCACGAAAAAAAAATAGCGTTTAGCTAAGAGACTCCTACCGAAACCGGCGCTGCATTCCAAGCACCGAGTGGGGTCAGCGGAGTTTTGGAGAGTGCTTGGCCAACACGCTCCCTTCGCTGGCGTCGAACAAGGGCCGACCATGAATGCTTAATGCCTTCAACTTCGTGTCCGCCATCTTGCGAAAGCCACGCTCCAGAGATTAGAAAACCTCCCGCGTGATTTATTGAACGCGCTGCCCTTTTCTCGTGCGTGCACTTACTTTAGAAAACTATTGTTTGCGGCAATGCTACTAAAGGCCAGCCTTGTTGGCTCAGTCTCTTTAGTTCAATGACTCTGATGGTGGTGTTTCTTCTTTTTTGTTTAGGACGGGAGTGTGAGGTGTGCAGCGCATGCTGGGATACTTAATCATTCATCTCTCGGAGGAGGGTCAAAGGTTGATCAGTAAGATGTATACAGTCATGAAAGAAGGGCAGAAACAAATACTGCCAACTGAGTTTCATTATTTCAGACGTGATCGGTGTTATATTCTCGGAAAGGCAGAAAAGTTGCCTAGTAAAAGTGTAAAGAATTAAATATTATTTAATCTAAGCCAGTGTCTCTCAAATGGAGGTCCTCGAAGCCACTTACGGGTGCACACACACACACACACACACACACACACACACACACACACACACACACACACACACACACACACACACACACACACACACACACACACACACACACACACACACACACACTCTCTCTCTCTCTCTCTCTCTTTGCAATTGAGGCCGGTTTACAGAGTTGGATTCGCCGCGTGGCAAAACTGTGTCGCGGTGAAGCCAACTTTGCCGCAGTGTAACGTTGCCGCATGACAGTAAAGTACCGCGGCGAAGCCAGCTTCGTTGCGGCGTCACGCGGTGAAGCGTACTAACTGCTACACTAGCTACACTACTTCTAACTGCTAAAGAATACAAATAACCTCCCCTATGCCGCTAAAGACTACAAATAACCTCCCCTATGCATTCCCTGGCCTCAGTGTCTCGTAAGCTTTGTGAGGTTGTGTCTAGCAATAAAACGAACCCTTGTTCTTTCCCCTTTCGTTAAGAGCTGAAAATGGCCACGAGCCGTCACAGTCCACTTCAAAACTGCAGGTGTTGCACAGTCGAGCAAATGTGTTGTACAATGCGTAGCTTTCTTGCACATTAATTTTCGCGTTCGTTGTTGTGCACTCCGCACAACACTGTCTCGGTTAGTCTCAGTTGCTGCCTGTGTCCCGCCATACATGTGTTTTATAGCCCAGACAACCTGCTCCTTTCCCTTCCCTTCCCTCCCTCCCTCCTTTTCCGTCACCGCAAGGGGTCCTTCATTACTTCCACCAGTACACAAGAGGTCCCTGACACACCCATGTTTGGCAACCACTGATGTAAATCTTCGCTGACGTGATTTCTAAAAAAAACTTCTTTCAAGTACAGCGGGAGATCACTTGCTCTTCTTTGATGTGATTGGTTGAGCCCCGTCACGGTGGTCTAGTGGCTATGGTACTCGGCTGCGGATCCGAGGGTCGCGGGATCGAATCCCGGCCGCGGCGGCTGCATTTCGATGGAGGCGAAATGTTGAGGCCCGTGTACTGTGCGATGTCGGAATTTCCGGAGCCTTCCACTACGGTGGATCTCATAATCATAGGTGGTTTTGGGACGTGATACCCCAGAAATCAATCAATCTTTGATGTGATTGGTTGAAAGAAGAAATAAATAATATTTTGCTCACATGTTGACAAGGCTTCCTGACTACGTTCGAAAAGTATTACAGGACACCTTTAATAGTACTACTGTTACTACCGTACGCTCCAAGGAAGTTCACGCGAGTGTTTAATATGCGCGTCGAATCGGTCCATTTCCTAAGCGATACAACGTATCGCTCTTCCCCGATTCCCTAAACTACGACGGTGTGGTTGGGGGGCGGGAGGGGATGGGTAAACGGAACCGAGGCGAGCCGATACCGAGTGAAAAGGTTCGCCGCGTGCGGCAGTTAAGTAAAGACTCACCGCGGGAGGAAAAGACCTCCCGAATCGGAAGGAACGCGCGGGGGAAACTCTTGGAGGCGATCCAATTATAGGGAGAGCGCGCGTCCCTAATCCACTTTTGTCCCCCGGACGCGGTTTCCACGTTGCACGCTGCTCGCTTCCCTGGCCTGACGCTGTGCGACCACGTGGTCGTAGTGGCGGCGCGCTGGTAGCGCTGGAAGTATACACAATGCCGCGCCTGCGCTAAGCGTCTCGCCTGTCTGTTTGCGTGCTTGCTTGCTTTATGGCATTCCTTTGATCATTCTTTCGCTCGTCGCAACTTTGCCCTCTCTTCGGCGTGCCTCGTTCGTTACTAAACTCATTCTTTACTTGCTTTATTCTTGTATGCAACGAACTGCGAATGCAACGCGATGTGCTTACGTTTTTCAGCGATCGATGGTTTAAAGCAGTGTAGGGAAGCTTACCATTTGTAGGAAAGTGAGTGCGATGTCTTGCGTTTCAGATGGGTAGGTGGAGCACCTGGGTAGGTGGAGGCGATGGCTAGAGTCGTGAAGAGTATTAAGATGAATTAAAATGTGCTTTGAGTAGGATGTTTAATTTGTGCACTTGTCTAATTCTTCCAGGGTGTCCCGTTTTTATTTATTATGTATTCTGCTGCAGAAAGTGGGAAATATGAAGTACCCGAGGTGATATATGCCTTAACTTTCCCGCAGCAGTCAATATGACATAAGAGAACGGAAAGAAATTGAACTAAGCAGAACAGCACAAAGCATAACATAACATAAAACAAAACAGAACAAATCAGAAGAGAACATAACGGAATATAACATAATGTGACGGAACATGTTATAGCACGACAGAACATAACATAGCACAACCGCAATAGGGGTTCATAATATTTCCTACTCCTGTGGAAATAAAGCAGAACTTATTTTGAAAGAAGAGAGCGAGGAATGACTTAAACGCTATAGACGCATATGTTGACCAGAAGATAGCGAAAAAATACTTTAGTCGGTCCAAGAAGGTTTTAAAAAATGCAAAACATGAATTTTTAATTTTAAACCTCCTTGAGCTGGTCCCTCTTTGCTAGCAATCCGTAAACACGAAAATAAAACCTGTCTCCGCGAAGCTGTGAAATACATAAGCGGTTATCTGGCCTATCGAGGAGCAGCAGATGAGTTGCGTACTTTGGACATGTGAAAGCTGTTGCATTTACACATCAGCGGCAGCTCGAGACTGCGCAAGGATCCTCGGCAGTTTCACACAAGCGAAAGTTCTCGAACGACTCACATATATCCGGAGACACTGCACTCACGAGACTCCTGCTCAAGCTTGCCATAAGCCAAGAGCATCTGAAAACGCTGAAACCTTGCAAGCGAATCCGAACTGTTTGTGCGCGGATCGTTTTGCGAACTCACAGTCCACCATAGTCAGAAGAAGAGGCGTGCAAGACACGGACACAAGGGGAAGAAGTGAACAACAGGTACGCCGTGTTGTTCACTTCTTTCCCTTATGTCCGTGTCTTGCACGCGTCCTCTTCTGACTCTGGACCCTTACCAACTCGCTCAACTTTCTGTCCTTCACAGTCCACTGTGCGAAAGGCGCATCATTTGCTTGTCGACAGCTGTCTTTGCGTTCCTGGAGCAGTGCGCGTCGCAACACATTTAGCGGTCATATGCTCCGCACAAGTCAGATAATGTAGCGGTCGTGATTGTACATTACCCAAACAAAGCGCCGGCAGGATGCCGAAACCTCTCCTGCGATAGAGGAGCGCCATGACTGCTGTAGCGCTAACTGCCGGCGCGCATTACCACCACAATTTAAGATTTCGCTCCATCATTTTTAGATTGTAGTGCCATCGCTAAGAACCGGGAGCACAGTAAAAGGGAGGCGATGTTAATTTAGGCGCAATTTTAGATGCGAAGCATCTTTTGCTCGGGGCTATGTCCGTTGTCCATTGGCGTCCGCACCACCACTGCGCATGCACAACAGCTGACCCAAGTTCGCAAGGTACAAGAACGCGCCCTCGCCCGCGAGAGACAACGCTGACGCAGGCAGCGTCTGCTAGCGAGTTTCTTGATTGAGAAAACCGACTGCTCGCGCTGCACAACCGTTCACCGGCCACTGGATCGTGACCTGCAATGTAGTGCCGGTGGGAAATTTCTCTTGTGCGTAGTTGAACCATAAGGATTCGCAGCGTGCGCGTTAACTAAAAGTAACCGGGAACTCGGCACGATCTACGGAACCTCATAAAGGCCAGGAACCTCATAAAGACCAGGAGCATAAATGACAACGCGTGTGTAAATATACAAACACGTTGTCACTCATTTACATGCATGAGTGGGCCATGTCACGGGTGATTTACGGTAACGCCGAACGATCCCCAGTGCTTCGCCCACTCGTCATGGTTCACTTCGTGGTGATGCGGGAAGTTTATATTGCTTACTGAATACCTTTACTTTAACCGGACATCTCTTAGGTAGAAATTGTAAAGCGGTGTAGTAAAGATATCAGGCGCGTTTGTTCCCTTATACCCCAAATCTGCCGGTGGTATGATCGGTAGAGCTTCCAGCTCCTATCGTCGAATCCTATGTGGTTGTGGGTTCAAACCCTAGCGTGTGGTGCTTTTTCAATATCAAATGTGTGTTAATTTCTTCAGACATCCACTTCCGGGAAGAAAGTACGTCACTGATTTCTTGGTGGACCCCGGCATAAAACACTTTCGTGTTTAAAAAATTACAGCCGAAACTACTACTCGCTGATTGATAATGTCAAATCTTTGCAGGATTATCTTCGATCAAGTGACTCTCTGCACCTGTATCAGATCGATCGTCCCGCTCTAAGATGCTGTATCAGCGGCGGGAAAATGTGCGTAGCGTCTGATGCCCTCAGTCTCTGGAAAGAAAGTGTAAAAACGTGTGTGTTGTATGGCATTTCATTTATGTTTATTGTGCGTTTCTATTAGCCCTGTGTTGATGATTGTGGTTCGGTTAGGAAAGGGCGCTAATTTCTGCAACCCATGTAGGGAGCACGGCTAAGCGCCCGTGGAAGTGGGGGAAAGGGAGTGAAAGAGATAGAGAGGAGAGAAAGGCCGTAGTGCAGGGCTTCCGGAAATTTAGACCACCTGGGGTTCTTTAACGTGCACTGACAACGCACAGTACGCGGGCCTCTGGCATTTTCGCCTCCATCGAAAATGCGACGGCCACGGCCGGGATGGAACCCGCGTTTTTTGGGTGGCAGCCGAGTACCGTAACCACTACACCACCGCGGCGGACTTAATGTGTTCCATAAAGGTGTCCAATGACGCCAGTCATTGCGTGCGCACATGGCTTAGTGGTAAGAAGATTCGGCTCTTGTTCTTTGAAACCGCGTTCCAATTTCGCTGTCGGAACATTTATATTTATGACTGCATTTTGCGTTTGTGAGCTGACGTCATTCGCAGGAAAAGCGCTACGCGTGAGCCGATGCGGACCCTCCGGTCGATTCCGGAAACGGAAGGGCAGCCCCCGAAACGACCCTACGTGCCAACCGGAAGTGGAGAGCCGGTCCGGAAGTAGTTTTCTGGCGGGCCACTTTCAGTCCCACCGATGTATGGCGACGGAGGTATCGCCATTCGTTACCGTCAGTGACGCCATAAGCGACGCTAACGCTGTCGCTTGGCGCCGCGAAAGATTCACCGCCGTGCAGGGTTAATCCACCGAAGCGCGCGCGAGAGAGAGGAGGAAATGAGAGTTTCACGCGGACTTCGGTGGTCAGCGCGATTTGAAGCCTGCGCAGGATGACGCTATTACCCGAAACTGTCGATGTTACGGATTCGTGATAGTAACGCGCTTTGATCTTTTATATATATATATATATATATATATATATATATATATATATATATATATATATATATATATGGTGGTGAATAGGCCGGAGGCGTGAAGGCAGAGATGAGTAGTAGACCCTCGGAATTGGCAGCAAAAATGTGGAAAGCGTTTATTCAACGTTTCAGCCGGAGACCGGCCTTCATCAGGAATGCCTATGGTTGTATTTCCGCTTCTATTTATACCTATCTGAGAGAGATTTTCATAAAAGAGGGAGGAAGAAAAACATGAAAAAAGAAAGAATAAGAAAAGAAAGAACAGGAAAGATCTAGAACCTGAAAGAAACAGAGCAAAGAGTGGGGGAAGAGCAGACGACGTGTGTCATATGCGGGCATCATGTCCACCCCTTCTTTTTTTATTATTATTTTATATATATATATATATATATATATATATATATATATAGAGAGAGAGAGAGAGAGAGAGAGAGATTTAGTATAAATCTCTCTCTCTCTCTCTCTGGTCCATCATGTGAGAGCGAGTTTTCTGCCTCTCTATCTCACTCCATTTCCCCAACCCCCACGGACGCTTAGCCTAAAGTCCTCCCTAGATCTTTTTTTTCCGTTTAAAGGGAAAAAGATCTAGGGACTTTAGCCATGCTCCCTACATGGGCTGCAGAAATTAGCGTGCTTTCCTAACCGTACCGCAATCATCATCATCTGTTTTAGCCGTGCTATTTCTGCATTAGACGCGTAAAAGCCAAAGCAAGACGACATCGGATAAATAGACGCCGCACTCGGTGCGCGATATATTCCGTTATAAAAAAACAAAATTTAGCGCAGGTTGCACTAGTGGCGCTAGGCTACCGAAGCTGTACGGCACTTGGCTGGTCCGGGGCTCCTTCTTTTTCTTAATCATCATCATCACCACCCAAAACAACATCGTCATCATCTTCTTATAAATCATCTTCATCATCATCATTCTTTTTCCGGGAACTTGTCGCTGTGACGTCACGTTACGTGACGTCACAGCGTCGAGGCCATACGAGGTTATGTTCGTAGGTGTAGCGTTGCTTGGTTGCTACGCAAGATCATTTCAAGGTCATATTTAGTGACAGACAACGAAAAGCTTAAACATCTTCGCTGTTGACAAAAGAGCGTCAGTGTCGATTACTAGGCAGCGCATGGCTCCTTTTTGTTATCGACGATGGCGATTCAGTGACGCATGAGATGCTTCCTTTTCTGTGTCATGTTAATTTTTTAGATGCGAAGCAGCTGATGGCGGGGGCTTTGTCCGTCCCTCCTTCCGTCCCATGTCCCATAGCCCCACAGCGCATGCGCGTCCCCTCCCCATCTCTCTCCTCTCCTACGCTTTCTCTCCTCTAGGAATCCTCTACTCTACGGAGCGGCGCGCACGACAGGTGGTGCGACAGCGGCACACTCCGCTGGTGGCGCCACGGTAGTTCCGCGGTATGAAAATGACGGAGCGCGCGCGCCTCATTCTCTCTCCTGTGCAGCGCCGCGATGAGCGCTCGGGCCATCACGCAACCACCGCGTTCTCTCTTATACATCCTCATTCGTCCTCTCAGTAAAATTACACCATCTCCCGCTCAAGCTAAACATCTCCCCACGGCTCCGCCTCCATATATTTACCTTTAGCGGGAGATGGTGTAATTTTTTTTCTTTTGCGTCATTTGTCTGATATTGATAGTGTACGTGCTGAAGGGTAAGTCGGTATACCCTGCCCCACTTGTTAGTATGCCTCCGTGCCTGTATGCGCTGTAACACTATAATAAGTCATCACCAGTTAGCCCACCAATCAACTTAATTACGTGTTACAACGCAACAGAAGAAGAGCAAGTACAAAGTACAGCGGAGCAATGATGCGCTAAACCGACGCGCACCGCTGACAGTTTGCTGTGGGGAGTAGCATTACGAAGAGCCGCTTGCGGCCACATAAGAAAAATAAAATTAAAACAAGGAACAAATAAACGAACAAGTATAAAGAAGTAAAAGTAACAGTTGTCCTCCTAAAGTTAGACGGCTGTCCTTCAAGCAATGTGGCAACCTCAAGAAAAGTAGCCCTGCTGTGAAGTTCTACGGTTTGACTGCCTGATTGATCGGCCTGCCCAACTTCGCGTACGCACTCATGGAAAGCTGGCGGGCGTAAGCAGTTGCCCTCTGTGGAATGTTTCATTAAGCGCCAGGAAACTAAGTGCAACCTGGCTGCAGGGAGCGGTGAATGCTTTCCGCTAAACTTTGCGACGCGTGCCAACCGTCCTGCGGTTTCCCTTTTGTTCACCTTTGGGCACACAGCGACGCGTCACCAACTTTTCGTGTTCTGCAGCGAATGCCACGGCTCGTGTGGGGCAACTATAATGGGAAGGAGGCACCGAAAGGATCAATTACACTTGCGGTGCTACCAAGTATAGCTACATTGTTTCTAGCCCAGCTGCTTTGATTCACCTCCGTATTGGGGTTGTTGCGAAAAGAAAGAGTAGGCAAAAATCAAGATCATATAAGAACTTGAAGTTTACAGTTGTAGAAGCCACATGCGATGAATAGTTAAATGACATTCATGCACTACACCTGTGTTAGTAGCACAGGTGTAGTGCATGAGTGTCATTTAATTATTAAAATAAAAGCTAATATTAAATGGAGCTAGGTGCGCATTGACATGGAAATTCGGGTATCACCAGCAAGAAGGAAAGAAAGAAAGAAAGGAAGGAAGGAAGGAAGGAAGGAAAGATGGAAGGAAGGAAGGAATGAATGAATGACATGTGAAGCGTGCCTGTGTTGCATATTGTGGTGATGGTGGCTGCAGCGGCGGCGGTGGCTGCAAGACCGAAAGCTTAGGTATATGTGACAACTAGTTCGCCATTCCTGGCGAACTATAATTGTCACACATACTTAAGCTTTCGGTCTCGGTCAGCTTTGTGTTCGCCTTTCGTGTCCCTTTAAAAATGCTCAGACGGGACCATTCGTGGCAAATTCAGGTAATGATAGGGAGCGGTAAACTATACTGCGGTATCTGCATGTATGACAATGTTAGTCATTAGACAGAAATAGTCATACATGGCAAATATGGATCCCGTACATAGCCTCTTATCTGCCATATGCGATCATACTTCCATTGTTATTTTCATTCGGAAATTACTGCAATGCCGCTAACGGGAGCATTTGCTGCCATGGCACACGGAACCCCTTGTCGAAACGTTGACTTAGTTACATTTCTTATTCGACTGTATTTTAATCATTTTAAAAATAGGTCTTTCGGAAAACTTTTGTCATACGTGGAAGTTGTGTGTGTTTTTTTTCCTTTTTTAATTAAATGTAACGTAAGGATAGGTTGGCGCCCATGTGCGGCGCCGGCTACTCTTCTCTTAGAGTGGTTGTCGTCACAAGGTTATGAACAGTTCATCAAAGCTGATGAATACGAGCACTCGGACATGGACGCATATTTAAGGTCACTATTCCAGTACAACTGTCCATGAAATGAGAGATTCATACATTACATATGTTCACACATCAGCACCATACATACAGTCGAGTGCAACATGATCAAAGAGCGCATACTGATCATCTGCAGACTGTCTCTTAATTGCTGCCCCTGAACCGCAACAGAAATGCCCACAGCGATAACAGAAGTAACAACAGGTAGAAGATAAATAAATATGCAACCCATAACGCATGTTAATAACAGTGGTGCACGCACCAACTTTATATAGTTTAATATATCTTCGATATAATTGAGCCCTTTAAGAATCCACCAGTGCGGGATCCACCAGTGCGCGTGCTGCGACGTATTGCAATTTCTCTCGGGCTTCCTTAGCGCGTTTAATTGCATCAGTGAATATCTACCGAAGTAGTCATTTAATGCCTGGCAGTCGTTTCGTGTGGCATTACTGAATGCTGCCCCCACAAGCCGTCTCACTTGAGATGGGATCATTTAAGTATAGGCCACAGAGGCTGTTGCATGCATTGCAAGCCTTGCAACCAATCGTCCAGTCGTTCCATTACACGGGGATCAGGAAAGAAATGTTTCGCGAAAAACTAGACAAACCTGGGCATCTTACACGAGATAAGGAGATCAAAGGATGTATGGATGAACGAAGAATAAATGGCACGAAATAATCCCTTAATAGCCTATTGTTCAGGCGAGGCAAGGACTTAAAGGTCGAGCGATTAAGGCAGGAAAGTTTACGTGGAACAGTGCAAGCTTTTCTCTGATCGACGGTGCGGCTATGTAGTGGTTTGGGAGGGTAGCAGAATAAAAAGGATTTATTTAAACCCACAGGAGCGGTTGATCTTCGAGTCCAATTATTGCGCGGTAGAGAACGCTGCTTGCAGCTACGACAGTGCCTTTAAAAGATGCGCGTTCCAAATGCACATCCCGTAATCCCTGAATGTAATTCCCGAAAAGCTAATGTACGGGAAGTGACGCAAAGATATTACGAGACGATGGAAGTATATGCGTGGAGGTTTATGCAGACTGGGGAAATAGACTAAGCAAGTTTGAGAGACGATATTCCAAGTTCATGAGCCAGAAGCCTGAGCACAGCGTCTGCACGCACGCACGCACGCACGCACACTCACTCACTCACTCACTCACTCACTCACTCACTCACTCACTCACTCACTCACTCACTCACTCACTCACTCACTCACTCACTCACTCACTCACTCACTCACTCACTCACTCACTCACTCGATCACATTTGTGCTGGCCTTACTCACGAATGGATATCTGAAGTACATATGCGCATACGATTTTGTAAATGGTTTCGGGTAACGTTGGTAAAGCCACTAACCCGCCGCTGTCCTCCTTTCCTCCAGCCCATGGGCTCCTCGCATATGGCGCGGTAACACTCATATGCTTAAAAAAGGTATATATGCCTTTAAAAACAACACTCATATGAGAACACTTAAAAGCGTATGAAAGAACACCCATATGCGTGCATGACGTGGAGTTGTCTGATGCGTTAAAAAATATCTGATCAGATGGCCTCGAATGCGGCATCATAAGGTCGCAGAACCGAATCCCCGTCCGCGGCGGCTGCATTTCGATGGAGGCGAAATGTTGAGGCCCGTGTGCTGTACGATGACAGTGCACGTTGAAGGACCCCAGGTGGCCGAAATTTCCGGAGACCTCAACTACGGTGTCTCTCGTAATGAAATCGTGGCTTTGGGACGTACAAAACCCCACAAATCAATCAGTCACAATACGGAAATCGCCACTCCTGTGAGGAAGGGAAGCTTGGTAAGCTAGAAAACGCACGGACAGAAAATACGAAGGTTTCCGCAGTAAGACGCACGGCGTCACAGATTTTTTGACGGAGTGTGCTGGCTCCCAGATATTTGTTGATCAGTAAATAAATATATGCATTACATGCTAAGCACGCCATAGACTTAACACATCGCGTTTCGGCGAGAATATCAATGGCCGGCTTTATGACGTCATAAAGCCACGGCTTAGGCACGAAGTTCGCGAATGAAACTTGGACATTCATTTTAACTTCTAATATCGAACATAAAATAGAAAAGAAATTACATTATCAGGTTGTCTAAATATAGATTATAAGTGCAAACGCCTTCTCTTTTTCACTTAAGCGTCTTTTTGAGCACCATGCTGAAAATTTTCGGCCACACTACCACGCTTCAAGAGACATAGACGAGAGAAATAAGTTTAGCTAGTTAAGTATGAATTTATTACGAAGTAGAGCGTTTGTTTTGTCTGCTTCTCATCTCTAGTGTACACTACGCGCCTAGGCGTCTTGCCTTACGACTCCTACATGCAAGCGTGCACGAAAGAACACGCAGAGCAGCCTGCGAAAATTGCGAAACCCACACCGAGAGCAGAGCTGACGTGCTTTAATTAAAAGGAAAAAAAAAAAACAGGGAGAGCGAAGGGGCAGGAGCTGCATGGTTTAAAAGCTCTTTTCCAATACAAGCCAAGGAAGAAGCCTGTCGAGGAGCCAAGAACAAAGCCGCCAGTCTGATGCGTAGGTGCACGTCCAACGATGCGCAGGATGGCATCGCTGGTTTTGTTGGGAGTTCACGCATTGAGAATACGACCGCACAACAGAAGTAAAATACTGGATGAGTGAGAAATATGTGATGTTTAGTGTGAACTTCACGTTCATCGTAGTTTAGCGCAAAGGTAACACACACACCTTCAATAAATCAGTTGTTAGTAGCGCCTTTGTTGTTTGTGGTCCTTCTGTACTGTGTGTGTTACCTTTGCGCTAAACTACGATGAACGTGAAGTCTGAACACCAATCTAGCCCAGATTTTAACAATTTTAAAGTTTAGTGTGAAGGCTGGGCAGGTTTGCGTAACACGTCTGGTTGATAGTTGGGACAGCTCTGTGCTTGTGTTTGTGTTTTTTTTTCTTTATTCGGCCTGTGTGCTCATTCTGCAGTTTCTTTTCCTTTTTTTGGAACCCGCTTCGCCAGTTTGCTGACCTCTGGCATATATTATGCGCATACTATATTAAAGCGCGACCTTGATGTTACGAAGCAATGCGCTCTTTCGCAATCGTGCTAAACCTGCTTCTGCATTTGGTGCGTTACTTCTGGTTTCTGCAGGAGGTCTTCTGAGTGTGCATCTTTTGTTTGTGTTTGCTTTCGGCATTTTTTTTACTGGTTGTGGCGACAACTAACCGTGACTCTATAAGAATTTCGTCGAGAATGCTAATATAGACAAGCTCTGCGAAAGAAAACGTGTCGAAGAGTTGTGTATGATGGCTAAAAATTCAGAGCACGGATCTTGTTTATACCAGTGACACACTTAACCATCCGGATAATTAATGAAAATTGAAATGACTCTTGCCTCATACCAGCATTGGATATGCGGACGGTGCTCGTGAAGTGACACAATGCTCACGACATGTCGGAGGTGCTAGTGCCACTGACAGCAACCTAAGTCATGGGTTAGGATCACCTACAAGTTTTCTGCTTTTTACGAAGAGCGATTCGCATCGTGATACGCAGTGAGCATAACTTAACGGCCTAGACTGATGGGAATTTTTTAACGCTGATATGGTACAACCGGTATTGCTCTGGAAATAAAATTTCAGCGCCTCTTTCATTTGTGGACTTGGCGAGAGACGTATACGCGACCGGACAGTCGGAGATAAATTTTTCGCGTTAATGAGAAATTCGGGTAAAGGGTGCGTCTGGGTTGAAACACATACGTGCACTGTGGCTGCCAACAAGCACCAAGTACACGTAGGTGAGATGCACACATAGCTTCGTAGATTGACCGATTGACTGATTGATTGATTTGATTTGATTTATTTACTTTGCCGTAGGGAAATGCGTTATGTAATATATGGCAGTGTATAGCGGACGGATGTATTAGCAGTGACACTTAGCCTTTTTCAAGCTTTGGAATAGACTGAATAACCTAGCCTGTGAAAAGAAAGAAAGAAAAAGGAAGAAATAAAGAAGTAAGGAAAGAAAGAAAAAGGAAGAAAGAAAGAAGTAAAGAAAGAAAGAAAGAAAGAAAGAAAGGAAGAAAGAAAGAAAGAAAGAAAGAAAGAAAGAAAGAAAGAAAGAAAGAAAGAAAGAAACTACGTGCAACTCGCACCAGCTTCGGATATACACGCCTGTACGAGCCACAAATATCTACCCATTCAATGAAAACTAACGGAAATGGAAAAGTGGAAAAACAGGTATTATAGGGCAGGGCGTGCTGGCGACAAGCTTCGCTTGCCCTCTATTTTTTTTTCCGACAGGGGAAGGACCCGTTATGTTTGTACAGTGCTTTACCCACGGGGAATTCCCCTTACCTTTCTTTCCCTGCTGAGGGTAGCCAGCCGGTCATAGCACTGGATATGCTCCCTGTTCTTCCCCTCTTTCTTCCTACTTTCCCCATGATGCAATACATTTACACTTGTGAAATTCCATTCGGTAACATTTTTCACGCACGCGTACAAGGAATTCGCCACCCAGCACGTCCTGGTTCTTTAATCCCGAATTCCAATGCTATCGTCACTTCCGACAGAGGTTCACTGCAGCAGTGGGAGAGATTTATCCCTAAATGTCCCGTTCTCACATGAAACGTTGCGTATAAGACATACGTCGTCCCTTTTACTTCTGCATTATACTTCTATAGTGTGACCACTGGACATTTATTATTCAAAGATTTACCGTCTCTCCGATCCCCGTGTTCCCGCGTCTTGTTTGTATCGCCATTTCCCCATCTTGCTCCCTGCATTCCCTAGGTATAGTTCGGCGCGATTGCATAAGTATATAATGGTGGATGAATTATACATAGGCAGCGTTGAACGAGCGAACGCGAAAGCGATGATTGCGAAACGCGTAGACATGAATCTTTCATGTCGAGGAAAAGATGATGCGGGCGCAAATAAACGGGTGCATTATTAATGGCTTAGAGAGAAACCGGCCACTACTGGCGTACTCGACAGGACAACCATGTGCATAACGCCGGCCGCGCGCTTCCCGCAGGCTGCGTACAGTGCGACATGCATTTGGAGATCGAACTGTCGTCATTCTTAAAAGAAGAAGAAGGAGAGAAGAATAAGGAGAAGAAGAAGAAGGAGCAGGAGAAGAAGAAGAAGATCCTGCTTCCGTTCATTCCGAACGGAAGTCCTGCGAAGGAAGCATCCCGAATAGAATCGCTTCCTAAATAATTGTATTGAACGAAAGGGGCGGGCCACCGATTCAGATACGATACATTGCCAACTGCGGGAATACTGTCTTCGTTCGTTATATCTGTGTGCTTCTGTGTGCTTGAGCGAAAAGATGCCACAAATACTTGAACACGTTTGTTTATATTTTTTTGGGGAAAAAGGAAGGCCAAACATGCCACCGCGAAAAATAAATCACAGCTGTGAGTTGCAGTGTCACTTGTCATCGCTAACCGCGAGCAGCATGGCAACTTCTCGACGACACTCTCTCGGACGCGCGACAGAGAACCGCAAGAAGACGACGAAACTGGCTGCTGTATGTCAGATTGTCAGATTAACCGATATTGTAACGAACGCAATATTGCCTGCTTCCTGTATAGTTCCTGTGTTGCGTGAGAGCCATTATTGAGGAACGAGAACAACACGCGTGCGCGTGGTGACGAACACCGGCTAATACCAATTAATCTTCAAACCATGCGCAAGGTTTATGACATTCGGGTGAACCACGTAAGGTGCATGTACAGTACTCACACACTAAACAATTTCTCACCCATAAGAATGTAAATGAGCTTGCAAGGCAGACAGACACCCTTTCCCACCCAAGGGGTATTAAATAAAAAGAGGGTGCTAAGAAAGGTTGTGGTAGCTGCACACCTACTAAATAGTGCTATTTTACCGCAGCAGCTTACGGAACTGGTTCTTCAAGGGTGCTCCGCATTGATTTGAATGAGGAACAAAAGCCGAGCAATGATGCACAGCAGGAAATGTGTCCACAAACGCACAATGCTCTAGCCTGCCCAGAATGCTCTACTATGGCCTTCCGTTAAGTGAATTCCTCGCGTCCTACTCGAATAGGGTGCTCCCGCCCAAATAAGGTGCTGTAAAGGTGTGCAGCGCGGTGTAGCACTCTTTTCACACCCTTGCGGGTGATAAATTGTTTAGTGTGCAGCCAACGAAACGCGATAGTCGGAGAGTATACAGATACCGACACTTTCTACGTCACCACCGCGTCCTGGGCGCACAGAGCTGATGCGTTGTTGCACTCAATGAAAGCGAGCGACCTTCTGAACCATCGTGATTCAATTTGGTGCTTACGGTGATCACCCAGTGCATTCCAGCAAGCACAAAATGTGCCGACCATCGTGCGGTCCGACTATCGCGTTTCAATCGCTCAGCACTGTTCAAGTATCTTTCCGAGTGTACATGCTCTTTTACAAAGTGGCATTCAGAGCACACGGAATGCGCAGTAGAGGAAATACTAGTATTAATACGTCATCTATGTAAATTTATAAAGCTTTGCATGCTGCGTGTGATGCTTCCGATTCGTGGCACGGCTTCTTAACTGTTCATGTTGCTCTCGTCGAGCAACATGAACTAACAGGAAACATCGCAACTCAAGTTGCAGGCCGCAAATACACAACCTCAAGATCAGCGCGCCTGTGCGCTGGGGATCTCGGAAGCAGCGCGAAAGGACTGCGGCAACTAAACGAACGCACCCAAGAAGATACAGCGGCCGAGCGTACAGAGAGGTCTGGCAGGCCCAGCCGTAATGGCGGCCCACGATAAATCTAGGTTTCGTGTCCACGCTTGTCGCATTTGTCTTGGTGTCCTTTGACAGGGCGCGTGGGACTGGCCGTGAGTGCACAGTGTTCTTTGTCGGCGTCAACGGGACTCTGCACAGACCTTGCAACATCTCTATGCCGGCAGGCAGCGAGCCGTGGTGATACGTTCACTAGCTCCGAATGCGTCCCTTGAGTGGTTGCGGTGGCACAGCCGCAAGCTGTCAACGATGTTCTGGGAGCTAAGATGTCGGGCCACGTGGCAAAAGGCGAGGAACCACACATCAACGTTTCGCAAATGTGGACAGAGCACTGTCGCGCAGCTAGTCCTGGTGGCCGGACTATCTTCATCGCCCAGTGTACGTCAACGGGGAACCGTGCTATCCATGTATCGCATTTCAGGGACGAATATTTATCCTGTGCTGATAACGTTACGAACTACGCAATGCCGCAATTATGTAACCACAAATGAAGGCGATGAACTACGAGAGAGCGTTATTCCAGAACCTTCTGTACCGTGCGTTATCAGGGCCCGCTAAAGGATACCAGGCGGTCAGAACGTTTATCTTTCCTTTGTACTCTTTCAATCAGTTTATCATGCCCAACGCCCCCCCTCATTCCTTTCCCCCCTAAATCTTTACTTAGATAGGAGTGGTGTGACAATATCGCCCCTCTTCCAATACTGCCCGGAAATCGAATCCATAGAACATTATCTTCTAGCATGTCGTCGGTACTAACTAAAAAGAAAAAGGCTACTCGAAATGCCGATTGTTAAAATGAGATTGATCCTAAAACCAGAACTTCTCCTTAGCTTCGGTGCTTATGTGCTTGGACAAAGCCAGGGGGACATCTTCGACGCTATTTGTGAGTTTATTCAGTCAGCCAAGCGTAATACAATTATGATTGCATTTATGCATCCGATTGCTGCGCATTCGTCCTGCAGTGCTAAAAAATTATTCATTTTCGTCCAATGTTCTCATTCCAAATTTGCAGCATTACACCGTCTACAAATGTATCTCTTCTGACTGCGCACACGCACCAACCTCGAGACCATCCTGTGTTCCCTTTATGCGTTTTCATTTTTATTACAAATTTATATTTCTTCATATTGGTCCATCTATTCACTTTGTTTTAAGTATATTATAGCCCAAGACACCCCTATATAACTCCCAATAAGGTATCGATACCTATTCATGGCCAATCCCCCAGGGTGAATACGAACTGTCAACCCAAAGGTCATCACCATGAACATCACACAAGTGCTAACTTGCAACAATCTTTATTATGGTCAAAGCACACAAGCACATATACAACTTTTTCACATACATAATCATACATATGCTGTTTACAAAACATTACGCAGCATTACCAAGGTAAGCGTTGCGGGAGAGGGAAGTTGAAGGTTTTGAAACACAGTTATCTCCGAGCCTGTCAATCAGCATAACGCCTGTGTGTGCCACGTCTTTCTTCGTCCTTGTCTTTTCGTTCGGTATAAGGCTGACATTTCATTCAACGATGCTTTTGTTTCAGAGAAGCTTTATTTATGCAGCCGTATCCACGTATTAGTTTATGTCAAGCTCGACACCAACCGACAGCACGTGCTTCGCGGAGAGATATACCATAATTCCCGTCGTGGCACAGCGTCCCTTAATAAACTCGCATAGACGGTGGCGCCACATTTCCCTTTCGGCAACTGTGGGAAACTCTATGAACGAAGGAGAGGAGGCTTCAGGAGAGGCTGGCTTGGAAACGCTATGCGCGGCCCCTTTTCGACGGTTTACTCTGAGGAGACGGTTTCTTCTGAGAAGGCTCCTTCCTCGGCTTTTTTCTTTCGGGCTCCTCCACGGGGCATTGCTCGCTGATGACCGCGCTACGCCTGAACAGTGCTTTCACCGCAGCATTGCTGAAGCAGAGGGCTTCTCCGCCACGTTTTTCTTGAGATTCCTGGAAAGTGGAAAAGAAAAAAAATTACAGCATATCCACGGAGTGAATGATGATGAGTGGCCGAAGCTCGGGAGGTTCATCGTAGATCGTGCCGAGTTCCGGATTAATTTAGTTAACGCGCACGCTACGAATCCTCATGGTTCAACTATGCACAAGTGAAATCTCCCACCGGCACTTCATTGCAAGTCAAGATCCAGTGCATATATATATATATATATATATATATATATATATATATATATATATATATATATATATATATATATAAATGGGGGGCCGGTGAACGCTTCTCCAACGCGAGCAGTCGGTATCTGTCAATCAAGAAACTCGCTAGGAGACGCTGCCTGCGCCAACGTTGTCTCTCGCTGGTAAGGGCGCGTTCTCCTTCTTTACGAGCTGGTAGAGCGTTCCTCTAAGAAAGAGCGTTTCCATAGCCAACGCGCGCCTTTCGCTCTCTCTCTGTCTCTCTCTCTCTCACAAGACAGCAGAGGCACGCGCCGGGAGAGAGAGAGAGAGAGAGAGACAGGCACGCGCCGGGAGGCACGCGCCGAGGGCGAACGCGTGCCTCCCGGCACGCGGGTTACGCCTGACGACTGTCGACTGACGCCTGACGCGTGACAAGGTTAGACTAAGAGGAGCTTCGCCCCTAAAAGGAGGTGTGGTTGATCCCTTTGTCATAGGAATGCGCATAACACGAAAGCGAAACCAGTCTTCGCACTTAAGCGGCAATTTGGCGATTAGAGGGGCCGAGGTGGGTTGGACACTACTAAAGTCCCTAGATCTCTTTCTAGATCTTTTTTCCGTTTTTTTAAGTAGCGAAAAGCTTTTATGTGCCGCTGGCGCATTCGATTGGTCGGCGTTGCTTTTGGCAGCCATGTTCTTCCTAAAGCGTCTACTGGAATGCAGCAGCGAGAGAACGTCAAAGAAAGTTGCGCGTTTCAGTAGGCGTTTCCTTACATATGGCACGTTGTTGTTGTTGTTGTTAGTGGCTTTGGAGGAAAAGAAATAAGGCGCTAATTTCTGCAGCCCGTAAGGGAGCACGGCTAAGCGCCTTAGGGGGAGGGGTATGGGGATAAAAGAGAAGAAGAAAAAGAGGAGTAGGAAGTGTTCAGACGCGGTGGCACAAACAAGGGCACACCGCACGCAAAAGGTCGCCTACGTCGTCAGGGCAACACACAGCAGTGGTGGCGTTTCCGCCGCAGGCGAGTGTCCAATCACTCGCGCTGCAACAGAGGGATGTGCACGCCGGCAAACTTCACGCATGCCGCGCGCATCGGGTGGTCTGCTGGCACACAGTCCAGTACATCCCTGATGGTCCCGATGAGCATGGCGATGAGGGCATCGCGAGGGTCGACGTCGGGGTCCGGTGAGGCAGCAGCAGGCGGCGTCAAAGCGTCGGCAGCAGCAGCAACAGGTGGTGTAGCAGGGCGAGGCGCTGGCGCGGAGCGCTGGCGTCCGTGACCCACGGCAGGTGGTTTGGGCGGGCCGGTCTTCAGTGCAGCGGCGTACGAGCGCACCTCGCAGGTCTCTTCGCGCACTGCAGCTTTGACTGCCCGTCTCGAGAGCAGGGCCGGTGATGATGCAAGCACGGTCGCCACGCGCCTTTCCTCCTGCCATCGCGGGCAAGTGGGATTGTCGGCGGCGTGGCTCCCGTTGCAGTTGACACACCGGGGTTTGCATAGATCCGTGGCCAGGTGTTGGCGGCCACAGATGATGCATGCACCGACCCGCCGGCATGCCTCGACGACGTGGTCGAAGCGCCCGCACCGTCGGCACTGCTGTGGTCGCGGCTTCACGTGTCGAACTCGAAGCCGCAGCCCGCTGATCTTGACAACGTCGGGAGGGGTAGGAACACCGAAACGCACCTTGACGGCGCGTCCCTCCCTCGTCGCCGAGAGTATTGGAGCTGCGGAATCCAGTCCGGTACGCAGCTGCTCGTCTGTGATGTCGCCGTCCACCCCGTACACGTATCCGAGGCTGGATCGGCGATCAGCAGGTTCCCGGGCAGACACGGGCACGCCGTTGAGCTCCTTGATGGTCAGGAGCTCGGCCAGGCGCTCCGCCGACGACGCATCCGCGGCCACAATGTTGCGACGGTGATTAACGCGCACCGCCGCCACACCGGGCCGCGAGGAGAGTGCCGCGGCGAGGGCCAGGCGAGGCGAGTCCGTGAACGAACTGCCGGGAGTGGAGGGGCGGTAGAGCACAGTTCCTACCGTGCCTGTTTGGGGCTCGATGACCGCCGCTTCCAAGGCCCGTGCTCGCCGGCGCGCTGCCTTACTGACGACGAGTTGATATCCGTCATCGGCAGGCGCAGGGGTGGGGGTCCGGGGCGGACGCTCGGCCGGGGAGTTGAGGGGCCTCGACGTAGGAGGGGCCACTGCTGCTGTGGGCTCGGGGGTGCGTTGTTGCGCCCGCTGCTGCCTCTTGCGCTTATTTCTTCGGCGCCGGGCGCTTTTGCTGCCGACGAAGGTCACGACCGTCCTTGGGGGGGCAGCCGCGCTGTCGACAGGGCCGGCGGTCGAAGAGGAAGCGTGTGCCGTGCTCGTAGGGGCTGCCGGCGATGATGAGGGTGACGACGGTGCGGATGCGTCGCACGTGGCTTGCTTCCGCGGGCCGTCGTCGTCGGGCGTGTCGTGCGGGCGCTTCCGGCAAATAGTCACATCCATCTCCTCGTCCGAGGGTGGGGGAAGTGGTGGGAACTCGGAAGCGTCCGCTTTGCTGGGGCCAGGTACGGGAGCTGTCGCGTCAGCTGCGGCCGGTGTGGTGACGGGGGTCGTAGCCGTTCCCGCGTTCACTGTCGAGTCGGAAGGCGCCGGTGTTGCGGCAAGCGTCTCCTGAGCTTTATTCCGCAGCCACCCTCCGATGGCTGTGGCGGCCTGCTGTTCCAACGCCAGCTGGGACTTTCGGCGCATGTCCGCAGCGAGTTGGCGCTGAGCCCGTTGATAGTCTGGGACAGTGATGTCCCAGGTGCACTGCTTGGCGTTCGGCGGGGTCGCGTCCATGGCGCAACACACTAACAGAACGTGCACAGTCAGTAGAACCACGAACACTCGCGTGTTCGCTAATCCGTTAGGCACGGAAGGGGCACGACGCGCACGGCGCCGTACTCGTGCGAGCGAGGCGGCCGCGCGACCGCTCTCGGTGGTGACGAGCTCGCAACTCGGCACGTCCACCATCATGTATGATAGCAACGTGTGTGTTGACGGCCGGACGCTATCTGCGCGCGCGTGCCCCGCTTCACGCGTTTAGGAAGAACATGGCTGCCGACGCGGGCTTTTGAGCGAGAGGGTGCCGGGAGAGGAGGCAGTTGTCGCTATTTAAAAACGGAAGCAAGGTCTAGGGACTTTGATACTACGTCCTTGCATGCAGTCCGCCGCGGTGGTGTAGTGGTTACGGTACTCGGCTGCCACCCAAAAAACGCGGTTTCGATCCCGGCCGCGGCGGTCGCATTTTCGATGTAGGCGAAAATGCCAGAGGCCCGTGTACTGAGCGTTGTCAGTGCACGTTAAAGAACCCCAGGTGGTCAAAATTTCCGGAGCCCTCCACTACGGTCTTTCTCTCCTCTCTATCTTTCACTCCCTTTCCCCCACCCCCCACGGACGCTTAGCCGTGCTCCCTACATGGGCTGCAGAAATTAGCGTCCTTTCCTAACCGAACAATAATCAATCAATCAATCCTTGCATGAACACATGAGCTGCACCTCGACCCTGCACAGGCATCCTCGACAGCTGCACACAAGCGAAAGTTGCCGAACTACTCACATTTCTCCGGAGACACTGCATTGAACGCGCCAGCGCCCTGCGGAAACCTACCATAAACCAAGAGCGTCCGCAAACGGTGCAACCTCGCAATCGAAACCGAACTGTTTGTCAGCGAATCGTTCTGTGAACGCAGACATCGCTGCGCGAAATGCGCTTCATTTGCTTGTCGGCGGCCGTCTTTGCGGTAATAGGGTAAAACGTGTCGCAACGTAACTGGTCATCATACATGTCACACAAAACAAATTATGTAGTGGCCGTGGCTGAAGCAACGTACCGGCATGACGCCTAAGCCTGCGTGACGATGTAGGCGTCGAGACTACTGCAGCGCTAATTGCCGGACGGACAAGCCTGACGCCGGACGGACAAGCCTCGGCGCTAAAATGCTTCGCCCCTAAAATGCTCGACAAATAATTATCACCCCACCTCGATCGATGTGGTCGCGACTTCTGGCACCAGAAACCCCCATGTGCAATGACTTTAGGGTTTTTGATGTGAACGTAATGCCAGATGACATTAGGCATTGCAAGTCTAATGACTGTCTAATGTCACATTAAGAGTTCATTAGGTAGACATTGGACTCTCAACATTCATTTTCATAAGGGCGCAGTGAGTGCTTAACTCACCATGCGATTCATGGAAGCGAAGCAGAAAACGTCTTTGTCGACAGTGACTGCCCACTTGCTGTGATCCTTAGAGGTTTTGATGTTGACCGCAATATTCTCGTCGAACCTCATGACCAAGCTATCCACGTTGAGCACAGCGCAGTTCGGTTTGCGCATATTTGGGAGCTTTCCACCAGGTTCGTTCCTCCATGACTGCACAGCTATAGCGCCTCCCAGGTCTTTGGCGAGCATTCCAAAGTAGAGGTCTGTAAAAGGAGGATGAAAACAACTCATTTGGTAGTCTAAAATTCGTGTAATTTCCTTGCAATTCATGCGATTTCCGCGAAAGGAGGGAAGGAAGTGAGTGAGAGAGAGAAATGATGGGCGGAAGGCAGGGAGGTTAATCGGGAGGGAAATATCCAGTTTGCTACCCTTCACTGGGGAAGGGGTGAAGGGAGACAGGAAGGGATGGAAGAAAGGAATAAAGGCAGAAAGAGAGAGGTCAAATCGCGCACACACACAAGCACGGCATGTGTCAGAGACGGTTCACGAGGCCCGTTGCGCGCAAAATCTTGAGCAGAGCCTTCGTGGCTTTCTGCTGTGAGACACTATCGGTCCGACATTCCAATACGGTTTGCTCAGACAGCGGTCGACCATCAAGGCGTGACAATTCTGCGGCGAGAGACTGTCGCTGGGAGCAGTACCCAGGGCAATCGCAGAGGACGTGCACAATCGTTTCCTCGCTGCCGCAGTGAACACATGCAGCACTGTCTTCCAGTCCAACGCGATAGCCTAACCTTCTTGTGAATGACGTGTCTAGCCACACACGGCAACACACGGCCGTTTCAGAGCGACTTTCTCCACGGGGAACTCGAAGTTGAAGTGATGGGTAGAGGCGGTGAAGGCGGGTATGCAGACGACCAGGAGTACCCCAAATCGCTATAGCCATATCACGCGCAAGCGAGTGAGAAAACTTCAGTAAGTAAGCAGCTAAAGTAAGTATAAGTAAGGAAGAAAAGTAGGGTAAGTTAAAGCAAGGAAATATGGAAGGACAAAAAAAGAAACAAAGCAAGTAATGTGTCCCGTTGCGCAGAAGGGAAAGCCCGACCCTCGTTTGCGCTCGACCCACAACGCACGCGCTTGCCCGATGTCCGCTTCTGCATGGCAGTGATCGGGACAGTGCTACATGATTTTCTGGAATTTGCACATGTGGGGGGACACTGACGACATCTCCGTACCTGACGTGGCAGTGGATGATTAACCTACGCAGCCTTATCTTATGAAGCAACGAAAGGGGAAACGACAAGGGCTCGTTTTCTTTATTGTTAGATGCAACTACATGAAGCTATTAGAAAAAAGAGGCCAAGGAGAGCATAGGGGAAGTTATTTGTAGCTTTTAGCTGTATTGTAGTACTTCTCCCATATGGAACGGGATTAAAGTGGACGAAAAAATCACAGCATATCCACGGGGTGAATGATGATGAGTGGGCGAAGCTGCGGAGGTTCATCGGTAAACCGTGAATTCTGCCCTGTACATCATCGACGTGAGATCGCGCGCGTTTATACTAAAGGGTCGATGAGAGTTATGGCGACTTGCAGCTCACTTTAATTTTGCATGTACGCTGTGAATTTTCATTGTTTAATCACGCACAGGAGAAATCGCACACAGGCACTACCTTGGAGGTCAAAATCCAGTGCCATATATACGGGGAAACAAGAAACTCGCTAGCAGACGGTGCCTGCGTCGGCATCGCGAGGCGAGAGAGGGTGGTACCGTTGAACGGTTGTGAGGGAGAGGGGATGGGAGAGAGGGAGGGAAAGGGAGAGAGTGGGGGCGAGAGAGGGGGAGTCGTCGAGCTCGACCGCGGCATATTCACCGAAAGGGCGATGACGACCAGCGCCGTCTAGTATATCGTCACCCAACTGCAGTTTGCATGCACGAGAGGCGGTTACCTACGACGGGACGCTCGTGCCACGCCATAAGGAGCTTCGCCCCTAAAAAAATATTACAGCATATCCACGGAGTGAATGATGATGAGTGGGCGAAGCTCGGGATGTGCATCGTAGATCGTGCCGAGTTCCGGATTAATTTAGTTAACGCGCATGCTACGAATCCTCACGGTTCAACTATGCACAATGCACAAGTGAAATCTCCCACCGGCACTTCATTGCAAGTCAAGATCCAGTGTATATAGTGAACGCTTCTCCAACGCGAGCAGTCGGTATTTCTCAATCAAGAAACTCGCTAGGAGACGCTGCCTGCGCCAACGTTGTCTCGCGCGTTTGCCGGGCCAGTGTCGAGTTTGCCGGGGAGCGCGTGGCTCCCGGCGCTCGCGGCGAGGGCGAGCGCCAGGTGCCACGCGCTCGCCCTCGGCGCGTGCGTGCCCTCCGGCAGGCACGCGCCGGTGGCTGCCTACTGCTGCGACTACTACTACTACATACATCGGGGACGCACGACCCACGCCTTAAGGAGCTTCGCCCCTAAAACACGCTACTCGTTGGTGGGGGCCGAACGCTCCTGTTGTTTCCGAACTACGACAGAATCGGTTGTTGGAACCGCTTGTCCTTCTGTGCCTCCTTGCGTCTCCGTTATTTATTTATTTATTTAATAATACAGGCCATGTAGGATTGGGTATATTATCAGCCAGTTAAATGAATGAAAGCCGTATTCATCAAATAAAGAACCTCAGCACGCACATTATCAATAAATATCCACGTTATTCTCCATTTAATTGGGAAAAAACAATATCCACAGTAGTATATAAAGAGACAAGGGTATGCATTCCCACTTGAATTCTAAGTTCCGTATGCTGGCATTGAATGCACTGACGGTTAAGCAGTTTACAACAGCAGTCGGTAGCATGCGCCAACATGGAATGGCGCGGAAATAAAGGGCATTTGTAAGTGAAGTTAACACTGAGATCTAGGGTGTTTTATCAGCGCGGGCTCACCGTACGGTAATGATGACAGTAATGCCGTACCATCGTGGTCAGCACGCGGAAAATTTAGCGTGTGAGAACCTTACCAGAAAGTTTTGTCATCTCATGACGTTATCGTACTTACCAGGCAACTAGTGCCGGTCTTTCCGACAGAGATGGCCGCGTGGCGACCACGACGGTACGGGATTACCGTCATTACCGTACGGTAAGCCGGCGCTGATAAAACTCCCTTTGTTACGACTTCTTCGAGATTGATGTCTTGAGGGGTGCACGAATGCATGTTTGTCGTTTTATCCGACAAGAGCCACAGATCACGATGTTTTGTTTAGACACCCGCTCGTCCTTGTCGCTACGATGCCCGTCTCTGCTCTCCGCGATGTAAACTTTGGCAAGAAACAAGTAGGCAATGGCGGTTAAGATCGTTACCTTCTCCAGTCGTCGCTCTCTTGGCGTACGCCTTTAGAGTAACGCCACCGGAGCTGGTAAGGTCGACCTTGAGTTCGTCCCTGTTTCGGACGAAGGATTCATCGGCGAGGTCCACCACTTCGGGGTACCTTTGTCTCGTCACCCAGTCCGGCTTATTGTGAGCGTACACTTTGGCGTACTCGGTGCGTAGTATGGCAGCTGCGAAGACAACAGTCAAAGGTTTGTATCGTCATCGTGATCATCATCATCAGCTTAGCATGACCACTGCAGGACGAAGGCCTCTCCCAATGACCTCCGCTTGGACCTGTCCTGCGCAATATGGTTCATGAACAAATTAGTCCAGTGTCTACAAACGAGCCTTACGATAGCCTTTCACGCAGATTACCATTTTAGTCCCCTTAGCGCCCCTTAATGTCACAGGGGCGATAAGAAAAGCAAGCGATAAAGATAAGATAGGTTTTTTGAATACGGACCTTACTCTTCAGGGGATCCTCAATTTCATCCCACGTGTATATGAAATGTGTGCACCCTGCGTCATGGTGTAACATTTATGTGCAGGCGTGTTCCTCTCACATTTGTAGAGCGTGGTCGCCGTGGCCGGGCATTCCACGCAGGCGCCATAGAGCCTGTAGCTAGCAGTGCGACACAAACCCCCCACGGCCAGTTAACACGGTCGTATGCTAGCTTTCCTCTTAATTCCGTGTCACTTGCCTTACATCGAAGAGACTGCGATAGTGAACAATGGAGCAGTCAAGCCGTTGAATACTGAGCTCCTTATTCGGCTTAATTGCGGTCAGGGAGACAACGCTCGCAATAAAAAGATAGCGGCTATGGCAGGGCCGTCGAAATCTTATCAGCGACTGAAGGGCATCGGATGTGGTGCTACGTGGGTCCTCGCGTATCCCTTAATCGCCGGTGCTCGCATTCATTCTAGATTAAAGTGATCTGCTGTTCGCTGGCTGATGTAATTTGATAAGAGCGATAAAATCTTCCGAGAAAAGCTTCCTACGGGTCCATCGCCTCCTTGCCTGAAGTGATAACACGCGCAAAGCTTCTGATTGATGAAACCAAGTCAGTGCGAGAAGAGGAAACTTTGCTCATTGAGTGTTTTGTTTTGCTTTGTGCAGATAACAACCGTGGCTTCGAGCATTGGAGTTGAATTGGTGCAATTATATTATTGGCTAACAGAAAAATAAAATAGACTTCGTTCTATGCGATGACCCTGGCGTTGTGCAGGATGTGGAACTGCTGGGCAGAGTTAGGTGCAGTGACCACAGGATGGTAAGATCTCGAATTGGGCTACTCTGGATGAGGGACCGCAGTAAGCTAGTACGAAGGGAACCGATCAATGAACTAACAGTAAGGCGGAAAGTCGAGGAAGTCAGGATGGCACTGCAGTACAGATATTCAGCTCTAACAGAGTAAGCAGACATTTGCGTTCAGGAAGTCAGCGGTAATCTCACACGCATTGTCACGGAGTGTGTAATAGAAGTATATCGGTACACAGATTACTAGCAAACTTTCCAAGGAGACAAAAGACTCGATTAGAAGACGGCAAGGCATGGTGGTATCTAATGCAACTGACAGAACTAGCAGAGCTTTCGAAGTTAATAAGCCTAAGACAGCCGACATACGAAAGCATAATATGCAACGGACTCAGCATGCTCTAAAGAGCGGAATAGCCTTAAAGCGGCGAGGAGACGTCTAGGCATAGGCAAAAATCTGACGTATGCATTACGAGACAGCAAGGCATAGGGATGAGATAGTTACAATAGCCGAGGAGCTTTACGAAGATCTCTGCAGTGGCCGCGATAACCAGTATAGTAGTGAACGGGGAAGCAGTCCAGAAGAGGCTGACGTTCCACCAGTGCTGACCAGGGAAGTAATGAAAACTTTGAAAGAGGTGCAAGCAGGAAAGACACCTGGTGAGGATCATATAACAGCAATCTTAAAGGATGGTGGGCAGATTACAATGGATTAGCTGGCAAGCCTGTATACGCAGTGCCTAATGACTGTGAGCATACCGGAATGGTGGAAGAATGCGAACATCATCCTAATCCATACGGCCGTAAAAAAAGATGCCGCCCGCATCTTCCCACGAGGGCAGCTCGAGTAAATGCGTCGCAGAGTGGTGGGGGTATCGTGTGAATGTTGCGTAATTGGGTATGGTTTGGGAATGCTTAATTGTTATTTCGTCTTTATTGTCCTTATTTATTGAATGAAGGCGCTTGCGTCCACGAGCAGCGTCCCGAGCCGCGTCTCGTTGACGACGTTTGCCCGCCGCTTCTCGCTCATGTACCTGGGGTTAAAGCTCGCTGCTCAAGTTTCGCCGCTGCCTCTCGTGCGTTCGAGGGGAGGAGTACGGGGGAGAGGTCCGCAAGGACGCCCTTGACTGAAATCCGAACGCGCGCTCCGCCGCTTATATACACACCGCCCGCGTTCGAGGGAGAGGAGTAAGGGGAGAGGTCCGCACCCCCACTGCGCATGCTCGGCTTGCTGAACGCCCGGTGGGCCGGCACGAGACGAGCCGAGCATGCGCAGTGGGGGTGTGGACGGCGCCGACGCCTAAGCGCGACATCGTGCGACTAAGAAATGCTCCGCATTTAACAAAATTGGAGGACGCTCAAGTCCGTCTTTGAGTGTGGAACGCGATTCCGCGGACGCCAACTGGAGGATGTTTTACAAGTAACCCAACCTCGCTGACTCTGCTCTGGCACGCCACTGTCGTTATGGTACAAGTGCTGGGAATGTACCTTGTATTTGGGTTTTCCTCGTAACAGCATTATGTTTTCTCGTGCTTTCAAAATCACAATTTGTATTTGAGTGCGCTACTAACAGAATTATGTTTTCTGGTATCTTCAAATAGCAGCCCTGGCTGTCATGTGAGTAGGTTGTAATCAAGTTGTAGTTTACAATTTTTCTACGGATCTTACTCTGACAAATTCGCTTTTGTTCCCTAATATACCTACGCCATTGCGGGGGACTTGCTTGGTCTGGTGATTCGGGAGTATCGTTTAACCGGTTTAACGCAAGGATGCGGGCGCTTACGCTGACGACGCATTTCCTCCAACACGAGCCTCTTAAGGGGTCCCTGAAACATTTTTGTGACATTGCGTCACTGATTAGGCAACACAATTGTGAAATCATTCACGCCGTAAATAAAGCGAAGCACCATGCGCTAATGCAGCTTTGAGCTTATTTCTGTCGCCTCCCTCCTTACCACTGCTGTTCCTCCTCAACTCGATCAGCTGCGAGTGCGCGCTAGCGACGACTGCGCCTCCCTCGTCAGCTTGCCTGCCGAGCCCTCCGCAGCGACCTAGCGCCCCGATATCTTTACTGAGGTTGCCCGCCTCGGCAGTGCTAGCCTCTGTGATAGAGCGCCGGCGACTCGTGTGTACGCCGCCAGATGCCGCGACGATACCGTTGGCTGAAACGAAGGGGCACGTTGTAGGAGCACGTTGTTCGCAGTTAGGTTGGGAAAATTACGCGCCCGTCACATGGTTCGGGGCCAATCAGCGGCCTCCCATCCATCGTTCGATAGGCGAGGGCGTTTGAAAACGTATTTCGGCGAGCCGCTGCGATCTTTTGCAATGCGCGTGTTCAAAACCTTATTGTAAATGCGCAAAGCGCTGATACCTGTCCTCTAATGATCCTAATGACTCGCTCTACCGGATGACCATGTTTGCACAAAATCGACAAAACCGTTTCAGGGTCCCTTTAAGGCTGGCGCGTAGAATCGGCACTGCGAACGGCATGCGCAAAGCGGCAGCGACACCCTTACCAATCTTGTCGAGTTGAGTCGTGGGGAAAGTGACGCACATGAACAGCTGGCCGTTCCCCTTGGCCGATTCCGGAAACTTGTACTGTCCTCCATGCAGGCCTCCTACGAATTTCGGCACGCTGTGGAGGAGCCACACGCCCCTGGTGTTGTCGAACAGGACGACACCTGCGGTTCCAAGGCAGTGCCGTTTTGACTACAGCTTATTAAGTGTACATTACTCTAGCGTCTGAACAACGGTTATACGCAATGTGCGGCGAAAGCATGGTGCAAATTCTGTAATACACTGAGTTATACATTGCCAAATCCAGAACTCTTTCGCTCGATGTGCGGTACCGGTGCATCATTTATTTATTTATTATTGCGATAGCAATTATATGGACAGTCTGGGCTGGTTTTTGCCGTCCCAGTCGCCGCCGTCATGAACCATATATGTATAAGTATATATATATATATATATATATATATATATATATATATATATATATATATATATAAAGGTCCCAAAGAAAAATGATTCAGAGAGATGCTTCCGAAGCGCGGAATCGAACCAGGAACCTCTCGCTCCGCAGCGCGTGGCGCTAACCAGTACGCCACAAAGAGCAGATCCTACAGGGAGCTAACGGCGAGCCTTATATACACACCCTTTACCGCTGGCAGGACTCAGAGACGGCAGGCGCTTATAAGCGTTTCTTCATTACCAGCGAAATGGCGCGAGGAGGGCAACGGGTTTCAAGCTGCCTCCACGCTCTTCGCGTTGCGGTCCCCTTTGTTGCTATCACATTCATTGCTTAGCCTTGCGGCGAAACTGACTTTTTTATTTATTTATCTATTTTACCCTCAATCGGCATAGCTTTACAGAGAGGAGTTCGGGTACACAAAATAACAAACTATGAACAAAAGCGAACAAAATCACATAAAAATGATAACAAAAAGAGCACTCAGGTAAACGCCTTTCATGCTGCAGGCGCCCTAAATTGTAGTTGCTATGGAAACGGTGTCCGTACACGGCGCACACTTGTCGTAAGGAACCGGAACTACCAATCACGAGTTACATAGTGTGAGTCTAGGCGGGGAGTTCCCTGAGCTCGAGGCACCTTTTCAGAGAAGACTCAATGGGCGCCGCCATAACCCCCGCTGGGCTGGGCAGTATATGCATGACTCCCCAAAAAAAGCCCCGCCGAGGGCTTGCAGTAGCAATTTTGGCGAGTTGGAAGGTCTTCATTATCAAACAGCGCGCATACGCGAAGACAGACGGAACGAAGCAGACAACACAAGCATTTTTACTGCCGTGCCCAGCCCAATATGGCGGTGGCCACATGCCTTCAGTGAAAGGGCTCGGGTACGCGGGCGTGCGTCACGCATGATCACAAGAGAGAGAGAAAGAGATAAGGAAGGGAAGGCAGGGATGTTAGCCAGTCAGGAGTCCGGTTTGCTACCCTACACTTATGGCTGGGAAAAGGCGAAGAAAAGTAAAGAGAAGGAGAGAGAGGGGAATGCCTACACGACAGTCTTATATAATATATCATAGGCGCTCGGTAAGGCCAGGTGTTTTCAGAAAGCCCAAAAGCGCTTTCCTTGCCTTCTGAACCGTTAGTCGGTGAGGACGGTATTCCAAGATTGTCTGTTCACTAAGTGGACGATCGTCGAGCCTTTTGAAGGACGCGGTCATAGGCAGTCTATGTTCCTCAAATTGTGGGCAGTGGCACAACAAGTGATCTATGGTCTCTTCCATGATCACAAGGTCACTGATCTGTATGGGTATGTGCCACACGGGGGGCGTGCAGGCATTTTCATATGGTCACACGACCTTACAACGCGAGCTTGAAACAGTGGTCTGATTGGTCTTTGCCTCAGCAATAATGCGAGACTTTATCACCTTTGGTATGGCCATTGCGAGTTCCTTTGTACTCTGGCGGCGGCTGGTCGTTGTAGGCAAAGTACAGAATGTCCTGCAGTACAAGAACACGGGCATAAATAAAGGTCAAGATGGCGACGTTAACGGATATGCGACAAATAAATGCGAGCGAGAGAGAGAAAGAATGCTGCGCAGAAAGCTGAATATGTGCAGAAGGTCCTGATTCATTGATTGATCGAAAATGCTAGAGACCCCTGTACTGTGCGTTGTCAGTGGACGTCAAGGAGCCCCAGGTGGTCTAAATCTCCGGAGCCCTCTACTACGGCCTTTCTCTCCTCTCTATCTCTTTCACTCCCTTACCCCTACCCCCACGGACTCTTAGCCGTGCTCCCTACATGGGCTGCAGAAATGAGCGTCCTTTCCTAACCGAACCACAATCATCATCATCATTGATTGATTGATTATATAGGCTTTCTCTTTGTGACGGAGGCGTGGTGGTGTGTGGACAGCCAAGCACAGTGGGGACACGCTCCCCAGCGTTGCCGCGCAGACTGCGGCCCGTTATCGTCCATACCGGTGGGGCACTGTTGCGGGCTACACTGCATGGTTGATAAGGGAGCCTATACCGCACCGTGGAGAGATGAATACTGTATTGTCATTCCTCCTCCCTGATTGGTCATTTCTGCTTGTCAAGGACAGAATTGATCCCGAGACGCACCACGTACCGCCCACGTTCGGTCACACGGACGGCGCAGACGCAGGCCTCGTGGCATGAAACAGCGCACATCTCGGTGAACTGCCGCATGGGATTTCGCGCAACGCACCACCGACGCTACCACAATTTCGGAGGCCATGCCGAAGAGGCCCGCTGATCGTCAACACTCGTCACATTCAGCGAAGAGCGATCACCAACGAGGCGAGCGCCATCTCAGGGTGTTTACGCAGGTAGCCTACCCGGTCCAAGGCATCCCCTGCATATCCGCCGCTGGTGATTTTTCGCGCCAGTGGCGCTGGTGCCGACGTTGGGTTTCCTGCCACTTCAGCTCGTCAGCGATATCGCGTGGAAGAAACACCGAGGTGCAATATTTGTAAGTTCATACATTCGTAGATTTAACCAGTAAAATGAAACGAATTCCAGAACGGGTCCACAAGAAATGCGATTTATGCCCTATTATCAGCTTACACAATAGCATACGATTCCCCCCCCCCCCAACCTAACCCCGTTCCGATTTTAAGGATATAGTACACCCCGAAACGAATAACTTTATAACTTACCAAATGTAATATATGCGTGAGTTTTACTTTTACTCCCGTCATTTTTATTTATTTATTTATTTATTTATTTATTTATTTATTTAAATATACTGCGGACCAACATTCTGGTCCAAGCAGGAGTGGCAAAAGAAAACATCAAGTGAACTAATACAGCAAAAAATAAAAATACATGACTTGTTGCAAACAAAAGAACACAATCATCAATACACTAAAATAGGCATCACATCTGGGAAAAAAAAAACAAGATTACAATATATGAGAACGCTAGCCACCAACAAGATGTTTTGTACCACGTATTTCATGCCGTATTTTTGTTCATCACTTCTGCGCGGTTAGCTTCAGAGGAAAGGTATTGGGCTTTCGCGTGAAATCCACTTGTATAGAGTGAAACAGATCGTAACAGATCGTTACCTTTCTCGCAGTCTTCTCGAACAGTGGCGCAAGCGTCCGGGCGACCGGGTTTCCATCCTTGTACAGGTCTTGGTGTGACAGCGGCCAATATTTCAATCCTCCGTTGGCGCTTCTGGCGTCCACGTAGGCGAATCTGCCCCCGTCAGACTTGAAGCCTTTTTCATCCTGCATCTGCGGAAGCTTGTACACGATGAACCTGCACGTAAGATTTTGACGGTTTCGCTTCATTTAATCTTGTAGCCATAATGTAACCGCAGTGGTGACGTGGCAGATGTGGGCGTTGCCCTGCTGAATTCGAGGACGCGGATTCGATGCAGCTGCCCCTCAAAAAAAAAAAAGGGGGGGGGGGAGGGGGCGAAAGAACCAGTGAACTCCCGTTAGTTACGTGCACATCGAAGAACGCTCTATTGTCGTTGCATTATAGCGCACTATATAAGGGAATTTAACGCATTCGTGAGACAGTCAACTGGTGTGCGATCCAAGCTTGTCTCTTTCAAGTAATTGGCGCAAGGAATGTGTAATTGAAAATTTGTTTGTTTTTGTTAAAGCGAAGCTTCTTTACGCTAGCCAGCATCGTCGGGGGCTGCACGCAAATATTCGAGCCGCGTCGAAATAAGTATTCGTCATTAGGCTGCGGATTTGAATCACCGAGAGCCGGTAGTTCAAAGGTGAAAGGTCGTTGCCCTCACCGATTCAGCCACTCCCGGTTTTTAATAACATGGCTTTAACCCCTTCAGCCGTGAATCATATGATGGAATGTCCTTAAATTCGCGGAATCTTCGCACATAATTTCCGTGGCAATCCATATTCCAAATCAAGGAAGAAAACGTTGTTACTTGTTGAAACCTTAGTTATATTGTAAATAATTGTAATTAGAGCGTGATTAAATATAAAGTTATCCTTAATTTTATTAAAGAAGATACGAATCCGAAGGCGCACTTGAAACGCTGGTGCAGTTTGTTGGTCATTGTGTTCATTTAAGAGGCTATGAAAACAGAGTTGGTGCCTAGAGAAGGCAAGCGTGGCAGGGGGCGGCAGAAAGTTAGGTGGGCAGATGAGGTCAGGAAGTTTTCGGGGATAAATGGGGGCCAGTTAGCACAGGACAGGGATAATTGGAGATCCATGGGAGAGGCCTTTGCCCTGCAGTGGGCGTAGACAGGATGATGATGATGATGATGATGATGATGATGAAGTGAGAGCACTGCAAATTTGCGGCGTGTCTTGAGACTTCGTAGACTTTACGCTAGTGGCGCTACTAGTGTGGGAGTAGCCAGAATGTGCTAGTCCAACGGCGTGGCTTTGTTTTGGTTCCGTGAGATCGCTTGCAACGCGTTTAGGATCGAGGATCCGACACCTGTTCAACTCGACTCATTCGTGGGCCAAACATTATCGGAACCTTAAGGCATGCAGGATGGAGGCCTTCAGTGACATGGTAAAAAATGACGCGATGTCGACGAATACGTCTCAGGCTCAGAGTTGGTAGACTCACCAGTCAACGTCCTTTCCATCTTGATTCTTGCACGCCGGAGATGATTTGGCCGATGCGCATTTCACAGTGGCGATGATTTGCGCGATAAGCAGTACAGAGACAGATAGCTTCATCTTATTCTTTGTTAAGTGAAGTTTCTACCGACATGGACAGATCTCCGAGTGCCAGGGCTCGTTGTTTAATTTGGCCGAACGGGCAATTCTTGGTCAATGAAAATGTGCAGCTGAGGTTTGAGTTAGGAGCCGCTAGAACACACTTTTCTCCTCGGCTGTATAATCGTCTATGCTACAGTGCTATGCTATGCTACGCTATCGTGCAGAGACACTGCGTCCGGGTGCGGACTTACGCTTTCCTAAAATACCACTGCACCGAGCCGGGGCTTATATACAGGATCGTTCGGAAAGCAGAACACACTGATAAGGGGCAGAGCTATATGCATATCTATTATTCTTATTCAGCGAAGGTGGCAATTGACATAAAGTTGTAAGAATGAACAATGAGGGGAGGTGGCGCGGTGGCTTCCAACAGACAATTGATGTCGCATGTGTGGGAGATAATTAGAGCGGAGCTGCTAGTGGTCCGCTGGTAGGTATTTCCAGCGTAGAGTTCCGCGTTGTGGTCCTTCGACACAGAATGGCGGCCCATTTCAGCGATTGCGCAACACTGGGTCAACCCTCGGTGCAGATAAAGGTTTCCCCGCGTTGTGCAATACGGGGCCAACAAGTTTCCCTGTATTAATGCCGTTTTCAATGAGCAAGCACTGCAGGGACGCGACACGCATTCATCGTGGCACCCATGAGATCGTTCAGCAAGAGGAAAGGGCTCCCGACGCCCGAAGGAATCCGAGTGCGCATGTCGAGCACGACTCGGGAGAGTTTACGGTGTGAGAAAAGTGAAAGATCACTGGAATTAAGCTTGGGAAAGGTGTTTTAGTATGAAGCTTCTTTAGGTATGCAGATGCTAGCAAAAAAATTATTTGCTTTCCTAATGGCCGGATCCGCCACCACTGGTTGGGTACAAAAGCGGCTATGCATACGCACGTGCTTACGTCCTTTTGTACACCTCTTGGGGTCATTGAAACAAACATAGAAGGCAGGAGCGTGGTGCTCCTAGCGCTTGGTGCCACAGCAGTTGATCTTCCTCACGGAATGTATGTATGTATGTATGTATGTATGTATGTATGTATGTATGTATGTATGTATGTATGTATGTATGTATGTATGTATGTATGTATGGATCGATGGATGGATGGATGGATGGCTGGATGGATGGACGGACGGACGGATGGATGGTGGATGGATGGATTTTCCAAAGGGGCAGGCCATCACGACATCTGACCACGGCGATGGTCAGCCCTGTCAAGCAGCGGGGGATGCTAATAATCACTGGATCCGGACAGGCCGCCACTGGAAACTAAATCTTGGCACATTAAACGCAAGATCCCTCTCGAGCGAAGCTAGGCTAGCGGAGCTACTCTAGGAGCTAGAAGACGTCAGTGGCCTTAGCGAAGTTGGGAGAGCAGGTGAAGCTTACGCAGTACTAAACAACGGACATGCCCTCTGCTATAGAGGGTTCCCCGAAAAGAGGGAATATGGTGTCGGCTTCGTAATTCACAAAGATATAGCGGGCAACGTGGCCGAATTCTACAGCATTAACGAAAGGGTAGCATGCGCCGTCATAAAACTGTAAGCGATATAAGCTTAAGATTATCCAGGGATATACGCCAACAACGAGTTACGACGACGACCAACTGGAATAGTTTTGCGAGGATATCGAATGAAAAGAATAGGGACACTATCGCAATAGTCATGGGGCATTTTAATTTTTAACGGAAAAGTAGGGACAAAACAACGTGGAGAACAAGCGATTGGCAACTGCGGTGTCCGTCATAGGAATAAATATGTGCTTCGTGAATACCCGTGGCTAGTGTGCATAAAGTTACACAATGTTCCACACCACCGACGTACGTGCGACTGACACTAGGACATCTCTGTCAAACATACGGACCGCTGAAATTTTTGTGCAGTGCCACCGCAATTTATCGGTCATGCTATGAAACTGCTAAGGATGTTTTGCAAGACGAGCTCCTTAATTAGCGCTACTCCGTTTACAAAGCAACAGCGTTGTTGTGAGCAAGGCTCAATACACGGGTGCAAACTTGAGTTGGTACACATAAAGAACAAGATTTCACCTAGTTAGGTGCATGAATTACACGTTTTCGCCAGCAATAGCCTCTTATCACTCGCCGATGAGGAAGTATTCGAGAAGTCAGCGCCATCATTGCTGATAATGGTCCGGTTTTCAGAAGCTTACGCTTGAAAGAATGGGCGCAACAACGATGGTTGTGCCGACACTGCACGGCGTCTCTCACAATCATATCTAGGAGTTTTGGGACGTAAAACGACAGAAATCAGTCGGTGGCGGATCCGCTACCTTAACGTTTCCCAGAATCATACCACGGCCAAGTTAATCGAATGGCTATTCGAGACATTGTACAATAATTCTCACTTTGTCTAGAGTTCCCAGTCTGTTGAAAATGTTCTCTCGAAGATTCAGTACAATTGTTATTCCATTGTTACCCCAGTTTTTTCTTGACATACACAATGGAATAAATGGAGTAGGCCCGAACAAAAAGTGAAGCTGTGTTCACTTGACGGGGATTCGGGCCCCCCTTACATGCCGTTGTTAATTACGCGTTAATTAGGGCAACTGTTGTAATGACACACAGCGCAAAAACAAAACAAAGGAAGCAAAACAACGACGCTGAGAAAGGGGACGCAGCACGAGCGCTGTGCTGGGCTCGCGTGGTCTCCTTACCTTAAAGATGCCCTCCGACACTTTTTGAACAAAGTCGCCCCGCCACGGTGGTCTAGTGGCTAAGGTACTCGGCTGCTGATCCGAGGGTCGAGGGATCGAATCCCGGCCGCGGCGGCTGCATTTCGATGGAGGCGAAATGTTGAGGCCCGTGTGTTGTGCGATGTCAGTGCACGTTAAAGAACCCCAGGTGGTCGAAATTTCCGGAGCCCTCCACTACGGCGTCTCTCATAATCAGAACTGGTTTTGGGACGTAAAACCCCACAAAACAACAACAAAGTCATAAAGCTATGCGGGTCAGTCGTGGGGGCTCCTGTAAATATGTGAGCCCAATATACTGGCACTGCACGCATCAGGGAACTCGGAATTCGGTTTCGAACACATCTTGAGAGAGCCTACTCTTCTTACAACATATGACGTCATGTGAGGGACCGACCAAACCACCTCTCTTTCCTTCCTTTTCTTCAAGAGAGGTGTCCGCACATTATCTTTATTTCTTAAAATTAAAGCAAAAGAGTAAAGCGCAGCAGCAGACCACTCCGCGATCAAGAAACAGTTCATTCCTGTTTCTGCCTCAACAGACCTAGTCGGCGCCTCATGTGACGTCACACATCGAGAGAAGAGTGGGCGCTTTCCAGCTGTCTTTCAAACGAAAGTCCGAATCGCCTCGATGCCAGCTGGGTGCACTTTTCCCCCCACCCAGACAAAAACGCGGCCGCGCGCGATTGCAGGCTGTTGCTGCGGCGAGTGCAGGCACCGGCGTCATTTCCGATTTGAGAGGCCACTTGCTTTCCGGACACGGGTTTTCCGGACGCCACCCGAGTACATGCTTTCGCTCGGTAACCTAGCCAGGAAACGCTGCGGGAACGATACCGGCGCGACTTCAACGAGAACTGAAAAACGCACCGATCTCGTTATCTCGTTCCCTCACTTGTCTGCGTTTCTCTGTTGTACAGCCGTCAGCACGGTTAGCTAGAACGTTCTGTAGCGTGGCCTGGACCGCTTGGAGCGAAGCCGGCGCCGCGTAATGGTGGGCGTTGCTGCCGAAATATTTGCTTGAATTTTCATTTTGTTGAAGAAGTAAGTAATCATTATTTCGGCAGCAGCGCCCACCGTATACCGTGTCAAAGTGGTCCAGGTCACGCTACAGAGTGTTCTAGCTAACCGTGTTGGCGGCTGTACGCTCATAATCGCTACGGCGCTCGGCTACCACTCATTTAGCAAAACGTATTCTCGGGCTAGTGGGTTCATGACTTCTTTAGGGAAAAATTGTAGCGCAGAGGTACACACGCACAGACGAAGAGCACAGGACTGGCGCAAAGAGCACAGGATAGCGCCAGTCCTGTGCTCTTTGTCTGTCCGTGTGTTCATTTGCGCTACAATTTTTCCTTCAAGAATACCGTTGACTCTAAGGCCCGTGTTGCGTGTCCCACAAGGCGGGCGAAAAGTTGATAAAAGCTTTTCCACGGAGTTTCCCCACGTTCCCATTCACGCATTAGACAGTTTCACAGCTAAGCTTCATGTTGCTCTAATGAAATCATCATCATCATCACCAACATCGTCAGCCTGTTTAGGTCCACTGCAGGACGAAGGCCTCTCCCAATGATTTCCAATCCACCCTATCCTGAGCGAGTTGGTTTCACTTTACGCCCGCAAACTTTTTAATTTCATCGCTCCATCTAACCTTTTGCCTACCTCTGTTGCGCTTTCCCTCTCTTGGAATCCACTCCGTCGCTCTTACGGTCCATGTGTTATCGTTCCTCCTCATGACACGTCCTGCCCAGGTCCACTTCTTTCTTTTAATTGATATAATAATATCGGCTACTCCTGTCCGTTCTCTGATCCGTTCCGCTCGTTTTTTATCTCTTAGCGTTACCCCTATAATTTTTCTTTCCATTGCACGTTGCGCGCTCCTTAGTTTCATCTCTAGTTGGAAATCAGGTGATCATAAAGACAGGGTACCAGTAGGTTCTGACAGAGTTATAATACAGTGTAATGAAGGCGAAAATACTGTAGTGCTGTGCGAAAATATCAACGTGTGCTGTGCGTTATCAGTGCACGTTAAAGCACACCATTCATGGTCATAATCTATGGAACCCTACATTCCTACATTCCGGCGTAACTCGTAATCATATCGTTATTTTGGGACGTAGAACCACGGCAGTATTACTGACTCTAAGTACAGATGGTAAGCGCCACGCGCTGAACAGCGAGGGGTTCCTGGTTCGATTCCGCGCTTCGGAAGCATTTGTGTAAATTATTTTTCTTTGAGGTTTATATATATATATATATATATATATATATATATATATATATATATATATATATATATATATATATATATATATATAGTTTAGAAGGCCGTGCCGTTCTGACGAAGGCCGTGCTACCGCCGAAACGTTGAACAATAAACGTGCGATCTTCTTCCCCGAATTATATATATATATATATATATATACGGTTCATGACGGCGGCGACGGGGACGGCAAAAACCAGCCGAGACTGTCCATATAATTGCTATCGCAATAAAACTTTTGCGGCTGCTTATCGCTTACGTCTAACTTCCGGCGAAGGGTGTTCTGTCGTCAGAGATGTTGTCGGTTCGTTACAGTGACCGATATTAGAGGCGGCGGTGTCTACCGCTTCCGGAGTCCGCAACCATTGTCAGCTTAAACGTAAAAAACACCACTAACATGAAACGTTGGAAGGTGCATAGCTTGCGGTGAGGCGCTGGTGTTTCCCACAGCAAACGTCAATCGCTGCTAATGAGCTTGCTTTACGTTGCTACAACAACGACGTTAGACGCCGGCAGCCCGGACGCGTTAGAAGAAACTCGTCAGAATCGCTTCTGACCCGACGACCCTACACATGCATTGTCTGGGTGCACTGCCTCTAGTATCGGCCCACCAATGGCGCACCGACGGGGGGTGTTCCGGGGGTTGTAACCCCCCCCCCCCCCCTTGACCCCCTTCTCACTCCGTAACTGCTCCTATGTCCTAGAAGAATGTGGAGTTAATGTCGTCAAAACGCCGAAAAATATAATAAAAATAATAATCATAATTGATGTCACTATTATTTGGCATCTTATTTACTTTTTTACACACGCAACAACTGTGTGATCGCATGCCCGGCCCTTCGTGAAAAATTGAACCCCCCTGGCAAAAGTCCTGGGTTCGCTCCTGCGGCCCACAAATGGACACACACTATCTGACTGCACTGCCCTCAGGATGGACCCACCGTGACGACCCCAGCAAGACACGGCGACAAGTCCAGCTCCTAAGGTGCTCCGCACCTAAAACGCTTCCTTCGTTCTTCTCGAATTTGGGAGTGCGAATAAAAGAGGTTGTATAGCGCAGGCATTCTCAAAAGAAAAACATATTCCCAGAAGTGTTTAGCTTTCGCTATAGGAGATGGTAAAGAAATTGGTTGGTTGGTGCAAAGTTTATTCAGTGTCCTGCAGAGGCCTTAGCCGACCGGGCCTTGGGTCTCCCACAAGGGGACGTCGAGACCTTGTCTCTTTGCCGCCTCGAGGGCCTGCTGGACGGCCTAGAGTTGGTCACCGAAGCTGGGGCTGCACAGGGCAGAGGCCATCTTCGGCGGGACGGTTTTTGAAGTAGCGCCTTGTGGGCTTTTGGTACAATCCCATAGCATCTGCGGGATGGTAGCTGTTTGCGTTTGGCCTATTATGAATTTGTCTGAGGTGTATAGTTCCGGGTATATTTGGTGGTAACGTGCTCTGCTGGGATATGTGTTCGCTTGTAAATGGCGGAAGGCTGTGGCTTGTACTCTACTCAGTTTGTGACTTGGTGGGGGACGGACGCGACGTCCTAGATAGTAGGCTTTGGTGATCTCGTTATAGCTAGTCAGTCGATCTTCGATGGAGGCGAAATGTTGAGACCCGTGTGCTGTGCGATGATGTGCACGTTAAAGAACCCCAGGTGGTCGAAATTTCCGGAGCCCTCCACTACGGCGTCTCTCATAATCAGAGCTGGTTTTGGGACGCTAAACCCCACAAAACAACATCTTTGTTGGAGATGTAGAGACGGTTCTCGCCGGCACGGTTTGTAAGTTCGCGTGCCTTGGCGTTTGCCGTTTCGTTGTCGTTACGGAGTGTTGCGTGGACTTCTCCCATATGTGCGGGGAACCGCTATATACGGGATTGGTCTTCTGCTGTCAGTAGCGTGGTGTTGCGCTTCAGTATCCGATAGGCCGTCTCAGATATCCAGCCTTTGGCGAAGTTTCTGATGGCTTGTCGCGAGTCGCTGAGGGCTGTGGTGCATAACGGATCCGTGAGAGCTAGTGCAATGGCCGCCTCCTCGGCCTCTTCGGCCTTTTCGCATGTGATGCTGGCAGAGGCTCTGCACGATCCCGTGCAGTCCACTGCTACGATAGTAAATCGTGGGCCACCTATACATTCCGCTGCATCGGCGAATCGTGTGCCTAATTCGTTCTTGTGTGCGTTGATAAGGGCCTTCGCTCTGGCCACCCTTCTGCCTTGATTGTGCTCGGGGTGCACGTTCCTTGGAATTGGTTCTATTCTTATTCTGCTTCTTATTTCTTCCGGGATGCTTGTGTTCTGCCCCTGTTGTATATGATATCGGATTTGTAGGTCTTCGAGGATTTGCCGGCCGGCCTTGCTACTGGATAATTTCTCGAGCTGTGATGTCCGTTGGGCCTCTTCGATTTCCTTTAAGGTATTGTGCACTCCAAGGCGCAACAGGCACTCAGTGCTGGTTGTTGTAGGAAGTTCGAGTACTACTTTGTATGCGTTTCTTATGATGACATCAATTTTGTTTTCTTCCCCCTTACACCAGTCGTGGAATGACGCCCCATATGCAATGTGGCATATAACAAATGGGTGAATGAGTCTAATGAGGTTATCTTCTTTGACTCCTCCCCTTTGGCTAGAGATTCTCTTTAAAAGTCGGATTGTGTTAGTCGTCTTGTGTTTGAGCTTGGCGATTGTATCGCCGTTCACGCCGTTGTGTTCAATAATCATGCAGAGGATTCTGATTTTGGGTACGATTGGTATGACCGAACCGTTCTGTGTATGTATACTAATTTCTTCATAGGCTCTTTGGACGTCGTCGTTCTCGATCTTCTTTGGCGGCCTACCCTTGCGTGATGGTCTGTAAAGGAGGAGTTCAGGCTTCCTTGGCGAGCATCTGAGACCTGTGTCCTTAAGGTGTTCTTCGACCACGTCCACAGCTAGCTGTGGCATGCTCTCGACGTGGCTGTCGCTACCTTCGTTGACCCAAATCGTGATGTCATCCTCATAGATGGTATGCTTGATGTTCGATTCTTGCAGTTTTCTGGCGAAACCAATCATGACTAGGTTGAATAGCGTGGGTGAAATGACAGAGCCCTGTGGGGTGCCAAAGCTACCCAATTTGCTCTCGTCTGATTGAAGGTCACCAGCTATCAGCACAGCGCTTCTGTGGGATAGGAAGTCCTTGACATAAGTGTATGTGCATTCTCCCATATCCAGCTCTGAAATTTGCCTCAGTATGGCCGAGTGTGCTATTGTGTCGAAGGCGCTGTGGAGGTCCAGGCCCAGTATTGCTTTGGTGCCCTATATAGTTGTATTGTCCAGGATGTAGTGTTTCAGCTGTAGCATAGCATCTTGCGTAGACAAATGAGGGCGGAAACCTATAACAGACGCCGGGTATTCATCTGCATGCTCCACATATGTACGCCATCGATTGAGCAGGGCGTGCTCCATCGTCTTGCCCACGCATGATGTGCGTGAGATTGGTCGGAGGTTGTCGAGGCTTGGTGCCTTTCCTAGTTTGGGGATTAATATTATCTTGGCCGTTTTCCACGCCTGTGGGATTTGTCCTTTCTGCCAGCAGTCGTTTATGAACTCCGTTGATTGTTCGATCGATCGGCCGTCTAGATTTTTCAGGGCGCGATTCGAGATCAAGTCCGGGCATGGTGCTGATAAGCCAAGATCTTTCGAAACTTTTTGCAGCTGAGCATGACGATAATATCACTCCGCTCAAGCCAGGAGACGGAACGCTAAAGCGAATGTGGCTCATACAGGTATGAGTAGAAGGTCATTTTTTATCGTTCATCGTGAGGTCAAAGACAAGGATGGGAAGCTGTCCATGTCATGGACTCTGAGCAGTGTTAACACATACATTCTTACCTTTTCGTAGCAGTGGTTGTGTGTACGAAGTGAGCGAGACTAGTTTCCGTATGTCTTGTGCCATACTTTAGGTCCCATAATTTTCAGGCATCGCTTTCTTTACGGTCACCTCCGCATGAAACATTAAAGGTAATGACGACGGTTGAAAATGGCCAGATTATTCTTTCGGTGAAGAACACAACACAAGTGCGTTGTTGAACTCTTTATTGGGGCGAACAAACGTCATCGAAATAAAAGCACTGGCAGAAAATATAGGTCTACTGGCGCATCGACCTGCGCAAATCTATGCGCGAGTGCAATTATGCACATGGAAGTACAATTCCTGGTGCTCACGCATGTTTTCACATGTACCGCGCTTCAGCAAAGCACGTAGTCCGATTAAAGATTAAAACAGGCGTCAACGTTTCGTAGGCTTTCTGTAGTTGAAGCCCCGCTTGCAGCAAGCTGTCACTTCGTACGTCATCAAATACGCGTGTCAGTAATTACATCGTGATAGCTGAAGTTAAAAAGTAAGATCACTGTCTAAAATTCAGCACATTGCTATGTCAAGTTCAGGTGCTTTGTCAATATTTCCAAGTCATAAACTACATAATCGGCACGGCTGGACGATTCAACGGCTTGGCAAGTCCGATAAAAGTGGCCGTAGAACAACACTGCAGGCAGGGACTGTTTTTGATGACAGTGTATCTGCACTGTGTGTCTGTTACCAGGTCCGGAACGAACGTCACCCGCCTGTCGCGTCCTTCATCGTCGACACTCCGGTAGTGGACGTGTAGACACACCAGGCGAGGTAGGCTGGGACACAGATGCCGCAAGGAGTCCTCCACGGCATCATCCGAGAGGCGCGCCGCCGACAGAAAGTACAAGTTCTCGAGGCTGACAAGGCGGCCAAGGTTGCTCTGCAAGAAAGACAAAACGCTATTAGGCCCCCTGCGGGTGCTTGTCAAGACAAGTAATCACTTAGGAAGCTGACACACACCGCGAAAAAAATCTGCTCCCTGGTCGAAAGCAATGACCTACGGTATACTCACCAGCAGGGATGTTTCCGTGAAATCAAGATGTTCCTCTTCCATCACCAGGCAGACCAGCGCGCTGTTGTTGGACAACGTCTGTAAGAGAACGGCGTAGTTTCCGTGCCAGGGAGCCGAGGAGACGGACAGCCGCATGGTAGCCGTTGGTCCGCAGCTCTTTATAAACCATAGGCTGCCGTACCCACGTATACCACTCAAGGTCAGCCTATCAAGTCCGCTGGGAAATGCAGGAACGAGATCGTCGTTCGACACAGGTGCGTATGACGGATCAGCGACCAAGTCATCGCAGGCCGCACACCGCTGGAACGAACCTCTTCTCTCAACCCGAACGTCGAGTTCCTTTAGGTCGGAGCAGTTCTGCGCGAGACGGCTCAGCGATGACGTGAGACCAAGGCCGCAAGGAGACGCCGAGAGCGAGCAAAGGCGCTTTAGGGATCCGTCTCGAAGCATGTCGGACAGGTCCATTGCTGGGCCGAAATGGAACGAGCTCACGTTAAGTTCGACGACGTTCTCCAGTGCTGTGGAGAAGAACTGACAAAGACTGTTGCGGTATCTGCCTCCCGCGCTGGGGTAATAGGCAATGCTGGATGACTCCGCTGGGAATAACGCGAGACAGACCTGACGTACGTGCGTCCAGTCGTGCTTGAGGCTGGCGATTCGAATGCATGGAATCATTAGGGCTCCAGTGAAATCCACAACCACCGCTACCAGCTGGGACGGCAGAACATGTCGTTCCACGGTGCAGACTGCGAGGTCGTGCAGTCGAGCGCAGTTCCACGAGCCGGTCGACTTCCTGCCGCTGAAATTGGCGCTCACAGCTGCGGAACTCGTGAATTGTAGTGGCGTGTACCAGTCGTGATGACTGGACTCCCGCTGCTCAGAGGTGAAGGTAAAAGTTTCCAAAGGAGCGAGCTCATAGACGATGGCACGGCACTCCAGAAGTGCTCTCCAGAGGTTTCCCTGCACGAAGTGCACGTGCAGATCGTCTAGCTTCGGGCATGACCGCAGAAACATCCATAGGATTTGGAAGTTCTGGTCGTAGCTCACTTCTACGTAGATCCGTCTGACCACGGGAACAATCGTTACGTTTCCGTCTTGCTTCACGATTTCCAGTATGTGCGATAAGTCCGTCTCAGCAACTGACTCGAGCGCTAGTGAAAACTCGACTTCAATAAGATATGGCAGTCTGTGCAAGAGTAACCTCAGCAGGTCGCTAGGTCTGAGGGCGCAGCTTAGGCATCGCAGTGACTGGAGACACGTAAGTTCCTCGATGAACGAAAACACTCTGTCGGGGTGGAGAAGAACACAGTTTGTTAGGTCAAGTTCCTTGACAGCCAACGGTCCGCCGATTTCGTTCAGCTGCTTGACCAGAATGTCGATCCCTTGGTCAGGGCGCAGACGCAGGGTCATTCCGTTCGTCCGTCGACGATCCCCTCGGCGAAACTTGTTGCTAGTTGAAGGACAAGCACACGCCTGTGTGGTAACGGGCAGTGTCACATCGCCTTCTAAGAGACATTCTTTCCAGGTGTAGTTTATATGTTCCCATGTGTTGACGTCATAAAGATCAGGTGGTGATTTTACTCTTATCGTCTCCGGCTAACTTTGATAAAGGTCAGAACTCTCAGGCAGGGAAGCAAGTTACCATCGGATGTGGCAATAACGATTTCTAGGTAGGTATATTCACACTCGTCACAGGAATGTATTGATCATGTACGTACGCTCAGTGTGTTCTGACAATGAGTTATTTATGGCTTCTTTGCATTTCTTCACACACCTTCGCGTATGTGTCTGTGACACCGCCTTTGTCGCTTGCTGCTTCACAAAAGTTATTTTATCAAATGTGAGGAACAACTTTATAGCAAATAGACAACGTTATCGTGTTCTGCTTTGCCTTCTTAAGAACTGCAGTTGTTCGAGCAAAAATCTTAACGGGAAGTGTTGTATACCGTAAGACTTACGTGCGATAAGTTTAATCCAAACTCGTATGCGCATGCTGGCAGATCCACCGACACATTGTAGATATCTGCTGGTCAGCATAGCTTATCCGCAGTCTTTAAGGATGCTCCCACAAGACGCGCGTAGTTGGTGGAACGTGACTAGGCGCCGAAATTGGTAGCGTGTAAGAGTGTTTTAAACACAATCTAAAGGGACGGATAAACGGTCAGAATCTGTGATTTGAGCTTTGTGCAGTTGGAAGCGGTGTGAACTATCACAGTGGCGTAGTGGAGCATTGCCTCGTGATTCGAATAGTATTTTCGTTTCTTTTCTTTATTGGATTTGAAAGTCACTCAAGTTCCGAAGCCCGTTGCTGATGTCTTAGTACTGAACCACGTTGTTAGGATTGTTTTAACAATAATGACTGATGGGAATTTACCAGCAGTAACCAGTACAATAATGAGGCATGACGGGTATTCAAGGACTACGCAGTAGTTTTGACCACCTGTTGTTCTTTAGCGGGCAACCAAATGGAAGTACACGGGGATTTTACATTCGAAGCCGCTACCTCGAACTTATCAAGCCAACACCCTGGTCGCTAAGCTGCAACTGAGGACAAAGCTCACTTTGCGTGGCCTTCTGCTGTTTGGTGGCGTCAAGAATCTGCCCTAAACTTGCAGTATGTATGTGAGAAACCACCAGCGTCTTACTCCTGGGTTATTGCGAAACAGAAGGAGTACACGCTGACCTAGAAGCTACGCTGCCTTCGCAGAAAATTTATTTATTTATTTATTTATTTATTTATTTATTTAAATAGCTTACAGGCCCTACAATTGGTCATTGGGTAAGGGGGCATACAACAATCAAATAAAAAGCATGCATTAAACAGCGTCAATCATCAATAACAATGAGGCATTGTTGATAGTCATACAACATAAATAACTATATAAATATTGAAGCTAAGAAATGATACACATAATAATACAACATAATGCACAATCTTAGGCAGTATAAAACATTAGTAAAACGGAATAATGCTTATACAATGAATATCTAATAGACAGTGAATACTCCAAATAATCCTGGACAAAAAAACATGAAATCAATTATCTAGATAAATAGTCGCTAGTTTAAAAAAAAGGAGTGCAGGCGATTATGGAACTTTCCTGTTCGTGTGCCATGTCATCGAGAAGGTCGTTCCACAAGCGGAGAGCACCATGGAAGGGCAGGTGAATGGAAGGCGTCAGTTTTGCCGTCTACGCATGTGAAAGAAAGATGATTGTGTAATCTACGTGACATAAATGGAGAGACACGCAGATTTATTGGTGATGGTTTTGGTTTACATATATACTTATGAAACAATGATAAAAGTGCAATGTTGCGACGCCTGATTATTATTATTATTATCATGGTTCGGTTAAGGACAATACGCTAATTTCTGTAGCCAATGTCGGGAGCACGGCTAAGCATCCGTGAGGGTTGGGAAAAGGAAGTGAAAGAGATAGAAAGGAGAGAAAACCCGTAGTGGAGGGCTCTGGAAATTTTGACCACGTGGAGTTTTTTAACGTGCACTGACAGTAGGATGGAATCAAGGAAAACAGAATACCCCATTTTCTTTGGTTCTCTTTAATGACGGTAGTCTGTGGGCTACGTATTTGCGGAAAACCTTGTATTTCACTCGATTCAACATCTTGTACAAAACCAAGCGAGCTACTAGCACTGGCGGCAGGGGCTCAAGCACGTCAACGTTACACAGAGCAATCGAAACCTCAGTCCTACTTGAGGCATTATATGGCGTAACATTAAGGGACAAGAAGAGAGCGGAGTGGGTTAGGTAACAAACGCGTGTTAGGGACATATTAATAGACGTAACACGAAGACAAGACAACCGTTGGTCATTAAGGGTAACAGAATGGATTCCTAGAGAAGGCAAGCTTGGCAGGCGCCGGCAGAAAGTTAGATGGGCAGGAAGGAAGTTTGCCGGGATAAATTGGCCACAGCTAGCACATGACAGGTGTAATTGGAGATCCATATGAGGGGGCTTCGACCTGCAGTGGGCGTAGACAGGCTGATGATGATGATATGTACGGAATCGTGATTCTTTTTTTTTGCGCACTGGAGTGTTTATTTTACTTCAGTAAGTAATTTTGGACTATCTGGAAGATTGGACTATCTATGGGGAGGTTCCCGTTAATATATCACTTGATTAACCACGAGATATATGTTCCCACCAAAAAATATCACGCGACTATCTCTTGCGCACCTGTTTCACTAAACTATGATAAAATATCTGATAAAATATCTGCATTATTAACACAATCTGTTCCTTTAAATGCATATTTATTTAGACCCCCTACTAGCCAGTGGCTATGGGTCTAACCAGTGTTGTGTATTTTTATGTAATAACAGAACTTGAAATAAAAAATGATTGATTGATATCGGCCAGCTTCGCTGTGATCTGGTTTTTCGTGACCAAGTGGAAGCGTGTACGTTTAAAGACGATGGTCTTTGGACACAGAAAGTTTGGTCTGTTTATATGTTGTCACACGATTCAGCCAAGCGAAAACCAGACCATAGCAAAGACAGTAACATCTATTGACACGAAAACTGTCGTGATGTTATAACGATTACTTGACTTCCCGAAAAGCGGTGGGACTTGGTTAGATTTTGCCAGATAATTGCCGTGTTCAAAGAACACAGTAACCGAGGCAATATTAGACGATGAACTCTTTATTGCGCCAGCTAGCGTCGGCGAAAGGAGATGGCACCCCCAGATGTATGATCGCGGAGAACACACTCCTCTGGAACTGAAATATGCGCGACTGGTATGGTGTACGTCGCGGGCAATCGCAGCGGTGTTCACCGAAGTCCTTTGGCGTAGTATGTACTCCAGTGTCTCCGTAGATCAGGCTGTCCGTTTAGAAGAGGCAATAAATTGCGCAGGTTATCCGTACATGCGTCCAGCTACATGCCTCTAGGCGTAAGCCGGTAGAAGTGTCAATATAAACGCGTAAGAACTAATAAAAACAAAAATGACATGATCTTCAGCACAGCCTGGTATGTATAGCTATGGCGTTTCGGAACAGGCGATAACATTCCGTACGTAGGCTATCTATGCTGCAAAGTACCAATTGATCGGAGCAATGCATTCGTACGTAAAATTGTACGCGTGTCAGTGTATGCACATATGATCTAAAAACACTCACACACAACCAATCACGATCTAAAATGCTGCGCACCGTGAGGCGTCTTGTCATTGTTGCCTAATTGTCGGCACGAAGGAACGGTTCATTGGCTTGGCCAATCCTATGAAGGTCGCCGTCGAACAGAACTGCAAGCAGGGACTGTTCGGAACCACGTAGAAGCGGCGTTCCGTGGAGCCCGCGTCGAGAATCCAGGATTTCCGCACGTCGCGGGCACCATCGTCCACACTTCGGTAGTGGACGTGCAGGCACATCAACCGAAGCAGGCCGTCACATATCGGACCCATGGAAGCATCGACGAACTCATCCGAGAGCGGCAACTCGGAGAGGAGGAACAGCTGCTCGAGGTTGGGTAGACGGAAAAGGCTCTCCTGAAATATAGGCCGGGCGAGATGAGATTAGACGAAGGAGAGCTTCTGAACGAACAACCCGTTCCTTGGGAAGGGTTCCATTGGAACGCCGTGCTGTGCCTAGACTTTCTATTGCCTCGGCTGCACTACTTTTTGTTTAAATGTGCATTTCTATACTCGATTAGTCACCTCTTTCACACATGCGGTAAACACCAAACATTGAGATGACCATTCAGGTTTAAACAACTTCGAGAAAACTACGGAAAGCAAGTCGACTCTGCTTGAACGTACGCGGACCAAGTCATCTGTAAAAAAAATATTTGTATTGAACTCGGTCAACGAAGCAGTGCTTGCTTCCGCGATTGCACTGCATCAAGGTTCGTGAACACAATAACTCAACTTCAAGCAGGGCTCACAATCGCACCAGTCGAACTATAGACAGAAATGCACCGTTTCCAGTCAGCCATAACTAGTAAAATGATCCTTTCCTCCCACCGATAGGCGAAGCATCGACAGAACACGCGTAAGCGCAATACTCACCCGCAGAGACATGTCGGCGAATTCGAGACTCTGTCCTTCAAGCACGAGGCAGCTCGGTGCGCCTGTGCTGGCGAGCGCCTGGATTAGAAGGTCGTAGTTGGCGTTCAAGGGCCAAGAACAGCCGGATATCCGCACCGTAGACGCTTTTCCGCAGCTCTTGATGTACCAAAGGCATCCGCTGACTTGCAGGTTAGCCAAGGTCAGTATGGCGAGTCGGTCGCGAAAGACGGCGCTCGGAGAGCTGCCGGGTTGACCCGCTTCACCGGGACAGACGACGAAGTGTTCGCAGACTCCACACCGCTGAAGGCGGCCCGTTGTCTCGATGCGAACGTCCAGTTCCTTGAAGCGTGGACGGCCTTCAGCGAGACATTGCATTGACGACGTCGAGCTGAAGTTGCAGGGAGAGGCCGAGAGTGACTTGAGCCGTTTCAGCGACCCACCCTGAAGCACTGCCGACAGCTGCATTCCGGGACCGAAATGAAAAGCGCTAATGTTGAGTTCAACAATGTTTTCGAGCGCCTCGCTGAGGAACAAGCGAATGCTGTCGAAGCACGCTACTCCTGCAATGGGGTAGAAGGTGTCGCTCGAGGCCTCTTGTGGCAAGAGCACGAGGCACAGTTCGTGCACGCGCTCCCAGTTGTGCCTCGTTCTAGCGGCTTCAATATATTGCGCCGTGACGCCATCGTCGAAAGCAACGATCACCGCGACCAACTGGGAGGGCATAGTCCAGTGATCCCTGCTCCCGTCTGCGAGTTCGTGTAGTTGGAGGCAGCTCCAGGGAGTGGTCGACTTCCGGCGGCTGACGTTGGCGCAGATGGCGGCGCAGTTCGTGAACTGCAACGGTGCCATCCACTCGTGTTGGCATGACGTCCGCTGTTCGGAGGTGAACCTGAACGCTTCCACATGGGCGCGTTCTGCGAGGATGTCGCGGCACTCCAGAAGCGTTTTCCAGAAGTTTCCTTGCACAAAGTGCACGTGCAGATCTACCAGCTTCGGACATGAACGCACAATCATCGAGACCAGCGGGAAGTTGTGGTCGTAGCCTACTTCGACGTACATACATCGCACCTTCGGCGCTGGGCTTGCGTTTTCTGGAGGCAGCTGGAGTGATTCCAGGATTCGTAACTCCCTTTCCGCTCCCGTCTCTAACACGACGGAGAACTCGACTTCGACAAGGTGGTGCAGTCGGTGCAAGATTAAGATGAACAGTTGGCTCGGCTTCAGAGCGCAGCTTAAGCAACGCAATGTTCGCAGTTCCGGAAAGCGTTCAATGATGCAAGCCACTTGCACTTCGTTGGGAACAACGCAGTTTGTCAGGTGCAATTCCTTGACGCCCGACGGGTCTTGGACCAATCTCAGCTGCTCGCTCAGGCTGTCGAACCCTAGGTTGGGTCGTAGACGCAACACGGCTCCTTTATTGTTGCTACGACGAACCCTTCTTTCGTAAAACATGTCGCGCTATTTCGAATTGCGATCGCACAAGTGGTGATAGCGGACCGCCCTCGCGTCGCCTTTGACAAGCTACGTCCGGCACTGATGTGGGTTATATTTCTGAAGAGCGTGACGTCACTCAGAAGGAATCCGCCGCTTTACTCCAAACGTGCTCACGTGTGTCCCTCAGTCTAAATTTTCCGTTGTTCTTTGAGAAAGATTACGCTGTTGAACGTTGAATAACTCGATCAAGAGCAACGTAGGTGTCGGTACTGGCTAGTCGTTTCGTGCATAGATGTTCCACGTTTTAGGCGATATGACGATTTACTGAAGATCTTGTTTGCAACAAGACTGCTTCAGATAAGGTTCTTTCTCGGTAATCCACAGCGCCAGACGCTGCATTTCCATACCGCTATATATAAAAAGAGAGAAAAAAAGAACGAAAGAGAAAAGTACGCAGCTTCTGCTAGGTCGCACAAGGCCAGATCACAGCGATGTTGGCCGATAGTCTGCTCAGACAGGTCACGTGATAGTCAGGTTATATTTTCAGTGGGAACGTATGGCACGTGATAGTGATGTGATGTTTTGGGAAGAGCATGTCACGTGAAAGTCATGCTGTATGTTGGTGGGCACATGTCATGTGTGGCGGGAACATATGTGTTCCATCGCGAGAGCAAACAGTGCTCATGTCGTCACTTAACTGACGTCACTAAGTGCTTAGGTTAACTAAGTTTATTTTATTTATTTTATTTAAAAATACTATAAGCCCTTTAAAGGGACTGGATCCGAGTGAGTACAAAAAGATATTACATCGTACAGCGCAATCATTAACAGTGAAGATACTAAAGAAAATTAACTGGTTATATAAACACATTAGGACGAATTAATAACACACCGATAATAAAAGCTAGAATAATGAGTTAATTAGTACGCAAAAGTGTTGCAATGTGATGGTAGGCTTATTAGGCTATTAAGCTTAATTGTGTTATATGTCAATTAGGCTATCAGCATGTACAGGTTTTGCAAGGTTTCAGTGTGATTAACTTCACTCGGTTATTAACTTATCGAGCTTAATTAGGTACCTCATGTTAATAAGGTTAATTATTATTCAAGTTGCTGCTAGCTGTAGAGTGTAATGCTGGTAGCACTGGCGCCACGTAGCTGGGCATGGCTGAGGCTAGGTCATAGTTCGTGAAGGGACCCAGTTTGGCTAGCTTAAACAGCTTACGCTGTTAATATGTGTATGAACAAGGATAACGTGCAGTCAGCACATATTGAAGGGTGGTAGCATAGAGACACTGCCACTTGATAAAGGACACGACGTTATGGGGGAGCACGAAAATATGAGAACGTAACGGATACGCCACGACATAAGTTTGACGTCCTTTTGAATTACGTCACGATTGAGGATGAATGAACAGCTTCGCCGCTACGCCTGTTCTCACGGAGGGGAACTAACACGAAGTTTTGTTTTATGAAGTATAACTATGCAGAACAAGAATTACTTTTGCGGAGTGTTTGTGGCAGGCGTATGCCCGCGAACTTGGGATGTGACAGCGGTTACATGGACGATTGGACTACCGTTGTCCTGTAGCAAGAAATGTATGGGCTGACGGGGTGAAAGGTACAGGCGCAGGCTGAGCGGAGTACGTGAGCATTCTTTCAAACTGGAACTAGACCTACCTAGTCTTGCACTGCGGAAACTTAATTATCAGCCATTGTTAACGCGATCAAGTTCCACAGTGAACAATACAAATGCTTCGCGAAACCGTTGAAGCGATGAATGCTGCTGACTTGGGACGCGGGTATGTTAAATGTTTCCTGCACCACAGTTCGAAGTAACTCTTGAATAACATGGCTTAAAAATTCGCGTGCGTCTAATTGTTTTTTTTTTTCGAAATCCGGTGGGTATAAACAGATCTGGGGAGTACGTGCCTCAGTGAAGCGTCAGTAGCTCAGACTGCGAAGTAACTACGCTTCTTATCGGCCAGTGAAATAACGTTGCAAGTGCGGCAAGAGGTGCATGTTCTTGATCTGTGTATCTGTTGCATATATTTTTAGTGTTTTGCCGTATAATAAGCGGCGCAAGTACAATTAAATCCGGTTGTCATATAGCATTGATTTGATTTGATTTGTGGGGTTTAACGTCACAAAACCAGCTCTGATTATGAGAGACGCCGTAGTGGAGTTCTCCGGAAATTTCGACCACTTGGGGTTCTTTAACAGTGCACTGACATCGCACAGTACACGGGCCTCGACATTTCGCCTCCATCGAAATGCAGCCGCCGCGGCCGGGATTCGATCCCGCGACCTACGGATCTTTAGCCGAGTACCATAGCCACTAGACCACGTGGCAGGGCCTGTCATATAGTATGGCTACGTTCTTGTCTGTCTTCAGTTGTCCGTCGTTTGCTTATTCATCTATACGAACCAGCTAGCTCAATTCAAAACCGCTATTTTCATTAGGTCATAGCCACGGAGACCTAGGCAAAGCTGTCGCAGAATTTTTAAGCGATTCATTCCTAATTTCGTAAAGTTCAGCATGATATTCATTCTGCCTTTCTACAAATTTTCATTGGTCATACGCAGCACTCCTGACGAACTTTCCTTTCTTTTGACTACACAACTTCGCACAATAAAGCGTTCACTAACTGACCACCGCCTTTGCTTCGGACGTAAACTTATGCTGGAACAATTGCACTTCGAAGCAGGACAAAACGAGAAACCGATAACGTTGTCTATTTCTTATCAAGTTGTCCCCACTTCCAACAAAATTTTTTGTGAAGCAACAAGAGAAAATGGCGCTTTCACCGATACGTATGCGCCATTTATTCGTTTGTCACAGTAACAGCGCGCGGAGCACTGCAGCGCGAAGGTGTAGAAGACATGCAAAGAAGCATTACATCACTCATTTTTAGAACACCCGTACGTGATCAATAAATGCCTGTAACGAGTAGGAATATACCTAACTAGACGTCATTCTCGCTACATCCGATGATAACCTGCTTCCCTCCTCTCAAAGTTCTGAGTTTTATCGAAGTTTGCCCGCTTCGATGACAGCGAAAGGACAACCGAATATGGATGACGTCACGACCTCCGAACATATAAACTACACCTTGCACGAACGCTGTCAGAAGGCTATGTGAAAAGGCCGGTTCGCACACACGCGTGTACTTGACCTTCAACTAACGCACCGAGCTTCGCGGAAAAGATCGACGGCACACCAAAATGGCCGTGCGTCTGCCCCCTGACCGAGATATCGACCACCTGGCCAAGCAGCTGAGAGAAATAGGTGGGCCGTCGGCTGTCAAGGAACTTGACCTGACAAACTGCGTTCTTCTCGACCCCGACCAAGTGTTCTTGTTCATCGAGGAACTTACATGTCTCCAGTCACTGCGATGCCTAAGCTGCGCTCTCAAACCTAGCGACCTGCTGAAGCTACTCTTGCACCGGCTACCGCATCTTTTCGAAGTCGAGTTTTCGTTAGTGGTCGAGTCAGTTGCCGAGACGGACTTATCGCACATGCTGGAAATCGGGAACGAAGACGGAAACGCAACCCTTGTTCCCGTGGTCCGACGGATCTACGTCGAAGTGGGCTACGACCAGAACTTCCAAATCCTATGGATGTTTCTGCGGTCATGCCCGAAGTTGGACGATCTGCACGTGCACTTCGTGCAGGGAAACTTCTGGAAGGCTCTTTTGGAGTGCCGTGCCTTCCTCACCGAGCTCGCTTCTTTGGACACCCTCACCTTCACCTCTGAACAGCGGGAGTCCAGTCATCACGCCTGGTGCACGCCACTACGATTCACGAGTTGTGCAGCTCTCTGCGGCAATGTCAGGGGCAAGAAGTCGACGGAGCCGTGGAACTGCTTCCGACTGCACCAACTGGCAGTTGGGGTCGAACGCCGTGTTCTGCCGTCCCAGCTGGTGGCGATTGTCGTCGATCTCATGGGAGGTGTCGTGGCTGAATTCATTCGAATCGCCAGCGTCTTGCACGACTGGACGCACGTACGCGAGTTCTGTCTCGTGCTATTTCCAGAAGAGTCATCCAGCAACGTCTATTACCACACTGCGGGAGTCAGGTGCGGCGACAGCCTTAGTCATTTCTTCTCCACGGCACTCAAGAACGTCGTCGAACTTAACGTGAACTCGTTCCATTTCGGCCGCGGAATGGACCTCGCCGACATGCTTAGAGATGGGTCCCTAAAGCACCTGCGCTCGCTCTCGGCGTCCCCTTGCGCTCTACGTCTCTCGTCATCGCTGAGCCGTCTCGCGAAGAACTGCCCCGACCTGGACGAACTCGACATTCGGGTTGAGAGAAAAGGTTCGTTCCAGCGGTGTGTCGCCTGCGACGACTTCGTCGCTGATCCGTCATACGCCCTTTTGTCGAGCGGCAGTCCCAAGGCTGAATTTCCCGATGGACTTGCTAGGGTGACCTTGAGTGGTCTACATGGCTACGGGTGCCTATGGCTTATAAAGGCCTGCAGACCAACGAATACCATACGGTTGTCCGGCTGTTCTGCTCCTTGGCACGGAAACTACACCCTCCTCTTGCAGACGCTGTCCAACAACAGCGCGCTGGTCTGCCTGGTGATTCAAGAGGAACATCTTGATTTCACGGAAACGTCCCTGCTGGTGAGTATACCGTAGGTCATTGCTTTCAACGATTCTTTCGCGGTGTGTCAGGTTCCTAGGTGATTACTTGTCTTGACAAGCACCCGCGGGGGGCCTAATAACGTTTTGTCTTTCTTGCAGAGCAACCTTGGCCGCCTTGTCAGCCTCGAGCACTTGTACCTTTTGTCGGAGGCGCGCCTCTCGGACGACGTCGTGGAGAATGCCTTGCGGCGTCTATGTCCCAGCCTACCACACTTGACGTGCCTTCACGTCCATTACCGCGGTGGCGATGATGCAGGACGCGACCGCCGGACGACGTGGGTGTCGCAAGGGCACTGCCAATACACTGCGGTTAAGAACAGACCCTGCCCTGAGTGTTGTTCTACAGCAACTTTTATCGGACTTGCCAAGCCACTGAACCGTCCGGTCGTGCCGATTTTATAGTTTGACTTGGATACGTTGACAAAACGCCGCAACTGTACCTAACGGTGTCCTGAATTTTAGACAGCGGTTATTTTTATTTCTTGAGCCCGTATGTGCATATGTTGACACGCGTACTTCATGGCGTACGATGTATAGCTTGCTCGAAGTAGTGTCTTCAAGTACACGGAACCTTGGACATGTTGTCGTGTGTTTTAATAGGACTGCATGCCTTATGGAAGTGCGGCACGTGCATGAGCACCATGAATTCTATTTTAATTTGCACGGCTAAGGCGTGAGTAGACCTCTGTTTACTCTCAGTGCAGCTTTATTTCGTTGACGTAGGTTCGTCCTAATAAAGAGTTCAATAACGCACTGGCTTTGTGTCCTTCACCGAAAGAACAATCTGGCCAACTTGAACCATAATCACTGTCTCTTGTCTCATGCGAAAGTGACCGTAAAAAAGCGGTGCCACGAGATGATGGTGCATAAAATAAGGCTCAAGAAATGCGAAAACTCGTCTCTCGCCCACGTGACACACACGAAGGTTGCCATGAAAAGGTAAGAATGCACGTGTTAATACTGCTCAGAGTTTATGCCATCGACGTCTCCCCATCCTTGCCACTGACGTCACGATCATCGATAACCTAATCACCTGCTGCTCGTACCCGTATTATTCAAGGCCGTCGCTGTCTTGACGAAGTCGCCGCGGTGGTGTAGTGGTTACGGTACTCGTCTGCCACACAAAAAACGCCGGTTTGATCTCGGCCGCGGCGGTCGCATTTTCGATGGAGGCGAAAATGCTAGAGGCCCGTGTACTGTACGTTGTCAGTGGGCGTTAAAGAACCCCGCGTGGTCTAAATTTCCGGAGCCTTCCACTACGGCCTTTCTCTCCCCTCTATCTATTTCAATCCCTTTCCCCTGCCACCACGAGCACTTAGCCTTGCTCCTTACATGGGCTGCAGAAATTAGCATCCTTTCCTAAGCGAACCAGAATCATCATCATCCTGACGAAGACAAGTCGACTTATCGAAACGTTAGCTCCTGCGACATTCCCTGTTCTAAGTCGTGTTTAGTAATCTGTTCATCGATTCAAGCCTCCGTCTTCCCCTGAGCTTCTCGTCTAGTTTCGATAAAGCCGCTGAGAAACACGCGTGCTTGATTGTTCCCGCTTCTGGCTTGTGCCAAATGACACCCTCGTCTTGCTCAACTGAGGAAGGTTTTCCTTTCCCCTTCAGGTCTCGCATTGGACTGCGAAAGGTCTGGGCTATTTTTTTACCATCTCGTATATCGAAAGCTACGTACTTTCGGAAGTATTTCATTTGCTTTATGAGAGTGACGACGCTAGACAACCTCTTTCACCCGCACTCACAAATTCGTGAAGCATAAAGGAAGTTTTTTTTATTTTTCTTCCTCTCGGCTGCAAGTGTCGATCGAACGACTACGAGAAACCTTTGATTGCTGGGACTGCACTTAGTGTCATTAATAATAATTGACTGTGGTGTTACTTGCCAAAAATCCTTCGCAATATTACGTGGAACGCCGTAATGGAGGGCTCCGGCGATCATACGACCACCAATGGTGTGCTTTAATGTGCGCAGAAAACGCACGGCGCACGGTGGTATTTCGCACAGCACCGCAGCATTTTCGCCTCTATTGCTGCTTTTCGCAACTCTCCAAAAAAAACTTGGATCATCTCCCCGACGGGAACCCAGATGGGATGCGAAGCAGCAGCGTTGCGCACGGGTGGCGTCACGGGTTGAACGGCGCTAACGCGGGTGCTGGAAGAACAGTTTGAAGCGAAACTCGGTGTAGCGTTTACTGGTGTAAACGTTCGTTCGAAACGCAGACACGGCAGGCGAGCGGCCGTTGGAGCCGGCAGCTGCGGGCGCTCCGGCGGGTGAGGGAGAGAGTGACGTACGCGCGCACCTGCGAGGGAAGCGTGCGAGGGGAGCGTGACGTCAACGCCCGGCTGCGGCGTGACCTACTTGGCACCGCTCCAACACCAGCGCCGAGGGAAGCGCGTTGCCTCGCGTTTGTGGGAAGGGACCGCAGGAGGGACAGCGTTACACAGGCTAGTCAAAGAGCTGCTTCGCATCTAAAACTACTGGTGCCCTGTATTTAATGATTACCTGATTTCATTGAAACAACTTTAAAGCTTAACTGCGCGACTATCTAATGCACGAATGGGAACGTAGGATAACTTTCTGGAGGAGTTTTAAAGACCATAGTCTTTCTTACGACACTTCAACGGTGAAATTTTGGTCTGTCTGTTTGTATGTCACACGATTCAGCCACCCGGCCAAAGTTTAAGCACATGCCTAAACCCCAGCCATGCCCCGCCACGGTGGTGTAGTGGCTATGGTACTCGGCTGCTGATCCGAGGGTCGCGGGATCGAATCCCGGCTGCGGCGTCTGCATTTCGATGGAGGCGAAATGTTGGGGCCCGTGTGCTGTGCGATGTCAGTGCACGTTAAAGAACCCCAGGTGGTCGAAATTTCCGGAGCCCTCCACTACGGCGTCTCTCATAATCAGAGCTGGCTTTGGGACGTTAAATCCCGCAAAACAACGACGCCCAGCCATCTTGAACTGGAAGGTGCGTTCGCATCTGTGAACATTGTCGGTCAAAAAGCAAATATTACGCATATCTGAGGCGCAACGTCAATGCACCATAAACTATCCCAGTGAAGCAATCGAGCATTGTCTCGCCATTCCAGTAGGATTTGTGTTTCTATCTATCTTTCTATTTTAATTGCATTTGAAAGTCGCGTAAGTTCCGCCGCCCACAGCTGAAGCCTTATTACTGAACCACGTTGTTCGGATTGCTTGAACAATAATGACTGATGGGATTTTACGTGCGAAAACCACTACGATAATGAGGCACGCCGCATATTGAAAGCCTCCGGAGTAGTTTGACCGCCTGGTGTTCGCCGATACGTTGACCTCGCTGCCTCGACCCCGCCATCTCGAACTTGACAAGCCAGCACCCCAACCGCTAGGCTGCCATGGTGGGGTGATCCACATTTCCTGTTGTTCAGAGCCAGGGGGACCGCACCTGCACCTTAGCATATGTGCTTACCTCGTCACTCAGCCTGTATAATTCTCGCAACATCACATGTGGCTAGCGTTTATTGGTACAGAACGAGATCGTATCTTTCCATATACCATTGTTAAATAGCATCATCGTCGGGTTCTATCCCGCAAAGAGATGCTGGACAAATGAAAGGATGATCTAACTTTCTCCGAATTGATCGAACATTATATAAAATTGAAAGGCTATAGCGACACTGAGGAACACAGAAGCCAAGGCAGTAGTTAGTTACTGAACTCTTTATTGGGCGAAGTTGTGTCATGGAAAGAAAAAAAATTGGCCGCGTATCTGCATGCTCCGCTGCGAATTTCGTCGAAAGACGATAGACTTCTGCCGGCCGTGCTACGCTGCGTGAGATATGGACGCCATCTGGCAGCGCCGTCGGGAAACATGAGCTTGTGCAGAATCCCTGCGCAACTGCGAGGTGGCAGCACCATATCGTCGACAGCGACCTTTTTTCGTGCATAGCGTCGCATTTTTAGCGCAGCCTAGGAAACACTAGAGTCTTCAAACAAAAGGGGCTTTATAATTGCGCATCTATCTGTTTTCTAGTAAAGCAACACAACACCTAATAATTACGTATTGATATTGCACCTCAGATATGCGTAATACTTGCTTTTTAACCGACAGTATTCATAAGTAGGAACGCAGCTAGCAGTTCAATAAGGATAGGCGTTAGGCAAGTGCTTTGGCCGGGTGGCTGAATCGTGTTACAGACAAACAGAAAGACACTAAAATTTCTGCGTTCAACTTTTTATTGGCGCGAACCTGCGTCGAGGAAATAAAACAGCACTGACAGAAAATAGCGGTCAATAACTCACGCCTCGAGCGTGCAAATCCATGCGAGAGTAGAACTATGTACATGAAAGTACAATTCATGGTGCTCACGCATCTTTTGGCATGTGCCGTGCTATTACCGTAAAGCATGCACTCCGATTAAAAGCGTCGGGAAGATTTCGTAGCTTTCCTGTACTTGAAACCACTACTTGCGGCAAGCTGTCACTTCGTACGTCAGCAAATACACATTTCATTATGTACAGCCTCCAGCATTTTTAATATCGCGCGAGCGTCGACCGCACGCAGTATCAGCGCCTTACAACGGCGATAATCTGCGAGACTGGCAGCAGTACGCGCAGGCGCACGAAGCGCGATATTATTAAAAATGCTGGAGGCTGTACACATACGAACTGAAGAAGTCAAAAGCAAGAAATCACTGTATACAATTCAGCACGTTGTTATATCAAGTTCACACGCTTTATGAGTGCTTCCCAGTCGTAAAACGATTCAATGGCTTGGCAAGTCCTATAAAAGTTGCCGTAGAACAGCACTGTTGGCAGGGACTGTTTTTGATCACAAAGTATCTGCATTGTGTGTCTGTCACCAGTTCCGGCACCCGCCTGTCGCGTCCTCCATCGTCGACACTCCGGTAGTGGACGTGCAGGCGCACCAGGCGACGCAGGCTAGGACAAAGGTCCCGCAAGGAACTATCGACAACGTCATCCGAAAGCTGCGCCGCCGACAGAAAGTACAAGTGCTTGAGGCTGACAAGGTGGCCAAGGTTGTTCTGGAAAAAAAGACGCTGTTAGGCAACCTGCGGGTGCTACCGAAGAAATGTGATCGCTAAGGATGCTTTCCAACGAGCACCGTGACTGAAATTCGCTCCCTGGCCCAAGCCAAAGACCTACATTGCACAGCGTTATACTCACCAGCAGGGACGTTTCGGTGAAATCAAGATGCTCGTCTTTCAACACCAGGCACACTAGAGCACCGTTGCTGGACAGCGTCCGTAGAAGAATGGTGTAGTTTCCGTGCCAGCCAGCAGAGCAGTCGGACAGCCGTATGGTAGCCGTTGGCCCGCAGCTCTTTATAAGCCATAAGCACCCGTACCCACTTAGACCACTCAAAGTCAGCCTAGCTAGTCCATTGGGAAATGCAGCGACGAAATCGTCGCTCAATACAAGGGAGCGAGAAGCATCATCGACGAAGTCGTCGCAGCCGGTACACCGTTGGAACCAACCTTTGCTCTCGATGCGAACGTCGAGATCGTTAAGGTCGGAACAGTTCTGCGCGAGAAGGCTCAGTGACGATGTGAGGCGTAGACCGCAAGGGGACACCGAGAGCGAGCGCAGGTGCTTTAGGGATCCGTCTCGAAGCATGTCGGTCACGTCCATTCCGGCATCGAAATGGAACGAGCTCACGTTAAGTTCGACGAGGTTGACGAGTGCCTTGGAGAAGAAATGAAGAAGGCTGTCACGGTGTCTGCCTCCTGCGGTGGGGTAATAGGCAATGCTGGATGCCTCCGATGGGAATAACACCAGACAGAGCTCGCGTACGTGCGTCCAGTCGTGCTGGAGGCCGGCGATTCGAATGCATTCGACCGCGAGCTCTTCCTTGAAGTCGAGAATCACCGCTACCAGCTGAGACGACAGAACACGTCGTTCGCCGCAGCCGACTACGAGGTCCTGCAGTCGAACGCAGTTACATGAGTTGGTCGACTTCTTGCGGCTGACATTGGCGCATAGAGCTGCGATACTCGTGAATCGTAGGGGCGTGTACCAGTCGTGATGACTGGTCTCCCTCTGCTCAGAGGTGAAGGTGAACGTTTCCAAATGAACGTACGAAGAGAGGACGGCACGACACTCCAGAAGAGCTTTCCAGAAGTTCCCCTGCACGAAGTGAACGTGCAGATCGTCCAGCTTCGGGCACGACCGCAGAAACATCCATAGGATTTGGAAGTTCTGGTCGTAGCCCACTTCGACGTAGATCCGCCTCACCACGGGAACAATCGTTGCGTCTCCGTCTTGCTTCCCGATTTCCAGCATGTGCGATAAGCACGTCTCGTCAACTGACTCGACCACTAGTGAAAACTCGACTTCGACAAGATGCGGTAGTCGCTGTAAGAGTAACGTCAGCAGGTCTGTAGGCCTGAGGGCGCAGCTTAAGCACCGCAGTAACTGGAGACACGTAAGTTCCTCGATGAATGAAAACACTCTGTCAGGGTGGAGAAGAACACAGTTTGTTAGGTCAAGTTCCTTGACAGCCAGCGGTCCACCGATATCGTTCATCTGCTTGACCAGTATGTCGATCCCTTGGTCAGGGTGCAGACGCAGGGTCATTCCGGTGGTCCGTCGACGGTCCCCTCGGCGAAGCTTGTTGCGTTAGTTCAAGGACAAGCACAAGTGTGTGTTCTAACGGGCCGTTTCACTTCGCCTTCTGTCAAACAGCGTTCGCGCCAGATGTAGTTTATATGTTCTCATGTCGTGACGTCATCCAGATGCGGTGGTGCTTTTACTCTTATCGACGCCGGCTAACTTAGATAAGCCTCAGAACTACGAGACTGGGGAGCAAGTTACTACCGAATGTGACAATAATTATTTCTTATAAGGCATAATCATATTCATTAGAGGCATTTAATGGTCATATACATGCACTGAATGTATTCTAACAGCGAGTTAATTATTGAGCTTTGCATTTATTCTGTACACTCCCGCTGCCGTGGTCCGGGAGCTATTATTTTGACAAAAACAAACGACGCGTACTTATCGGTGACACCGCCTTCTTCACTTGTTGCTTTGCAAGTATTCTTTTTCTATTAAAGGTGGGGAACAGCTCCATGACATATAGACAACGTTGTGGGGTTCTAGTTCTGGCCTCTTATGAAAGCAATTCTTCCAGCAACAATCTTTACGGGAACTGTTGTATACGGTAAGACTTACGGGCGGTAACTTTGATCCAAATATGTGAAATCACGGCTTCGACGGACACCTGTCTAGTCGGGAAGAATCATTGAGTAAATAAGCAGACGACAACGCCAGGCCACCAGAGAATAAAAATGTATTAACATTTCGGCCCCAGAACGGGAGCCTTGTTCGCAATCGAAGTGAAGTAAGGAAGGTAGGCTTTTAAGTAGCCTAAATCACATGACCTAAACATCTTGCGTACGCGGTGGGCAGATTACCGTCCGTGTGGTTAAGCTTGCTTTTAGATGCGAAGCAGCGTATGGCGGAGTTTAAGTAGGTGGGGGTGGTGATGTGCGGCGTGACCACCCTTACTACGCATGTGCAAACGCTGTCCACATGCCTCCGCTCCACTCCCCCTCTCCACGTGACGTCGGCGTTGCGTACGGCGGGGTTTGCTTGCAGACGTTGCCGTTTGCGCTGAGCTTCCCTAGCCCGGAGCTCCGTGATCATGACACTGTCGTAATCGTGACAGTGTACTTGGAACCCAACCTCTCCAAAGGAGCGTAGAATTGTACCTAGAAAGAGCAATGGTGGAATACGACAACGTGTACAAGAATGACCCGTTCATCATAGTGGGAGACTTCAACGTGGACATCTACTAGAACTCTTGGATAGTGCAAAACATCATAAGCAGGTACTCCATTAACGGAAACACCTAGTCAAACCGATGTAAACGCGGTGTGCACTCCCCGTGCTGCTTCGCATTGCCTCATGGTCCCCTTTAGCGGAAGATGGTGTAAGAGTTCTTGTCTGTATCACGGGCGATTCCAGATACGATCTGGAACTAAGCTCCTTCTCGGTAGCGACGACACGTGCAAACTGCCCCAGTCTCTTTCAGCATTTGTAGCTTGCGCATGTTGGTCGAGGGCGTTGGGAGATGCCCTTTCATTTTTCATGTCATTACAGTGTTGTTTTAGCCGTCGCTGGAAGTTTCCAGATTCACTGATGTATAGATACGATCGCAGTTCGCGCATGGAACTTCGTAAACCACGCGAGGGCAGCACTCTTTTCGTAATTTGTCTTTCGCATTGACAAGAGTATGCTCCAGCTTGCTTGTGGGTTCATGAGCCACGTGGACGTCGTACCTGAGCAGAATACGGGCCAGAGCCTAACTCACACCAGGCACGTAGGGTATACTGGACTGCTGTGAACATTGTAGTGGGTCTGCAGAATGGGGCTGCCTAGATCCCTTTGGCAATGTCGTAGTGATAAGAGCGGTATTGAATTAAGCTAGTTCGTTCGTATAGCTGAAATACTTAGCGGGAATTAGAATACGAGAGATGAAGTGTAGACAGACAGAAACGCAGGCGTACTATATGACAACTTGATTCATCTGTATTTGCCCCGGTAGTTATACAGCAAAACACTAAATAATATATCCAACAGATACACATATTGATCGATTGATTGATTGCTTGCTTTTGTGGTGTTTTACTTCCCGAAACCAAGATATGATTATGAGAGACGCCGTAGTGTAAGGCTCCGGAAATTTCGACCACCTGGGGTTCTTTAACGTGCACTGATATCGCACAGTACACGGGCCTCAACATTCACTAGTGGACCCCAACGAATTTAATTACACTGTAACCTTGCAACACCAGCTCAAGCTAATGCCCCATTAACCTATAACCTAATTAAGCTGGTTCTTACGTAGTAATTAAGTATTAAGCTACGTTCTCATGTACTAATTAACTTATTATTTTATATGTCATTATCTCACGTACACCATTCTTCCTAATATTATTTTTATACAACTAGTTGATTCACTACGGTATGTTCACTGTTATTTATTGTTGTACACCTTGCAATCTGTTCTTGTACTCACTGCTATCCTGGCCGTTTGAAGGGGTGATAGTATAAACCAATTTATCCCTTTAACTCAGCACATCCGTAGCTAGTAAAAAGGGGAATTCCCAATCTGTGCCTAAAGAATGCCCTGTAAAGAGTTGCCCCCACCAGATGAACCAAAGGTTTTGTGAGCAAGCAACACGAATATCTCAGGAAGGTTACTCTGATGAACTGGTTGTCTCCGTAGCCGAGAAGTTTCTTAGGAATGCAAAAGCATCTGCCTCGAACATGTCCCCCGCACCTCAAGTCTAGGATGAAAGAAAATTTGTTGGGATACCGTACATCCATAAATTACTACACAACATCAAGCAGATAGATCAACGGGCTGATGTCAGGGTTTCGTTGTCCGCGTCAGATAAACTTGCTTCAGTGTGCAAAATGACTGACCTAAACTGACAAAAAGAAATCCTGTAAAAATAACCATTAAGATAAATATACTTATGTAAAATGCGTTGAAAGGGTTGTGTATCATCTTCCGCTTACATGTAAGCGCCTGTACATCGGTCGCACAAGTCGCTGTATGAATTATCGCCTCCGGGAGCATGCGTACAACGTGAAAAGCAAGACAGGGGTTGGATGGCCATTCACTGCGATAAATAAGGGTGCAAACCTGAACTTAAAGGTATCACTATAACTGCAAAAAACAGGAATGAGAGAACGCGCGTACTTATTGAAGCTCACAAGATTTCGTGCTTCAAAGACAAATGCATCAGCATGCCTTCCATCTCATTATAATCTAAAGAAATAACATATCTGGGTGGCACTATACGTGTTTTATGTAAGATGTTGTTGGCTCTGCTCTATAATACGCGATGAGTGTCCGGCTGTGGTATAAATGACGTTACACTTCCCGCCAACAAAGTATTGTTAGTTTGCGCTTCGTTCGTCCTTTTGTGTTCCTTCTTCTGTCCTTGTTCTTGTGTGCAACGCTTCGGTTCATCATGATTCACCAACAAGCCCAAGTTGAAAACCTCCTGGGCTAGCGGAAGCATGGGTACAAGCTACAGCATATAATCTACTTGCCAGCGGGTGTCTGGGCAGCGTCCGGCATCATGGATGACCAAGAAAGAACGTTATTTCCAAGCGGTCTTGTCGCACACAAGATATTCAGTAAGGCGTCATGTGGCTTAAAACGTGGAACATCAAAGCACGAAACGACAAGCCGCGACCTACGCCCACGTTGCTCTTCATCGATTTGTTGGCCGTTCTACAGCGTGATCTTTGTCAAGGAACAACGGAAAATTTAGATTCAGGGACACACGTGAACACGTTACGAGTAAATCAGAGTATTCCTTCTGTGTGACGTCACTCACCAGATCTATATAAGCCACAACAGTAAGGGGCGTAGCTTGTCAAAGGCGACGCGAGGACGGCCTGCTATCACCACTGGTGCGCTCGCTATTCAAAATAGTGCGACATGTTTGACCGAAGAGAAGTTCCTAGTAGCAACACCACAGGTACAGTATTGCGTCTAGGCCCCAACCTAGGGTTCGACAGCCTGAGCGAGCAGCTGAGATCGGTCCAAGACCCGGCGGTCGTCAAGGTATTGCACCTGACAAACTGTGTTGTTCCCTACGAAGCGCAAGTGGCTGGCATCATTCAACGCTTTCCTGAACTGCGATCATTGCGCTGCTTAAGCTGCGCTCTCAAGCCGAGCGAACTGTTCAGCTTAATCTTGCACCGACTGTACCGCCTTGTCGAAGTCCACTTCTCCGTCCTGTTCGAGACGGGAGCAGAAAGCGAGTTACGGCGCATGAAGTCGCTCCAGCTGCCTCCGGAAAACCAAAGGCCAGCGCCGAAGGTGCGACGTATATACGTGGAAGTAGGCTACGACCACAACTTCCCACTGGTATCGATGATTGTGCGTTCATGTCCGAAGCTGGAAGACCTGCACGTGCACTTTGTGCAGGGAAACTTCTGGAAAACGCTTCTGGAGTGCCGCGACATCCTCACAGAACGCAGCCACCTGGCAGAGTTCAGGTTCAGGTTCACCTCCGAAAAGCGGACGTCATGCCAACACGATTGGATCGCACCGTTGCGGTTCATGAACTGCGCCGCCATCTGCGCCAACATCAGCCGCCGGAAGTCGACCAAGCCCTGGAGCTGCGTCCGAATACACGAGCTCGCAAACAGAACGGATTGCGCCACCATGCCCTTCCAGTTAGTCGCGGTGACCGTTGCTTTCGAGGACGGCGTCACAGCGGACTGTATTAAAGCCGCTAGCCTCAAACACGAATGGGTACGCGTGCGCAGACTCTGCCTCGTGCTCTTACCTGAAGAGGCCTCGAGCGGCATTTTCTACCCCAACGCAGGAGTCGCTTGTTTCGACAGCCTTCGCTTGTTCCTCACCAAGACGCTCGATAACATCGTTGAACTCAACGTTAGCGCTTTTCATTTCGGTCCCGGAATGCAGCTGTCCACATTGTTTCAGGGTGGGTTGCTGAGCCGGCTCCAGTCACTCTCGGCGTCCCCCTGCAGCCTCAGCTCGACGTCGTCCCTGCAATCCCTCGCTGAAGGCCGTCGACACTTCAAGGAGCTGGACGTTCGCATCGAGACAACGGGCCGCTTTCAGCGGTGCGTAGTCTGCGAAGACTTCGTCGCGTGTCCAGGTGAAGCGGGTCAACTCTGCGACCCTCCGAGCGCCGTCTTTCGCCACGGACTCCACATGCTGACCTTGGCCAACCTTCACGGCAGCGGATGCTTTTGGTACATCAAGAGCTGCGGAACAGCGTCTACGGTGCGGATATCCGGCTGTTCTTCACCCTTGAGCCCGAACTACGACCTTCTAATCCAGGCGCTCGCCAGCACAGGCGCACCGAGCTGCCTCGTGCTTGAAGGAGAGAACCTAGAATTCGCCGACATGCGTCTCCAGGTGAGTGTTGCGCTTAGCGTGTTCTTTTCATGCTTCGCCTCTCGGAGGGAGTGAACGACACCGCCACTACGTCCACTGAAGCGTGTTAACGATACCAGCAACGGTGTATTTCTGTCTGTAATTCGACTGGTGGAATTGCGAGTCCCGTTTGAAGTCCCAGTTTAGTTATCGCGTTCACAAACCCTGATGCACTGGTATAGCGTAAGTAAACATTACTCACTGCCCTGTGTCGTACCGAATATATTTTATTCGCAGGTCACTTGGTAAGCTAACTTTCACGCAGTCCACTTCCTTTCCTTAGTTTTATAGAAGTTATCCTTGCCTTCATAGTTATCGTTACGTTTGATGTTGACCGCACCTCTGAAAGAGCCGAATAATCGAGTATAGAAATGCTCATTTAAGCAAACAGTCCAGCAAAGTCGATATGAAACCTAGGCACAGCACGACGTTCCAATGGAACCTTTCCCAAGGAACGGGTTCACAAGCTCTTCTTCGTCTAATTCCATCTCTCCTGACCTATATTTCAGAAGAGCCTTCTCCGTCTACATACCCTGGAGCAGCTGTTCCTCCTCTCCGAGTTGCCGCTGTCGGATAACTCCGTCGAGTCTTTCGTGCGTCCCCTACGTCAAGGCCTGCCTCGGTTGATGTGCCTGCACGTCCACTATCGAAACGCGGACGATGGTGCCCGCGACGTGCGAAAATCCTGGATACGCGACGCAGCCTCCCCGGAACGCCACTTCTACGAGGTTCCGGACAGTCCCTGCTTGCAGTTCTGTTCGACGGCGACCTTTATAGGACTGGCCAAACCACGGAACCATTCCCCCACGCCGGAGTCTGGGCTAGATTGACAAGGCTCGTGCACAGACAAAACGCCTCATTGTGTGCTGCATTTTAGACCGCGATTCGTTGTTTTTTAGACCATATGTGTGCATACTGACACGCGTAATATTTAACGTACGAAGGCATCGCTCCGATTCATGACTTCTTAGAAGCCGAAATAGCCTACATACGGATTGTTATCGCCTGTTCTGAAGAACCTTACATACACCCACCAGGTTGTGGCGAATTTCAGGATGCCGTTTTTGGGTTTATTTCATGCATATATTGACACTGGTTGCCTTTTACGCCCGGAGGCATGTAGCTGCAGTCATGTACACGTATAACCTACGCAATTCTATCGCCTCTTCTAATCGGACAGCCTGCTCTACTAACAACTGGAGCGCACACATCAAAGGACTTAAGTGAGCACAGCTGCGATCGCCCGCGACGTACACCATTCCAGTCGCACATATTGCAGTTGCAGATCAATGTGCTCTCTGCTATCATACATCTGCGGGTGCCATATCTTTTCGTTGCTGCTAGCTGGCTTAATAAAGAGTTCACCATCTAATAATGCCTTGATTCCTGTATTTATCCGCCATCGCAATTACTTGGCTTAAATTAAGCCATCTCCGAGCGCTTTTGGGAAAGTGAGCTAATTTATGGTTACACTTTTAAGAGTTGTCTTGTCAATAGATGTGACCACTGTGGCCTGGTGTTCGTTGGTGCACAGCGGCGCACCTCCCCCACCTCTGGACCAAGGAGTTATACTGGGAATTCACTCTTACTACAGCTGGCCATATCTACTCATCTTTCCGGAATACTAATCCTATCACGACCTATATTCTTGGCTAGATTTTTCACGAAGAGGGGGGGTTGGGGGGGGGGGGGGTCTTGCAGCACCGTTTGAACACCGTCATAAAACAATTGCGATTACTTGGGGACTCTCCTGAGACGACGTGAGCCATATTTTACGGCTCTTCACGCACCACAGAACTTGCAGTTTGGTTTAACAAATACATCTGGATACCGGTTGCTCTTCTTTCAGCGAATGACGTCACAAGTGACCTCGAATAAGGCGCTCGGAGCAGAGCTAACGCTGGCGATTTAACGATTGTGGAAGCGTCAGCGGTAATGCTTCAATTGTTAGTTTTGATTTGAACAACTCAAGAAAATATATGCGGTTCTCTTCAATACCATAAAAAAGGAAAATCGATGTAGTCGGTACTGCTTGTGACGTCACCTGTTCCAAGAATGGCAGGCGATATGCAGCCTAAGTGCAGATTTCGTGGTCCGTGCAGTACAGTAATATTTAGTTCACACTTTCACTAGAGCCTTCACTGACTGACACTGTTTCCTATGATCAGAGTTTTGGCCGTCCCCTTTAAAGGGATAGCCTGGCAGTTTTCTTTTTCTTCACCATATTTTCATACCGCTATTTTCCAATAGCACTTATAGGCCTGTAGCTGCGAGGGCGGTTAAGCTTGCCGAGCAATTCGCCAATGATTCTAGATAACCAAATGAGCGTTGTGTTAAACAGAAACGGGTTGGTGCTTCTATAAACGGATACGATGACGTCACAGCCTCCCCATCATTGAACATGGGCAGCTGGTGCCAGAAAAGTGAGATGCCAGCGGAGATGCCATCCGACGATATTTATTTATTTATTTATTTATTATTTTACTTATTCAATACTGCCAGCAACCCTTTGGTCGCCAAGGCAGAAGTGGTTACAGTGCAGTGAACGCTACATTTGTTACAAGGTAACGTCATGTTAGAAGTACAAAATATCAAGGAAAAATACATGAACATCAAGAAGACAATCAATGAGAAGTAGATTCTGAGTAACTGGTTGCAAAAAACAGTACAATGAACATTGAACAACTAGAAAATCACTTTCCAGTTATAAAGCAAACCCATTGATCACAAGTAGGGAACAATAGCCGACAAAAAGGAATCAGACGTCGGCATGTTTACCACCTCATTTGGTAGCCCGTTCCACTCGACTATCGTCTTAGGAAAAAAGGAACCCTTGTACGCATTTGTTTTACATTGAGGTACCAAAATGGACTTGTTGTGTTTCGTTCGAGTAGGTCGTGACCTATTAAATTCCATGTATGCTTGGAAGTGTAGTTTATTGCGGTTGTTAACGATGTTGAACATCATCTTGACACGGTGCAACTTCCGCCGTGATTCGAGAGGGCAAAGACCAGATTGCATGTAAAGTCCTGATACGGACACGTTCCTACCATATTTACTGTAAATAAAACGAAGCGCCTTTCTCTGAATACGCTCTATACGATTAATCTCCGTTTTAGTGTAAGGATCCCAAACCACATCTGCGTACTCAAGTAATGGGCGTATGAGGGACGTGTATGCAACTAATTTTGTATTACTGTTACAGTGTTTCAATCGAATCGAATTATGCCAGGTTTCCTGGACTTTACATTGACGATATGAGAGCTGAAGTGTCACGGTTTTGCTCTTGATAGCCCTGCTCGGGTCAAGTTACGACGTCAAAAGCAAGGGCACTGAAAAATCATCAGAGTTGTCCTTTAACAGCGAGGCTGTGCTGGTCGAACTTGTGGCGTGGTCGGTGCAGTAACGCAACAAGCAAAGCCGATGCACTCTTGCTGTCTGCCCCATAGAGTGTCCTACTAAAATACTATAGGGAAATCTGGCGCTAGTGTCTACGGGAGTTTCAAACAAGGCGTTGAGCCAACATGGGAATGATGGGTATGACATGTATTTGCCTAGTCTTCGTTCTTCTGGCTTCATATGGCTTTGCCACTTCTAAAAAATAGGTCGTTTACGACAAAATAGTGCACTAAAACGGAAGATTTTGGAATAACTATGTGCGTGCGCCGGTACTTGTTATTTTTCGCGGTTCGAAAAATACCGAAAGCTCAGAAAATTGGCAATAGTGTGCGATATGACAATGTTGCCTCCTCTGCTTGTGCCCACATTTAGAAGCGTCCATGAAGGTTTAGGTTCCAGGTGCAGTTGTCTTCGAACTTAAAGATTTTTGCCCTTGTACGTGACGTGCTGACGTCTTCAAGTGTGTAAAACGTAAGTGCTCCTTCTAAATATAACAAGCGGGCTTTCGCTCACTTGTTTAAGCTGATGGCAAGTGTCCCACTGTATTTTTACAAACTATGGGGGCCAAGCCGCTGTGTGAGGCCGTAGCAGATGCGCAGTATCGCCCATCGTTTGTTGATTGGGTTTGTGCGAAAACGTGATGCTAAATCAACAGCCGCGCCTTTAAACTCCGTTCGAAACTGCGCGTGAGCCTTGATCTGAGCTGACGCTTTTGAGCGCCGTCTGCAGGCTCATCTGCCTATCGCCCACTCGGCGTCTACCACGCACGATGAGTTGTACGCTTGCATGGCGCATTCGGTCGGCGTTGAATTAATCAGAGAGCGCAGTTGACACACTGTACTACAAGATATACGAACAACCTTGTCACAACGGATGTATGCCAGCCGTGAAAGCGGCCCCACGCTTACAAATTCTGTCGCATCTGATACAAACGAAAAGAAAAATATAAGACCAAAACCGCATCGATAAGGCTCGCGAGACGCAGCGCAAGTATTCCTAAGTTGGGTAAAATACCACTGCAAATAATATGTGCAGCCATCCATTAACAAACACAGCGAAACAGACTGCATGGCGCACCATCGTTGCAAACGACTTTAGTATACATGTGACAGTCTGATGATCTCTAGCCGTAAATGGTACACTACAGCCGCTGCTTTCGTCGCGTAATGAAAAAGTGTAGTAACGTCACTCGCGTCACTAAAGCTAAGCAACAGCAATAAACAAATCCACCAGAACGTTAGAAGCCGCAGGCACGAAGACTAGACAAATCCATGTCATACCCATCATTCCCATGGCAGCTTCGTGATCGCAGCGCCAGATTTCCCTCTAGTATTTTAGTAGGAAACTCTATGGTCTGCCCACTACAGCGTGTTGGTGATTACGCGAAGCCCAATGTGCGATATACTGTGGAAAATTTTAGTTCGAAGTTGCGGGTTCGATCCCATACTATGCAGCTGCGTTTCCGTACCGCCACATACAAAGATAGGAAAAAAAAGTACGCAGCTTCCGTGCTCTCTCGCAAGCCTAGATCACAGCGAAGGTGACCGATAGTTTACTGAAACAGATTCGCACGAGATAGCCATGCGATATTTCTTGACGGGAACAAGTCACGTGATCACTTCGCGAGAACACCTTATGGTTATGATGTGATCGCTTAATTGGCGTAACTAGGTGCGTAGGATAACAGTTATATTAGTAAGAAAAATTGTTGCAAAGGTATGCTAAGTTAATTGGGCAAATAATATTAATTAGGTGCACTGATAATTAGGTTGTTAGCATGTAAGGTACATGTACAAGGTTGCAGAGATCTTCAATTGAGTAATTGCTTCATTAATTCTGATTAGGTAACTTGCGTTAATAAGTGTGCAAGGTATACTAGGTGTACAGGGTAATGCGGGTAGTACTGGCGGCATATAGCTGCGCAATGGCTGAGGCAAGGTCCTGATTCGTGAACGCACAAAGCTTGGCTAGGTTAAACAGCTTGCGCTGTTAATAAGTGCATGGACTGAGATAACGTGCGCTCAGCAGATATTCATGAAGGGTGAGGGCATCGAGACACGGGCACTTGATAAAGGACATAGCTATGATAAGGGCATGAGATGATAAGGGACATGGTTATGGCGGAGCACGAAAGCATGCGAACGTAGCCGATGCGTCTCGACATCAATAACTTTCACGCCTTTGGCAGTTGCGTCACGATTAAGAATAAAAGAAGAGCTTTGCATGAATTTTTGTTTTAACAAGTATAACTACGCGGAACAATAATAAATTTTCCCGAGTTTTTGTGGCAGGGCTGTCCCCACGAACTTGTTGTTTTGTGGGGTTTTACGTCCCAAAACCAGTTCTGATTATGAGAGGCGCCGTAGTGGAGGGCTCCGGAAATTTCGACCACCTGGGGTTCTTTAACGTGCACTGACATCGCACAGCACACCGGCCTCAACATTTCGCCTCCATCGAAACACAGCCGCCGCGGCCGGGATTCGATCCCGCGACCCTCGGATCAGCATCCGAGTACCTTAGCCACTAGACCACCGTGGCGGGGCGTCCCCACGAACTTGCGATGTCACATAGCGGTTGAAAGGTGAAAAACAGGGGGACACCAACCAAATTGTAATCATTTAAAAGTAAAATAGCGGTTGTATGGAAGGATGAACTACTGCTGTTGTCCTGTGGCAATAAATGAATAGCCTGACGTTCTGACTGGCACACAAACAGGCTGAGGAGAGCACGTGAGCATTGTGCGAAATTGGAAATAAGCTACTTTGTTTTGAGCTGCAGAAACGGAATTGTCAGCCATTGTTCACGCGATGAAGTTCTACAGTGAACAAGACAAATGCTCCGCGAAACCGTTGAATCGACGAATGCTGCTGGCTTGAGGTTCGGGGTTGTTAAAGGTGTCCTGCAGCACTTTTCTAAGTAATCCTCCCATAACACTACTTAAGAAGGTCGTCGCCTCAGGCATCGCGTGCACCTAATTTGCGGTTCAAATCCGTTGCGCATATACAAACGGACCTGGGAAGTACGTGCATCAGTGCCGCCTCAGCACCTAAGGCGAGGGCGTAACTGCGTGTCTTTTCGGCCATCAATATAACAGTGCTGGAGCTACAAGAGGTTCGAATTCCTTATATGTGTATTTGGTCCCTATCTGTTAGTGTTTTGCTGTATAATTAGCGGCGCAAATACAAATAAACCCGGTTATCCTATAGTACGGCTCCGTCCTTGCCTGTCTTCACTTCGTTCTTTGTGTTTGAATTTCCGCTAGGCATATAAAGCTAGGCGAACCAACTAGCCCAATTCGACACCGCTGTTATCATTTGGTCACTGCCATAGAGGTCTAGGCACAGCTGGAGTAAAATCTTTAAGTGATTCATTACTAATTTCGTAATTCTGCTTTTCTAAAAATTTTCATTGGTCATGAAGAGCACTCCTCACCAACGCTGCTTTCTTTCGACGGCTCAACTTCACCCAATAATAAGTTCAGTAACTGAAGACCACCTTTGCTGCGGACGTAGATTTATGCTGGAACAATTGCAGTTCCAAGCACGGCATGACGAGAAAGCGATAACGCTGTCTATTTGTTATCAAGTTGTCCACCCCTTCCTACAAAACATTTTTTTGATGCGAGAAGCGAAAATGCCGGTGGCACCGATACATATGCGTCGTTTTCTTTGTCACAATAAAAGCGGCGGGAGCACTGCGGCGCGGAGGTATATAGGGGAAATGCAAAGAAGCAATAAATAACTCATTATTAGAACACGTGTATATCATCAAAAAATACCTGTAACGAGTATGAATATGCCTAACTAGACGTCATTATTGCTACATCCGATGGTAACTTGCTTGCCTCTCTCAAAGTCATGAGTTTTATCGAAGTTTGCCCGAGTCGATAACAGCGAAAGCCCAACAGAATCTGGATGACGTCACGACATGAGAACATATAAACTACACCTGGCACGAACGCTGTCTGTCAGAAGGGGATGTGAAACGGCCCTTTAGAACACACGCTTGTGCTGGTCCAACTAACGCGACCAACTTCGCCGAGGGGATCGTCGACGGACCACCGGAATGACCCTGAGTCTGCACCCTGACCAAGGGATCGACATCCTGGACGAGCGGCTGAAAGAAAGCGGCGGACCGTCGGCTGTCAAGGACCTTGACCTAACAAACTGTGTTCTTCTCCACCCTGACAGAGTGTTTTCATTCATCGAGGAACTTACGTGTCTCCAGTCACTGCGATGCCTAAGCTGCCCCCTCAGACCTAGAGACTTGCTGAAGTTACTCTTGCAGCGACTACCGCATCTTGTCGAAGTCGAGTTTACCCTCGTGCTCGAGTCAGGCGCCGAGAACGAGTTCTGGCACATACAGAAAATCAGGAAGCAAAGGGGAAGCGCTAGCCTTGTTCCTGTGCTGCGACGCATGTACGTCGAGGTGGGCTACGACGAGAACTTCCAAATCCTACGCATGTTTCTGCGGTCATGCCCGAAGCTGGACGATCTGCACGTACACTTCGTGCATGGAAACTTCTCGAAGGCTCTTCTGGAGTGCCGTGCCTTCCTCACCGAGCACGCTAATTTGAAAAAGTTCACCTTCACCTCTGAACAGCGGGAGTCCAGTCATCACGACTGGTACACGCCACTACAATTCACGAGTTGCGCAGCTCTCTGCGCCAATGTCAGGGGCAAGAAGTCGACGGAGCCGTGGAACTGCTTCAGACTGCACCAACTGGCAGTTGACGGCGTGGAACGCCGTGTTCTGCCGTCCCAGCTGGTGGCGGTTGTCGTCGATGTCATGGGAGGTCTCATGGCGGAATCCATTCGAATCGCCAGCGTCCTGCACGACTGGACGCATGTGCGCCAGCTCTGTCTCGTGTTATTCCCGGCGGAGTCAACGAGCGTCTCCTATTACCCCACCGCAGGAGGTAGGTACCGCGAAAGCCTCCTTCATATCTTCTCCAAGGCACTCGTCAACCTCGTCGAACTTAACGTGAGCTCGTTCCATTTCGGTGCCGGAATGCACCTGACCGACATGCTTCGAGACGGATCCCTAAAGCGCCTACGCTCGCTCTCGGCGTCCCCTTGCGGTCTTCGTCTACCGTCATCGCTGCACCGTCTCGCCAAGAACTGCCGCCACCTGGACGAACTCGACGTTCGGGTTGAGAGAAAAGGTTCGTTCCAGCGATGTGCCGCCTGCGATGATTTCGTCGCTGATCCGTCGCACGCCCTCGCGTTGAGCGACGATATCGCCCCTGCATTTCCCGATGGACTTACCAGGCTAACCTTGAGCGGTCTACATGGCTACGGGTGCTTGTGGTTCATAAAGGCCTGCGGATCGGCGGCTACCATACGACTCTCCGACTGTTCTGCTCCCTGGCGCGGAAACTACTCCCTCCTCTTACAGGTGTTGTCCAACAACGGGTGGCTGGTGTGCCTGGTGTTGGAACACGAGCATCTCGATTTCACCGACACGTCCCTGCTGGTGAGTATACCGCTGTGCTACGTAGGTCCGCGCTTTCGGGCAGGGAGCAAATTTTGGTGGCCATGTGTCACTGGTGGGATGCTTCCCAGCGATTACTTTTCTTCGCAAGCATTCGCAGGGGGCCTAATCGCGTTTTGTCCTGTTGCAGAACAACCTTGCCGACCTTGTCTACGTCGAGCACTTGTACCTTCTGTCGGCGAAGCACCTTTCAGACGATGTCGTGGAGAATTCCCTGCGGCGTCTGTGTGCCAGCCTGCCTGAGTTGGAATGCCTACACGTCCACTACCGCGGTGACGAAGCTGGAGGATGCGACAGCCGGATGACGTGGGTGCCACAAGAGATAACAGAGACTCAGTGCAAATACACTGTGGTCGAAAACAGTCCCTGCCTTCAGTTTTGTTCTACAGCAACCTTCATAGGACTTGCCAAGCCATTGAATCGTCCCCCTCTTCCGACTGTGTAGTTTGACTTGCAAACATTGACAAAGCGCCGCAACTGGGCCTAACGGTGCTGCGCCGAATTTTAGACAGCAGTTAGTTACTTTTATTTCTTAAGCCCGTATGTGCGTACACTGACACGCGTACCTCTTGTCGTACGAAGTTATAGCTTGCTGCATGTATTGTCTTCAAGCGCACAAAACTTACGAAATGTTGTCGTGTGTTTTAATAAGACTGCATGCTTTATGAAAGTACGGTACATGCAAGAGCACCATGAATTGTACTTTAATGTATAGGTTTCCACTCGCTCATAGGTTTGCACGGCTGAGGCGGGAGTTTGCCGCTATTTATTGTCGGCGCTGTTTTATTTCTTTGACATCGGTTCGCACGAATAAAGAGTTCAATAATTCACTGCAATTGTGTTCTTCTCTGAAAGAAAGTGGCCAGGTTAAACCGTCATGATATTTTAGGTCTCGTGATAAAGTGACCGTCGAAAGAAAAGGCGGTGTCTGAAGATTATAGGGCATAAATATGGCACATGACATCCAGAAGCTCGCCTCTCGTTCACTTTGCACATATGCAGTTTGCCAAGTGAAGTTGACAACGCACGTGTATCAGTAGTCGGAGTTGATGATATCGACAGCTTCACATCCGTGCTATTGTCGTCTCGATTAACGAATGATAAGTAAATCATCTTCGCAGAACGTGTTGCTAGGCGAGTTCGTTGACATATTGAGAACACATTGTAGCGCAAAAAAAAAAAAAAGAGCCAGGCCTGCGCGGAATCGCAGGGCAGTGACAGCGTAAGCTGAAGGAGCGACCTTCCTAGAGGTCATTATAAACGCTTGGGGAAACTAGTGCAAGTACAGGTGGTCGGTATCCCCTGCGCCATAACTCTGCGGTTTGGGCTTCTCTCTGCACAGCGGTCTGCTGTGCCCGACGTTGCCCTGCTGCAGCCGCGCGCGTAACATGCGATTCACTTAAACAGCGGTCAGCATCTTGCAAGCAGGCGCCATCAGGTATATCGAAGAGCCATGTCAGGTTGCTGTCGGGGCTGCGCACGTCGCCTGTCGCGTGACGCATGGAACGATACGACAAAACTGCTTCACGAGGCAGGGCTTCGTAAAAACACATTTCGAAGGCAATGCGGGGGAAATCAGCGCCAATAGATGGAAGCTGTTGTCGTGTTGTTCACGAGGAGCGATATTGGTTACGGACACGGGCGGCGGCGGACAACTACGCCGCCGTTGTTGTGATCTCATAACAGCTTACGCTGTAAAACGGAAAGAATAGGCTTAGGAAGAAGGGGAGAAGAAACAACAGGTCGAGCGCTAAACTTCAACTGAATTTATTCAAACAGCAGAGCCAAGAATTACAACGTATGGGCATGCATGCATGGGTGTCGTCAAAGGCGAAATTAAAATACAGAATTTATCAGATGTGTTTCATTCTCATACAGAGAAACCAATGTGTCACTAATACAACTCTTGCCTCTTTTTTATGTGATATGCCTCAAAAAGCTCCCCAGCCAACGTGACCCCAGTGCTGCCAATCATATTTGTCTCACGCAATCTTGGTTAATATCCGGATGTCTTGCAGTGCGCAGATAAATGCGTCATGTTTTTAGGGGCGACGCTCGGTATGGGTCTGTCCCTCCTCTGTATATATGTACGTAGCCACCTCTAGTTTAGTTTATGAATGGCACAATAGATGGCGTTGTGTGTCCAGGCTGCTACCTGGACAAACGCATCATCATCGTCATCATCAGCTACCTCTTTCCTGAAGCCATGCACTACGCCACGAAGCGCACATGGAAACATGCACCACGATAGTCCGCCGCGGTGGTGTAGTGGTTACGGTACTCGGCTGCCACCCAAAATACGCGGGTTCGATCCCGGCCGCGGCGGTCGCATTTTCGATGGAGGCGAAAATGCCAGAGGCCCGTGTACTGTACGTTGTCAGTGCACGTTAAAGAACCCCAGGTGGTCTAAATTTCCGGAGCCCTCCACTACGGCCTTTCTCTCCTCTCTATCTCTTTCACTCCCTTTCCCCCGCCCCCACGGACGCTTAGCCGTGCTCCCTACATGGGCTGCAGAAATTAGCGTCCTTTCCTAACCGAACCACAATCATCACAATCATCATGCACCACGATGACACTAAATACCCAACATTAACGAAAGACTGCCCGTTTCTAATGATGATGATGATGATGCGTTTGTGCTAGCGCGTTACGGCGCGTGTAAGAAGCTGGTGTAAGACGCTGTGGCCTCTCCGCCATATACTCTTTCAGCAGTGATGTGATGGCGTCGGCAAACGCGGTGCGCTTTCCGGCCTGTGTAAGACGATTGATTGTGGTTCGGTTAGGAAGGGATGCTAATTTCTGCAGCCCATGTAGGGAGCACGGCTAAGCGTCCGTGGGGGTAGGGGAAAGCGAGTGAAAGAGATAGGAGAGAAAGGCCGTAGTGGAGGGCTCCGGAAATTTAGACCACCTGGGGTTCTTTAACGTGCACTGACAACGCACAGCACACGGGCCTCTGGCATTTTCGCCTCCATCGAAAATGCGACCGCCGCGGCCGTGATCGAACCCGCGTTTTTTGGGTGGCAGCCGAGTACCGTAACCACTACACCACCGCGGTTGTGTAAGACGGCTGCGTAAGACGCTGTGGCCTCTCCCCCTTACTAGAATGTACTGCAAGTTTCTAACGCGTTTGTGCTAGCGTCCCCTTAAACGCGAGATCCCAGCGTTCGAATACAGTGTTTCTCACATCTTTACATGATGATCGACTGGGCGAATTACACGGAAGATTCACGGTTTACCGATGATTCACTCCGGAGTTTCGCCCACTCATCATCATTCACCCCGTGGATATGCTGCGATTTTTTGTTTATTGCAGATGATTCGTGCTCCCGTACTCGGACATTGACACATCTGCCTGTTTGACCCTCATAGGTTTTCCCACACCGCATCGGTATTTCATACACGAAGCCCTTCGTGCAGGTCACGTACGATACGGCGTTCTTTTTCCGGCATCTAGACTTTTTTTCGTGAACGCGCCCAAGGCGCGCGCACAGTCCAGCCAACTTCCGTGGCGCCGAGAACACAACAGGCACACCGAAACTATTCGCGATTTTCTTCACTTTGTGGGAAAGATTGTGGACGTAAGGTACCGCTGCGGGCTTATGTCCTTTTTGGACGGGGCTGGGCATTATCGTGTTCGTGCCGTTCACCTTCTGAAGGAGCGTTTTAGAGACAGCGCCTAATTATTGTGTAGTGGGTACTTCCTTACTCGCCGAAATGATTAGAGTTATGGCGCAGGCGATACCTACCACTTCTACTTACACTTGTTTCCTCAAGCGTTTAAAATGGGATCTAAGAAGGTCGCTCCTCCAGCTTACGCTGTCACTGTCCTGCGATTCCGCGCAGGCGTGGCTCTATTTTTTTTGATCGACAATGTTCACAAGTACGAAGGCTGCTACCAGTTAAAATAGGGCTGGGCGTCAGGCAAGTGCTTAAACTATGGCCGGGTGACTGAATCGTGTGACAGACAAACAGAATGACCAAAATTTCTGCGTTCTACTCTTTATTGGCGCGAACCTACGTCAAGGAAATAAAACAACACTGACAGAAAATAGCGGTCAATAACTCACGCCTCGAGCGTGCAAATCCATGCGAGAGTGGAACTATGTACATGAAAGTACAATTCATGGTGCTCACGCATGTTTTGGCATGTGCCGTGCTATTAACGTAAAGCATGCACTCCGATTAAAGCCATCGAGGAAATTTCGTAGGTTTCCTGTACTTGAAGCCACTACTTGCAGCAAGCTGTCACTTCCTACGTCAGCAGATACGCATGTCATTATGTACACATACGAACTGAAGAAGTCAAAAGTAAGAAATCACTGTATACAATTCAGCACGTCGTTATGTCAAGTTCACACGCTTTATGAGTGCTTCCCAGTCGTAAAACGATTCAATGGCTTGGCAAGTCCTATAAAAGTTGCCGTAGAACAGCACTGCTGGCAGGGACTGTTTTTGATCACAAAGTATCTGCAATGTGTGTCTGTCACCAGTTCCGGCACCCACGTCACCCGCCTGTCGCGTCCTCCATCGTCGACACTCCGGTAATGGACGTGCAGGCGCACCAGGCGACGTAGGCTAGGACACAGATCCCGCAAGGAACTATCGACAACGTCATCCGAAAGCTGCGCCGCCGACAGAAAGTACAAGTGCTTGAGGCTGACAAGGCGGCCAAGGTTGTTCTGGAAAAAAGACAAAACGCTGTTAGGACACCTGCGGGTGCTACTGAAGAAACGTAATCGCTAAGGAAGCTTTCCAACACGCACCGCGGCTGAAATTTGTTCCCTGGTCCAAGGCAAGGACCTACATTGCACAGCGTTATACTCACCAGCAGGGACGTTTCGGTGAAATCAAGATGCTCGTCTTTCAACACCAGGCACACCAGAGCACCGTTGCTGGACAGCGTCCGTAAAAGAATGGTGTAGTTTCCGTGCCAGCCAGCAGAGCAGTCGGACAGCCGTATGGTAGCCGTTGGCCCGCAGCTCTTTATAAGCCATAAGCACCCGTACCCACTTAGACCACTCAAAGTCAGCCTAGCTAGTCCTTTGGGAAATGCAGCGTCGAAATCGTCGCTCAATACAAGGGAGCGAGATGCATCAACGACGAAGTCGTCGCAGCCGGCACACCGTTGAAACGAACCTTTGCTCTCGATGCGAACGTCGAGATCGTTAAGGTCGGAGCAGTTCTGCGCGAGAAGGCTCAGCGATGATGTGAGGCGAAGACCGCAAGGGGACGCCGAGAGCGAGCGCAGGTGCTTTAGGGATCCGTCTCGAAGCATGTCGGTCACGTCCATTCTGGCATCGAAATGGAATGAGCTCACGTTAAGTTCGACGAGGTTGACGAGTGCCTTGGAGAAGAAATGAAGAAGGCTGTCACGGTGTCTGCCTCCTGCGGTGGGGTAAGAGGCAATGCTGCATGCCTCCGCTGGGAATAACACGAGACAGAGCTCGCGTACGTGCGTCCAGTCGTGCCGGTGGCCGGCGATTCGAATGCATTCGACCGCGAGCTCTTCCTTGAAGTCGAGAATCACCGCTACCAGCTGAGACGGCAGAACACGTCGTTCGTTGCAGCCGACTACGAGATCCTGCAGTCGAACGCAGTTACTTGAGTTGGTCGACTTCTTGCGGCTGACATTGGCGCATAGAGCTGCGGAACTCGTGAATCGTAGGGGCGTGTACCAGTCGTGATGACTGGTCTCCCTCTGCTCAGAGGTGAAGGCGAACGTTTCCAAATGAACGTACGCAGAGAGGACGGCACGGACACTCCAGAAGAGCTTTCCAGAAGTTCCCCTGCACGAAGTGAACGTGCAGATCGTCCAGCTTCGGGCACAACCGCAGAAACATCCATAGGATTTGGAAGTTCTGGTCGTAGCCCACTTCGACGTAGATCCGTCTGACCACGGGAACAATCGTTGCGTTTCCGTCTTGCTTCCCGATTTCCAGCATGTGCGATAAGTACGTCTCGTTAACCGACTCGACCACTAGTGAAAACTCGACTCCGACAAGATGCGGTAGTCGCTGTAAGAGTAACGTCAGCAGGTCTCTAGGCGTGAGGGCGCAGCTTAAGCACCGGAGTAACTGGAGACACGTAAGTTCCTCGATGAATGAAAACACTCTGTCAGGGTGGAGCAGAACACAGTTTGTTAGGTCAAGTTCCTTGACAGCCAACGGTCCACCGATATCGTTCATCTGCTTGACCAGTATGTCGATCCCTTGGTCAGGGTGCAGACGCAGGGTCATTCCGGTGGTCCGTCGACGATCCCCTTGGCGAAGCTTGTTGCGTTAGCTCAAGGACAACCACAAGTGTGTGTTCTAACGGGCCGCTTCACTTCGCCTTCTGTCAGATAGCGTTCGCGCCAGGTGTAGTTTATATGTTCTCATGTCGTGACGTCATCCAGATGCGATGGCTCTTATCGACGCCGGATAACTTAGATAAACCTGAGAACTACGAGACTGGGAAGCAAGTTGCTACCGGATGTGACAATAATTATTTCTTATTAGGGATATTCATACTCATTAGAGGCATTTATTGGTCATGTACATGCGCTGAATGTATTATAACAGCGAGTTATTTATTGTGTTTTGCATTTCTTGAATACACTTTCACGCTGAAGTGCTCTGGGAGCTGTTATTGTGACAAACAAACGAAGCGTACTTATCGGTGACACCGCCTTCTTCACTTGTTACATTGCAAGTTTTCTTTTTTATTAAAGGTGGGGAACAGCTCCATAACACATAGACAACGTTGTCTGGTTCTCGTTCTGGCCTCTTATGAAAGCAGTTCTTCAAGCAAAAATCTTTACGGGAACTGTTGTATACGGTAAAGCTTTCGGGCGATAAGTTTGATCCAAATATGTGAAATCAAGGCTTCGACGGACACCTGTCTAGTCGGGAAGAATCAGAGAGTAAACAGACGAGAACACCGACTACGAGATAATAAAAATGGGAAGCGAAGTAAAAAAGCTAGGCTTTTAAGTAGTCTGAATCACATGACCTAAGCATCTTGCGTATGCGGTGGGCAGAACACCCTCGATCGGTGCGGTTGAGCTTGCTTTTTCTTGTCCGTATCATGAGCGATTCCACATACGATCTGGAAGCCAAGTCCTTCTCGGTAGTGACGACATGTGCCAATTGCCCCAGCCTATTTCAGCATTTGTAGCTTGCGCATGTTAGGCGAGGGCGTTGGGAGTGTTGTTTCAGCCGTCGCTCGAAGTTTCCGTATTCACCGATGTATAGACACGATCGCAGTTCGCGCATGGAACTTCGTAAACCACGCCAGGACAGCACTGTGTTCGTAATTTGTCTTTCACATTGACAAGAGTGTGTTTCAGCTTGCTCGTGGGTTTATGAGCCACGTGAACGTCGTACTTGAGCAGAATACGGGCCTAAGCCTAACTCACACTAGGCACGTACGATATACTGGACTGTTTTGAACATTGCGGTGGGAAACAAACAAAAACGCAGGCGCACTATATGATAACTTGATTCATCTATATTTGCCCGGTAACTATGCAGCAAAACACTAAGCAATATATGCAACAGATATACATATGGATCGATTGATTGATTGATTGATATTGTGGGGTTTTACTTCCCAAAACTAAGATATGATTATGAGAGACGCCGTAGTGGAAGGCTTCAGAAATTTCGACGACTTGGGGTTCTGTGGTGTCCACTGAGATCGCACAGTACACGGACCTCAACATTGCGCCTCCATCGAAACGCAGCCGCCGCGGCCGCGATTCAAAATATCACACATTTCAAAATTAGAAGAGAAGCTCGGGGGAAGATGTAGGCCTGAATCAATGAAGAGATCGCAAAAAACGATTTACAACAGGGAATGTCTCAGGAACCAACGTTTCGACAAGTGGACTTGCCTTCGTCAGTACGGCGACTCCTGACGAAGAGAAGCCCACTTCTCGAAACGTTGGCTTCTGCGACATTCCGTGTTCTAAATCGTTTTTAGTGATCCCTTCGTGGATGCACATATCAGGAATTTCCATCTCTTGTCTCTCCAGGAACGGTATATCGCTGGTCGAAGAGATACGTAGTGTGGGGAATTGGGCTGCTTACCTACGCCGCCAGTCATCATCGGAACATACACTAGGTCGTGGCACGCACCGCCAGCTGGGGCGGAGCGCGTGGAGCGGATCCGGGCAGTCGGCGTTGGGCTGGGGCGAGTAAAGTACGTTGTTCCAATGGGTCGTGTGCTCATCTCTGGGAACCTCAGCGGGCCAGAGGCTCAGAAGCCACGGCCCTGAGCCCACAGTACTTGAGACCTAGTCTGAGCTACTGACACTGCTCTGATGCGCGTACTCCCCAGATCCGTTTATACCCAACGGATTTTAAAAACACATTATGATGATGATGATGATGCTTTTCACACGATTCCTTAGGTCATGTTACTCTAGGATTACTTCGAAAAGTGTTGCAGGACCTCTTGCAGGATGCTCAAACAAGCAGCATTGATCGATTCGGCCGTATCTCGAAGCATTTGTCTGGTTCACTTTAGAACTTCATCGCGTGAACAATGGCTGGCAAATCAGTTTCTGCAGTGCAAAACTATTAAAGCCTACTTTCAATTTCCCATAACACTCATGTGCTCTGCTCAGTCTCGTGTGTGTCTGGGATACCGTGAGGCTGTACATTTATTGCCACCGGGACAACAGCGGTACATCATCCCTCCATATCGCCGCTACATCACATCGCAATTCGTGGGCATACGCCTACCACAAAAGCTCGGGATAAGTTATTAGATGCGAAGCGGCTGTTTGACTAGCCTGTGTAACGCTGTGCCTCCGTGCGTCCGTAGGAATTCGCCGCAACCCGCTCCCCTCGCCGCAGGTGTTGGAGCGGTGCCAAGTAGGTCGCACCGCAGCTGCGCGTTGACGTCACGCTCCCCTCGCAGTGCGCGCTGACGTCACTCTCTCCCTCGCCTGCAGCGCGCTCGCCGCAGCGCCCGCAGCTGCCGCCTCGTCCGTTCGCCCGCAACACCTGCCGCTACCGCCGCTCGCTACACCGCCGACTCGTCGGTTCACGCGCAAAAAATTAACACCATCTTCCCAAAGAGAACCCTGGTGGGATGCGAAGCACCCGCGTTAGCGCCGTTCAACCCGTGACGCCACCCGTGCGCAACGCTGCTGCTTCGCATCCCACCAGGTTTCCCTTTGGGAAGATGGTGCTAATTTTTCTTGTTCTACGTTGCTAGACTTCCTGAAACAAATTTCATGCAAAGCTGTTGTTTCATGCTTAATCGTGACGTAACTGCCGAAGGCGTGAAAGTTATTGATGTCGTGACGTATCGGTTACGTTTCCATGCTTTCGTGCTCCGCCATAACGTTATGTCCCTCATCAAGTGGCAGTGTCTCGATGCTCTCACCCTTCATCAATATGGGATGACCACACGTTATCCTTGTCCATGCACTTGTTAGCGTAAGCTGTTTGAGCTACCCAAACTTTGTCCAGTCACGAATCATGACCTTGCCTCAGCTATGCCCAACTACGTGCCGTCTGTACTACCTGCAATACCCTGTACACCTAGCCTCACCTTGTCTACTAATCAACCTTATTAGCATAATGTGCCTAATTAAGCTCAATAATTTAGTTACGTCAGTGAAATTATTTAAACTATACCGTTGTAGCACCTGCTCGTGGTGATGCCCTTATTAACCTAAACATAAATTAAGCTTATTCTTGCCTAATAATTAACTATTAAGCTACACTCTTACGTACTAATTAACTTATTATTATATATGTTATTATCGTATCTGTTGTTATCTCTTCCTAATATTGATCTTATATAACTAGTTGGTTCTCTACAGTGTGTTCACCGTTATTAATTGTTGTGCACCATGAAATCTGTTCTTGTACTCACTCTAATGCTGGCCCTTTAAAGGAGTGATAGCAGAGACCAATTCTTCCATCTAACCCAGCACACTCGAAGCTATTGAAAGGGGGAACTGCCAACCTGTGCCTAAAGAATGCCCAGGAAAAATCCTGCCCCCACCAGATGAACCAAAGGTTTTGTGAGCAAGCAACACGATTATCACATGCTGGAACCCTGATGAACTCGTCGTCTCCGTAGCCGAGAAGTTACTTAGGAATGCAAAAAGCGCCTGCTTCGAACTTGCCCCCCGCACCTCAAAAGTTGGATAAAAGAATACCGTACATCCATAAATTATCGCACAACATGAAGAAGTTAGCTCAACGAGCTGATGTCAGGGTTTTGTTGTCCGCGCCAGATAAACTTGCTTCGTTGGACAAAATGTCTGACCCAAACTGCGAAAAGAAAACGAAATCCTGTAAGAATAATCATCAAGACCAGTATATTTATGAAAAATGTGTTGAAGGGGTTGTGTATTGGTATTCCGCTGACATGTAACCGCGTGTATATCGGTCAGACAGGTCACTGTATCAACGACCGCCTCCGCGTGCATGCGCACAATGTGAAAACCAAGACAGCGGGTGGCTGGCCATTCACTGCGATAAATGTGGGCGCGAACCCTAACTTAAAAGTATCACTGTAATTGTAAAAAGCAGGAATGAGACAACGCGCCTACTTGTTTAAGCTCACAAGATTTCGTGCTTCTAAGGCAAATGCATCAGCATGCCTTCCATCTCATTATAACCTAAAGAAATAGCATATCTGGGTGGCACTAGACATGTTTTATGTAAGATCTTGTTGGCTATGCTCTATAATACGCGATGAGTGTCCGGCTATGGTATAAATGACGTTACACTTCCCTCCAATAAAGTGTTGTTAGTTTGCGCTTCGTTTGTCCTTTTGTGTTCCTTCTTGTGTCCTTGTTCTTGTGCGCAACGCTTCAGTTCATCATGTTTCACCAACAAAGCCAAGTCGAAACCCTCCTGGGCTAGCGGAAGCATGGGTACAAGAACATTTTATTGATGAATCCGGAGAGTTTAGCCTGGTTAATGGCCTGGCTTGCTACTCCAGGTACTTAGCGGTGATTATGATATTTACAGTGATCACGTCTAACACAACACGTACATAGGGTCACACTTACCCACAAACTCATATATACATATATACACTATTACTCAGTTTACAGCGTTTCATTGAGGCATGTTGTCCGTAGAAACGCTATCAGCGCCTTGGTGCTACGTAGTGCACCAAGGCGCTGATACAGCATATAAGCTATTTGCCAGCGGGCGTCTGGAGAGCACCCGGCATTATGGATGACCAAGAAAGATCCTTATCTCAAGAAGTCTTTTCGCACACAAGAAATTCAGTAAAGCGTCATGTGGCTTCAAACGTGGAACATCAAAGCACGAAACGACAAGCCGGTACCTACGCCTACGTTGCTCTTCATCGATTTGTTGGCCGTTCTATAGCGTAATCTTTGTCAAGGAACAACGGAAAATTTAGATTCAGGGACACACGTGAGCACGTTACGAGTAAATCAGAGTATTCCTTCTGCGTGACGTCACTCACCAGATCTATATAAGCCACAACAGTAAGGGGCGTAGCTTGTCAAAGGCGACGCGAGGACGGCCTGCTATCACCACTGGTGCGCTCGCTATTCAAAATAGTCCGACATGTTTGACCGAAGAGAAGTTCCTAGTAGCAACACCACAGGTACAGTATTGCGTCTAGGCCCCAACCTAGGGTTCGACAGCCTGAGCGAGCAGCTGAGATCGGTCCAAGACCTGTCGGTCGTCAAGGAATTGCACCTGACAAACTGCGTTGTTCCCAACGAAGCGCAAGTGGCTGGCATCATTCAACGCTTTCCTGAACTGCGAGCATTGCGCTGCTTAAGCTGCGCTCTCAAGCCGAGCGAACTGTTCAGCTTAATCTTGCACCGACTGTACCGCCTTGTCGAAGTCCACTTCTCCGTCCTGTTCGAGACGGGAGCAGAAAGCGAGTTACGGCGCATGAAGTCGCTCCAGCTGCCTCCGGAAAACCAAAGGCCAGCGCCGAAGGTGCGACGTATGTACGTGGAAGTAGGCTACGACCACAACTTCCCACTGGTATCGATGATTGTGCGTTCATGTCCGAAGCTGGAAAACCTGCACGTGCACTTCGTGCAAGGAAACTTCTGGAAAACGCTTCTGGAGTGCCGCGACCTTCTCGCAGAACGAGGCCACCTGGAAGCGTTCAGGTTCACCTCCGAACAGCGGACGTCGTGTCAACACGACTGGATGGCACCGTTGCAGTTCACAAACTGCGCCGCCATCTGCGCCAACACCAGCCGCCGGAAGTCCACCAAGCCCTGGAGCTGCGTCCGACTACACGAGCTCGCAAACAGAACGGATTGCGCCTCCATGCCCTTCCAGTTAGTCGCGGTGACCGTTGCTTTCGAGGACGCCGTCACAGCGGACTGTATTAAAGCCGCTAGACTCAAACACAAATGGGCACACGTGCGCAGACTTTGCCTCGTCCTCTTACCTGAAGGGGCCTCGAGCGGCATTTTCTACCCCAACGCAGGAGTCGCTTGTTTCGATAGCCTTCGCTTGTTCTTCACCAAGCCGCTCGATAACATCGTTGAACTCAACGTTAGCGCTTTTCATTTCGGTCCCGGAATGCAGCTGTCCACAATGTTTCAGGGTGGGTTGCTGAGCCGGCTCCAGTCACTCTCGGCGTCCCCCTGCAGCCTCAGCTCGACGTCGTCCCTGCAATCCCTCGCTGAAGGCCGTCGACACTTCAAGGAGCTGGACATTCGCATCGAGGCAACGGGCCACCTTCAGCGGTGCGCAATCTGCGAAGACTTCGTCGCGTGTCCCGGTGAAGCGGGTCACCTCTGCGACCCTCCGAGCGCCGTCTTTCGCCACGGACTCGACATGCTGACCTTGGCCAACCTGCATGGCAGCGGATGCTTTTGGTACATCAAGAGTTGCGGAACAGCGTCTACGGTGCGGATATCCGGCTGCTCTTCACCCTTCAACGCCAACTACGACCTTCTAATCCAGGCGCTCGCCAGCGCAGGCGCAGCGAGCTGCCTCGTGCTTGAAGGACAGAACCTCGAATTCGCCGACATGTGTCTCCAGGTGAGTGTTGCGTTTATAGCGTGTGCTTTTCATGCTTCGCCTCTCCCTGAGGAAGTGAGTGACACCGTCACTACGTGCACTGAGCGTGTTAAGGATACCTGAAACGGCATGTTTCTGCCTGTAATTCGACTGGTGGAATTGCGAGTCCTGTTTCAAGTCCCAGTTTTCTTATCGCGTTCACGAATCCTGATACACTGGAATAGCGTAAGTAAACATTACTTCCCTGCCCTGTGCCGTACGAATATATTTTATTCAGAGGTCACTTGGTAAGCTAACTTTCACGCATAGTCCACTACCCTTCCCTAGTTTTCTCGAAGTTATCCTTGCCTTTATAGTTATCGCTACGTTTGATGTTTACTACGTCTCTGAGAGAGCCGAATAATCGAGTATAGAAATTCTCATTTAAACAAACAGTCCAGCAAAGGCGATATAAAACCTAGGCACAGCACGACGTTCCAATGGAACCTTTCCCAAGGAACGGGTTCACAAGCTCTTCTTCGTCTAATTCCATCTCTCCTGACCTATATTTCAGAAGAGCCTTCTATGTCTACATAGCCTGGAGCAGCTGTTCCTCCTCTCCGAGTTGCCGCTGTTGGATAACTCCGTCGAGTCTTTCGTGCGTCCCCTACGTCAAGGCCTGCCCCGGTTGATGTGCCTGCACGTCCACTATCGAAACGTGGACGATGGTGCCCGCGACGTGCGGAAATCCTGGATACGTGACGCAGCCTCCCCGGAACGCCACTTCTACGAGGTTCCGGACAGTCCCTGCTTGCAGTTCTGTTCGACGGCGACGTTTATAGGACTGACCAAACCACGGAACCGTTCCCCCACGCCGGAGTCTGGGCAAGATTGACAAGACGCTTGCACTGACAAAACGCCTCATGGTGTGCAGCATTTTGGACCGCGATTCGTTGTTTTTTAGACCATATGTGTACATACTGACACGCGTAATATTTAACGTACGAAGGCATCGCTCCGATTCATGCCATCTTTGAAGCCGAAATAGCCTACATATGGATCGTTATCGCCTCTCCTGAAACACCTTAGCTACACAAACCAGGTTGTGGCGAATTTCAGGATGCCGCTTCTGGTTTTATGTTATTTCGTGCATATATTGACACTGGTTGTCTTTTACGCTCCGAGGCACATAGCTGCACTCATGTACAGGTATAACCTACGCAATTTTATCGCCTCTTCTAATCGGACAGCCTGCTCTACTAACAACTGGAGCGCACACATCAAAGGACTTAAGTGACCACCGCAGCGATTGCACGCGACGTACACCATTCCAGTCGCACATATCGCAGTTGCAGATCATTGTGCTCTCTGCTATCATACATCTGCGGGTGCCATATCTTTTCGTCGATGCTAGCTGGCATAATAAAGAGTTCACCATCTAATAATGCCTTGATTCCTGTGTTTATCCGCCATCGCAATTACTTGGCTTAAATTAAGCCATCTCCGAGAGCTTTTGGGAAAGTGAGCTAATTGATGGTTACACTTTTGTGTTTTCTTGTCAATAGATAAGACTACTGTGGCCTGGTGTTCGTTGGTGCACAGCGCCTCACCTCACCCACCTCTAGACCAAGAAGTTATACTGGGAATTCATTCTTACTACAGCTGGCCATACGACCTACTCATCTTCTTGGATAGATTTTTCATGTAGGGGGGGGGGGGGGGGGGGGTTGCAGCACCATTGGAACACCGTCGTAAAGCAATCGCGATTAGTCGGGGACACTCCTGAGACCACGTGAGCCATATTTTACGGCTCTTCACGCACCAGAGAACTTGCAGTTTGGTTTCAGAAATACATCTGGAAACCGGTTGCTCTTCTTTCAATAAATGATGTCACAAGTGACGCCGAATAAGGCGCCCGGAGCAGAGCTAACATTGGCGATTTAACGGTCGTGGCAGCGTCATCGCTAATGCCCCCAACTGATCGTTTTCGTTTGAACAACTGAAGAACACATAAGCGGGTCTCTTCAATAACATAAAGGAAAATCGATGTAGTCGGTACTGCTGGTGACGTAACATGTTCCAAGAATGACAGGCGATATGCAGCCTAAGTGCAGATTACGTGGTCCCTGCAGTACAGTAATATTTAGTTCTCACTTTCACTAGAGCCTTCACCGACTGGCACCGTTTCCTATGATCAAATAGTGTTGCTCGTCCCCTTTAAAGGGACAGCCTGGCAGTTTTCTTGTTCTTCACCATAATATGATACCGCTATTTTCCAATGGCACCGATAGGCCTGTAGCTGCGAGGGCGGTTAAGCTTGCCGAGCAATTCGCCAAGGATTCTAGATAACCAAATGAGCGATGTGTTAAAAAGAAACGGGTTGGTGCTGCGTGAAACGGATACGATGACGTCACAGCCTCCGTATCATTGAACATGGGCAGCTGGTGCCAGAAAAATGAAAGCGGGGACGCCATCCGACGATATATTGAATTATGCCAGGTTTTCTGGACTTTGACGATATGAGAGCTGAAGGGTCACCGTTTTGCTCTTGCTGGCCCTCCTGCTCGGGTCAAAGTAATGACGTCAAAAGCAGGGGTGGCCCGCATGGGAACACACTACAGATATTGTAAATTCATTTGCAATAAAATTAAAGGACTTGGAATAGCCTGGCTTGACACATATTACTACGACAGTGATGAGAACATATCCCGGCGTGGTCAGTGCAGTAACGCAACAAACAAAGGCGACGCACTCTTGATGTCTGCCCCATAGAGCTTCCTACTAAAATACTAGAGGGAAATTAGGCGCTACTGTCTACGAGAGTTTCAAACAAGCCGTTCAGCCAGCATGGGAATGTTGGGTATGGCATGTATTAGATGCGCGGCATCCCTTGCTCTCGGGTATGTCACGCGTCCGCACTCACACCACGCATGCGCGACTCTCCACTCCCTTCCCTCTCTCCAACAGCTGCTGCAATAAATAAAGCGGGTAGAGAGCGCGTGCGCGCTTCGCTTCAGTAGTATCTCCTCCTTCTCCGATTAAAGAAGTTGATAGTGTTGTGTGACGGAAGCAACAGTTCCGTCAGCGAGTGGGTTGACGCAAATAGGCATCAGGGTCAATCCACGCTCTGACAACGGTCACGCGATGCGCGGCAACGACCCAAGTTAACAACGTAATAACACGCAAGGTTCACCGCAAGGTTCATCGCAAAAGTAACACCGAAAACACTGCAAACCTGTAAACACTGCCGTTAAATGCACTGTTGAAACTCCCAGCGATGCTCCGCATCACTCCATGGTCCCCTTCGGGGAGATGGTGTAATTTTTTTTTTGTCTAGTCTTCGTTCTTCTGGCTTCATATGGCTTTGCCACTTCAGAAAAATATGTCGTTTACGACAAAATATTGCACTAAAACTGAAGATTTAGGAACAACTATGTGCATGCGCAGGTACTTTTTGCTTTTTCGCAGTTCGAAAAATACCGAAAGCTCAGAAACTTGGCAATAGTGTGCGATATGGCAGTGTTGCCTTCGGTACTTGTGCCCAGATTTAGCAGCGTCCATGAAGGTTTAAGTTCCAGATGCAGATGTGTTCAAGCTTTACGATTTTTGCTCTTGTGCGTGACGTGCTGACGTTTTCAAGTATGTAAAACATAGGTGCGCCTTCTAAATATAACAAGCGGGCTTTCGCTCACTTCCTTAAGCTGAGGGCAAGTGCCCTACTGTACTTTTACAAACTATGTGGGTCAAGCCGCTGCGTGAGGCCGTAGCAGAAGCGCAGTATCGCCCATCGTTTGGTGGTTGTGTTTGTGCGAAGTCGTGATGTTAAATCAACAGCTGCGCCTTTAAACTCCGTTGGAAACTGCGCGTGAGCCTTGATCCGACCTGACGCTTTTGAGCGTCGTCTGCAGGCTCATCTGCCTATCGGCCGCTCGGCGTCTACCACGCACGATGGGTTGTGCGCTTGCATGGCGCATTCGGTCGGCGTTGAATTAATCAGAGAGCGGAGTTGAAACACTGTACTACAAGATATACGAACAACCTTGTCACAAAGGATGTATGTCAGCCGTGAAATTGGCCCCGCGCTTACAAATTCTGTCGCATCTGATACAAACGAAAAGAAAAAAATAAGACCAAAACCGCATCGCTAAGGCTCGCGAGACGCAGCGCAAATATTCCTAAAGTTGGGTAAAATACCACTGCAAATAATATGTGCAGCCATCCATTAACAAACACAGCGAAACAGACTGCATGGCGCACCATCATTGCCAACGAGTTTAGTAAACATGCGACAGTCTGATGATCTCTAGCCGTAAATGGTACACTACAGCCGCTGCTTTCGTCGCGTAATGAAAAAGTGTAGTAACGTCACTCGCGTCACTAAAGCTAAGCAACCGCAATAAACAAATCCACCAGAGCGTTAGAAGCCGCAGGCACGAAGACTAGACAAATCCATGTCATAGCCATCATTCCCATGGCAGCTTCGTGATCGCAGCGCCAGATTTCCCTCTAGTATTTTAGTAGGAAACTCTATGGTCTACCCACTGCTGCGTGTTGGTGATTACGCGAAGCCCAATGTGCGATATACTGTGGAAAATTTTAGTTCGAAGTTGCTGGTTCGATCCCATACTATGCAGCTGCGTTTCCGTACCGCCACATAGAAAGATAGGCAGCTTCCGTTATCTCGCGCAAGCCGAGATCACAGCGAAGGTGACCGATAGTTTACTGAAACAGGTTCGCACGAGATAGTCATGTGACATTTCTTGGCGGGAACATGTCACGTGATCACTTCGCGAGAACACCTTACGGTCATGATGTGATCGCTTAATTAGCGTAAGTAGGCGCTTAGGATAACAGTTATATTAGTAAGAAAAAGTGTTGCAAGGGGATGCTAGGTTAATTCGGCCAGTAATATTAATTAGGTGCACAGGTAATTAGGTGGTTAGCATGTCAGGTACGTGTACAAGGTTGCAGAGATATTAGCTTCCCTAGATTAATTACTTCAATAAGGCTAATTATATATCTTGCTTTAATAAGGTTAATTAGTGTGCATTGTATACTAGGTGTACAGGGTGATGCTGGTAGTACTGGCGGCATATAGCTGTGCAATGGCTGAGGCAAGGTCCTGATTCGTGAACGCACAAAGCTTGGCTAGCTTAAACAGCTTGCGCTGTCAATAAGTGCATGGACTGAGATAACGTGCGCTCAGCAGATATTCATGAAGGGTGAGGGCATCGAGACACGGGCACTTGATAAAGGACATAGCTATGATAAGGACATGAGCTTGATAAGGGACATGGTTATGGCGGAGCACGAAAGCATGGGAACGTAGCCCATGCGTCACTACATCAATAACTTTCACGCCTTTGGCAGTTGCGTCACGATTAAGAATACAAGAACAGCTTTGCATGAACTTTTGTTTTAAGAAGTATAACTACGCGGAACAATAATAAATTTTCCCGAGTTTTTGTGGCAGGCCTGTCCCTACGAACTTGTTGTTTTGTGGGGTTTTACGTCCCAAAACCAGTTCTGATTATGAGAGGCGCCGTAGTGGAGGGCTCCGGAAATTTCGACCACCTGGGGTTCTTTAACGTGCACTGACATCGCACAGCACACAGGCCTCAACATTTCGCCTCCATTCGATCCCGCGACCCTCGGATCAGCAGCCGAGTACCTTAGCCAATAGACCACCGTGGCGGGGCGTCCTCACGAACTTGCGATGTCACATAGCGGTTATATGGAAGGATGAACTACTGCTGTTGTCCTGTGGAATAAATGAATAGCCTGACGTTCTGACTGGCACACACACAGGCTGAGGAGAGCACGTGAGCATTGTGCGAAATTGGAAGTAAGCCTACTTTGTTTTGCGCTGCAGAAACGGAATTGTCAGCCATTGTTCACGCGATGAAGTTCTGCAGTGATCAAGACAAATGCTCCGCAAAACCGTTGAATCGACGAATGCTGCTGGCTTGAGGTTCGAGTTTGTTAAAGGTGTCCTGCAGCACTTTTCTAAGTAATCCTCCCGTAACACTACTTAAGAAGGTCGTCGCCTCAGGCATCGCATGCACCTAATTTGCTCTTCAAATCCGTTGCGTATATACAAACGGACCTGGGAATTGCGTGCATCAGTGCAGCCTCAGAACCTAAGGCTAGGACGTAACTGCCTGTCTTTTCGGCCATCAATATAACAGTGCTGGAGCAACAAGAGGTTCGAATTCCTTATATGTGTATTTGGTCCCTATCGTTTAGTGTTTTGCTGTATAATTAGCGGCGCAAATACAAATAAACCCGGTTATCTTATAGTACGGCTCCGTCCTTGCCTGTCGTCACTTCGTTCTTTGTGTTTCAATTTCCGCTAGGCATATAAAGCTAGGCGAACGAACTAGCTCAATTCGACACCGCACTTATTATTAGGTCACTGCCATAGAGATCTAGGCAAAGCTGGAGTAAAATCTTTAATTGATTCATTCCTAATTCCGTAATTCTGCTTTTCTACAAATTTTCATTGGTCATGAAGGGCACTCCTGACCAACGCTCCTTTCTTTCGACGACACAACTTCGCCCAATAATGAGTTCAGTAAGTGAAGACCACCTTTGCTTCGGACGTAGATTTATGCTGGAACAATTGCAGTTCCAAGCAGGGCATGACGAGAAACCGATAACGCCTTCTATTTGTTATCAAGTTGTCCCCCGCTTCCAACAAAAAAGTTTTTGATGCAAGAAGCGAAAATGCCAGTGGCACCGATACAAATGCGTCGTTTGTTTGTCACAATAAAAGCGGCGGGAGCACTGCGGCGCGAAGGTATATAGAGGAAATGCAAAGAAGCAATAAATAACTCATTGTTAGAACACGTCTATATCATCAAGAAATGCCTGTAACGAGTATGAATATGCCTAACTAGACGTCATTCTTGCTACATCCGATGGTAACTTGCTTGCCTCTCTCAAAGTTACGAGTTTTATCGAAGTTTTCCCGAGCCGATAACAGCGAAAGCACCACCGCATCTGGATGACGTCACGACATGAGAACATATAAACTACACCTGGCACGAACGCTGTCTGTCAGAAGGCGATGTGAAACGGCCCGTTAGAACACACGCTTGTGTTTGTCCAACTAACGCAACAAACTTCGCCGAGGGGATCGTCGACGGACCACCGGAATGACCCTGAGTCTGCACCCTGACCAAAGGATCGACATCCTGGACGAGCGGCTGAAAGAAATCGGCGGACCGTCGGCTGTCAAGGAGCTTGACCTAACAAACTGTGTTCTTGTCCGCCCTGACAGAGTGTTTTCATTCATCGAGGAACTTACGTGTCTCCAGTCGCTGCGATGCTTAAGCTGCCTCCTCAGACCTAGAGACTTGCTGAAGTTACTGTTGCAGCGACTACCGCATCTTGTCGAAGTCGAGTTTACCCTCGTGCTCGAGTCAGGCGCCGAGACCGAGTTCTGGCACCTACACAAAATCAGGAAGCAAGGAGGAAGCGCTAGCCTTGTTCCAGCGCTGCGACGCATGTACGTCGAGGTGGGCTACGACGAGAACTTCCAAATCCTACGCATGTTTCTGCGGTCATGCCCGAAGCTGGACGATCTGCACGTACACTTCGTGCATGGAAACTTCTGGAAGGCTCTTCTGGAGTGCCATGCCTTCCTCGCCGAGCACGCTAGTTTGGAAACGTTTACCTTCACCTCTGAACAGCGGGAGTCCAGTCATCACGACTGGTTCACGCCACTTCGATTCACGAGTTGCGCAGCTCTCTGCGCCAATGTCAACGGCAAGAAGTCGACGGAGCCGTGGAACTGCTTCCGACTGCACCAACTGGCACTCGATGGCGTGGAACGCCGTGTTCTGCCTTCCCAGCTGGTGGCGGTTGTCGTCGATGTCATGGGAGGTCTCATGGCGGAATCCATTCGAATCGCCAGCGTCCTGCACGACTGGACGCATGTGCGCCAGCTCTGTCTCGTGTTATTTCCGGCGGAGTCAACGAGCGTCTCCTGTTACCCCACCGCAGGAGGTAGGTACCGCGACAGCCTCCTTCATTTCTTCTCCAAGGCACTCGTCAACCTCGTCGAACTTAACGTGAGCTCGTTCCATTTCGGTGCCGGAATGGAACTGACCGACATGCTTCGAGACGGATCCCTAAAGCACCTGCGCTCGCTCTCGGCGTCTCCTTGCGGTCTTCGTCTGCCGTCATCGGTGCACCGTCTCGCGAAGCACTGCCGCGACCTGGACGAACTCGACGTTCGGGTTGAGAGAAAAGGTTCGTTCCAGCGGTGTGCCGCCTGCGATGACTTCGTCGCTGATCCGTCGTACGCCCTTTTGTCGAGCGGCGATATCGTCCCTGCATTTCCCGATGGACTTACCAGGCTGACCTTGAGCGGTCTACATGGCTACGGGTGCTTGTGGTTCATAAAGGCCTGCGGACCGACGACTACCATACGGCTCTCCGACTGTTCTGCTCCCTGGCGCGGAAACTACATCCTCCTCTTACAGACGCTGTCCGACAACGACTTGCTGGCGTGCCTGGTGTTGGAACACGAGCATCTCGATTTCACCGACACGTCGTTGCTGGTGAGTATACCGCTGTGCTGCGCATGTCCGCGCTTTCGAGCCGGCAGCAAATTTTAGTGGCCATGTGTCACTGGTTGAATGCTTCCTAGGGATTACTTTTCTTCGCAAGCATTCGCAGGGGGCCTAATCGTGTTTTGTCCTGTTGCAGAACAACCTAGCCGACCTTATCTACCTCGAGCACTTGTACCTACTGTCTGCGAAGCGCCTTTCAGACGACGTCGTGGAAAATTCATTGCGGCGTCTGTGTCCCAGCCTGCCTGATTTGGAATGTCTGCACGTCCACTATCGCGTTGACGACGCCGGAGGATGCGACAGCCGGATGACGTGGCTGCGACGAGAGATAACAGGGACTCGATGCAAATACACTGTGGTAAAAAACAGTCCCTGCCTTAAGTTTTGTTCTACAGCAACCTTCATAGGACTTGCCAAGCCATTGAATCGTCGTCCGGCTGTGCCGATTTTGCAGTTTGACTTGCAAACATTGACAAAGCGCCGCAACTGGACCTAACGGTGCGCTTAATTTTAGACAGGGATTAGTTACTTTTATTTCTTAAGCCCGTATGTGCATATATTGACACGCGTACTTCTTGTCGTACGAAGTTGTAACTTGCTGCATGTGATGTCGTCAAGCGCACAAAACTTACGAAATGTGTTTTCATAAGACTTCATGCATGCTTTATGAAGTGCGGCGCATGCGAGAGCACCATGAATTGTACTTTAATGTACAGGATTCCACTCGCACATAGATTTGCACGGTTGAGGCGGGAGTTTGCCGCTATTTATTGTTGGCGCTGTTTCATTTCTTTTACGTAGGTTCGCACGAATAAACAGTTCAATAATGCATTGGAGTTGTGTTCTTCGCTAAGAGAATATGGCCAAGTTCGACCGTCATCATTATATTTTAGGTCTCGTGATAGTGACCGTCGAAAGTAAAGGCGGTGTCTGAAATTTATAGGGCATAAAATGACACAAGACTCCTCCCGCTCACTTCGCACATATGCAGTTTGCCACGTGAAGGTAAGACCGCACGTGTATCAGTAGTCGGAGTTCATGACACTGACGGCTTCACATCCTTGCCATTGACGTCACGATGAACGAACGAAATCATCTGCGACTCATACTCGCATAAGCCCTTATGAGCCATATTCGGTTTAACGTTCGTGCTTCTGGCCTGTGCGGAATGATACTCTCGTGATGCTCGACTGCCAAAGAGTCCTGGGTTCATACCCATAGGCCCCCCGTTTGCCTATATGAAAGGTATTGGCTCTTTCTTTTGCAATCTCGTATATCAAAACGTAACAGCTTCTGGGAATATTTTTCTCCCTTTTCGTAAATGACTGTATATAATCCTTTTCACTCCTACTCCGACGTTCGAGCAGCATCAACGAAGGTTATTTTATTGCGATAGCAATTATATGTACATGTCTGGTCGTGTTTTGGCAGTCTCCTTTACGTCCCGTACAGTCCATATTGCTTACTCCCCGCGCATCGTACTTTCGACCCGCCGGTAAAAGCACGCGAGCGGGGCCACGGAACGCGGCTGAAGCAGAGATCAGACAAGCCCGGCCCATTTACGTCGCTCGGAGGGCGCGTGCGATAACATCACCTCGCTCGGGAGGCCTGCGTCGATGCGGTGAGGAAACGCCCCGCCCATTTTAACCAGCTTGAACGGTTAAACCGTGAAATTTCTTCCGTTAATTCGCCCGATAAAAATGACGTGAAACGATTGATTAAATGTTTTATCAAACTTTTATTGCTGGTTTCCGTTGTCCTTTCATTATGACCGCTTTGTGGTCGGTGAAATGTAAGCTAAGTGGTTCTTGCACTGGTTGCAGATGAAAACCACTTTACCTGGCGTCTTTCGTTAAGCAGCTGGCGTCTTTTCGTTTTGCTTTAGAAACATCTGGCGTCTTTTCGTTTTGCTTTTAGAAAACATCTGGCGTCTTTCGTTGGTTTATTTCATCAATCAACGGCGTTTTGAACAAAATTTTTATTGTTTAATCACGCACAGGAGAAATCTCACCAGGCACTACCTTGGAGGTAAACAATGGCTGCTACTGGGAATGAGAGACAGCAGAAGTCGGCTTTTAACACTTCTACTTCTACTAACGTTTCCTACAGGAACATGCCAATGGCTGCTAATGGGGAATGAGAGACAGAAGAATTCGGCAAAAGCGTCAGGGTTTCGGGGTGGTCACCCGAGCAGCCACTGTGAACTTTGCGCAGTCGCCATCGCTGGCGCGCGCGCTATTTCAGCCGTTATCAGATGTGCTGCATACTGCGTAGCAGCGCCGTGATGATGTGCTCCGTTCCAGTCGCCTCGCATGTGTATCGCCGCAGCGCCTGAAATGCCCTTGCCACATAGCGCTCAAGCGAATGCGTATACGAGTGCCGAAAGGAACGCGCTCGCTTCATGCCGCTGTGCTGGACCAAGTTTCTCGAGGGTGAAAAGTGCACGCTGCCTAGCGCGGTGTGAAGCGTGTGCCAGAAGGCATCAAACAACATGACTTAGGTCGGAGCTCTGCTGGGCCGTTGTCTCGGCCGCTCGACCTTCACATACGTATACATTACGTAACTGCATGCTTACTTAATAAGCCCGCGTTCACTACAATTCAGATTGCCCCTAAAGCTGCTATAGTCTTACTTCGGAGGAACAACACGCGAACACACAATAACACACAAAAACAACCATGCAGGGAAGGAGAGCCTAACCCCGGCCAGCGCACCCGCGACCGCGCCCCAAGAAAAGGAAAATAGAAAGAAAGGAACATACGTAGATGGGCGCAGATCGCCGGCCGCTGCCGTGGGTCGCTGGAGCTTGCAGAGGCACGCCATCCGACCGAAGGCCTGGTCGGCCGGAGGGCCACAAAAGTACGTGCGTACCTCTCCAAGACCCAGCGAGTTCTCCCGAGCATCTCAAAAACCAGAAACGCCAGAACGCGCAAACATTCTGGGAATTTCTCGCTGCCCAATGGCAGGCTATGTTAAAACCACATGGGCGAAGCGGGCGGCCCCGTCGCAGTGGTGGACCGCCGCTCCGTCCAGCTGAGGGAGAAGGATGCGGGGGCATTTCTAGCAAAACATGGCGTCGCGCGGGACCAGGTCCCACAAGTCTTACTTCGTATATCATATTGCCACGTGTGTTTGGATAAAGAAAGCGATTAGATAAAGTCCGTTTCTTGAAATGGCCAGATATGCCGTTTTTGCAAGGGCGAACGTGAAGTGAGTCCCGATTTCTCAAAAACTATCCATGCACCCTCGCACTTATGAGCACTACTTTCTTGCCATGACCAGTAAATTAGTCGCCCGCCGCGGTGGTCTAGTGGTTATGGTGTTCGCCTGCTACGATCGCGATCTTTTATAGAGGCAAAAATGCCAGAGGCCCGTGTACACTGCTTTGTCAGCGCACGTTAATGAACCTCACGTCGCAAAAATTTCCGGAGCCCTCCATTACGTATTTTGTCTTTTCTATTTCTTCCAGTACCTTTCCTCAACCCCTCACGGACGCTGAACCGTGCTGCCTACATGGGCTACAGAAAATAGCCTCCTCTCCTTAACCGAACCACACGATACAATTGTTAATCCAAAAACATTCACAAGAACGGAAGCACATGTGGCGATGCCAGCCTGGCTTTGATGCATGGAGAGAGAAAAAGCTTATGAGAGCCCATTGCTATCAGTGGGTTTCATTACAAGGGTTTGGCGGAAGTCACGTGCTATTTCAAGGTCTACTGTGTAGGGGTTGTTCTACTACTGCCAGCAGCGGCATCGCCGCTAGCAACCCCGTGCAGTGGGTTCGAGCACTCGACGAGCAGGGAATGTGGCAGTTGCGTTCGCGCGCTCGCTATCTCAGCCATGCATCGCCGCGTTGCCGCGCGCGTCGGCCCGCGGCCTGTCTCGGGGCAGGTCAGCACGAACCGTCGCACGCGGCGAAGGAGGAGAACATTAGGCGTCACTCTCCCAGCATGGTAATTTAATAAACACGTTAAATAAAGAAACAAAACAGGGCCGAATCAAGAACGAATTAAATATAAACAAAGGGTAACAATAACGATTAACAACACGCGAACACAAACAAGGACGCAAACAAACACGCGAACACAAAATAACATAAAAACCATGCAAGGGGAGCCTAAGCCCCGGCCAGCGCACCCGCGACCGCGCGCCCCCAGAAAAGGAAAATAGAGAAAAAAGAACATACAGAGACGGACGACGGTCGCAGGCCGCTGCCGGGGTCGCTGGGGCCCGAAATGACGCGCGGTCCGGAAGACGGGGCCTCGTCGTCCGGACGGTCGCAAAAGTACGTCCGCACCGCTTCGAGTCCCAGAGAGTTCTCGCGAGGGTCTCCGAATCAGAAACGGGCGAACATTCTAGAAATTAGTCGCTGTCCAATGGCAGCCTAGTTAAAGCCACATGGAGCGAAGCGGCCAGCCCTCCACAGTGGTGGGTCGCCGCCACGTCCAGCTGGGAGAGGGGGATGTAGGGACATTCCGTGGAAAACATGGCGTCGCGCCGGACCCGGTCCCCACAACTGGGATTCCTTGGTCCCATACACATACATCAAACTTTATTTAGTGTTGATGCTCTCTTTAGCTCGACTTTCACTGCTTCTGCAGTATACCCTATCAAAAACGCTGTAATTTCGGTAAGTTATGATGTCTACCCAGTAAAAATAAATAATTGACAGTGTCCGTAGTCGATTTTCTCGTGCCATTTACGCAGATATCTTATCAAAATTAACGCGCACTTCCGCTGCCGTCCATGGGACGACGTTGCCATCACTGTCGCCGGAAGTAACAAAGCATGCAATGGCGGCTACTGCCTTGGTCAATCTCCGTCCACGAAGTTGTTCGTCTGGCGCCGGAAGTCGTAGGTCGCGTAGATTCGATCGCCGCTGCCTTCCTCGCCGAAGCGGCGCGCGATAGCCATGACGTCATTGGCCGACGTCTCTTCGACCTCCACCTTGTGGCCGAAGAACTTGAGCGTGTCCATAATCTCCTGCAAGGGCCCGCGGAGTAGGGAGAGAGGAAACAACGGTATATTGAAGCGAGGTTCCTGATATGGGCCATAGTTGCCACTTGACTGCAGTCGAGCCTTGTAGCACATGCAACGAGAACGGACAGAACGAAGTCGGCACTCGTATGTGTTGTCCCTTAGTGTCCTATTGCCTTTATATGTGCCGTAAGACACCATTACAATGAAGATTAGGCATACAGGTTAATGACGTTAATTGTCTAGCTTGCTAGATTACATTCCCATAGCGGAATAATGGGGAAACAGATGCAAGTAGTAGTTGATAATGTGGTCATTAGACCTGAATACGAGGGTCTTTATTAGCACTAACTTCGACATTCGACGGTGACACTTTATCAAATGTCCTGTTAGGTTCAATCAACTTCTATAGAATCTCTTTCTCATCTCTCTTCTCTCTGTTCTACCTCGTAACTTCAATTGTACCGTCACAGCATTGCACGTTACCCAAACACTACTCCAGCTGGAGGCACTGAGAAAAGAACGTTCGAATTTCTTTATTTTGCAGAAACGCGGTGTGTCAGCGAAGGCCATGTGACACTTCGCAATGGCTGTCTTCTATTGGTCAACTTGAGCTGCATTACAGCAAGACTTACGCGACTAACTGTCTTCTCTGCGTACAGCGTGTCCGGTAGGAACTGGTGGTGCAGCCGACCCCAGTCAGTGGCCTCCTTCACCGTCTGTCCCATCCACAGCACACGCATCACAACCTACGTTTGAGGCGGAAAGATAGTTCTAGAATATCACGTAGCCTACGGTCCCTCCATCACATACCACATCGTCAAGAAAAGATCGCATTTACGTGCCAACTTTACACACACGCGAACAGGTCACATTGAACACGTCAAGAGCAAAGAAGCGTATTCCTTGCACCAATTCGGCGGGCTCTTGACCAGGCGCGCTCGCCTCGTCGGCAGTACGCCGGATAATCGGCAGGTATACTACAAATGCAAGACACATACTACACGTATACACATAGCCGTGTGCATGAGAAGGTCAGGGAGGCAGCCACCCCCTCCCCCTTAATCACCTGAAAGGGGGCGAGAAATCTACCCCATACGTACCTTCACGTTGCACTGCGTTGTGAACGATATGACCTCAGTGGGAGTGGGTTGCGATGTGCAGGGGAACGCTGCAGTGAAGTTCGCACCCCCCCCCCCCCCCTCCTTCCACCCCTTAGTGAAGAACCTTGCGCACGCCTATGCCTATGCCCACTATCAATGCTTGGCAGCATAGCCCACCGTATACCTTGTCATTGCCTTCCACCACACTCACGACATACGTGGCTCAATAAATTAAGATTTTGGAAAAATAAAAGCGGGTGATCTAACCTTTAGTTCTGGCAGTGGGAACAAGGCAATACTCCCGCAGGCGTGAGTGTCCTTACAAAGTTTAGCTTCGTTCTGCGTATCAGCTGGCCGGAAGCGCGTTTGTCTTACTGATCCTGGCGGCGGCTATCCTCTGCCTTCAATTTTTCATTAACTATTTCGCCAAAGCTGTAGTGGCTTAAGATGTCCCGAGAGGCCTTTCCGGACGCTCACGTGGCCCCTTCTCGAGTTGAGTACCGGTAAACAACCGAGCGGAATAGAAAGGACAATGATAGGCGTAACGTTAAGTGACAAGAAACCAGAGTATGTCAGTTTACAAACCCGCCACGGTGATTTAGTGATTATGGCACTCGACTGCTGATCCGAAGGTCGCAGGATCAAATCGCGCCCGCAGAGGCCACATTGCGATGGAGCTGAAATGTTGAAGCCCATATATTGTGCCATGTCAGTGCATGTTGAAGAATCCCAGGTGGTCGAATTTTCCTGAGCCCTCCACTACGGCGTCTCTCAATCATATGGCGGTTTTGCCGCGTAAAACCCCATCAGTCAGCAAGCGCCTGTTAATGGAATCTTAGTAGGAATCATGAACAAATGGGCAGGGCATGTAATGAGAAAGTAAGATAAGCGTTGATAATTAGCGGTAACAGTGTATCCATAGAGAAGGCAAACGTGGCAGGGGGCAGCAGGAAGTTAGGTGGTCATATTAGATCGAGAAGTTTGCAGGAATAACGTGGTCGCAAGTTGGTACAGGACCACAATAATTGGAGATCAATGGAAGTGCCCTTTTTCCTGCAGTGGGCGTAGACAGGATGATGACAATATATAGGCCACTGCGGCTGCATTCTGATGGAGGCGAAATGCTTGAGGCCTGCGTAGTATGCAGTGCACAGTAAAATACCTAAGTACCTCAGGTGGTCGAAATTTCTGGAGCCGTCCATCTGTACGGCATCTGTCATTATCATATGGTGGTTTTGGGGCGTAAAAACCACAGGAATTAAAATAATTATGATTATAGTTGTGCAACAGCCGAGCGCCAGGCCGGTTCACTACTCTACCGCAAGGAACTGTTGCCACTCCTATCAAGGTCTTGGGCCTGAGTTGTGGATGCTCGAGGCTTCGATTGCTAGAAGGGAATGATTTCGAGCCCTAGACGGTCCGGGTTCGACTCTTGTTAATGTTTGAGGTTTGAGTCCTGGATGGTCTTGGGTTGAGTCCCTGTAGTAGTATGTTGGGATTCACCTCCTGGAAAGTGTTTCGGTTTGAATCCTAGAAAATCACCGAGTCAATACTAATAGGATATTTAATCCATCTCCAGTAACCATTGAATTATCATTTAAACAGTGGTCATCATTAATGATATCTTATATATACATGGCTGGCATGCTTTCGTTCACTTCGGGCCATAGGTCACGTGATATCCCTAGCGCCACATTTTAAATAGTCCTTATCGACGCCGAGGTTGTTCAAGTGCAGCTTGAAAGTAATAGTTATGACTCGGGTAAGGAAAATACGCTATTTTCTGCAACCTTCGTGGAAGCACTGATCAGGCGCCCGTTTTCCTTCCCACACGGAAGCTGCTCCCTTAGTAGGGTGCATTACTGCCCTGAATCATCTACATTTGTTCTAAACACACATTCACGATGTTCCCCCTTTCAGAGGAGGACCACTGCTTGTTATCGAAAAAACGAGCGCACCGATTTCATACAAGGATAGCGGACGAGACGCGGTGTCATTTTCACTTGGGCGCTCCTGATACAACACCGTTCGCGAAGCGCATTGTAACGTCACACCTGGGCAATGCCGGAAATGATCCGTCCTCCGCCGCTAGCAGAGACGGCCATGGCGGCACCGTATCCGTCTCGCAGCACTAGCGATGGAGTCATCGTGGACAGAGGCCTCTTCCCTGGTCCCACCTGCACCATCAATCAGACTCTAATATATCAGAGACAGACAGACAGACAGACAGACAGACAGAGAGCTTGCTCTCTTTGTTGGTTAAAATCGAGTGTTTCTCTTATCCTAGCAGCAATCACTTTCGTAAACAGCTTGTATATTACTGGGAGTGGGCTAATTGGTCTGTAATTCTTTAACTCCTTTATGTCACCTTTCTTGTGGGTTAGGATTATATTAGCATTTTTCCAACTGCGCGGTACGCTATAGATAGATAGATAGATAGATAGATAGATAGATAGATAGATAGATAGATAGATAGATAGATAGATAGATAGATAGATAGATAGATAGATAGATAGATAACTTTGGGCCGTCCAGCGGACCGAGGAAGCCTCCAGAGCTCAAGGGCTCGTGGACGACACCTAGGCGGGGATATGCGCCCGAATCCTCAAACAACTCGCCGGACCTTTAAAATAAAGTTGTTTCCTACTCCTCCTCCTCCAGTCTACGCTGTGAAGGCGGTTGGACAGCGAAGGTGTAAGCTTTACCCACAACGATTACCCATTGAGGCGTCGCTTGAATTTCACATGCATTTTAACGGCATGCATTCACACGGCGTCTTGTGCGAGAGGTGCTGGCATTTTGCCCGCGACGCTGCTGAGCAAGTCGGTTCTGCTCTTTTCGTCGAGCATTATATTCACGCTGTTCCGTCCCTGCGCCGTCCACACCCCCACTGCGCATGCGCAAAAGCTGGCCCAAGCTGACAAGGAACGAGAACGCGTCCTCACCCGCGAGAGACAACGTTGATGCAGGCAGCGTCTGCCAGCTCCCCCCTTCCTCTCCTCTAGGAATCCTCTACTCTACGGAGCGGCGCCCGCGTCACGTGTCCCACACCCCCCAGCGCATGCGCGTCCCCTCCCCCTCTCTCTCTCCTCTCTTACGCTCCCCTTTTCTCTCCTCTAGGAATCCTCTACTCTACGGAGCGGCGCGCACGAAAGGTGGTGCGATAGCTGCGTACTCCGCTGGGGGCGCCACGGTAGTTCCGCGGTATGAAAATGACGGAGCGCGCGCGCCTCACTCTCTCTCCTGTGCAGCGCCGCGTTGAGCGCTCGGGCCGCTGACGCGAAAAATTACATCATCTCCCTGCTGCTTCGCATCCACACATGGTTCCCTTTAGCGGGTGATGGTGTAATTGTTATTTCACGTAAGCATGCAATGTGAAACATATTTCATGAGCTTAAGAATTCGGCCACCACCCGAACATGTACAGGTGATGGCCGAATTTCCAAACTCATATTTGTAAGCTTTTGATTCATCATATATATGGCATTCGAAAGCTTGGCGGCGCGTTTGTCTCCGGAGACAAAAAGAAGAATATTAAAACCGCATTAACTCGTTTTCCTATACCTGGTTGCGCAGAGTCTTCGACAGATTGTACTGGTCGAATTCGTACGGTAGGTCAAAGTCACGGATGACGTCGTTGAATATGACGCCAGTGCCTCGAGAGTATACCATCGATCCAAACCTGCGTGTCATAAAGTTAGACATAATCATGAAGTTTGACAACATGTAGTCACAAATAAACACCAGATGTATAGAATATAGGTAACCTTCTTTCTTCTTTAAGCACGGTTAGCCTTCTTATGATGGGCTATTCCCCCTGCAAAACTGGTAAAATGATTAGGAGTGCTGTGTCTAGAAGTTTTGACTACTTTCATTTTTAAGCCCCGTAATATTTTCAACTGCCTCATAGCCTTCATTGCATTTCCTATCTGTACGTCAATTGCTCCTCACATTTGTCCTGCTAAGGGCCCGTGTTCACAAGAAAGCTGTATTCTAAAAATATTCGTGAGAGGATGTTTCGGCCAACTCCGATGTTGTACATATTAGTGAAGCGAGTCAGCCAGTGACAAAGTACACTTACGAAAGAAAAGTTTTATGAACTTGGACCCCAGCTCTGCAAGGCAGCTAGCCGAGCAGTTCATTCTTCACTCTAATGTTCACTCCAATGAGCTTATGTGCAGAATTCAGTGGTTATCAAGTGGAGGTATACGCAGACCCAAGAGGTCCTGCGAAGAGATTTCCGAAAGTACGCGAATGGCGTGCTCGCAAAAAAAAGAAGATGAAAAGCACATTTTGTTATTCGTACATTTTCAGTTATCTCGACTAAATTACATTTCCGGGACTTGCTCCCGGAAACACAGCATCACTTCGTACAAAGGCTGGACTCCGCCACTGATTTCCTGCCCCCACCCCCTCCCCAACCTCTCTTCCGCCACATCTGGGGTCCCCCTCCCCCGTGACTTCCACAAGTCCAGACAGAGCCCTTGACATATCTATGGCTGACTACCACCGGTATAATGTGTCCAGGATAACAGCTGCACAAAGAACATAGGATGCCATATTAAGAGGGTGTTTTAGTTTGAACGTAGTCTTTAGTTTGAACGTAGCGGGTAAATAGAACCCTGCACGTTCTATTTACCCGCTGTTTAAAGGGTTGGAGGAGAGCTAGTAAGTCTCAGTCGTTTTATTGTTTTCTTTTGACAAGAACACTGACCGCATCACACAAAAACAACATGTAACAAAGTTGGACACAACGCCGCGATATGTCGTTGCCAGCTCTGCTAATGCCTTCAATGGTGGCTCCGGTAAGCCTCTATCCGTAGCGCAATAATATCTCTACGTACGAACTGAAATCTTCTACATGAACCAACAGAACACGCAGGCTGCATAAAGCAGCGTCTGCCCAGAAGGGTGACTTCGTTCTGTCGGGCATTCGTTACAACACTTTAACTGTGAAGATGCTCACCACGAGTTCAGCGACGAGGACACCGCGATGGCGTCCCCGTTGGGCGCCATGAAACCGAAGTGCTGCGGTACCCGCCCCCAACGAGCCATAGAAGGGGGCGCCGTAGTAGTTGGGATCCGACGAAGTCCCCGCGTGGCTCCCGATTGTACGCGCTATCTTGGCGATGGTCTTGGCTGACATCGTTTCGGCCACCACCTGCGACAACGACGGCATTTCACGCACTCATATGGCGCCTGCCGATGTGGAGTCCACCAGGGCTGATGCCACGTAGAACACAACTGGTACTTGCTATATTTGTTCTAGGCACTAGTCCACGAGAGTCTGCAGACCATGTGTTTCCGCGATTTCTCCAACTTATGTTCCTACAACAGCATCTGGATATATGGACGACCTGGTCTATGTCATCTATTCTGTGTGTTAGCTCTACCTTAATTCTGCTCATAACGTACATCCAGAGACGGTGTTACTCGTGGAAATTTGCTTAGGAAGTTTACCAATGTCTACAAATGATGTGTTTGCACGATTTCTCTAAATTATATGTGTACCTACAACAGCGGGTGCTATTGTGTACACTGTAAAATTCCGCCATCTGGCCAAAACCTCTAAAGCCGGCATTTTTAATCCAATCAGGGAGCCCGTAGCTGCCCTCTGGGCCAATCAGAAATGCCAAGGTGGCGCAATTTCGCAATGTCCAGGATAGCACCGCTCAAATGGACATTGCAAATGCTGGAAAAAGCTGGAACATAAAAAAGTAACTGTCTATCAATCCTTTATGTACGGTAAATTGCATGCTGAATTATACCGAGATTTTCCAGAAGACAAATATAAAAGCTAAAAAGAACTGGTCAAGGCGTATTTCAGGGCTAGTTGGTTCATAACCGTATTAAAACAGCGCTTGAGAATACAAGGACGTGAAACAGAGACGAGACCATGGGGCGCCCCGTGATCTCGTTATCTCTCTTTCACGTCCCTTTATTCTTAGGCACCGTTTTAATTAACATGGCTAAAAGGAACGACATCGACTATGTTAAAATAGAAACAAGCAGAATGTTAAAAGAGAAACAGGCGGTTGTCTTCGCATCACGCCACTGCCTGCGCCACTTATTTGGGAAGTCGTCCGCTAAGGCTTTTAACATTTTGTTTTGTCGTACCTTGTCCATGGAGGTGAAATGAGGATCTCCGAGCACATTGCGCCGACAGAAGGCGAACTTGAGCGCTTCGACCAATCGATGTGACGTCATGCTGTCGTCCAGTAGCCAGCCGTCCGGGTGCACAAAGTGGCCAATGACAGCTGCGCGTAAAAGAGGGCAGGAAGAACACATTTTCTTTTTTTTTCTTGCGTCGAGTTTTGAGACGTATGAAAGCAACCAAGCGTGGTGTTCTCACTAGTGTTACTCGGGACAAGGAGCTATAGAGCCATTTTTCAATAAAATCACGACGGCAACCTGTAGCGCTGCAATCGCTCAGCAATCGGCGAATATACTAGTAGAAACTGATCACCCTAATGAAGACATTTTAAGCATAAAGGTCGGGAAACATTTTTCGTTCTTATGCAAAAATGATGTGACGCCTTCCGGACAGCATACGCTCATACAGCAGGAGGGGCGCCGGGATTTTTCTATGCTAAGGGGTCCAGAGGTAGGACGTGAGTTTCTACGGAGAGGAGGTCTGCCCAAGCAACACCCTCTAGATGGCCCAAGGTGCCCCCTTCCCCTTTCTGGTGCAAGCCCCTTCAGATAACCAAGAGAAAAGGCTTTCCAGGGACTCACTCCACCATCGGATTGTATTTGGAGGCCAGCAGATTGGCTAGCGGACACCACATACCGCGGAGACATTGAACAAGACAAGCTATACTGCGACACTTCGCAAGGTGGAGGCAAGTTTGGCGACTCCTTGCGGCTGCGCAGCATGAAGTCAAAAAGGCATCCTTCATGTGGTTTTATGTCTCAAAACCACAATATTATTATGAGAGACGGCGTAGTGGAGGGCTTCGGCAATTTCGACCTCCCGGGGTTCTTTAACGTGCACTGACATCGCACAGCTCACGGGCCTCAACATCTCGCCTCAATGGAAACGCAGCCGCCGTGGCCGTGACTTAATCCCGCGACATTCGGATCAGCAGCCGAGTGCCATAGCCACTAGATCCACCGAGGCGGGGCGAAGGCAACCTTCAAATTTAAGTTTCGACGGCATTGTTCATTGTTGAAGTGCTTAGAGCTGTCTAGTCAGACCTGGCTACGTTACTCTCTGCCGTCTATGAGAGTACCTTTCCCCGGAAGGGTTTTAAACCATTTGAGCTCATTAAACGTCTCTGAGGCGTACTTGCGTATATAACTGCGCCCTCACCGAGCACTAGTCCGAGGTAGAGCCCTCCAGCGGGCGGTCTGAGCGCAAGCAGGGTGTGACCGCCGGGCAACGGGTAAGCGAGAGGCGCTGTAATGTTCACTCGATAGGAGGCCAGGTCTTTCTCGGTCAGTATAGCCCCTGCAAAAATTTATTTTTTGTTAAGCAGGAAATGCTTTTAGCTTCAGTTATCGGCGTCCTCCAAGTGGCCTTGAGCCAAAAGCCGGAGCCGTCATCCAGGAAGAAGATAAGACCATCCGGTTACCCAAACATCCGGGCGTCAAGTCGAAAGTTAATAAAATGCATTCTCTAGCCCCCAAGCATTTTATGGCACTTCGTTACGTACGCTATTTCTCCACATACAAGTTACAGTAATATTTATATAATTTACGCATATGTGACAGCCCTTAACAGTGTCCGAGGTTCGTCCGATACAAATGCCAAAAGAAACTCTTTGGACACCGACAGCACAATGACAGGTACAGCTTGTGTATAAGAAGGCTCAAATGGAAAGCTCGCTAGCAGTTTAGATTGGCACCTAAAGCGTAGCGGTACCAGGTACGGAAATATGGAGGCAAGTACAAAAGCAGTGATTTCAGCCGTTAAATTACCACGTATATCTATCCTACATATGGACAGAACGCGCGGTTAGAGGTATACCGAGGAGCAGCATCATGTTAGCAATAATTTATTAGTGTTAAATTTTATGCGAGGCTGTTCTTTTTTCTTTTCCCAACAGAGTAAAGCGATAAAGCAATAACACGCTCAAGCTTCCTTTGCTGAAGTACAAACCCGCACGCATACACACACCTGCAACACGCAGCTTAACGGCACGGACTTGCGGCGCCGCCTGCTTCCTGACGGGCAGCCAACACAAGCCCCCATGTAGGGTCCTATTCGCCAATTAACCTTTCTTCCACTTCATTTGATAATGGTGGAAGAACTTGCGTTGCTATCCCGGTATCCATATCAACATCCACAAAGTGCAAGTTTAAAGGGACCACATTTAAGCGGCGCCCACCTTGCGCTTGCGTGTCCTTGGCGAGGACAGCAGCCATGGCTCCTTCGTAGAAGGACGCCTTCCTCTGGGAGAGATCGTAAAGCGTTGCGGCCAGTGCCCCCTGCACGAGCTTCTCGCCTGCCTTCAGCGGTCGTCCGTCCTTCCAGAAGATGTCGCTGGGGGAGCCACAGTGACGTCACAAAAGTATGGCGCCGCGGACGCAGGATACGCCACAGCGAAGCGAACGCTCTCTAACCAGCTCTAAACAGCGGTACCTAAAAATGCAGCGCTGTCAAATATCCCAAGCTGTATTTGATAATTCTACACCAGATAACGTGCAAGGTTTCTTAGGAAAACTACATTGTAGTTGCGTTGCTGGTACGCTGCAGTCGTACCAGTAACAAAACTACATTGTAGTTGCGTTGCTGGCATGTTGCTGGTACGATAAAAGAGTAATATCCTTTTTCATTTAACGTTGCAGGGATTGCACTATTGCGGGCATTGTATTGAGTTGGGCTATATATATTCTTTGCCTGAACAACGCTTGTTGTTGGGACAGTTGGGGCATGCTCCAATAGAGCAGATGCAACACACTGAGAAAAGAGCATGTCGCTTGGCCCTTTCCACGGTGTGTTGGGTCTGTTCTGTGCTTGAATAATTTGCCTGAATGAAGAACACGACGCGTGCGAAAGCTTCTTGGAGCCATAGGCTACGCGTTCTGTTAGCACAAAGACAAAAGCGGAGCAGTTATTCAAATAACATCATCCCCACTCGGAGACATGATGACAGAAAAGCTCAGTCCATACGGAGTGCTGGCACAATCTTTACAAAAGGAAAAGATAAAACAATGACATGAGCGAACACTGTTAGTTTTCAACAATGACATATGTTTCTACCATCCGATTTTAACAGTACTATATACAGCCGCTTTTGCTTTTGTTTAAATGAGTGACCCTTTAATCAGTTTGTTTTATTTACAGTTAAGTATTAGCTGGCCACACGGACGCGTCGACTTCTGTATACGTGCTGCTCAGGATAGTGATAAATACTGTCACATATTCATATTCTTGGCGGCACCTTAAGGCATTCGCAATGGCGAAGCAGCTGTCTGGGCCAAGAGCTGGCAAAGATGGCGAATTCGGCAATACGGCAGAATTATGCAGGGTGCATATTAGTTCCCTATATTCTTAGCTTGTTCCCGAGGTGCCGTAAAGTAATGATCGAAATGACAAATCACGTCTGCGGAATTCCTCAAGATGGAATAACGGCTATGAAAGGGAGGCTAAATGTGCCCGCCCGGTACGAAGGGTATATATAGTCCTCATACTCCAACAACAACTACTACTACTGCTACTACTACTACTGCTGCTGCTGCCGCTGCTGCTGCTAATAATAATAAAATGTCATCCCCAATTTTTAGCAAGGCCCGGAGAAGCATTGGTCACGACTTCGATCATCGCATGAGGATGAATTATTCGTAAACTATAGGAACTTAGCAAGCTTTTCTCCCTGGAAACTCCGTGCCGATTTTTTTCGTAGCGTTGTGCTACAGGTGAGTGGACGTTAACATTTCCTTTTCACAAAGTTGTTACGTGGGGTTTAACGTCCCAAAACCAGCTCTGATTATGAGAGACGCCGTAGGGGAGGGCTCCGGAAATTTTGACCACCTGGGGTTCTTTAACGTGCACTGACATCACACAGCACACGGGCCTCAACATTTCGCCTCCATCGAAATGCAGCCGCCGCAGCTGGGATTCGATCCCGCGACCCTCGGATCAGCTGCCGAGTACCATAGCCACTAGACCACCGTGGCGGGGCATTTTCACAAAGTAATCGTAGTGTATTACCGCAGTGGGCTTGAGCCGATCCCCGGCTTGGACGCGATGACGTCAGCCAACTCGGGGCTGACCGGAAAGCCGTCGCGGGCTAGGGCTATCGCGTCGACGAAGAGGTTGGCCCAGGGCACCTCCGTGCCGGTGATGTTTAGGATCGCCTCCAGGGCGGCCATCTGTCCCGGCACACCTATGTACTTGGCTGCGCATGCGCCAGAAATGGCAAGGAGGAGATGAAGGCTAGTGTCATATAAAGCAGACTATACGGAACCGTTCAGCGATTCAAACGATTGAATTCTACAGATAGGGGCACATGGCTGATGCCGGACCTTGCGCCAAGGGAGGGCCGCAGAGACACCGAGATTATGCAGTGTTGTACAGGATAACAACAAATGTTTTCGCAAAAGCACCGTAGGCAGCACTTGAAACACCATCGATGACCCAAAGTTCACAGGCGATCCTAGAAACGCCGGCCGCCGCAGTCATGTGGGCTTAGTTAATCGTTGATTTACCGTAGGATACTCAGAGCTCGCGGTCATTTTTAGGTGTGAGAGTTCGTAAACTATCACATCTTTCACCGTCCATCTGAAACTGGTTGCAGTCGAAGGGGCGATGTATTGGGAGCACGACCTCCTCTATACTGGGCACGTATCCCGTGAGCCCATGCGCGTTTGATAGCGTGAATCCGCGTCTGCGCTTGCACAATGTGCAAGTGATGCAAGTGCTGGAGAGTTCCTATAGCAAGCGTTTTCATCGAACGAATTGATTGCGGCAATGTGCATCGAAAGGCGACCGTTGTAGTTAACGAACGCAACAAGCTCACTCACAGTTGATGTGGTGGCCCGTTCCCTCGTAGGACTTCCATATGGCAGCCGCAGGGGCAGTTTCCCTTCCGTCAACGACGACTGCTTGCTGGGTTTCGCTGGATCGAGCATAATCGCATATTTTCACTTGATATTGCGAATGCGCGTGTTTGTGTGACAAAATGATGTTGGCAAACAACTAGATCACTCGACTGAGAGTGAATAAACAGAGTGTTGATGTTGTTAAAGCTGATAGCTGGCATTAGCTGGAGTTAGTTTACAATGACCACCATAAAAGGATTACTTATTCAGCTCTAGACAGCAATAGCCATCGTAGCCTGTACGTTAGCTTTGACTTAGCACACACTAGCTAGCATCAGCCATCACGTAGCCAGGATGAGCCACCATTCACCTGTTCCTCTGTTCAGCCAACATTAATTGGTGCTGCGGTGAGCTATCCTTGCATTAGTGTCAACCATAGTTCTGGTGGTGGGAAAGTCAACACGCTATATATAGTTCAAATAACTTGACCTAGCGAGGCGTTGTGTTACACGACACTGTCTTTGAAATCGGCACAACATTTTCGATGGAAAATTACCGTTTTGCAGAATGTGGGCGAACCGTGGCCAAGCAAAACATTGTCTCAAGAAAGCCAACAAGAAGTGTAGATGGCAGAGCACATGGTCCCCTAACGAAGGCTCCTTGATGCCAAGGCATGATTATTTCTGGGGTTTTTCATCCTAAGATTACAATGTGATTATGTGAAACGCCGTACTGAAGAACTCCGGAAATTTCGAACACGTGGCGTCCTTTAACGTGCACTGACATCGCACAGCACACGGGCCTCGACATGTCGCCTCCATCAAAATGCAGCAGCCGCGGCCGAGATTCGATCCCGCGACGTTCGTATCAGCAGCAGGGTGCCATAACCACTAGACCACATTGGCGGGGCGAGCTGTCACATTTGGCGCAGTACGTGTGCTGCTAAACGTTGAACGCGTTAAGAAAGCACAACTGACCCGTTGTAGTAGATGGCGTACAGTCCGCCTCCTAAGCCGCAACGATTGGGAAGGGCCACGCACATGCAGAGGGTCGCGGCGACGGCCACGTCACCAGCAGTACCGTTCTGTTGCAGGATGTTCCTGTGGGTAGGAGGAGGCAGCGGTCATTTTGATATCGTACGACATCTCTATGCTGCCATAGCTCTTGTAGAAGTATAGCCTAGAAAGTTGAGCAAGTAGAACCAGTGGGCACATTCAACAATGTCTTTTAGAACAGGAATAAAACGATGGAACACATTGTCACGCCTCGTGTCCATTCATCCTCAGGAACTTGCTATTAGACGAGTCCGGGTTCGCACTTGCAAGGTAAATCTATATGGCAGAAGACTACGCTAGGACACTGTACGAAAAGTCGAAAAGCGTTTGTCCTACACGGTAAGAAACGTGGGCATGGATTGCGCTTGTCCTCGTCTATCACTAGCTGTAGTTTTGTTTTAGATGCGAAGCAGCTTACGGTCAGGGCTATGTCACTCTCTCCCTCCCTTCCTCCATCCATCCATCCGCCATGCGGCGTCCGCACTGCGCATTCGCATCCTCCTCCCCCTCCTCTCCTTCATCTCCTCTCCTCTCGGCCTTCCTATTGTCCTCTCCGAACGGCGCACGGTGACTATGGAAACGCTCTTCGGTGAACGCTTTACCAGCTCGCAAGGAACGAGAGCGCCCCCTCGCCAGCGAGAGACAACGCTGACGCAGGTAGCGTCTGCTAGCGTCAAACCGATGAAAACGCGGTGTGCACCCCCCGTGCTGCTTCGCATCGCCTCATGATCCCCTTTAGCGGGAGATGGTGTAATTTTTTTATTTTATTATTATTTGTGTGTGTGGTTATTTCAAACAGCGCGTACCTAGAAGTGCTTTAACCACCATCTGACAGCGAAGCACAGCATCGTGAGTCGCTCCAAGACAGTCCCTTAACCAAATGGCTCTCATTTGTGTGCCGTAGATCAAACTATATACATGGACGTTTCTGCATTTTGGGCCTTTCTTTTTTATTTTTTGCCTAGTAATGGCGTCACAGCCGCTACTTGAAGCCATCATGGTGGACGACTGATCTACCACTGTAATCCGCCATGGTAACGCCAGGTGTTGGCTTGCGAAGCTTGAGGTCGCGGGATCGAATCCCGGCCACGGCGAGCCGCATTACGATGAGGGCGAAACGCAGAAAACACCCGTGTTCTAAGCTTTATGTGCGCGTTGAAAAACTCCACGCGGTCAAAATAACTAGAAGCTCTCCGTTACGGGGCGCCCATTGTTCTTGGTTTGGCACGTAGAACCCCATTATTATTATTATTATTATTATTATTATTATTATTATTATTATTATTATTATTATTATTTTTATTATTATTATTATTACATGCGATGCATCTTTTGCTCGGGGCTATGTCCGTTGTCTGCTGGCGTCCGCGCCTCTCCTCCTCATCCCCCTCTCCACGCCAGCTGTGCGATAGCGCGCGCATGCGCGCCTCTCCCTCCGTCCTCCTCTCCGAACGCGCACGTTGACTATGGAAACGCTCTTTCTGCGATGGTGGTGGTGGTAGTGATTATGATAAGAAAAAGACGCTTATTTCTGCAGCCCAAATTGGGAGCACGGCGCGGCGTCTTGGGGAGGGGATAATGGGAAATAAAGAGGACAGAAAGGTAATGAAAGATGTCAAGGCTCGTTCAGCGCGGCCGAAGTAAGCCGGCGGAAAGGGTAGGGGCGGGAGGGCGACCCGGGCTCAGCGGTAGGCTGCAATGCCCGTCTTATCTAGGAGGTCCACCAGACTCTGCAGCGCTGGTAGATGGGGGCGAGACGGGAACAGCAAGTGGTGGAGTGTGGTGGCTGGAAGTCCCTGCCTCCGGTAGGCTGTGATGACCCTCGAACGTTCCTGTGCAAGTCCGGGACAGACACAGGAGGAGGTGTTCGAGAGTCTCACGATCCCCGCAGCGGCTGCAGGCTGGAGAGGCGCTGAGGCCCTTGGCGTGTCGGCGGGCTGCTGTCCAGATGCAGCCAGTCTGCAGTCGCAGGAGTGTGGCCCTGGCGCTCCTCGTGAGGCCCTTCTCGGGAAGTGGCTTAGGTCCTCGCCCGTTTGCCCCCCTTGGGTCAGGGTGAATCGAGACGAGGAGGCGCTGGAGGCGGGCCTGGGAGTAGTCCCTCGCCGCCACTGTCTGGGATTTCTGCGATGATCGCTTTACCAGCTCGCAAGGAGCAAGAACGCGCCCTCGCCCGCGAGAGACAACGTTGACACAGGCAGCGTATGCTATAGCGTCAAACCGATGCAAACGCGGTGTGAACCCCCCGTGCTGCTACGCATCTCCTCATGGTCCCCTTTACGGGAGATGGTGTAATTTTATTATTATTATTATTATTATTATTATTATTATTATTATTATTATTATTATTATTATTATTATTATTATTACCTGGTGGTGTTCGCGCACTCGCGGTGCCCGACCATGGCCCACTTGGAGAAGACGCCCATCACGCTGGCAGACACCGGTGGCCGGTCGTCCGGCTGCTGGCCACGAAGGGTACGTGCCAGATTGAGAGTGAGCAGCGAGATGACCTACCAGTGCGAACAGTACACCGGCGGCCGTCTGGACGCGCCGGCTCGTCTGATCCACCGAGGCGTCGCCCGGGATTTTCGAAGAAACCACGTGGTCTCCGCGGCCACTGCGCATGCGCTGGCTGCTTTGTAGTTGGGCATTGTGAAGCACGACGTTGTCTTCCCGTGCCCTACAGTCATACCTCAGCTCAGTGGTCTTATATTTGCTCTATGTATGTATGTATGTATGTATGTATGTATGTATGTATGTATGTATGTATGTATGTATGTATGTGGATGGATGGTTGGGTAGGTTGTTCGTTGCATGGATGAGTGGGTTGATCGCTGGAAGTGTTGGCAGATGGACAAATGCAGAATAACAGCTGTTCATATCATAGTGTTAAACATCGTTATATGGTAATGCGTACACGATATAGATTCTCGAATTAGCTCTTCGAAGCGTTCACACTTTGAAGTTTGAGGTCTTTTCTTCACATGCAGTGCACCGTTATACTCATTTGAAGATCCTTACTGGTGTCAAGAAATGAGAAGTTATGGGGCCTTTAAGTTAGCGTCTCAAAGAGTGAATTCTTTCATCTTATGCATTACCAGCTTCTACGCCATATATTCACCAGTAATGCTCTCAGTTGACGACTAAATTACTCTCCCTCTCTTTCGCTTCTGAACCTGAGCCTAAATATGGTTACTGTTTACGATAGCTGCAGAGATACCGTATCCACCAAGTGAACCACAAACTCAAGAATGTGAGAAACAAGTGCGGCCTCTGTCGCCTTCTTAGCCCCTGATAACGCGGGTAAGCTCTGCTCTCGCACCACTGTGACGAAACGAATCGACAACGCTGTGGTAAAATGGACGCGTCACCATATATACCATGGCAGTCCAAAAGCTGTGTACTAAGTCACCCTGACGTGCGGGTAATTCCCGATATGCTGGGCAACATAGTCCGGAGTCCGGACGCTGTGTCAACAAATGAATCTGGGAACATGATACAAATCTGCTTGCGCACTATGAGGTCTTTAACTAACGGCGTTCAGTTCGTCTGCCCCGCCACGGTGGTCTAGTGGTTATGGCACTCGGCTGCTGATCCGAAGATCGCGGGATCGAATCCCGCCCGCGGCGGCTGCATTTCGATGCAGGCGAAATGTTGAGGCCCGTGTGCTACGTGCGATGTCAGTGCACGTTAAAGAACCCCAGGTGGTCGAAAATTCCGGAGGCCTCCACTACGGCATCTCTCATAATCGGAGCTGGTTTTGGGAAGTTAAACCCCACAAATCAATCAATTCAGTTCGTCTTCTTTGTGAAGAAATATGCACCCCGGTTTCATTATAGAAAGATTCTCGGTGGCATTGGGCAGCTTGTGATTAAATGGTATCATAAACTTAAAAATTTAGATGTCGTATACGTTGCCGACACGTTGTTACAAATGCATAATTCTGATGTCAAATACTAGTAAAAGCTTGTTCCATTAAATATGGCTGACATATTACTGGCACTGGTTCTAGTGCGCAACTATTCAGTTTCGAGCCTAAAATGTGGCCCTTTTATCGTGTTCGTGTCACTTATTAACCAGCCCATAGCAAATCCCAACAACACCACAAGAAACTTGAATACCATCTCTCTCTCAGTTATTGCGCCACAACTGCTTACTGATAAATAAAACGGTGACAAAATAGTGTATGTATATATACGTACGATTTCGGTGCTGGTGTCGACGAGCTCGTGCTGCTGGAATCTGTCGCCTCATCCGAAGAGGTGGCCCGTGACCGCATCGTCCTGTTATGATCAGAATGGTTGGACTTGCCACAACCGACAGCCGGCACCGACCTTGTCGGTAATCCGCTGGCCAAAGCGTTGTCATTACCACGGAGTACCTCAGACGAAGTACCGCCCAAAGGGTACCCCTTCCTCGTAGCTTCTTTCTTCCGAGCAGCATTTGGCAATCGCTTCTGACCAGCACTGTCACGGACAGGATCACTGCGACCCGGAGGTGTCACCGTCTTTCCAGTGACAGCGCCGCCATGGTCGCCAACAACAGCCACTGGTGATTTTCCGTCACCTAAATTCCAATTGGCTGTCGCGTTGGACGTCCTCTTACCTTGGTCATCCTCATCTAAACGTTCATAACGGTTTAAGCTTGCACCGCTTCTGACAACACCCAGTGAAGCTTCCTGGAGCCTGGAGTCCTCCGCCTCCAGAGCAGGCACGTTTGGCTGGGGGTCAGCCTCGTTCTGCAGAGGCACCGCATCGTTTACGATTGCGGCCTTTCCTATAGGAGTCCCTCCGGCTGCGTCGGAAGTAATCTGTGATACCGAGAATACCTGGCTCTGGTTACCTTCATTGAAGACGGGCAGCTTCCATGTCGAGGTTTCCTTGTTGGGACTGGAATTTTCCGAGAGGTTAGAGTCACTGTCGCGTTTGTGGGGTGGCCTATCTTCAGCGATTGCCGGGTGTGAACGTGACGTCGTAATATTTTTGACAGTCGCCGTGGTCTCCAAGTGACTGGCGGACGCCTCCGCATTCGTCGTAGTCAGCGGGCTGAGAGCGCCGCGAGAAGTGAAGGAATCCTCGCCTCCGTCTGCACCACCAGTGCTAGACGTCCTTTGTGTCTTCTGCGAGGCACCACCACCGCCATTTGCCGCAACACCGTTGGCGCCCGCTGCAGCCTTTGTGTGCTTGCTGCCTGCCTTCCGCTTGGAACTGGACCGCCTTTCGCGATATCTGCTGGCACGCTTGTTGAGTCTGTCCCACCTCGATATATCGGATGCGGTCTTCTTTCTCTTGGCTTTTCTCTCAGTTTGACCGTGTCTTTTGGCACTAGCATCAACGGTGTCTTCCTCGGGACTGTGAGCACTGGAGTTGCAGCCTGCACTTTTCGATTTGCTCGCCGATTTCTTACCTGAAGAACTGATCGCCGATCCTACAACGCTATGCGTATGGTTCTCGTCTCTCTTAGGCTTTTCCTCATGACAGGAAGAGGAACGCGCTGCTCCCGACACAAGTGCTGTTGCAACACGCCCGGTACCCGCGGCATCGGAGAGGCTACTGACGCCAGCTAAGCCTAAACTGTCGATGTGGCTCGCATCTGTGTTCGGGCTCGCAGGTTTCATCGAGAAGCCGAGAAAAAGAGGCTGCACTAACTTGAGGAGCTTGAGTGACGAATTCCCGAGCTTTGATGTAAGCGTCGCTGTCTTTCGAGTCCTTTCTGAGTGTGCTGATGACGGCCTGTGACGACGTGGCGATTGCCGTCCGAGTCGTGGTGACCGGAACCTTAAGTTCCTTGCTTGCTTCTTATTTCATAATGCTTACCCACTACAGGCCCCACAGGGGATTGGCGAAGAAGACGGAGGTTTAGGGAAAAAAAAAGAGAGTGTGAGCGTGGGCAGAATATAGCTCAAGAGAAAGATAGAACTTTCCAATTCTTCCGGACTAGCAGCAGTTCTACTAATGTTGTCTGATGTCAAGATATAACCGCGCTAGGATGGAGCACAGAGAGTAATGGGCAGGATAATGCATATATTATGAGGAGGAGGAGAAGGGCATAGGAAAGGCAGGGAGGTTAACCTGGGCTGATCCTGGTAGGCTACCCTGCACTGGGGAAGGAGGAAGCGGACGGAAAGTTACGTCTGGGACTTACTAGAGCCTGTACCACGGTGCTCGGCTGTTAACCCGAAAAATGCGGGTTTCATTCCGGCATCAGCGGTTGCGTTTCGATTGAGGAAAAATTCTGAAGGCCCTTGTACTGCGAAATTCCAGTACACGGGCTAATAAACCTTAGGCTGTCAAAATATCCAGAGATCTCAGCTACGGTGTTCCTCATAATCATCGCTCGGTGATGTAGGCATCCATCTCGAATAGGTGGCCTCTCGCCATTCTCCTCCCCTCACTCTCGAAGCTTTTTCAGCCGTTTACTCGTCCTCTCTCATCTCGTTATTGTAAACTACACATAGCACGTATACTTAGGTTACTTTTGTCGACGTGGGAGTTGGAACTCTGCGAAAAGATATTTGAAAATGGCGCGCCATCTTGGACTTCTCGCATCAGCTCGCATAGAGTTGGTCACATTGCCCTTTGGTGCTTGTAAAAAGTCAAGTGAATGCGATGTCTTTGCGTGAAAACGGCTGCATGGTTGCATTCGGCGTTTTGTGACATTGCTAATTGAGTGGTGTGAGTCGACATTTATGCAAAAGCCCGCGCGTGAGTTACGATTGTCTCCAGAACTGAAACCGAAAATGCGCAAACTATTTCTCCCATCATAAAGTGATGTTTTGTTTGTGCGACCAATAAGCTTCGCAGCCTCATTTCACGCACGTAGAGTTCACAGATGTTGCTTGTGAAAACAAATGGTGTCATTGAGGTAGAAGCTCAGCATGCCTCGGCTTTCCCGCAGCGATCATATCGCGACCACCATCAACGCTTTCACGCAGTCATTAGTTTAGCTTTGGTGTTTTGGCATTGTTTTAGGTTGTAACAGCCAAAACAGCTGTTCGTTCGGCTCCAGAAACTTTCAGCGGGCAGCACTACTTGTTCAGGTGAGTTTTGCACCTCGCGACAACACTCTTTTCCTTGTCTTCTTTTTTTTACTTGACGAACAACGGTATCAACAAGAGGCTCGTGAATCATGTTCACTGTCGCTATCCGCGGCCTCTTTGGAACGTGCGATCGGTGATCTTCTCGAAACAGCAAGTCAGGTGTTCACGAGACAGTCGCGCGCTTGTTTCATAATTACGTGCAATTTTCTTACGTGTAGTAGCAAGGCCTTGGCTATGGTTACGAGCACTGCTGTGTGACAAGAGCCGCGACGTTTTGTTGCAAATGTCGCATATTGCTTGATCGCGTCGATAAATCCGCAATCGCTGCGATCGCGGCGTGGTCTTTTCACATTGCATCATATTCATCTCTTTGACGCCGCTCTGCAATAAGATCAAGAAGTTTCCGAGGCCCTGAAAGCTTTTGACAACCACAGTATCAAGGGAGTAGTTACAGGTCGTGTTGAAAGCGCATCACACCGAGCGTTTTGTTGTTTAATGCTGTGTGTTGTGCTTCCGCCGACGGGATCGGAGCTCTGTTGGTTCTTCGATGGCAGTTTTACGCAATAAATTGACTTGATGAATCCGTGTGGGGTTTTAGTGCTTTCTTCGTGTGTTGTTCGAAGAGACGACCTGATGATGTCGTACTTTCGTCGCAGCGATCAACACTGTGCGATAGTCGAGGTTGTCGGTTGTAAGTGCCGTTATTTTGTTTGGACCTATGCTTCTGCTTGTGGGATGAACTCGAACTTAAGGTCCATTCTAAATGCAATACATGGCACTGCTAGGTAAAATAAGGGGTCGCTGGGGTTAGTGTTTGCGGTGAAATTTTCATGTGAATGAGTACAGAAGCGGCAGCCGACGAGATTTCGGGGCTATATAGTGTAGGTGTCATCCACGAAGTTGACGTGTATCCGCATCTCGGCTGAGTTTCGTGCCGTTTAGGTAATCGTTCCCTTTCCCATCGACATGATTCATGATAAGCTGATAGCTTGGGTTATCTCTGCGTGCTGCCGGAAACGAAACCGGCTAGGTTGTTTCTTGAGCAGTTGCACATATCACACACGTATTCGAGAGTGTCTAGATCTCTGTCTCTCTCTCTCTTTTCTTTCTAGACATGCCGGACGGCTACGTAGAGATCGCCAGTGTGTTGGTTAAATTCCATCGTACAGGTGTAAACGACCTCTTTGTTTTGTAGGCGTTGCAAGAACGAACTTGTTAGGAATTAACGAACTGGCTGTACATTTTCTGCTTGCCAAGTATCTTTCACTGATCGAAAAAAATAGAGTATATTAAATTAGTAGGAACACAAGCGGGCCCAGGTACTGCCTCTGGTCCTTCACGTGCTACACCTCTCCTGTAATTGCCTTCGTACCATCATACGATCGAACATATTGCAGCCTTGTGACCATTTAGTTAGTCATGGCCATGTTTAGCATTGGTAAATATGCAACAGCTTGATGCCAAGGCAGCATTTCAAACCTACCAGTGCTCTTCAGTGCATGCTGGCGGAGATCACACATCATGACTAATAAGAAGCAAAAAAGAGCATTGCCAACAGGCTAAGGCTGTGCTAATATGAAAAAATTTTGAATAACAAAATACAAATAACGAACTGTCTGACTTTTTAAGTACTGCTGTTCAAGTTGAACAGCTGCTGTTTGCGAAGGAAAATGTTTTTTTCTAATAATTTACCACTATGTTGAAATGTTAATGGCACACCAACAGGCAGAAGATGTTGTTGCAAGGTGCAATTGGTGTTGTTGCCTGCTGGTACAGTATAGGTGTAGAACATATGATCTTACATAGTGCAGTGCGTTGCATCTCTGTGGCAGCTCTGCGGCAATCATTTGCATGTTTCAAAGCATTCTGTGTGTGTGAGCATTGCACTTACTTACTTGTTCCTGATGCTCCAAAGCTCAAGAGAGATTCGGACTTGTCCACTTTGCCGGAAGGCGTTTCTCACTTCGGCCTTTCATATAATTCCAATAATTCTCGTGGTTCTGCAAAGTGCAATTTTACATTTACCTTACACTGCACTGCGTCATTCAACCTTCAGTAGTTCTGCGCGCTCTTTTTACAGTTACCACTTCTACAGCGACATCATGGACACCACATGATTGACTGGTTGTGCTACTGAAAACCTGACACTATGCCGGCCTCAAACCTGTGGGCGGTGGACAGCACAGGGCGGGTGCACACGCTCTCTACCGCCGGTTCCCGATGGCAGGAACTGCCCTACTCCGGTGTCGACCTGAAGCGAGTATCGGCGCTTCCAAACTGCGCCTGGGGCATTGGCAGTGACCACCAGGTGTACATGTACCTGCCTCAGAGTGACGTGCCCATCAGAGTCGCCGAAGTGGCATACGAGAACCAGGTGAAGAGTTTGTTCATCTCTTTCTAACTCCTTAACCTCATGCTTATTGACAAGTGCGACACAATTGGAAATATACAGGAAGAAAGAAAATGGCATGAGTATTTCGTTCAGTAAACTTCACTTGTTAGACCATGCTCATACTGTGTTCTTTCTTCTGGGTGTTTTCCATTGCTTTGTGTTGATCTACAAGCATGCATTCTTTCCAGCTCTCCCTGCTTGAATGATAACTATAAGAATAATAATAACTTTATTTACTTTATGCACACACATGATGATATGACAGAGGCTTTCAGAAAGAGCTGTCATCATAACAGCTTGACAAGGCAAACTTTGACCTTACTGTTCTCTAACCTCCTGTGGACTACCTTAACATGTCCACATGTTTTGCACCGCCGCCACTACTGCAGACTAGCTTAGGTCATGTGTAACAAAACATCCTGATTTCTGTTATCAGAGACAATCCCTCAGCTAGACTGTGTGTCTGGTTTTTTATTCACGCACACAGGGTGCTAAAACACCATACTATCATTCTTTATGAGACTGCTGCTTGCAGGAATGGCCTACATGCCGTAGGGGGAAGGCAACTTTCAATTGTGAAGTGCTGTTCTGTTCCACAGCAAGTGGGTGCTAAGGAAAGGGGTTCTCAAAATATCTACCAGTCCTGCCATTGTCATGGCTGGAGTATCCTCACATATTTTATAGCAGTGTTCATGGATGAACAACTATGTGAAATTATTGTATCACAGGCTTAATTGATTGTTTACATTAATGAATGATGATGGTGATTGTGGTTTGATTAAGGAAGAGACACTCATTTCTGCAGCCCATGTCGGTAGCACGGCAAAGCATCCGTAGGGGAAAGGGAAAGAGACTGAAAGAGATAGGAGAGAAACAACGTAGCGGAGGACTTTGGAAATTTTGACCACCTGGGGTTCTTTAACGTGCACCGACAATGCTCAGTACATGGGCTTCTGGCGTTTTTTGCCTCCATCGAAAATGCGACCGGCGCGGCCGGAATTGAACCAGCGTTTTTTGGGTGGCAGCTGAGCACCATAACCATTGCGCCACTGCTGCGGGCCAATGAATGATGGAATGACTGATTGATGAAAAAGTGGTGAACCATTGAATGGATAAATAGATGGACTATGGTATGGACAAATTAATGACTGGATGAATTAACAAATTAATTTAAAGAAAGTTGCAGCCGTTCCCTTGTTGAGAGAATGGGGTAATGCAAAGCTTGGTGTCTGCATGCCCTACCTATTAATTCTGTTTCTGTATTTCTTACTGGTTTTCCTTTTATTTTTTACCTTCTTTTGATCTTGTTAGGTGGTACAATATCCAATTCATTCATGTGGTTCACAGACATTCACATCTTGAAAGTGGGGGTGTGTGTATGGTCTAGTGGTAGACACTTGGCTTAGGAGGTTGGGAGCCCGAGTTCAAACCCCAGCACCAGCAACAAATATTTCCCACTTCGACATGCACCCTCTATGAAGTGCCCGAATGAACTAATACGCTAGCTTATTCTGCCACATCATAGAGGGCGCCAAGGGTCCCACATTTTCAGGAGTGTTGGCATAAAGACCACAACGACTATGCCAGCTCCACCAGCACAGGCTAGATAATCTAGTACAGGCATCATTTAAAAAGGGAAAGAATGGATGGATGTATGGATGGATAGGTGTCAAGTTCTTCGACGGCAGTTTTGCACAATAAATTCACTTGATGAATCTGTGGGGGGTTGTAGTGCTTTCTTCGTGTGTTGTTCGAAGAGATGACGTGATGATGCCGTACTTTTGTCAGCAGCGATCAACACTGTGCGATAGTCGAGGTTGTTGATTCCGTGCAATTCAACCGCTATTTCGTTGTAAGGGCATTGTAAAGTGCATTGAAAAGTTACAGCAGTGCATTTACGAATTGTGCCTCTGCAGCGCTGGAACCCCAAGGATGGCTTCTGTGCCCGCCTCCTGCCCACTGACCGGCCTTCCTGGAGCAGCAAGGATGGCCTCGTTGCTCGGTACAGGGAGAACATCCATCCGCCATCATTGGGATGGCAGTGGGAGGGCCGCTGGTACCTCGATGACAACATGGACTGGCCAGCTGCTCGGAACTGAGGTGTGAGTGGGAGACACATGGCTTTAGAGTCTGGTCATTCACGCTCATTACCGGAAGTGAACAAGTTCAGGTTTATTCATTGTTATTGCACGTACAGAAAACAGTCTTGCAAATTACAGACCAACCTCAGTATGACGAATGCAGATATAATGAATTATTGATTGTAAAGAAATAAATGAAAAATTGTGCTGCCTGTTAAACATTATTACAGATATACCTTTATAATGAATTATCAGATTTAATGAAGTTATTTGCATGTCATATTAGTTCATTATAGCAAGGTTTAATTGTGTATACAGCATCAAGAAGTCCCAAAGTAAGAAGCTGTCAAGGGGACCTCATATTACTAGTGGCTACATAAGAGCATTGGAGCAGCAAGAACTAAGTGTATGAACAAAAAAAAGTGTTGGGAAGTAGAATCAGTAACAAACAAAATTTAATTAATTTGAAATGAATTTGAAAAGAACATACACACAGTCTCATCAGATGTCAACTAAATCTACGTTCTTCTTCATTCACACCAAGCGTGCATATCGAAAATGTCATGTACACAAAATTTGCCTCATTGCAGGGCTGGACTTATTCTGTGGACTTCCCGTTCACCTACACCCACGAGAAACACTGGAATTCGTTGGTCCGGCGACGCAAGTGGATTCGGTATCGCCGCTACGTTGCCACTGACCGCTGGGCTGAGGTGAGTTTATTGACCTAGTATGTTTTCGGGGGTTTTCAGTGGCACCTCTTGGAATCTCCTCGAAGGCTTTGATATTCAGCTTCTGTTTTCTGCTTGTTTAAAGGTGCAATGGAGTTCAGATTCTACTACTTGATTGCAGTAAACTTTAGCAGTTGTCGTTTGTGGGGACATACTGAAAAGAAATAAATGGGTGGCAATTACCTCATAAAAGGGACAGTGGATTGAGCTGTTTATGTGGTTGAGTGAAAGTGTAGCGGCGGCAGCATCGGCATTGCATGAAAAGCAACTGAGACGCCCGCGCTAGCACAAGGCCGATTCTGCTGGTAAGGGCCCCTGTGCGCCGGCGATTGAGAGATTGTGAAAAACCTTTTGGTCCACAACGGTTTGGTCAAGCATGTTGTGAGGTTGTCCATCACTACAATAGATAAAATAAAAGGCAAGGAAAAAGAAAAGCAGCAACCTGAGGGAATAAAAAACTCCCAGGCCTGCGCAGAGGCTGTAGCACGGTGGCACCGTAAGCTAGATTTTGTTGCATGTCTGTCAATCTTTTCTTTCGGTCTTACTTGATTCCCACTTCTGTATGATTCAGCCCACTATGACATGATTCTGATTATGCCAAGGTTAGTGTGTGATAGGTGTAGAAAAGGTTTAGCTCAAAGTTGCAGGTTCAATCCCTGCAGCCGCGGGTGTATTTCTGAAGTGCGGAATGCAAAGAAAGAAAGTGCAGGAGTGCGTGGTGAAGAATCATGCAGGATCGGTAGATAATGATGAAGGATAATGATGAACCAGTTCATGAAGGACATAACGATTTGGTGGAGTAGTAACATAACTGATGGATCATGACATCAATAATATGACACCCTCCTCAGTTACATCAAGATTAACCATGAAAGAACAGCTTCGCTGTTCCACTGGTTTTCACCAATTGAAACTGGCTCAATTTCATTAGATACTGTACACAAAAGGGTCATGTGGTTTTTTTTTCATTGCTAAGTTACAAGACTAATAACTTTTCTCTTTTCATTGATGGAACTTGACGACAACAGCAACATTCCCACATACTTAGACAGGGACTACCTAGCAGAAGATTCTTTGTGAGGCTGTCTTGAAGTATCCAAACTAGAAGAGAAACTCAGGGGAAGATGGATGCTTGAATCGATGAACAAATCGCAAAGTACGATTTAGAACAGGGAATGTTGCGGGAGCCAATGTTTCGACAAGCGGACTTGCCTTTGTCAGGGCGGCAACTGCCTTCTCCAGCGTTCGTTTATGTACGCCTTTGCACACTCTCCCCCGTCCTCAGAAAGAGAGGAGAAGAAGAGCAGCACGTGCGAACCAAAAAGAAAAAAGGGGGGGGGGTGGGGGGTTGGGTGCAGGGGTATTTGGGTGACAGGTGTTAGCGTGACTGATATAAATGGCAAGAGCGAAAGCTTCCAAAGAATCCGCTCCTTGTACATATCTTGGAAATGCATTGTGTGCGCAGAGCTAGAAAGCAGGATGAAAAAAAGGAACACACGCTCGGAACAGAAGTTGCTCCTATGGCATGTGTCCCCCCCTCCACCACACACCACCTGCACCACACCAACAATGCATTTCACCGAAAGCTTGTGGCTAAAAAAAGTAACTACACTGCTTAACGCCGTTGTTCTCGTTAACTTTGAAACATGCATTCTCTGCAGATTGAAGGTATTCATTCGGATCCTGTCCAAGAACCGGTTGTGGACGTGTCCATCGGTGGCGTCGAGGTTCCTGGCGGTGATCCTGACCACATTGCTGTCTGGGTTGTGACTGTGGTTGGCAGGGTGAGTGTTCGTTTAAACATAAGTTTGTGAGAGTCTGCACAGCACACTCGCTCGCTGCTTGCTCATGCACCCTTGAACACTCTTGGACTATGCTCTCTACAACTATGACTATGCTCTCTACAACTATGACTATGCTCTCTACGACTACGACTATGCTCTCTACAAGCTCTCTACAAGCTCTACAAGTTCAGACTATGCTCTCTACAAGCACTCAGACATTCCACTCATTGCTCACACACTCACATACATATACAGCCACCCCTGAGTATTACAAACATAGATATAACAACTTATCACTCATAACAAAGTTTTTGAGTAACAGTGTTGCTACTAAAGCATTGCATTATGTATGCATATGTCTTGTACAACAAATCATTTTCTGTGTCAGGTGGATATTGCTATGAGAAGCTTTTGCTGTACATCCACCCATCCGACCCTGTTGCCCTCAAAATTATGTGCAGAGTCATTCACTTAATTTCTTATACACTCATTTAGCCACTCGCTCTCTCCAGTCGCTCGCTCGTGCTCACTCAAACATTCTGTTCTTTCTGCTTGTTAAATCTGGTCACCCATTAACTCATGCACTGTGTCAGTGATTGTTTACCTTACTGATTGATTCACTCAATCACTGATTTCTCTTCATCACCACTTTCACAGAAATAGGTGAGGGACAGTAATTGGTGAATTAGCAAGCAGGCAATGTAGAAGAGGAACAGAGAAGAACTGAAAGTAGGGCTTTGAACTCTCGCAGTGGGCATTGGAGAAAAAATTAGTCACTGCATGGATTTTCATTGGACCAGTCTAGGAATAATGTCAGCAAGATTGTTTTACAGTTGAACCCCTTTGCAATAGACATTGATATAAGAGGCAGTTGGGTACAAGGGACATCATTTACTCACATGGTTGGCTGCCCTATCTTTCCCATTTGTTGGACCTCCTTTTGCAGCAGACGTGTTCCTGAGTACAGTTGCTTGTAAAGGACAAAACATCCTTAAATTTTTTTGACAGTCTTGTTTGTAACACATAGTTTAACTCTAAATGCAGTGCTGTTGGCTACTAACTACACCTAATTTATTGTGGAAACAACAGGAAATGATAACTCATTAATGTGAGAAAGTTGTAGTTGAGAAAACATCAATTCTGTCCTGAGTGACACAATCCACCAAGCATATCACCTAACATTAAAGCAAACGGTATAGTGTAATAAACCCTTGCAACATGCGGTAGCCTCCTTTGGTGGTCATTTGTAGCGGTTCATATCGAAATAAGGGCCGATCAGAAGATGAAAACATGGCACACTGCTTGTAAGAAGCCTCCCATACAAGGGACAGAAACTGCCCCCCATTGTGTGTCTCTTATAAAAGTGTGCAGCTCTATTTTAATGAACATAATTTGACCCCTTTTATCATCAACATACAGTAGAACCTCGTTATAATGAATGCAGATATAACGAACTATTGGATATGACAAAGAAATCGCAATTCCCCTTGATATTCTCATAGTTGACATGGATATTGGCTATAACGAACAAATGGTTATAACAAAGTAATTACAGCTTCACCTTCAACTTCGTTATAACGAGGTTTTACTGTATTATGTCAGTCTGTTTGGCACTCTTTAGAACACTGATAAAACTCATAGAGAGAGCTTCTTTGTTTTGTTTTTCATTGGTGGTGGGAGGAGGCCCTGAGGCAGGTAAATAAAATATTTTAGCAGGTCTGTATGCAATAACACCAATAGGAGTCCCAAAACTTGTCTTCTCTCACTTGGGAGAGCGGGTTTTAGCTTACTTCCTCGCCTTCACCTTTCCAGGTGTTCTTTCGTGAGAATGTCACACGACTCTGCCCTGAAGGCACATCCTGGACTTCTGTTCCGGTTCCCGAGAACTCTGAGGTCAGCCAGGTCTCGGTGGGCCGCACCGGCCTGACTTGGGCGGTGGCCTGGAATGGAAATGCCCTTGTCCGTCTTGGAGTGTCACGCTACAGCTACATTGGTGAGGTGGTTCACTGCTCACATTAGCCATGTTACTGTTTTTTTTTCTTGTAAGTGCTCATTAATAACAGCTTGTTGACCCAACACTAAAGCAGTTTCTTGGAAGTTCCCTGTTACATGAGTTAGTTGTCGTGTGTGTGAGCACAAGAGAAGCAGATGTTTAAAGGTCATACGACCTCACTAATGCCCCTGCTTCAAAAACATTCAGAGAACGCGGGCTCATTTGCCGACTGTGTTGTCGTAGGTGAAGGCAGCAGAAGTACTCATGGGCTGCATTATGCACAGGTTGGACAGCCTATTCTTTTTCTCACAGTATTGATGGTGACACCTTTATTAGAGCTGTGGAAATAGCAAAATTTAAAGGAAATTCGAATAATAATGTTTTAATGCAAATTGTGTTGAATATTTCTCGTATGATGTGTGAATATTTTCCAAACAACTAAATGCTTAGTTGCACACAATATGTTCTGCTCAACATGGATAAAAAGAAATCTATTGCATGACTATTTTACTGCCACAATGTTGTTCCTGGAAAAAGTGAAAGAGTATAGAGTTCCAAAGAACAGTTTAATGTTGAACTGTGCAAATGCACGAGTTGGCTTCACTGCAGTATGCAAGCGTTAACTTTTCCACAGTGCACAAGTGTTATGCTGTGAAGTGCATTGCACACGGAATGAGCCACTTATCACAGAAAACAGCATATATTGCCCCGTAATTACAAACTTCAAATAGTTTGAATAGTAAAGGTTGGGTGTAAATTGAATTGAATAGCTGATGCTATTAAACAAATATTTAAAATTTCGAATATTTGTACACTTGTAACCTTTATGCAACAATAATTATTCATACTGTCTTGTGTTGCTTGTGTAATTGCTTTTGTAACTTCACGAACACATGTACACAAAATATAGGGCTATGGTAATATTTTGGGTATGTACAGCATGATTCACATACATGGCTGAAAGAAAATCTCAGTGCAACAAAGTTTGCAGTGTAATCAAGTCTTTTACTACAAGCACAATTCTGTCAACTGTAGTGCATCTGCTCATTGTTCAGTGATAGAAGAGAAGGATTCTGGAAAGTTTGCATAGAACGGTCAGCTAGTGTGGAACATCAGAGGTGATGGTGATGCGACGTCTCAGTCCTTGTAGTGAAGATCCCAACATCTTTTACAGGAACCGAATGGACGGAAGTGGCCGCCCCCGATGCTGACGAGAAGTTGTCGCAGGTGGCTGTGGGGCAGAACATGGTGTGGGCAGTCGGAAGAAATGGAACGGTTAGTCGCTGGTCTACATGCGCGGTCACTCTCATCTCCCTGGTAAAATACCATATTTGTTCGAATGTAAATTACGGTAGGTTCTCAGTAATGGCCTCTCCATGATGGTCTACTATGGCATTCGGCTGTTGATCCAAGCTCTGTGGGATGAAATCCTGGCCGCGGCGGTTGCATTTCGATGGAGCTGAAATGTTGAGTCCCGTGTACTGTGGAATGTCGGTGCACGTTAAAGAACCCCAGGTGGTTGAAATTTCTGGAGCCCTCCACCATGGCGTCTCCGTGATCATATATTGGTTTTGGGAGGTAAAACTGTGGAAATTATTAGTTAGTATAGACCATTAATAATTCAAACTTGAGGGCCCTCCAAATTTTGTTTGAATTATCAGGTGGAAGCATAAGTATGACTGTGTGATGTATTTCGAAAGGCAGAGATGGCCAGTTACCACATGCATAGTTGCCACCACAGTGCTTGTTGCTGTTTCTTTTTTTCTGCTCGTGGTTTTGAACGCAGTGGTTTTTTTCTGCTGGTGGTTAGTTTCGCTGCCGTACGCAAGTGTTAGTTTTGTCACAGTACACAGGTGTTATGCGGCGAAGCGCACTACATGCTAGGATGAGCCACTTGTCATGAGGCATTTTTCCCCTTAATTACCAACTTCTTTGCCAACTTACTATTCGAACTGTTTGTTCAAATATTAAAAGTTAAGTATGAATCAAATTGAATAGCAAATGCTGTGCGAAAATTATTTGAAATTTCGATTATTTGCACGCCTCTAATTTAAATGGTTTAAAAACGTAGGACAACCAGAAATTTGAACTTTCTTTGAGTGAACCAAGAGCTTAAATTATCAGAGTTTCAATTATAGGGAGTCTTCTGTGTTAAGTGACCATGACTGTAATCTGAAGGATGAGTGTTAAGCGATTTCATTAGGAAAAAAAATCTGCAGTCAAGCCTCAATATAACGAATGTGAATTCCATGAATTAAATGAAGTTCTATGTTCTATTATTATAGAGCAGTGTTAGGGATATAGATTTATAATGAATTATAGGATATAAATAAGCTATTTATATGCAGTATTGAATTTGTTATTACGAGTTCTTGCTGTAAAATGCAAACCTCAGTGATCAGAAAAAGTATTAAAGTACTGCACCATTGTGCCCGTAACAATTCCATTTCGCAGTATGCGCACTGTCAACTGCTTGCTTTCAACAAATTTTTGCTAGCCTGTGACTGTTATGTTTCCTTTGCTCTCTCAGAATTGTTTACTCGGGGCATGCTTGTCAAATAAGTCATAAAACATTACTGAATGCCATTTACATGACTCTCTCTCTCTTAGGTCTGGTTTCGCAAAGGCATACGCTGCGATGACCTTGGCTGCCGTGCCTCCGTGACGGGATCAGGCTGGGTCAAGATGATTGGCACCATGGCTATGATCAGTGTTGGCCCCAATGACCAGGCAAGTTGATGGGCATAAAGAAGAACAGACAGTTGATACACCCGCTTGTTGTTCTTAGCTGCTGCTGAGATGCAGTGTTAGAAGTGTCCCATGACGGTATAGTGGCTGGTCACTCAGGCGCTCCGAAGATCAAGGATCAGATTTTTGAAGAACTGCTGTAGTAAAAAGAAAACTTTACTGCCAGTACTGGGAGTGATGGGTTCTACGAGCCCACCAGATGGCCCTCAGTCAGGGCTGAAGGTGGCCTCTTGGGCACTTGCTGTGACCCGGAATTAGATGTCTGGAGCGGAGCTCGTCAGCAGGGTCCCCCACCTTTGTGTGCCTACAAGCTTCTGGAATTCTTTGGGCAGTGGGTCCGCGGGGCAGTCCCAAATTGGCCAGGCATCACGGTCGATATGAAAGGTTTTCTTGCTTCTTGGTATATCTGCCAGCCTGGGAAGTTGAATAGGTCTGGGGCCCCAATAGGTGAAATGTTCTGAGTACAAGGTGAAAGAGTAGCAGTTTTCACCCTGGAGGCAGGGCATCAATGCTGATTCCTACTGGAACTAGCGAGCAGCTGCTGCCGTGTAAAAAGCCTTTCGAAGCCAGAGAAGGGAGGTGAGGCCAACCGCACTATTGATATGGCCAATGGTAAGAAAATATTTCACGCAAGCTCGTTCAGAAGGCATGGGGACAAAGACAGCCACCCCAGTCAATGTGGGCGATGCAACGTTTGGCACAATATAGCTGGGTGATAAGGAGAATTCCAAACCCCCAAACGTCAGAAATTGGAAGGGGGGCACATGAAGATTTCTGAACGAGACATGTTTAGGACGCTGGTCAAGATTGAAGCTGCACTAACTCCCGTCGACAAAGCAGCAGCTGTTCGCCCTTCTCGGATGAGTGGGGGATGGTTTTATCCCAAACTGCATCATAACTGTACTTGGAATAGTGCACACTTAGTCAGGGATGAAATAAGGAACAGGACACAAGCACTAGTGCAGTTTTCAGTGCTTGTGTTTGGCACTTGTTAGCACTTGTATCATGTCCTCTCAGTGTTGCTATTCCACATACATTATCTGCCAACAAGTGCAAGCTGCTCTTCTGCAGCAAAATCACCGCTCCACTCAAGGAATGAGTGGTAACATTTGTGTACTGCTGCGAAAGGGAATTGACCCCAAAAGAAGCCAACTTGAGAAAGCTTAGTGAGGTGTGACTATAGGGGTTGGTTAGTCGAGCAGATTACAGCATCATTCTACTAAAGCAGCGTCCACTTCTTTTTTTCTACTGTAATGAAAAAAGGTAGCTGTGGCGTAAGGTTCTTGCATTATCCTGGCCTTGCCTTTGTTACGTCACCCTCCTCTTCCACTACCTTGCCCTTGCAATGCCATCCACCGATATATTTATATATCTTATTTTACGCCCAGGGTCAAGTGACATTACAGAGGGGTGCGGGTTGTTAAAGAAAAACAGTTGAACAAAAAGCACAAGTAATTCACGACAAGTGGAGCTCGTGTATACACAATACTAGTTATTAGTACAACAGAGGACCTGACCACACGATGTGAGCTCATATATAAAGGAGCCTAATTATACAATGTTAGCTAATGCACCATGGAACATGTGGTAATGACTAATAGTAACGTCGATCAGAAAGCTGTTCCACTTTCTTGATGTACAAGACTAATTAAAGGAAGTTTTTGCACTTCATAAGAGAATAGCTGCTTCGTAATGATGATCGATACGGCAAGATATGTGCTGTTGGGCAGAGGAGTAGTTGGCTGTGTAGAAAAGAACTTGGTGCTTTTTACTATTATAATTATTTTCACATTTGCTGAGCATTTTTCTCATCGGGAACATGACAGGATTATCTCAGACATGTAGAATCACCGTTACCTTCACGTGATAAAAAAATATCGCCGAAGCTTGGCTTTAAAGGTTGTGTGGTTCAATAGTGTACTTAAGGTAATGAAATTACTGCCATCCTTTTTTTCCAGGTATGGGGCATCACACGCAACGACCGCCAGCTCTGCCTCCGGACTGGCGTCACGCTTGAGGAAGCCAGCGGCCGCGAGTGGAAGGAGATTGTCGCGCCCTTCGCAAACGCCCCGAGCCGGACAGCCAGCGTGAGCTCGCTTACTTCACTGGGCAGTCTTCGGCTGGCCACTACCTCATATGCGGCAGTGGCGGCAGAACGCGGCGACGACCTACCCTTGACACCGGAGCGGAAGAAGATGTCTCGCCACAGCTCACACTCGGGGTCACCGTGCAGCGACACCATGGTGACAAGATATCAGGCAAGTCACAAAGATTGCCATAGAGCACTATGTGCTGTATACTAAGGGTGTGCAAATATTCAAATTTCAAGTAGTTTTCAATGAGCGTTTGCTGTTCAATTTGATTCATGCCTAACTTTTACTATTCGAACTATTCGAAGTTTATAATTAGGGGACGAAATGTGCTACGTCCCATGACAGGTGGTCTATTCACATGTGTAGCACCCTTTACCACATATCACTTGTGTACTGCAGCAAAGTGAACACATGCATCTGCACATGATCTCGTCTAGACTGTTCTTTTTTCTAGGAACATTGTGGGGGCTATGCTAGTTGTACAGTAAGTGCTTTTTGCCCTGTTTAACAGTACATTTTTTATGTAATTTGACACAGAATTGTAAAGAATTTTTCCACATTATTAAAAAAATGTTTGATCCGTATCGCATTCTAATATTAATATTTGAATTCGCTTCGCATTCATGATTTTTCTATTCACACATATGTACTGTATGCACATAGAATGAATCATGAGAGTAAAATTTCAAGTTGAATTCTGCAGTTTTACATGCTAAAACCATGATGCAATCATGAGGCACACCGTAGTGGGGGACTCCAGAATAATTTTGATTTCCTGGCATTGTTTAAAATTCACCTGAATCAAAGTGCCTGGATGTTTTTGCATTTTACCCTAATAAAAACTTGGCCACCATCGATGAAAATCGAACACACATGCCTCGCACTAAGGGGTGCAACACCATAGCCACACTTCTCTTTTAGCCTGAAGGGTTTGCAAGGCACTATGCACGGCTGATTCTGAAGATTAACTCCGGCTCCAGCCGTACGCGGTCGTTCCGTGCACGTGTACGTACCCTTCCCGTAGCGTGGTGCTCACAGCTACGGCGGGTTCGGGCGAATAAGGCAACTGGCCAAGCAAAGTAAACGACACTTTATTGCTGTACGAGCAATACCGCGTACACTTCGCTACGTAGAGGGATATTCCGCTCTATACGTAAAAAGTAAAGAAAGGGTAGGCTTACTCCTTGGTCGGTCTCGCGGGGTCAAGTCGGTTCAAGGGGTCACCGCTGGCACAAGAGAGAAGGCGCACTGACCAGTGCTCCTTTTATACCGTCCGTCTGTTCTGCGAGGGCGGTAGTTCCCCCTCGCAGAGAGACAGTCAGCTGACCCCGCGAGGACATCTCGGGCTGGCGCGCGGCATTCAAAAGGCAGAACGGGACGGAAAGGACGGCCGGGACGTATCCGTCACCTACCAGCGCGGCCCTTCCGCTTCCGTCGCCGCTGAGCGCTCGCGCCAACGTTAAGGGAAGGAAATGGGTGCGCATGCTTCCCCACAAGCCACAGAAGGATTGTTTGGGGGCGTATTCCTGTACCACAACAAGAATCGTCATTTGTGTCGTTTGCTCTCTTTATGCTGTTGCGTATTGCTATGTGTGCAGTACTTCCCGTTAACGAGAGATGCAAGGCTATCAGTACAACATGGAATTCTCGGTAGAAAAGTGACAATAACCGAGTTCCCGAAAAAAAGAAAGAAGGAAAGAAATACGAGGAAGGCAAGGGACGATTATTGTTGTAGGACCGAAGTACTTCTTAAATGTGCCTCTTGCGTCTCAGAATGTATTTATAGAAAGGGTGCACTTGAATTGTCTTTCTGTCATGTAGCTACACTTAGTCACATTAGATGCATTTGGGGAATATTTTTTTCCCACAGTAATAATCGTCATCAGCTTGCTTGTGTTTCCTTTCTTGCAAACTCAGCGCTCTCCGATATCCTATCAAGAATATAAGTCACGCTGATAGTTGCACATTGTTTGTGACTAGAATGAACTGGGCGCAGGGCGATAATGCAAGGAAAGCCTGGGAAATGTGTAGATGGTGATTATCGTTAAGGGGCATAATTACACCCCAAACACACCTTTTGTGGCTAAGAGGATAGAATTGTCATTTATCTCATGAGCTTTTTTTTTTTTACGTTATTGCTATGCACTTGGTACTTCCAGGTTGTAAGTGTCATGCGCACCTACAGTGAGACACAGCACTTTTGACAGGAAAGTGGCAAGTGTCAAATTTTTGGAAAAGAAGACGCAAGCCAGCTAGATTAGATGACAGTTACTGTTGCATAATGCGAAGACACTTCAAGTACCTCCTCTTCTCTTTTCTTTTTTTTTTTAAAGTTCACTAAGTTGAAATAGCAAGTCACGTTTTGAAGCACTGTTGTGCAGCTAAGTGTATGGGTATCCTGCTCGGCGACAGTCGGGAAAGATGCCATTGAAAAGTAGAAGATTGAGAAATCGCTAAAGTTCTACCAATTTTTCTTTGCAGGAATCCACAGGCTCGTCACCAATGCACAACCATCCACATTCGGCATTTGGCGATCTTTCATCTTGCATGTAAGTGCGTTACAGTGTGCTAGATGTGGTCGTGTCACAGCAGGAAATGGAAGTTGGTTTTTTAGAGCAAAAGCCCTGCTGTTCCATGTCTCGCAAGGTCGTTCCTCTGACCATGTGGCCTTGAACTGCCAGAGTGCGAGCAGCATTACGCCTCATGATGCGCTGCTCTAACATGTGACTAAATTAGGGTACAATGGCTGCTTGCCAGGCAATAGGCATTCACTACTCACAAATTGTGGTGTCTCGTCGAACCTGCGGAGATGGTAGATGTAGCTGTTCCCATTCCACTGAATCGGTTTCCTCTGATCACCTCTCAGCCGCGCTTCAACCGCTGTAGGGAGCAGTCACTTCGGCACACCGCTGGCCCTTTCATGCAAGCTCGTTTCATTGGTCTCCTTGCTCACGCGCACTTTCTCATAGCTGCATGCACCTTAGTGCAAGTGACAGGCTTAATCCAGTGCATATACAGTAAAACCTCGTTATAACGAAGCTGAAGGGGAGTGGTAATTACTTCGTTATAACCATTAGTTTGTTATAACCAATATCAATTTCATCTATAGGAATTTCAAGGGGAATTGCGATTGCTTTGTTATATTAGATAGTTCGTTATATCCGGGTTCGTTATAACGAGGTTCTACTGTACCTAGATGGCGAGCTGCGAAATTCCAAGCAAATGCAGAGTTGCCTGCTGAAACATCGGAGCACAGGAAGGCCAGATTAACATGATGTTATAACGAAGCCAAACATTCTCTTTTGCTCATGATAACTAGGTTTCGAAAAGTTAAACATCAACCAATTTTTCATTGTGGCTTACTCTTTTTTGAAAGGAATTCAACGTACCCTGATGACTGGCCCACCCCTGTAGCCCACGATGCAGTGGGCGCCATCACGTGGTCTTGGGTCAGTGGTACCGCCTGCACCATTGACTTCCCTGGCGCTCTTCCCAACTGGTTCAGTCCCTCAGGTGCGTGAACGAGATGTATGTGGCAGCAGGTTTCCTGCTTAAGCCAGCTGGTTTCAAGGGCACCGTGGAACAAAGACTGAAGAAAGCTATCTCGACATGGGCTTTGAGCCGGTATTATGAGTCCTTCACACCATTGATAGACTGCTTTAAGTGCTCAGTGCATGTGAAACGTGTAGATTTTGTTGAAATGTTTTAAATGTGCACATAGCTAGAGAACACAGTGTGTGACTATATTGACATTTCTGTTTTTGAACATGGCAGTGTGTTGGGATCGTGGCTCTTGCAGTTCATTCATTGACTTCTTAACATTTACACCATAAAAAAGTGCATGAGCAGCCATGTTTGTGGCATCACCTATTGGCATAGCAATCAACCAGACGTAAGCAGTGTGCAACCGCCTTTATCCACGGCACGCCCCTGCATGATCGCAGAATGCAGAGCTTAGTGGTGACTGCTCAGCGAAGAATAACTTGAGGAGAAAAGTCACGTCTTGGGAGGGGGGCATTCCTGGATTTATCAAATGTAGGTATGTCCCACATTCGGTACTGTACAGTTGTAACAGCACCTATGAAATAACATGAGAGCTGTATCACTATGCAATGCACATATCAAAAACATTCACCACTGCATTCTGCATGACGCTGCACTCCTGAAACTGTGACTCTCCTAATGGTGTGCGGGATCACTTCTTGCATCATTAGAAGCACCCACACAAACAGAATGGCACTGTTTAGACAGTAGCGGCCATTGAATCTAATGGAATGCCATAGAGAAAAAAAAAATGAGCAAGGTGTATGTCTCTGATGTTGTGGATGCCCTGTGAAGCATCTCTTTTGTGCTACGTATACACTAAAACCTTATAACGAAGTTGAAGGGGGAGCAGTACTTAGTTCATTATAACCATTAGTTCGTTATAGCCAATATCAATTTCATCTATGGGAACTTCAAGGGGAATTGCGATTGCCTTGTTATATTCGATAGTTCGTTATATCCGGGTTCGTTATAACGAGGTTCTACTGTAATTGCTGTTTTTCTTTGTCAAGCTTCGCTGTGATGCAGTCTGTCCATTCACTGAAGCCTGCCAGTGAAAAGAACTGCCATGCTGCCAAGTGTATTTGTACTTGGATCCTTTGTCTTCTGCATAGCATTACCACTACATCAAAGTATTTAGTGATCCTGTCAAATTTAATAAAGTGAAAGCTCCTTAATTCGAGCTCAAAGGGAAACATAAAATCGTTCGATTTAGTGGGCAGGCGATGCAATGGATCGACATCGCGCTACACTGCACGAGCAAAACCCAAAGGAGCCATCTCCGCACCCGTTATCGGGAATTATGTGCTTCTACATGTTTGTGGCAGGTGATTTCGAAATTTGGTTCATGGAGCTCAAACAGTTAATGAAATTAATTGATCAGTCAGTTATACACCAGAAACAAGCATTGACACACATTCATGTGAGCAGCAAACCTAATGTTGAAATATATGGTGCTATTTGTGCTTCGAAATGTGTGGCAGGGTTAATGCAGTCAAAATTAAATGTAATTGGTAATACAGTAAAACCTCGTTATAACAAAGTTGAAGGGGGAGCTGTAATTACTTTGTTATAACCATTAGTTCGTTATAGCCAATATCAATTTCATTTATGGGAATTTCAAGAGGAATTGCGATGGCTTCGTTATATCCAATAGTTTGTTATATCTGGGTTCATTATAACAAGGTTCTGCTGTATGGTTTTCTTTGGTTTCGCAACACATTGTAATCGCTCTGGACTGGCAAGGAGTGATGCATAAACCAGTGGATCCCAGTTCAAGGTAACTGTTGTGGATGCTGTTGCATTCGAATTATTGGGAGTTTTGCCCTCATTGAAATACATAAACCTGTGCTGGGACCAGGGCATTAGTTCGAATTAACTGTAAGTTCAAATTAACCGAGCTTGAATTAACGAGCTTTTACCCTACGCCCACATTTTTCTCTGTTTTAGCAGTTGTTTTTTTAAGTAGTTTAATGGTTACATTATACAGAGACTTGGTGTAAGATTGCTTCATTGGTGTTGAATAAACTAACTGATGAATTCTTTATGCTGTCCAGGTTCAACGGTTGACAGTGCAATTCGACACTTGGAAAATGCACAGTGGCGGAAGCTCGTGCTGCACCGCCTCCGCGACCGCCGGAAAAAGGAGACGGACAACTACAACTATGATTCCGCGATTGAAAAGGTGATGTCATGCCATGTGATAAGGTGTGCTTCATTTATAGCCGAACTTGGACATAACGAATGGGATGTAATGAATTGTCAGTTATTATGGCTTAAAATAAAATAGTGTTTTCGTTATAGCATTGGTAGAAATGTACATTTATAATGATTATCAGATAGTTGTTATAAATGTATTTATAAATTGTAAATGCATTTGTATTAGTATTTGTTGTTTTCTGTTTCTTTAATAAATTTATGACATTTTTTGTGAGAAAGAAGACTGTTAGAGACGACAAAAATGTCACCAGTCCATCATCATGTGCTAATATGAGTTGACTGTGAAAGCCGCTCCAGATTACCTGAAGGATTCTTTGACCTAGGCTGCTTCGTTTATTTCTACATTAATCTGTGATCACGTTATGTAATTTGAGGTAGGCTGAAATGCTGACATAGAATCGCATGTGGTGCATACCCACATATATTTGGTCGAGGAATGCATTTATGTACCACACATGACTGTATTATCATCAATCATGACCTAAATGACATGCATGTCATGTTATTTATGTTATGACTACTCACCCATGTTAGTCGTACATTCGTACTCTGCTAAGGAAATTTTTGTACAGTCAAACCTTGATATAACGAATTCAAATGCATCGAATTATTGGTTATAACGAATTAAATGAAAATAGTATGATCATTAAAACAGTATTATGAATATACATCTGTAACGAATTATTGCATATAACGAAGCTATTGTCGTCTTGTAGTGCATTCATTATTCTGAGATTTGACTGTATATACCAAGCAAATGAGGAGACCTTGTTTGGCAGCACCCGATTTTTAATACCATTCGTGTTGACACCGATGATGACGGTGACCGTTCATGTTTAGTGAGTTAAGGCTTTTGTCTTGAAAAATAGACCGTTTTGCTGCTCCTTTATGATGCAGTCTACGTGGGTGAAGTCTGCAACTGTGCAGCTGTGGCGTGACTCGCACCCATGCCAGTGGGTGCGCTGTCGGCTTGAGTTGGAACGGCTTGGCTCGGAAGGGGAAGCATGCGACCTGGCCATCTTGAGGCTGCTGTACCACCACGCTGGCTCTGACCGAAAGGTAAGGAAAGTGTAGGCGTCATTGACATAAGAAGCAGAGTTGGTAGTTGCCTGTCTTCACGGTTTTTGAAGCCGGAAGAGCAGGCGTCTTGGCATTCCATTCAAGGAGGTTTTAGAAAAATTGCTGGAGTGGAGATGGGATTCGAAAGGTGAAGCCAGCCTCTGCCATCTTACTGTAGGAATCGATTACTAGCATTCTAGACAGCAGTAAACATCAAGCGCTTTCCTCATGCTTCTTGCTTCTTTAGTGCGGTCAGGCTTGCTGGATAGGTACTGCTCGAAGCGCATCTTTGTGTTACTGATTTCTGGACCACACTTGAATGTCACGACGGTCTGTGTACAAGATCGTGACATTGGTACTCAGCTAGCGATACTTTAATCAAACACAACATACTTTTGTATTCCAGTAAGTCTAGAATTTACAGACCAAGAACACCCGAACTGTGACTAATCTCTGACTGATTTAGCAAGCAAGGCTGAAGCATAGGCAGACACCATCTTCGCTCTTTGTGATAATATTGGCAGTGATTGCCTCTCCAGAAGTTCTTTGTTAAACCTGCTTGGGTTCACCTTTCTTTGTGTCTTCAGTAAGCCCACCGGAACATGTGGACATGACTTGCGATCTGCTGTACCGAGCTGCTGACTATGTGTATCTAAAATGTCGATGAGGGCGATAACTACGAAGTTGTGTAAAAATTTTAACAATTTCCAATCTCTCCAAGCCTCCATCTTTGCCTCAACATCTACCTTGTTTGTAACATTATTTAACTTATATTATCATGAATTAGTTGTAACGAATCTTGAGAAACAAGTTGTAGTCACAAGGGGGGGGGTGGGAGGGGGGGAAGTCAAGTTAGAACGTGCTATGGAGATGGAATAACATGCAAAAAAAATTACCGAATAATATCAGAAGCAGTTGGATTTCATGGGAAGATATTTTCTTCTGAGTTATTATTCTCATAAACAAGTTCTAGAACTTCATTATTATAGCAAGTTATTTTAGATAATTAAAATGTGGTTTGAATTGTTATTATAGCGAGTTATATTAGATAATGAAAATGTGGTTTGAATGTCCATAATGACCAAGCTGTACCATCAGGAATTAATTGTAACGTGTAATAGGAAGCTTATTTTAGAGCCATGAGGGCCAACTTGCAGTGTGCTGTGATGAGGGAGTCTCACGAGGAAAGTGTTACAAGCTAATGCATTTCATGACAAGCAGTTTATTTCATGAGTAGGGTTGTGTAAATATTCAAATTTTCTAACAGCTCATGAATTAATTTTTGTAGTCGATTCAGTTCGCACCTACCTTTTACCGTTTGCAATTAAAGGACAAATTGTGCCTTGCCCCATAACAAGTGGCCCAGTCCTGCATGTAACATGCTTCTCCCAATAGCGCTTGAGAACTGTGGCGAAATTTGCACAGTGCATTGCAGTGAAGCTAACTTGAAGCTAACGTGTGTATCCCAGCGAAGCTAACACTTCTTATTATGACGAAGTTACTTCATGCATCTGCACACTTCTCTGCTGCACTGTTCTTTAAGGGTGGACCATTGTTTTTTCTAGGAACATTGTGGCAGAACACTAGTTGTACAGTGCATGTTTTTGTGTTTTTTTTTCATAATTCGCAGCACATTTTTGGTGTAGTTGAATGCAGTATTATTTAAAAAATATTCATGCATTATCCAAAAAGTATTTTGTTTGGTTTCACTCAAACGCTATTATTCAAGTTTCCTTCGCATCCATAATTTTGTTACTCGCACAGCTCTAGTTATGAGATGGGAATAAAATTTGTACTTTGATGAACAAACTATAACATTACGAAGAGCAAGTTGGTATGTGTCGTGGGAAGCAGAGTCAGGTCCTTCAGGTTTTTAAATCTTAGTGTTATGAAGCCATTTTTAAACGGTGACTTTGTAAGGCGTGTATTGCCTCTGACCCTTTCACCATGTTCTCATTCCACTGTCAGATGGCCTTGAACATGGCAGAAGTGACATCCGCCTGCGACCTGTCGAATCGGGAACGTCGTCTCCTGGGGATCTACACGCAGACCTTGAATGAGAAGCGCTCCTACATCAAGCTGTCATTCGGGACTGACAATGAACTTGAAGACTGGGTTTGTATCACTTTCTGTGCTCCTGCGTAATGGCTCATTCACGATGGGGAGCTCAGCATCTACAGTGACCCGAAATTTGCCGCCATCGAAATGTCATACCACTCATTTTACTTAGCTTCCATGCTGTGGTGTTCCAGCAAGCTCCAGCGGATTGAGTATACAGTTGAACCCCTTTATAAGAGACACTGATATAAGAGACAAATGTGTATCATTCACACACTTGGTTGGTTGTCCTGAACATCTCAAAGACAATTGGTTATGTAGGACAAAATACCCTTACATTTCTTGTACAGTTAGCACTGTTGGTGCTAACTTGAGTTATCTTGTTGTGGGGAAGGTGGGAGATTATAAGTAATGTGAGAAAGTTGTAGTGGAGACAACATGAATTGTGTTCTGAGTGATGCAGTCCATTAAGGTATATCACCTATCATTAAAAATAATATATAACAGACCCATTACTGACGGGCTGTAGCCTTCTTGTCTGGTCAGTTTACCTTTACAGTGTATGCATATGGAAATAATGGTTGATCAGAAAATGATAACATGGAACCCTGCTCGTAAAAGACGACACCTCATATGAGGGACAGAAACTGCTGTCTGGTGCATGTCTCTTATTAAGAGGTTTACTGGACCGTTCTCATTGGCGGGCAGCAAACAAGCTCTTTTAACACATGTTCGTCACTTTGCCATAGTTTTGATGATAAGCAGTCAGGAAGAAGCCATGCTTCTGGTTCAGTTCTTCTGGCAAACGAGTTCACGGCACTCCAGGAGCAACAGAAGCCACAATTTGCAGAGTTCCGCGAGAGATGATGTGAATGCCGCCCCGCACCTGATTGGGTGCAGGGAGGGCTTTCAGTAGCAACTAAAATAGATCAGCAACAGTTTGGTGTGAAGAGGCCATTGGTGGTGGGGTTAGGCACTGCCAAGCGAAATTACATGCCACTGTAATGCCGAATACCTTTGTGAAACTACAGCACTAATAAAAAGCTCTCATAATTTGCCATCCTATTTAAAGGCGTTATAATGCTACTAAATAGTGTGGGTGCTCATAGTGCATGCTAAGTGTTATATTTCTCCAACCACTTGTGCCAACAAGAGAACAATGCTGAAGTGATTGACATATTGAGGAGTCAAACTGGCACAATCATTGAACGAATTTTCATTGTTGCCTTTTGTTGCCATTCCAGATAGCAACGCTAAACCTGGTGGCGTTTGGAATGCGAGGCATGACCGACAATGCAGCCCAGCCTGGCGCTGCTTGGGGAGTCACGGTACGGGGTCACGTGTTTGTCCACGAAGACAGCGAGCCAAAGACACCCATTGACGACATTGCCATGACAGACATGTGAGTAAGCTCGGATGCTTTATCTACTGTATAAGAGCTGACCAGAAATTTAGACCATATAGTATAATATAGACTGTAGGCATGGATTATTGGAAATCAGTGTTAGCTTTGCCATGAAATGAATGGATTTATTCCACGTGTGCCCGAAATAGCTTGCATGGTATGCCCATGCACTTGCCTCTGGCGTGGCCAGTTTGTATTTTGACCAGTCAAGCTGTTGCCATATGTGTAGTGCATATGGAATTAAGTGCACCACTTTAGGGCTACGTAATGTAATTTTCATTTCTACCATATTGAGTTTACGTCATATCATTGTACATTTACACACCCCTACACTTGCACATGAAAGCCAGCGTCACCTTTCAGTGGCCACATTCTCCACTTCCTGAGGTGGTTATGCTGAGAGATTGGGGAAGTAAGTAGAGCTGTGCGAATAGCAAGAGTTTGAGCGAGAAGGTAATTCGAATGTAGTATTGTTTGTGTGCAAATTGAATAGAATATTTTTTTAAATAATGTTTGAATATTTAAAAAATAATACCGTGTTAAATTACACAATATGTTACTGCTAAACATGGACAAATGCTAGTGTACTCCCGCCATGTTGTCCCTAGAAAAAAAAGAACAGTAATGCCCTAACAAATAAAAGAATTACATCATCTCCCGCTAAAGGGGACCATGAGGCAATGCGAAGCAGCACGGGGGGTGCACACCGCGTTTGCATCGGTTTGACTAGGTGTTTCCGTTAATGTTAGCTGGAGGAGGAGAATTGCGCTTGTAAAGAGAGACTTTGGTTCGATAACAATCTGACCGAGGTCGGTAGCATGCGCAACGAACGCCAACGGAATGCGATCATGCAAGTGCTCCGGCGCGAGTTTACCAACGAGTTGTCGGAGAGGGGGAGTGGAGAGGAGGTGTGTAGAGAGGGCCATGTGGAGAGGAGGTTGTGGAGAGGGTTTGCGCATGCGCAGTAAGGGTGGTCACACCACACATCACCACCACCGGATTGAACTCCGCCATAAGCTGCTTCGCATCTAAAAGTCCAGTAGGGAACTGTGCATAAGCACGACCTCACTTTGCCCCAATGCACGGGTGTTACCTTCGCTGCAGTATGCAAGTATTAGCATCACCGTAGCACCGAGGTGTTAGCTTCACCACGGTACGCGAATGTTTGTTTCACAGCACTACACGCGTGTTAGGTTCACCACACTACGCAAGTGTTAGCTTTGCTGCAGTATGCTAGTGTTAGCTTCGCTGCAGTACACGAATGTTAGCTTCGCTGCAGTATGCTAGTGTTAGCTTCGCTGCAGTACACAAATGTTAGCTTCACTGCAGTACGCGAATGTTAGCTTCGCTGCAGTACACGAATGTTAGCTTCGCTGCAGTACATGAATGTTAGCTTCACTGCAGTACACGAATGTTAGCTTCACTGCAGTGTGCAAGTGTTATGCGGTTGAGCACACATGTAAAAATGGGTCACGTATTGCAAGACAGTATATTTTGCCCCTTATTATAAACTTCGAATAGTTCTAACAGTTAAAGTTAAGTGCAAATCGAATGAAATAGCAAGCACTGTTCGAAAATTATTTGAAAATTGGAATATTCACACAAAACCTTGGAGATAAGCTCTGGTACTTAGTGTTTTGACCTTGGTTTTCATTCCATGAGCCCTGCAAGCAAAACTGCAGGAGAAATGTGCACCAAATTTCGATCCCTGTGTGGTATAGTCAAAGCAAAACCTGACTGTGGAGTGGTGGCTGAATGACTGCTTTTTACTTGTTTGTTTGTTTGTTTACTTATTTATTTATTTACTGTGGAGTGGTGGCTGAATGGTTATTTTTTTATTTATTTATTTATTTATTTATTTATTTATTTATAGCTGTAGGTTATTTCAAAGGCTTCCCATTATTAATTTCCACCCTCATTTGTGAAAACATCTGGGGTGGCCAACCTGAAGCTGCTTGTTGATTTTTGTGGTAAAACATTACAGCAATAAGCAGAGGAGAATTATGGTACAATGCAAATTATTTTCATACTCTTGATTTGTGCGCACATGTACAGATTGTTCTTTGTAATTGTTGCTTTTTTTCGGGTGCTGAGAATCCCGCTTGCTATTCACTCTTTTTTCTTTTCACGGGCCAGCTACTGGCGCCACTTAGGCGGCGGCCACTTCCAGACGATCAAGTCGTGCCCAGCTGGGATCACGTGGGCCTTGGGCAATGACAAGACGGCGTGGGCCTATACAGGTGGCTACGGAGGCGGTGTGTTCAAAGGTACGTCTCCTTTATTTACGGTAGCCTCCTTTACGGTAGCTACATCCGAATGTCGTCTGTATCTCTGTACACTTTGGCACCGTTAACACTTTAGGTGTAAGGTGCCTTTCCGAAAGTACAAAAGCTTTTCTAGCTATAATAATCGCTGAGTTTTAACTTGCCAAATCAGAATGTGGTTACGAGACATGCCGTAATGGAGGGCTCCGGAAATTTCCAGTACCCGGGGTTCTCTAACGTCCACCGACATCGCATAGCACACGGGTCTCAACCATTTCCCCTCCATCGAAAATGTGACCGCTGCAGCTGGGATTGAACGCACGCCTTTCAGTTTTGCGGTCATGCACCATAACCACTAAACCACCATGGAGGACCCTATTCCCACATATGTGGTGCTTTCACCAATTACATTGTTAGGCTGCGCTGGCTGCACAGTATTTCCTGTCTTTTCTCGGTCTTGCATGGTTTCATCGCATGAGCCGCCTGCCCAGAAAGTTTCCCACGATTGCCACCTTAGATTTCCATCTCCATGACATTGCACAGCAGTGCAAGTGTGCAAAGGAAACCATGGTGGGCAAATGAGATCGAGGTTTGCAGGGATAGCATGGCCGCAGTCAGCACCGAGTTAATTGGAGCAATATTAGAGAGAAGCCTTTGAGGCCCGCAGTCAGCACCGAGTTAATTGGAGCATATTAGAGAGAAGCCTTTGCTTACCATGCTCTGCTGATGTTGCGTTCACGGAACTAAATGTAATTTTACTCAGCGTGCCGGGGTGATGGGCCGATGATGATGATGATGACCATGAAGATATGGTTTGCAGGCATGACTGGCCACAATGTGTGCGTGGGGCCCATGTCAGACACGAAGTGCGTCTACATCTACGAGAACCAGCGCTGGAATCCCATCTCCGGGTTTGCACCACGAGGTCTGCTCACTGACCGCTACATGTGGAGCGACGCCTCGGGACTGGTCGAGTGCACCAAGGAGGGCACCAAGCTTGACTCTGTTCACTGGCACTGGGTGAGTTGAGTGGGCCTTGGCTTCACTGTCTCTTGAATTCCCACCGCGTGCACTTTGCTCTGTTGTCCAGTCAAACACCCTTACAATGAAGTGCTCAAGACCTTGAAAACTCTTCAATGCTTAGTGTCGTAGCGGCGCCTGCCGCTATCGGTGCGTGATCTGCGAAAGACCGGAGGCGACTCTCGCCCAACTCGCAGGCAGGCGGAAAAGCCCCGTCTTTATTTCCACAGCAGTTTAAGTAAAACCAGCGTGACGTCAACGACACGTGGTTCCATACACATGCATCAGGCACAATGAATCGGTGCATCATGCGGGGCGTGCTTTCAGCCGCATCGAAATACAATCCAGCACACTTAGAAGGGTGGCAGTTTAGGCTGGTTTGTTCTGCATGATCTTTAGTGTTTTGACGCAGAAAAAAAAAGAAAGAAAAAAGGACAACGGGGACAACAGCAGATAAGAATTCTTGATTGTATCGGTCAATTCCCTGTGACATTCAACTACCATAACGCTCATAACGCTCATAGTGTGAATGGGATATAATGATTCCTTTCACAGAACAGGTACTTGTGTGAGTTTGTGAGGTTCTATGAATGTGCATAGAAGCACAAGGAGGCAAGGACACAGGAACAGGCACACCGGACAGGACAAGTGGTCACTTCGAACTAAGATTATTCTCAGGCAAACACCAGCTTTCATCTTTCAACAGCAAGGCAAGGAACACCACAATGCAACGCACAATGCAAGGAGTTTTGGGTGCTGGCTCTTCCTGCTCCACTGTGAGCAGCACATTGCCTTCTCATTCACAAGAAATGTGACATATGGCTCCAGCTGTACCTCTGGCACTGAGCTGCAAATGCTTTCATCCATCTATTTTGATGCATCTAATGAAAAGACATGCACTCTCTGAAGCATAGTGTTTCTTACATTTACCTGGAGGTAAAACTGGCCCTGCGACGCTGTTGTATGCATGGGAATACAGGGATTTGTCAAATCTGGATTCGTGTCATTCACAAAGAGCCAGGACACCTAAAAGACGTGTCTTGCCATATGGCTTCTGTTCATCAGGACTGTTAATTTAGCACTGAAAGAGCTGGTAACGAACTTTTATTACCATTCAACAGAGCGAAGTGTTACTTAGTTTTGAAAACTTCTGCTCGTATATACTGTTCTATGAAACATGAAAAGCAGTCACCAGCCTCTAAAGTTAAAAGACAGGTGACAATGTCAGCATTCATCTGCAGCCATTTGTCATATGCTTCCTCTCTTCGCCTCTTGATTCTTGCTGTTGTTGAGTAACCTTTTACTTTAAGACATAAAGCAGAAGCTTTAGAGAAGCTTTAGTTATGAATTTGTATCCACGTTTCCGTAAAAGGCCCGCTCAATGCCAGCTAACACAATCCTCAAAGATACATATACCATCATTTCCATCGTGGCCCTTAATAAACTCACATAGTCGGTGGCGTCACATTTTCCTCTAGGTAAATGTGAGGTACTCTACGGTCTCTAGGATCGTGTATCACTGGAAGTGAGTTATTATTAGGGGTGTGTGAATATTCGAAATTTTGAGCATGAATCAAATAGTTCTCTTATTCGAAAGGTATTCGATTAGAAAAATGCATGCTCGAATATTCCTGAACATTCGAAATTGGCCGAACATTCAGCAAAAGCAGCAATTATTTGGTCAGTTTCGAATGTTCGAGAGTGATGACAAAAGCATGAACACACCAGTACTGACTGACAACTCATCACGATAACACATGTTCACCCATCTGATCGGCATCACGTGTAATACTGTGCCACTGTAAGCGTAGTACACAATCCAAGCACGCCGCCGTGTCGTGACAGTGTGGGAACATGAAGTGCACCGTGCTAATCACTTGATCAATCACTTCACTTGATCAAACGGAAGCAGCGTGCTGTCGCCACACTGATCTAACTCAACACTAGCTGCAGTCTTGTACAGTCAGAAGAGGAGCAGGTACGAAGAACGCTACGACGGCAAGAAAGTGTGCACGGTACAACAAGCGCCCCCGTGGCAGTGACGTCACGAGCAGTCAGCACACTGCACGCAACTAGGCCGGGAGGACAGGCTCTATGCGGCATTGACTATGTTTTGATAGTGAAACCACAAGTGGTGCCGGTTCTCGCGCCATAGAAGGCCGCTGTATGCGACGACGCACGTGCATCGGACGAAAGAGTCGGAATTTCTTCCGTACTATGGAAAAATAAAGAAAATGCCTTGTCATGGGTGTTTTGCCGTTGCCACGTTGGCACAGCATGATAACGGACGACTTTGCATCGCCATCGAAAACTACATTTTCTTTCGGTTTATTGCACCATCATGCATGCCACGGTGCTATCGCTACTACAGTTACTGTACATGCTCCCTAAATATGCTCCCCCTAGGGGAGCATATACAGTAACTCTATAGTGGCATAACTCTAAAGACCCTGCGTGCAACGTATTGCACATTCAGATTTCAGCACTGTGAAATCTGAATGGGCTGAAAACGAGACCGAAATACAGTCTACAAGCTACAGCAGAAACTGCTGGTGCTGTCTGTTGGTTTTTCATGCAACTGTAGGTGACAGGTGGTGTTCTAGCTCGCAAAGAAAAATGGCATCTTTCAGTCTGGAGGCCTTCTGTCGATGCCGCCAAGGTAAGTCATCTTGATTTATTCAGAAATGCTGTGATGCTCTCGAATTTCATTTTACGAGCTCATGAAAGACAAAGGTCATGTTTACCATTGCTATTTCTGCCTTCACTTCTATGTTCTCTTCATTTCACACGCAATATTGATGTGCAACAGGTTGCACACAAGGACAGTGTTCACTCTTTGTGGCTACTTTTGGCAGAACCCATTATTGTGATTTGCTGTAGGTTCTCTATTGCAATTAGATGTGTATTTGTTGCAAACCAGTAATAAAACATCTCTTTAGATGCCGCTGGTGCCTCTGCCCTCGCAATTCAAGAGAATCATGGCAAATGCAGAGAATTCCTACTTGGATCTGTCGGACTTGGAGGATTCCTCGAATGGTGCAGAAGCAAATGAGCCAGTTGGTGAACGAAATTCTGGGTAAGATCTCGTGACAAAGGTCATTCCTTTCTAATATGTTAATTGCACTCCAATGTCTGTCTTCTTATATTAAAGGTTAGCATTATTTCAGAAGTGAAAGCGCAGGAGAGGTTGCCACTACGATTTGGACACCGATGTCGATGACGGTGTTTCAAACCCAGTCATGCCTTGTCGCGAAAGATGGCCTCGGAAGCAAGTCTACGCATCCATCCTTCCCGACTTACCTGATGCACCATCAGTCTGCGGTCAACGAAAGAAATGGCTGGTGCACAACTCAGTGCTACAAGAGATACATGGATGAGCAAGCATTTGAACTTCTTCACGGAATGACAGAAGTATCGTACTTCCAGTGCACAGGATGATCGTTAAATTCACCTCCTGGTGAAATTAAGGTATTCATTGGAGCTACGCTGCTCATGAGCTGCTTGGCTGTTCTCGAGCGAGGATGTATTGGAGCCAAGGAATACATATCGCCGCCATAGTGACAAAATGAGAAGGGATCAGTCTTCTTCTGATAAGGTCGAATCTCAAGTTCATCGACCTCACATATTCAGATGAAGAGAAAAAAGCTGATCAGCTGTGGAAAGTATGACCTGCTCCTCGGCATCATTATAAACGCTTGCCTCACTCTGCTGCACTTACCAAGTATCTACGTTGACGAACAAATTATTCCGTTCACCGGTAAATACCCACTGAAGCAGTTCGTTCCTGGGAAGACCAACCCGATAGGTTAAGAGCTTTATCTTAGCAAGCCCTCAATGTCTCGTCTTAGATTTTGAGATCTTTGAAGGGGAAGGAAGCCTTGTACAAAATAAACAGCATGGAATTGGTACTGCAGTTGTGCTGAAGCTTGCAGTGACTTTACTCCATGGGGGCTCGCTTACTTTGACTGATATTTCACAGGAGTACATCTTCCTGAATCATTGGTCGAAATGAATCCGAGGGGCACAGGAACAATAACGAATTCACGGCTTCCGAAGGGGCTTCAAACTCAAGGGTGACTGGGAATTGCGAGAGGAAAGTTGTAAGGGGGGGGCTGGAGCAATGTCTCAGCGCGTGGGCACTATCTCTAACGTCTATGTCATGAACTAGTACGACAACAGACCGATCCTGTTGGCCTCCACCCATGTGGGCATGGAGCCTGTGGATGAATGTACACGATTTTCAAAGAAAGAGTGAAAAAAAGTAGCTGTAGAGAGACCAGCAGCAGTCGCAGAGTACAACGCTCACATGGGGGGTGTTGACCTCTGCGACAGAATGTTCAGTTACTACCCCACTACCATGCACACAAAGAAGTGGACGATTCGGATCCTCGTCTTCATGATGGATGTCGGAGTGGTGGTGAATTCTTGGCTGCTTTACAAGAAAGACCATCGAGAGCTGGCCAGACCAAGAAAAAATTTCGTGCAGCTGGCTATACTTCAAGCTTGAGCTCGCCCATTTTTTTTCTTGCCTCTGACAAGGGGTTCACCACAGCTGAAACTGACTGCGAAGTTTTGCAACTGCAGAAGGCAGCAGTTGTGGCACATCCATCACCGTCCGTGCGCACACTGGGTGCCTCACACATGCCGGAGCTGGTGGACCAAAAGTCCGCAAGCAGGTGTAGGAACCTTGGCTGCTGTGAAAGGACATAGTTCCGATGCTGCAAATGCAACCTATTCTTGTACTTGACATCTTTTCGCAACTGCTTCAAACAGTTTCACGATAACTGAGACCAGAGGTGTCAATAAAGGTGCATATGTATGACATCATGTTCCATAGCGTCCTTTTTTTTTTTTTTTTTTGACAACTTAGTCCTGGTGTCCGATGCATATCACATCTGATAACTTTCCAACGAAGCGTCATAGAATCTAAAAAAATTGCCTCAAAATTGCCTGTGTATTCTTATAAATTCACTTGTATTTGTGTTCTACTATGTCTTGTCTTTGGCATCTGGAGGTTTTAATTAAGCAAGCTCGCTTAAAAGTACTTGGCCATCCCTATCACCTATGTTTGAAGTGAGAGGGTGAGAGAACTTTTTCCACTGGTGGAAATGTTGTGACTGCAAAGAGAGCATCTTCTTCCTGAACATGTTGAGCACTTGATTTCTTCTTCATAATATCATGATTTGCTTTCATAAGTCTCTTCAGTGTGCCACAGCATATTTCATTAATTATTCTTGAAATCAGTAAATCTTACTGTTACTTCGTGTTTTGCAACTTTGTATTACTACACACATATTTTATATTCAATTCGATATCGAAAGCCTGTTTTTGTTTTTTGCCTTATTCATATTCTATTCGTATTTGACACAAAACAAAGGATTGATTGATCGATTGATTTCACGTGAACTATGGTGGCGCTCACTTTCGACGCAAGACTGGATATCTTCGAGTCTCAATTGCAGTGAAGCCAACTGTAGTGTTTTGGAACCATTCCCCCATAGCGTGTGGCTCCGCCACAGTAGTCTAGTAGCTATGGTACTCGGCTACTGTTCCGAGGGTCACAGGATTGAATCCCGGTCATGGCGGCTGCATTTCGATGGAGCCAAAATGTCGAGGCCCATGTACTGTGCGACGTCAGTGCGCGTTGAACAATCCCAGGTGGTCAAAATTTCCGGAGCCCTGCACTGCAGCGTCTCTCATGATCATAGCGTGGTTTTGGGACGTAAACCCCCAGAAATCAATCAATCCTATAGTGTGCATCATCTTTTTAATCAATCTTTTGTTAGCTGGACATGGCATTGACTCATCTGAATGAAGGGGAAAATAAAACAGCTCTTAAAAGAACAAATCAGCAGATATGTTTGTCATTTCTTTTGATGGTTTTTTTACCTGGCTTTTTGTTGTTGTTGTTGTTGTTCATATGTCTGTAAAGAGCATTGGATGCTGCTCTGCATTCTTGAAAAAGCTTCCATAGGATCCTTGAATATGAAGTAGAAGGCAGTCTCTTTATTAGTGAAAAAAAAAAGAAACGAAGAAAACACAAAGAGAAAAGATGGTCTTGGCACCAAATTCAACGTCATCATCCGCACCTCCCGTTGTGGCAGATTCCGCTCTGCATCCACTTGTTTTTTGAGTCCCCCTTCTGCAGCAGAGAGAAGATATCAATTGCGTTAGTGTTCTTCAGCCGTCGCTACCAACAACTGAATGTATTTCAATAGAATTGCGAAGTCTGGAATGTTAGCATTTCATCGCAAAGGATGGACGCAGCAAGAAAGGCATATTGTCAACATTCTTCCACAGAATCTTGTTTTCATTCGTCTCGCGGGCACTGCCTTTCTCATTTTCTTCGTGTAACGTGCGTTATCGCTTGGCACAGGGTGCGCTTATCTTGCATGCTGCTTCTCGAATGATTCAGACCGTTCCTCAAATTTTGCATGGCTGACGCATTTGTTTGAGCATCTTCCAGATTGTCCGTGAGCACCATTAGTAATGCAAGACTACTGTGGTGCATTTATAGAAGATGACACATTTCACCACAGGTCAGTTTTTATCGACTCTCACCGCTATCGTTTTGCAATGTTATTTACTTTCTTCGCTGGGCACTAGATCGCGTAATAATAGGTCTGATCTTTTGAGTTTTAGGTGCGAAAGAGGCAAATATCAAGATTTTTCCATGGAACCTTCTTGAGCTACAGAAAACAACGCATTTGGACCGATTTGGCTGTCACTGATTCTACTGGTACGTGCAATTGCAAACTTGCAGTGTGCTAGTGGCAGTTGCTAGCTCATGGCTCATGAACCTAAACTTCACTTGAAGCATGGCCTCAGTTCAGTCCGTGCTCACATGTGTGATCTCCACTATGGCTCTTAGGCTAGCCCATCCTGTAAGGTTAGGCCAAAAACAACCTTGAGACGCAGTTGTCTGGATAGGCATAACTAGGCTTACCAGCATGATCTAAGCCTTATTAGACCTAACCATTGACTGAAGTTAGCGTTTGACATGCATTTGAGACACTGAAAGCTCAAGAAGCATACATGTCGTTGAACAGTAAAAGTGAGAACACGGCACTCGAGCGCCAATAACTGTTGCAATCAGTCTTTGACCTGACGTACATGGCTCACTCCAGGAACGTGTGAAACCGTTAGCCATTGTAGCTGGCATCTTGAAATTGCAGTCACCGTTTTGTGCTGGTTCAGTGTATTTGGTGGCAATAGTGTAAGGAAGCTGTATTAAATGGTTAAGCGTGTCCGATGATATACTTTTAGAAGGCCTGAAAACATGGGAATAGTTCATTGACAGTTCACAGTTTTTGTGCTGTGTGACATGGTCCAACATCTAAAGATTGATCTGTGACTGTTTTCCTCTGTTGCGCTTGTACTTATATTTGGTGCTTCACGCTTAGACAGCAGGCACTTGAACCGTTCAGAATTTATGGTGTAATATGTCACTTAATTGTTGTTGAATGCTTGTCTGCACAACTAAGGTGTGTTGTAAAAAAGAGGCTGCTGTCTGTGTTCATTTGCGCCCAGCAGTGCTCATTGCCAGCTCGCATTCTCTCGAGCTCTCGAGGGCCACTCACCCAGTAGCGGCAAGGTTCGTTGTCCCTGTTTTGACGGAGCCGGGTGTCGGTGGGCTTCAGGCGGCACCACTCGATGCAGTTGTTCACGCGGTCCTGCAAAAGCAACACCAGTGTCTGTTGACCTCGAACCTCGATTTAGTGCGATATTCTTGAAAGCTGTCCCTCCATAAATGCTACTACAGTGGTGAAAGCATTGCAGTTCTATTATTTGGGCAGCCACTTACGTGGTTATTTGGTTTTCGAAACATCGATGGAACCTACTTATGCTCACCAGTGAAAAAAATGCCTAGTTTTTGTTCTCAAAATGAACTTTAGTTCACTGTCGGAGCCACCTCATGATGACCGCCCAGATATGTTTCAAACTCATGCCAGGTAACAGATTAAAAGTTGTTAGCAATTGTTTTGCTGAACCATTGTTTTTCTGCACCATTGTTTTGCTGCACCAATACTAACACAGACAGGAACAGTATTTTCTCGTTTGTATTGTCTTCTGTCTTTATTAGTTTTGCGCTGCCTTCATACCATGGCATGAACGTGGCACCTGACTTAGACTCTGCCCAGTTCTTCCTTGTAGCCTTGTGCTACGAACGGATGGGTGCTAATTTTCTCTTTCATAAACGTTACTTCACCATGTGGGTTTCCACAGAGCTTATTTGCCATATTCATGTCCATGTGCTTCGAGTTGTCGATAGATCCGACCTAGCGCTGTCAATCGCTGGCTTCCTGGTGAGCTCAGTTGGCACAGCGAGCGCCACGGATAGGCATTGGTTTTGGGTTCGAACCCCGGACAAGGATGAATTTTTTGGCAACTAGGAAGCTTTCATTTCTGAGAAATCCATATGGATTTCCTTGTAGCCTTGTGCTACAAACGGGTGGGTGCTAATTTTTCCTTTCATAAACGTTACTCCACCATCCGGGTTTCCGCAGAACTCATTTACCATACTTGTGGCTATACCGTAGAACCTCGTTGTAGCGAACCCGGATAGAACAAACTATTGGATATAACGGAGAAATCGCAATTCCCCTTGAAATTCCCATAGGTGATATGGATATTCGCTATAACGAATTAACAACCATAACGAAGTAATTACAGCGCCCCCTTCAATTTTGTTATAACGAGGTTTTACAGTGTTAGTGTACTCACCACGATGCAGTCCATGCGCCTGCGCAGCCTCCTGTCATCCCGTGTCTTTCCCGCCGGTCCGCTGTTTCCGCTCACGCCTTCCTGTTCTCCCCCGGAGAGTCCTCTTGGTCCGCGGCTGTCGTCGTAGTCTTCATTGTCGTCGTCCGCGACGTCGGTGTACGGATCGCGATGGCTGCTCTTGACTCTTCCTCCGGCCCGTCGATCACCGCCTCCGCGGTTTTCCCCTCCTGCTCCTCTGCCTTCTCCAACACCTCCGTGCTGTATTTTGTATTGAACGAGGGAAGAAAGGTGCGAGTAGTTAAAGATGTGAGAAAGGCTCCTTTGTCGCAGATTGACCATTCAGAGAGGAGGAGTGCAAAGGTGAAAGGGTGAAAAAAATAAAATAAACGAACACGGATATAGCGAAGTGTGAGATGTAACTAAATATTTCGGCATTACAGTGTCACAACGATTAGGCACTTATTAGGCTCCTCTTCGTCATCTGTATATTCTCGTCACGTGAGTTTCTTCACCAGTGATCGTGAGTTCTCTTGAGTTTGATCTGTGTTTTTGGGGTGTCCATGGCCCGTTCGCCGAATCTTTGAGGCCTAATAAAAAAAGAAGGCAGCTTCACTACTGTGAAACCTGAGCTTAGCGCGGGCAATCGAGCGATCCCCGTTGTGCGCCGGATAAGCGGCGTTGGCAGGAGAAATCGTGCGCCGCGGGTTTGGGCAAGATGTTTCAGAAGCGTTTTTCGAGAATTTTAATGAATGCGATTAATTAGGGGTTCTTGCTATTAAACTATTTTAGACCTTGTTCGTTGTATTGACATGGTTTTGAGCTGTTTTATCCTTGTTTGAAACCTTGTTTTGCAACTTATATTGAGCGTGATCACGCGACAGGAGAATGCGAGAGAGGACGGTCGTTGACAATTAGGCGGACTCCTAAAGTTCTGCGCACTTAAAGACATCATAATAACTGCAATGTCGCGATACATTTATGGTCAATATTGCAACATATTGAATCTGTGTACGCGTGTGTTCGGCGCGACTGCATTGTGGTGTTATATTTGTCATGCTGAGAAATTCCTGTTGTGCCAGTTGTGTGGGCAAATGGCCTCTAAGAGCGTTCAGCCCGTCTGCATATCCACTGAATGGGCATCAAAAGCAACAGTGCGGCGTGTCAACATCGCACTGCTTTATTACTAAATTATGGGTCGGATTTTATAACGCAGTAGAGCAGGCCTTATTGACTGATGTTTCGAAGGGCTGTCTTTTGATAGTGCGTTATTCCATGAGAGCTGAAAATTTTGTAAGGTGATTTAGTTCTTATGGGCCAGATGACTCGCGCAAGCAATAAAGAACACAAAAAATATCACAGACGTGTAGCAACATGTTGAACCGACATTATCCATGTGAAAGCATTATTATGCGCTGCTGCCAGAACTAAGGTGCCTTGCAGCGTGGCTAGCTGACCAAGCGGAGGGTAACGTTCGCAGTCGGCGTGATGTCGGCACTATTTGGAACATTCAAAAGTGAGGGTGGAATTCAGCCATATTGTCAGTTTCGCCATGTCGTCCGCCCCTATTGGCTTGCAAGGCGCTATTGTCAATGTGGCATAATTTGATTTTCACATCCATGCACTCCTATATGTTTCAATTTGTCTACATGAAGACATGGAGACTGCACTATTCTCCCCTACTCCGCCTAAATTCCCTACTCTAGCCTTCCTATCATTCTCTGACCACTAACTTATGTTGTTCTGCAAAATCATAATGAATACCTTAAACCTTATCTTAATTGTTCGTCACCGTTGTCCAACCCTAGGAAATCGTTTAACCTTAACCTGTCCGAACACCTAATTTACTCTAACCATGATTGCATGTCCCATAACAAAGGCTTAACCTGGTGCACTCCGACCTCACCTACCCTGGTCTTGCGTACCCTGGAAGAAGATTTCAGCCTAACTTATGCCTCAGCATATATATGCAACTATCATTGTACAAGCGTAACATCCCTACATTGCAGGACGAAGCGCCTTTCCCAACGATCTGCATTCTGACCTGTCTTCGCTTGCTGTTTCCACTTTATGCCTGCAGCTTCTTTTCAATTTTATCCTCCATATGTTACACGCTTTCAATCTCTCTGCATCCATTCCGTCGCTCAAATCGACCATCGGTTATATGTTTTCATTATAATGCTGCCAAATAGGGGATAGCGGCGTTGCTGCAAAGCTGTTGAAATATTGCTTTTACTTTGGTCCTTCTGCATTATGCATGATGTGATGGCCAAGTTATTATTATTATTATTATTATTATTGTTATTATCATCATCATCATCATTTGGCCTGCCAAGGTCCATGTGGAACTCAAGGTCGACTAAGGATATCGTCTTTAGTTCTTTAATCTTACCTTGACCCCTATCCTGAGAAAGCGCTTAAGCCTAACCTGCTTCGCTTTAACAATGGCATGTTTAAACCACTGATCGACCCAAGAGGCAGCGGAAAGGATCCAGGAGGCGCGCGTTACCATGCCACCGCTTGTGTCCGCCTCCTCCTCGTCGGTGTACAGAGTGTCGCCCTCGTCGCCGCTGCTGTCGTCATCGTTGTCATCATCGTAGTCGCGTCGCCGGCTTCCGGCTCCCTGGGGCGCCTCCAGGGCTGCGTTCGGGACGCCAACGGCGACAGCCTCGGCTCGGAATCCGGCCGGCTGCTGCCGATACTGCTCCCGGCGCAGTCGTAGGAGGCGCGCGAGCCTCGCACGGTGGACAGTTTCCAGCCGGTCTCGTAGCGCCGCATCTCCGATGACGTCAGAACGGGGCCCCGGTCGTTCCTCACTCGATGCGAGCTCGACGTCCTCCGGTCTGTGCCGTATTCCGAGAGCCCCTGGGGTGCCGTGTTCAGGGGGTACAGAAAAGTCGGGAGTGTGTTTCGCCAGCACCATGTAACGCGAAGCCGAAAGAGAAATGTCAGTGGCGATACAGGGGTACATGCGAGGGCAATGTGAATTTATTTCATATTGGTCACCTCTGCAGTTTCGCTCAGACGCATAGGGGGATGCAAGCCACGCACGCTAACAGGGCAGAAATATACCGGGATGACTTCGGAGCCACAGTAGGGAGTTTTAGCAGCGGCGGCTTACCGTACGGTAAGTATGGTAATGCCATACCGTCGTGGTTTGCACGTAGAAAATTGAGCTTCTGAGGGCGTTACCGGCAAGTTTTATCATCTGACGACGTTTCCGTACTCGCCGAGCAACTAGTGCAGCTCTTTCTCACTAAATAGACCGCGTGCCGACCATGACGGTACGGTATTACCGTCATTACCGTACGGTAAGCCGGCGCTGCTAAACCTCCCTAATGGCGACTACAGGGGAGGTGTTCTGTAACTGTGACAAAAGAATTTAAATGTGGGTGGTTTGTAACTTCATACCGACGCACAAATTTTCCGAAGAGCAGACACCTCGAAAAGAAAACGACATGTGAGCAATTTTTCGTTTTCTTCACAAAGTGTGTGTTCTTTCGCGCATTTTTGTGTCACTCCGTAAACTCCATTTCGGCCGCCGCTGATTGGCTAGAGCTCGAGCAGGCGCGGTAACGAAAGGTCTGATGGCCTCCGAGGTGTACTCAACCGGGTCATTTGACGTCCCTAAACTCTAGACAACTGTACTCAACATGCGAGAGACAGGGTGTGCGCTTGAGGCATGGCGAGCGCAGCCTCCCGAGATTCGCTCATCATCACGCGGAATCTCGGAGTCGTTGACAACGTCGGGCAGAAGTAGACACATCCTCTACAAAGACCGTTAGACTTCCGGACACTAAGACTACTCACTAGGCCTCTTTGATTTGTCCCGGCTTGCCCGAGGCAGTGCTTCCAGCCAACGAGCGTTGCGTACGCTTCAGCATCCATGACAGTCCATGGACTGGCCCCGGATAATATCGGAAAGACCCCTGCCGTGTGGATTGCTCACGCCCCACCGAAATAACGATGCTAACTGTGGTATCGTGGAGTTTGGTTTTCGGTTTGGTACCCCACTAGTTCGTCGCACCGATCTGGGGTGAAGCCAAATGGGGTCACTCATCTGAGGTGACTACTGGGATGTTGAAACGAAACCCAAATCCCACGATACTAAGCCCTACTCGAGCCGTTATTACCAGTCTGCAGTCGATCGTAAAGTTGATAGCTCAGCGATCATGCTATACATCCGCGCCCGGGGCTATATAGTCTGTTTCAGGAGTTCCGTGCAGCACAGCCAAGGCTACGAGGCCATCGAGCTCAGAATTCTTCCGAAGCGAGACGAAATTCCATTGTTCGAACACGCACACCCCGCTTCGTCTTCCTCCTTGCAGGGCTCTAGCTGCCACTGCTGCACCCGTCATTGGCAGGTGACAAGCCGCGGAAGGACATGTTTAACATGTGTTCGCCCTCAGGATTAGTCGAAGAGGGCTGTAGCTGCCACAGTGCTGCACGGTACTTCTGAAACAGACTATAGCTGATCACGACGTCGCCGACTGGTCGGCAAGGTTGCGAGTTCGGTGACGCACGGGCGATCGCGGGTTTGTCTCTCGCTTACCTGCAACGCAGAGCAGGAAGGTGAGCCGTACGATCATGCCACCGCGCTTGACACCGTACTGTCGTGTGCCGCAGCCTGGCCGCTATACGTTGTGCGAGCCGTGCCCGTGGCTCGTGCCCCTGGCAGTTGCTGCGAACGTTCCGAGCCCGTGGCACGTGGCATGGTCGGGCGGCAGCTCCCGCGCTAGCCCGACGTCTTGACCCTTTGTTGAGAAGTCTGAATAAATAATGGCCGTGGGTCATCACTGCGTCTGCTGCAACTGAACTTCATTTGGCTGTAGCTCTGTTAAGGGGGGTCGAGAAAAGAATATGGAGATGCCCATTTGTAATTTTCACTGCTCAGTATGTATTCGACAAGCCGATTCCGAAATATTTCGGCGAAATATTCAGTACACATTTAATAACGCCCGTTTTGAAACCCCAGCGTTCTTCCGCTCCCGAAACGACTATGCGACACTACCGGCCAGCATGGTATTATTCGGTGACGTTGCAGTGAGATATTTTTAAGTTCAAAGGTGTAGTGAACTCGCGTTTGCTCTAAAAGAATCGATTTACTTGAAAGCTAGAAAGAAAGAAAATACTCTTCACTGTTGGGTTCATAATTATGCATGCTGGGGGGCTATCTAATATTGTGTTAACCGAGTGTTATTATCGATAACGTGAGAAAGATCGGCTGAACCACATTGCAGTCAGTTGTATAAGAATGCGTTACAAAAAAATCGTACGCATAGATGTTGTTGCAATGCATGCCTCGCATGAAAGCTGTTCTTTGATATGATTGACATATGCACAAACATGAGTGTTTTACAACCTGTGCACAAGGGTAGATTGGGTCCTCCGTCAAGCATTGTGCCATTAGCTCCAACATCCTCTAGTGTTGTTTATACAATGAAACTTGATACTCTTGCGTTTCTTTTGGCTACCCGTTGCTTTCATCAGAACATATTTGAGAGAAGACGAAAATAAAAGAGAAGCTTCGTCCTGGCGAAGACAAGTCCACTTGTCAAAACGTTGGCTCCAGCGACATATCCCTGTTCTACATCGTTTTTAGCGATTTGTTCATCGATTTGAGAGAAGGCGTAATTTCCGTAAGAATGGGTAAGAAAGTACAGTTGCATTTGGCTGTATAGCGAAGAAGAGGATGGGAACGTGTCCGCCACGGTGATCTAGTGGCTATGGCAGTCGGCTGCTAATCTGAAGGTCGCGGGATCGAATCCCGGTAGCGGCGGTCGCATTTTGGATGGAGGCGGAAATGATATGGAGGCCCGTGCACCGTGTGACGTCATGTGCACGCTAAGGAACCGCAGGTGGTCGAATTTTCCGGAACCCTCCATTACGGCTGTCTTTTCTTTCCCCTCTTGAAATTCATGTCCCCAACTAACCACGCACGTTGAGCAGGATCTCGGAAGGGCTGCAGCAAATGGCCTTCTTTGCTTAACCTAATCGAAATTATTAATATTTATTAACAACTCGCTAAAAACGATGTAGAAGAGGGAATGTCACTGGAGCGAACGTTTTGACAAGTGGCTTGTCTTCGTCACGTGGGTCGTGACCTTCAGCGGTTGGCTCGGAGAACGCCTCTTCGTGCTTTGTCATCTGCGCCCTGCTGTGACGGTAGTCTCTCGTGCTTGTGAACACTGGAAATCTGCAGAGCTGTTACGTTATAGCACCTAGTACTTGTAGTGCTGCCCCCTTAAAAACCCGTTATATGGATGTTCTTGTGTTTATGTTGACGTACTCACGCAGTTCTCTGTAGAATGTCCTTTGAGAAACCAAGTTATTGCACATTTCTGTAATGGTGGGTGAGAAAATGCTGGTTCAGCGGGCTTTCATGCATTCCCGCGGTGTGAAGGGGGGTTTCGCATCTAAGCATAAGCTGTCGAATGCAGACAAATGAAGACTGTACAGTACGGTTGTGAGAACCATTGCGTCATCCAGTGTTCTGTCTTCTACCTTGCAGGGTAGCAAACCGGAATCTAATATCTGGTTAACCTCCCTGCCTTTCTCCTCTTTTCTCTCTCTCTCTCTCTGTCTTCTACCGACAACGTAGTTTTGTATGTGTGTTGCTTGCTCTATCAGTTTATTAGAAATAGATATCAGGGAAACAAACATGCAACGTAGAGGCTGAGCGTGACTTTCGTCGAAGGCAGGTGCCGCGGTGAATGCCAGTTTCGCCCGCACCGCAAATTGAACTGACCCTTTTCTAAAGATGTCAAGGCGGTAAGGTGGGCTAAAGCTTTCCTAATACTGAGACACATGTATGACGTCTATGAAGTAGCCTCAGCGAACTTGACGTGTGTGGTGTCGAAAACTGTTCGCGGTTTCGTGCTCTTCCGTTACAATGCGCATACCTTTGATAGCGACCTAACTGTCGGTCATCGCATATGCAAACTTCCCTGTTTTGAAGGCATATGAATGGTGATATTTTGCAGAAAGGACAAGGCCTAACTTCAGCGTGGAGCGCGGCACTACGAGTTGTGCATTTACGTGAAGTACAGGCACATGGAAAATAATCTTTAAATCTTATGTAGGCAATTAAATTTCCATAGGTGGTCTAAATGCGAAACGGCGTCACGTCTGGTTTTTATGGCTACATTGGCGCCCGTACTATTTGGACGTCCATGTCACGTGTCGACGTCGCCGTGGCATCATCAGGTGTGGCATTAGGACTCCGTCGACGATGTGTGGAGACGTCATCGCTTGTTCACGTGACCTAGCTCTAGCACCATCCGCCGCAGTTTGCGGCGCCTGATCTTTCGTACAGTTGCTTTTGCAGTAACTGAAAGTTCCTGGCGTATCTGAAACAAAATGCACACAGTTCACGAGGCTATCTTCAGTATCGTGCGAAGGATATCACAAGGGAAACACTGATATGCAGCATCAGTAGGTCAGTGACTTAAATAGCCTCCATGGTGAAGAGCATTGATAGACAACGAAGAAAGCACCGTAATCGCTTTAACTTGTGTGTGAACGAGGTCATTGCTTGTCAGTAACATCGTTGGCAACGTCTGCTGCCGTCACCGCTTTCCACAAAAGGCGCCGTCCACAAAAGCGCTCGTGACGCGTGCGGTGTCGTGTCAACTAAGTCTTCAAAGCGTCTCATCATAATAAATAAAAAACTCAATAGCGTCATTATCGTCGCGAAGTGGACACGTTCGTAGGCAGAAATATTAGGTCTGTCGTTAATGTGTACGCTTTCTAACGCTGTTCGTGTGCGTAGTTTCGGAATCATCAGTTCCCGAACGAGATAACGCGCAGCGTTAATCACAGGGACTCGGCTGCGACGGCGTCTTCGTGCATGCGCACCTGCTCCACGGGCAGGTCCCAGAAGGAGCACTTGTCCACCACGTCCATGGGGTCCCGCTTGGCGCACTGAAACGCGTCGGCGAACTCCTGCAGGTGGCGCAGCGGCACGTTGCACCTGTCTTCCTCCATCGCGTGCACCGCGCGGGGAGAGGTGTCGAGCAGGCCCGGTCCTTCGTCGGCGGTACACAACCTGAAGCAGTAGTTGAGGTAGAAGAGCTGCTCTCGCGAGAACTCCGCGAGGGAAGCCGGCGTCAACGCTCCGCGCTGCTGAAGGAACGTCCGACGCCTGTAGGCTCCGAGGACGACGCGCAGAGACGTGAAGTCGGCGACGTCTTCGTCCTCGAAGGCCGTGGAGTACGGAACGTCTCGCGACTGGGCGACGTCGTAAGCCCGCCGCAGACACTGTCAGCTTCTCCTCGTAGCGATCGCGAACGTCGGCGGTCCACCAGTCCCGGAGCGTTCCGCGGGCGTCCCTTTTCACGCCGCGCGAGTCGAAGCCGTGCATGATCTCGTGGCCCACGACCGCGCCTAAACCGGCGTAGTTGAAGGCTGTCCACGCGTCGCCGTCCAGGTAGGGTGGCCTCATTATGCCCGCTGGAACGACCATGGCGTTCAACGCCCTGTCGTACAGGGCGTTCACCGTCAGCGGCGGAAACTCGAGTCGCCCGACGCCGACGACGCCCTCTCGATACGAGGCCAACGTCGCCATGACGAGCCTGGCCGAAGACTTGGCAGTCTGCAGCGACGCCGTTAGGAAGTCACCGTAAGTCGAGAAGTTTGCGTAGTGCTCGTCGAGGGCACCTTCGTCGACAAGAAACGCCGGCTTGACGAGGACCTCCGCCATGGCGGCCAGCTTGTCACTAGCCGCGGCACGCGTGGCGTTGTCCATCCACGGGACGTTCGCTAAGACGGCCGCGAGCTCGCGTTTGATGTCCTTGACCATGGTCCTGGCGACCGCCTCCGTCTTGGCCGTGGGCAGCTTGCTCAAGTAAGGGTAGCTGGCCGCCAGCGGCATCGCGCCGACAACGTAGGCAAAGCAGGCGTCGACGTAACTAGCCCTGTCCTTGTAGACGAACGTGGCCGCCTTGTAAGAGGCCCGCGGAGCCAGCTGGCGTAGCAGAGTCCAGCCAATGAACGTGGGTACGAGAAGCTGCTTGCCCGTGTAGTTGAGGATCCGGCCAACTTGTTGCAAGTAGTAGGCGTTGTCCAGCCTAAGCTTGTCCTCGACCTCCACCTTGAAGTACTGCTCAGTCTGTCTGTTGATCTCGTCTGTCCATGTACGGCCCGCGACGGCCGGTATCAGCGCCGACAGGTTGCGGTACGTCGGCTCGTCCGGCAGGGCCTCGTCCGTACGCAGCGAAGGGATGACCTGCGAGTCGGCGTCAGCTATCTCGGACAACAGGTACTCGTGACGCGAAGACCGGAAGTCCGGGATTGCCTGGAGGTGGCTGAGAAAGAATTCATCCAGCTTGCCCGAGTCCTTGAGCACGTTGCGCCAGCGGAACCACTGGAATAGCTCGGCGTTCTCGCCGATCTCGACCTTGGGTCGACCGCCTTCGTCGAGGTCGGCGAAGACGTTCACGACGAATAGCGTGTGGATGCGCCACGCGAGAGAGAGCTCGATTGCAGCGGCGATCACGTCGTCCGCGTCCTGCGGTTCGACGGCTGGAAACTTCGTGTACGTCTTCATGAACTCGGCCAGCTTTCTCGCCTCGGACTTCCTCTTGGTCACTACTTCCTTGCAGGACTCGTACAGCGACGCCGCTTTGAGGACAGCCGAGTCCCTGTTATTCGACTTCGTCTTCTGCCTATGCGCGTACGTCATTTGTGAAGACCGGTGGTGGCCTTGGAAGTCCCAGTGCGTCTCATCGTCGGCGTTCTGAACCCCGCTTCTACTTGTCGATCGCCGTCGCCAGTGATTCCTCGCGGCCTCCTCGAAGGCGTCCTTGGCGTCGAGCAGCGCTTCGTGCTGGACCGAGTCGGCCACGCTGCGTTGCTGGCCGCCCCTTCCGTGGTCTCGAATCCAGCCGGTGCAGACGAAGCGGTAGAAGTTGTCGCACGGCGACACCGACCGCGTGATGGACTCCTCGAGTAGTCGCGTGTAGTTGAGGCCCCGCCGACCGCCGGCCCCTTCTTCGGGTACGTAGAAGAACAGGTACCAGGTGAGCGTGGCGACCAGGGTGATGAGGGCGATGAGGCCGAAGCCGACGAGGCATAGTTCCGCGAAGTCGGCGGTGACGAACTCCAGCTCGGTCTCGCTGGCCGACTCGCCTTCCTCTTCCTGTTCCGCTGCGTTCTGGGTGTTCTGGGCCATGACGCGTTCCTGGTCCGCTGGGGTTCACGGCAGTCGTCGCACCCCGGTTCAGTGCCGACCGCTGTCGTGCTGCTTTGCTTGTCAGTTTGTCAAGTGTAATTATAATTAGGGCGACTAGCTGCTTTGCTCGTGGTGCACCGGCAGAAGCGGTCGCACCCTACGATGTGTATTCGCAACGCTCTTTACGTGCGGCACTACAGAGCCAGTAACCGCGGAGTGAACTTCAACGCCGTCTTGACAAGGCTTCAGTCTTGCTCTGTGAATCCGAAACTATGGATGAACCTGCAGAGATTGCCACCTTACCTTCGTGTTTGCGCAAACGTTCGCTGCGTAACGCTTTGTTGTTGCTCATAAAGAATTCCGGTAGAACAGACCTCGCTGCGTCTTCCAGAGCGTTCGTGTGTTAGGCCTAGCGATCGTCAAGGTGCACGGCCCGTCGCTCCGCGTGTCAGGCTGACGTGTCCACCGATGAGCGTCGGTGTTCGGAAGTCGGCGAGCAAGTGTCGGAAACGCTGGCACTTCTCCGGAATTATGCGATTTCCTTTGTTTCTGAAATCGGTGCAAACCAAGAACGAACGCGAAGGCGCGTGATATCTTCTTCTTCTTCTTCGTGAGCGCGCGGCTGCCAGGCGTTCACGCGTACATCATTCCCTGACGGACAACACCTCAGCGACGATGTGTCGAGCTGTAAATATGAGTGCTATGTAGGTGTCAATGCAAGGAACTCAAGCGAACACATCAGTTTATAAAATAAATCGCTAGAAACAACGCTTCGGAGCAAATTACCAAAAGAAAGCGTAAATTATGAGGAAAACATAAATATGAAATGTTACTGTCATTGGGTTTATAGGTGCTTACAGCGAAGTTATTTTGCAGGTGAGTGACTGGCAGGTGGATTACCATACCCCGGGAGGCGTAGACAAGAACGGATGGCAGTACGCGCCCGACTTCCCGTTCTCATACCACGGCACTAAGGGCATCACTGATTACGTGCGCCGGCGACGGTGGTTCAGGTGAGTGGTTTGTTTTTTGTTTGTTTGCTTGCTTGCTTTCTTTATGAATAGCTTGATGGAACGTTAGTCACTATTGCTTGCTGTGTGGGCCATTGGCCAACTCAACGAACAGTGAGTGGGCACTGTTTGCCAATCCCTTCAAGGGGAGAGGTTTGGCCAATAAGCATGTTATTTATCAAGTTAATTAGCTTAATTAAGGAAATACTAATGAGAAATTTTGTACATAGTTGTATGTAGTTGCAGTAAGGTAGAGGTACTTCTGTCTCCTTCTTTGGTGTTCTTCCCTCTGCGCAGTTTGTTTTGAACTAAAAGTATGTAGTTGCGATGTGTGGTTTGAATTTCCGCGGAAATTCGTACTTGAGAATTCTGTGCTATGCGGTCTCCTGCATCCGTACTCGTTTTGTTGGGCCACGTCAGACAGCCTATGAAAGGCAGTCAACTCTGTGAAAAAGTAATGAAAGGGGTTTCCCGTCCCCGGGTCATCACGGTGCTTCTATTTGACAAGAGGATCCAAATATAATGAAAAAAATTACTTCTAATCATGTTCATCTTTTTTCCTTGTACTTTCATTCGTGCGAGCAGACTTTGTCGGCTGAACACGACTGGCCCATGGGTCGAGGTGGAGCCAATGCCCCTTCGTGACGTGTCACTGTCTCTCGACTCCCGGCCGGGTCATGTGGGAGAAGGGGGCGTGGCTCTCTGGGCAGTGTCTTCAACTGGAGAGGCTGTCTACCGAAAGGGTGTGACCCCTGACTGCCCACAGGTGGGTTTTCATGTGTCATTTGCATCCAATAATTAGCGATTTCTGTGAAGCAAAGCTTGTATTGTCCAGCCTGTGTCAGCATAGTCGTTGTGGTCGTCAAACCAAGGCCCAGTTGCTGCCATAAAAGTAGAACCCCTGGCGCCCTCTATGAAGTGGCAGAAGAAAGTAATGCACTTATTCCTCCTGCCACTTCATAGAGGGCGCATTTGAGGGGGAAAAAATTTGTTACTGGTACTGAGATTCGAACCCATGATCTCGCCCTCTAGAGGCAACTTAATGAGCAAGCAGACAATGAAGCATAGGAAAGCATAGGGGAAGTTACTTGTGGTATTGTAATTGTGGAGAAAGTAGAAATACCACAATCAACTTCTCTTATGTTTTCCTAGGTTTCATTGTCTGTTTTCTCGTTAAGTTGTTTCTAACAAATAAAGAACGAGCCCTTGACCTCTTCCCTTTCGTTACCTCTAGAGGCAAGTGTCTTAGCCACTAGGCTATATGCACCCATGCTTCCAAGATGGGAACATATCTGAACTGCATTTATGCCTTGGATGTTCATGGGATAGAGGTACAACTTTTGTATAGGTTGGTGAAAGAGCCACACCTGGTCAAAGCTATTCTGGAATGCCCCCTTCACAGGCTTTTGCGTGACCGGTAGTTTCAACCTGCACCCTTCATCTCTTTGTCAGTTGTGTCTTTAGCTGGTTCCTTCATCTTTATTAATGTGCACGGCCCTGCATTGGGAGGGTTACTGAAGTCTGATGGCAACCTGAACCCTAGTCCCTCCCCTTGCATTGCTGTTGTTGATGCCCATTGCATGATGAAAAAAAAAAAATGTCACTTCCACAAAGCACAAAATGTCCAGTCAAGCAAGTGTCTCAACTAATATATCTTAACTCCACTGGCAATGCTGCGTGCAGTTAAGATATTGTAATGCGCCATGGTCGAGGGTGAAATGAAGAGAAGCCCCCATAGTTGCCATTTTGGGGGCTCTTTGTCATCTTTTCAATTGATATATCTGAACTTCCATATGCTACTTGCAAATTAATAAAACGTGGAAAGCAAAATTCTTGTTCACCATGGGGGTCCAAGTGCACACACCATGCTCTTACTGCTGCATACATTATAATCAGCATAAAGTTTCAAGCTGTAAAACTACATAGTTTACTTCTTCTAATTCTGTTCTGTCGCTTACCTCTGCTGACTAGGGCAAGGCATGGATGCATGTTGCCGCGGAACAGCAGTTCGAGTCCATTAGCGTCGGCGCCCGCCACCGGGTGTGGGCAATCGGACAGGATGGCTGGGCCTACGTGCGCAATGGCATATCGGACGAGCGGCCCACTGGTGAGCAGCCGTGCACTACCTCGTCCACAGGTTGCATATGTGCTTTCATGTGCAAAGCATTTTTGCCTTGAGTGAACGAGAAACACCACTCTTCAAAGTGTGCAGTTTTCCTTGCACTCCGATAGGACAAAAATTTGTCACATTACCGTGTAACCTTGATGTAATGAATGCAGATATAATGAATTGTTGGTTATTAAAAATCAAATTAGGTATACTATTCCCATGAAAATATCATAAATGTCCATTAATTAATTTTTGTGTATGGCATAGGTATTGTTATGCCATATTGAATTTGTTATAATGATCTTTAACTGTATATTTGTGAGGCACATTTTATGTGATGTTGCAAATTTTCTCACACAGAACAAGTGTTGCACTTTAACTGTTCATATTTCTGAAGTATTCATCATGCACATGCTGTAGCAAATCATGCATCTGTTTCACATGCAACTTAAAAAGTTAGCAAGCTGTTCCACCATGTGTGAAGTGCAACTAGTCCAGGAGTTACTGTATCGCTACAAATCGGCACTTCTGCTCCCTTGAAAGTGAGTCCACAGAAGTACTGCATTTTTCCTTTGATTGCGATATTCTAGTTCTTGGAACTACAACATATGTGATATCTAAAGCTAGTCACTTTTTGCGGCAAAAGCTATCAGCGTTCAAGGGTATACAGTAGTTAAAATTTGGAATGAAGGCATGCCTTTTTACTGTTCTTTATATTGATATGTGTATCAGTATGACATTAGTCACTATATTTCTGAAGTATTGACCATCAGGCAGGCTGATGCAACACACTTACAGATAAAATTTGAGCAAAGATTGAGACAATGACATCTGGAGAACCAAAGGTAGAGGACATGGTCTTTCATCCAAACTGTTTATTTTAATACATGTATATACAACCACTGATATATAAAGGGGTTCAAACATATATGTAGGCCACTTACTCATTTAAAAATCAACGCTGATTTCTGACACACACATTGTTCAAAAAGTAAAATTTTACACTGTGAAAGAACTTTGATGCCTTTGTCTAAATACTTGGTAGCAAGATTTTGTCCTTGTCTTTCATTGGGTCTCGTGCCTGAGTCTCAGTTCTTTATGCTAATTTCATGAGTAACAAAGTGCAGCCGGTATCACATTAACCTCATAACATAGGAGCATTTGCACTGTATCTCATTGGATATTGAAGTCCCTTACCACATTATATGAGCATGCTTTTGTGTTTTAAACAAACCCCGGCAGTTCCCTGTTTGCGCTAATTTTTTGTAAATCCATGTTGTCACCTGCTTCTGTTTACTGCTCTCGTTGATGCTAGTTTCAGTCATACATTATTGGAGAAGAATACTGTTGATCAAACCTTTCCTTCCCGTCTCGTGCCTTACAGGCACTGTTTGGTTCCACATTGAGCCTCCGTCAAGTAGCACTACGCTGACAAAGATTTCAGCCGGGAATGCCACTGTGTGTGCCATTGATGCATCAGGCAAGCTGTGGCGTCGTGCCGAAGTCATGGATGTTTTCCCAGAAGGCACTGCTTGGACTGCGATGTCGGAAAACGTCCACTCTGTCTCCGTGGGACCAGATGACCAGGTGCGTAGTTAGCTCAAATGCCTTATCCTCCCCCATTACAAGAAATACTGCAGCACAAATGAGATTATATATATGTGTATACAGTAAAACCTTGTTATAACGAAGTTGATGGGGGGCAGTAATTACTTCGTTATAACCATTAGTTCGTTATAACCAATATCAATTTCATCTATAGGAATTTCAAGGGGAATTGCAATTGCTTCGTTATATCCGATAGTTCGTTATATCCGGGTTCGTTATAACGTGGTTCTACTGTACATATGCACACTCACACAACCAGTTAAAATTCATTGTAAGAAATTCTTTATGACACTACAGTTGCTTATTTATATCTAATAATTCCTTATAACCAATAAATTATATATCTGCTTTGATTATAGCGAAGTTTGACTATAAATTCTTTGAAAAACCTGATGTCCATTCAAACCTTGGTATAACGATTTCAGATATTGCAGATTATTGGCTATCACTGAGGTAAGGCGGGAAATTGCATTGCTATTAAAACAGCGGCACAAATACATTTATAACGAATTGTCAGAAATAACAAAGCTATTTCCATGTCATATAGAATCTGTTATAATGAGGTCTTACTGTGGTGAATGCAGGTCTGACTAGTTATCGGGTATAGCGAATGATGGGATATAACAAAGCAAGTTAGAGGTTTATCTTCCTGCTACTGTAGTGCAGTCAATATACGTTTATAATGAATATTGGTTGTAACGAATCTATCTTTTCTGTGAGCTGCTGCTTTGTTTTGACAAGGTTTGACTGTGCATAGACATGCCATGCACACTGCGTAAGCTTAAGTCTCGTAACACAGTGTCTCAGAACAGAATATACTGTTTACATTTTGGGTGTTTTAATGTACCACCAGACAAGCAGAGTGACATCTTTTTCTTGGCATCAGCCACAACGTGCCACTTGCACACATCACTGAAATTGTAGTACACCACATACCAGAACCAGAAGTTGTAGAAAGGATTTGAAAAATGACTTAGCATCATTAGAAAATAAGGAACAGCATCAATGACAAGGAACTCTAATATAATGCAGCACGTAACAGAAGGTGAACGAATATTGCCACATAAAAAAGGATCAGGATGTCTGCCTCAGTCTTCAGCTGCCATTCACAAAAGAGATGCTACCTTGACTGTTGATATTGTGATTCATGCGTTGTATGTCGCGTTGCCCTCACATTGCTTTGTCTTAACAAACTGCCCCTTCTCGTTCATGATGCTCACTTTTTAAAAAACAGTATGCTATTTGAAGTGGTAGTGCACGCAGAAGTTGTGACGTGAAATGGTGATTGCGTAGAAAATGCTACATATCAAAAAGCTGCACCATGTAAAATTTTGGAGCCGGGCTTATTTGACGTGTTCCGCTGGACCAAGTAAAGTTTGTTTTTAATTCAACTGAGTTCAGGCTTCTGTAACTGCTGTGCTTGCGTAGCTCTGGCAGCATTACCTGCTGTATGTGAAATCAAGAATAGTTGCTCTGTTAACAGCTGTGGACCGTTATTGCATTAACTGATTGAGCTGTCAACATCATCAAAAGTATTGTCATTTATATTCTCAAATACAAGTTATTCAGCGTTACAGTGCACTTCTCACGCAATGTGGACGTTGCAGCCAAATGTTTTGGCCTGGTTGTTCATTGTACAAAGTAGTCGACACTGATAATTCAGTGCAATGCATTAGCAAGCTAGCTGGTGTGAATTTGTTGTGTGAATGGTCTTACAAGACATAATGATGATAATAACCTTATTTTCTTCCTGTACTCGACTGGTTAAGCTTGCATGGATTTGTCACAGCAACGCAATAGCTTAGGGAATTCATGTCTAAAGGAAGCAAAATTGCTTTTTCATAGTCATATTTCAGTCATGATGAAGTCAACTTGCCTTGGGGGGGCGGTAGAAACGCTGGCTACAGTGTGACTATCCTGTGACAGGCCAAGGAACAGGCTGTAAAAAATTGCAATAATACTAACCTTGCTTTATTACTGTATTTAAACAATAGTGAGTCGACTAGATTGTAGGTTGACCCTCCTAAAAATCGCAAGTCAAAAGAAATGCCGAATAAAGGTATATTTTCGGTTTCGATTCTAAGTCGACCCCCAACTTGAATTTGAAATTTCAACGAAATGGATAGACTTACAGTCATGTAAATATGGTAAGCCTGCAGTGCCTACATATTCCCTGGAACAATTTCTAACAAAATGGTCTTCTATGTTCTCTTTTGTTTTTCCTTGTAACCCAGGTATGGGCTGTTATAGACGTCATCCGAAACAAGAGAGTTCTTCTCAGCCGAGTTCTAGCAAGGCGGAAAGGCATCACAGAAGAAAACCCTCTAGGAACAGAATGGGAAACAGGATATGGGGTGAGTTTTTATGGTGCTTGTTAAGCGCTTTTAATCGCTTTTGACCCATATGGTGTACAAACACTAGTATGGTCAGCTCAAATTCAGGATTATTTTGGCTTTAAGTTATGTGTGGAATAACGCCATGCAGCCATCGATCTCTTGCACAGGTAACCTCATTTTTTACCATTTCTTTTGTGCAAGGTCCTGAAAAGTTACACTGAAGTGGAAATACGAAGTCAGTTTACACATAGAATGTTTAAACCTTAGGTAATGGAGTCATGGAGGACTGAGAGCATGTACAAAATGTCAGCTGTAAGGGGGGAACAAACCCAAGTGTTCTTGTACAGCACCATTCTCGTTACTAAAGCCTTATTTGGCCACATCGTGCAAGCTGTTCATTCTTTAGAGTGTAAGTTAATGCAATAGCCAAGGTGAGAAGGCACAAGAAAATAATGTTGCCTGTGGATAAGACAGTTAAGTGATGCTCTTAATGCCACAGCGAAATGCCCTGATGAGCTTAAAGAATATTTATAACAAATAGGTCTCATTTCCATTTATATACTGGTGTCGACACGACACGTTTTGACAGTAACATAAGAGCACTTAGCAATAAGAAAGTGCGTCATTACTCAACAGTCATGTTGACTTGTAGGATACAGCCAAACCTTGGCTACAGCAAATTCAATACGACATAACTTCATTATATCCGATAATTCATTATAAATGCATATCTGTCAGACCGTTTATGGCAGCACCATTTGGCGTTGAATTTGTTGTAACCCACAATTCGTTATATCTGAATTCGCTATAGTATCGAGGTTTGACCTCGCAAGATTAGCAGCTAAACAAGAAAAGCTAATGCTAAGAGTAATGTGCAACTATTCTTCCAGAGGTAACCTTTCCATGTGTTTTCTTTTTTCCTCGCACAGATGAGTTGGCAGCATGTGTCCATTCGTGGCTGCACAAGGTGTTGAGTGCCCAAGTCTGGAATGGCAAAACGTCTTAATGATTATTCATGCAAGGCACCCCGCTTGATTGTCCTTGGGGTCGGTACAACATTGACAATGCTGAAACCAAAGTTGATTATTACAAAGGGTAGAGCATCCTCTATAAGATTTATTGTTGTGGACCATGAACATTTTGCCCGGATGTGAGAGTCCACATATAAGAGATTTTCATTGCTCATGACATGCTCATGTACTGTTGCTCTGCTCTTGTTCTCTTAAGATATTGTTCATCAAAAGCCTGACGTAATTTCTTGTTGACATTGTGCCCAAGATATTGTATATGCAAGAAGTCATATATGGAATGATCTCATCACTCATCACATTAGTTACACATTGTTACTCCAGTCAAGTCCTTCAGAACTCTTCATGGGTCTGTCAATGAAATGCATCTTTCCCATTTGTGTTTTTAGCGGTGTTCAAGTAATCAGTCTTTCAAGTTGAATGTGAAATGTGTTGGAATGACATGTACTTTCGATCATTTAGCTGAATACAACTTCACTTCACTTCACTTTTATTTCCTTAAAGACCCCCTCTAGGGGTATTACATAAGGGGTGGTGTTAAAGAAAAAATACTATACATCGGTGTTTTTAATGGCTTCGGCAAACATAGATGGGTTAGTGATGGCACAGGTGGCGTGAGGAAGGCCGTTCCAGTCTTTTGCTGCTCGTACAAAGAAGGAGGCTTGAAATGCAGTGGTCCGGGTACGTGGTATTGTGACTTGTAACGGATGAGCAATGCGATGAGATATGTGCGAAGGAGGCGTGATGTACGGTGGATGATTCAGTGAACTGAAATAAAACATATGAAAAAGAGAGAGGGTGGCACACCGTCGGCGTGAAGCAAGGGTTTCTAAACCTGATTCCACCTTCAGAGATGAAATGCTGATGTCATACGAATATGCGGAATGAATGAACCTGGTAGCTCGATTTTGAAGTGATTCGAGTTCTCTTATGATGTATGTTTGATGAGGGCTCCAGATGGAAGATGCATACTCGAGTTTGGACCTGATAAATGATTTGTATGCAAGTGTCTTGACATGAGGCGGTGTATGGCGTAAGTGTCGTCTGAGAAACCCGAGTGATTTATTAGCAGACGAGATGATGTTAGTAGTGTGATGACGCCAGGACAGGTCATGAGCTAAGGTGATGCCGAGGTATTTGAATGATTGAACTGATTGTATGGGAACATTAGCAATGGAATAGGTAAACTCAAAAGGGTTACGGCGGCGACAAAAAGAAACAAGCTTACATTTGTTAGGATTTAAATTCATTAACCAGCGGTTACACCATGTTTGTATGTTGTTAAGGTCATGCTGAATTAGTGTTTGGTCATGAATGCTGGTTACTGATCGGTAGATTACGCAGTCGTCTGCAAACATACGAAAGTTACAAGATACATGCAGTGGTAGATCGTTAATGTAGATTAAGAAGAGTAGAGGCCCTAAGACAGACCCTTGCGGGGCACCTGAAGTTACAGGTAGTCGGTTAGAAGAGTGATTATTAACAAACACAAACTGGGAGCGATTAGTCAGGAAAGATGTTATCCATGCAAGTACTTGGCTGTTTCAGAATAATTAACAACTTGTGGATGAAACTGGTAGAGCATGGTTCTCATTTATATTTCCTAGAATATTTACAGTCATAAACAACGTGAAAAAGAACACTGTATCCATGTTCAAGCAGCAACCTCTTGTGCTGTGCCAATATGAATGTGACATACTGGTCTGCAAGAGGTACTTTTGTGCTCAAGCATTTAGAGCTGCGAACAATTTTGTGCTCGCCAATTCCATATAGTTACTATAGCCTCTTTAGTTAACATAATTTCAGTGTTACCTTTCACATTACTTATGACTGTACTTTGGTGGTTGGAAATAACTTTGACAGCTTTGCAAGTTGGCCAAAAAGTGTTACAACTAGTCTATTAACGGCAGTGCACCTTATCTGCTCCAATAATAGTGCTGACCATGGATGTTTTCTCATAATGGAATACCTGTTGAAGTTGGATATGGAATCTGAGGAGCATTCTGCTAGTACTTGAAATTTTGATTGTTTGTGCACTTTTGGGTATCTTAATATGTTTCTATGTGGTGCCTCAGTCACCAGTTCTGTTTAAGGTTGTTGAAATGTATGGTTGCCCACCATAATGCTTTCATGCATTCATTGTGCTTTCTACACACACGATCCTGCATGTCTTTTGTGTGAGAGTGGCTGTAGACACATTGAAAATTAGATGTTTTTATGTTTGTTCATGTTGTTGAGGGGTTATGAAGAGCAAAGGCAGTTTCTCCAAGGGCTGTTTTCTTTCTTTTTTTTTTTCCTGTGTGTATATGCAACGTGGCGATAATTATGTGTACTTGCCTGATGGCAGAGTTATCCGGCTGTAGAAGAATGCAACCTCTAAGGCCAACTATCATGAAACATTGGATGGTGTTTCAAAAAAGCAAAAAAGAGTGACATTTGTGGAAAATGACATATTAGAGGTTATACTTTACTCATCTTACAAATGTCTTAACATAGACGTTTTTAATACTGAAAGAGGTAAAAGCGCCTCCATTACCCCTTTTAACACAGGTCACGTGAATCCTGGTGTGAAACTTCCGATATCAGTAAGTGCGTATCTCGAAGTTTATGATGCCGTGGCTTCGACGTCTGAGATCAAGTGCTGCCTGCTTCGTGCTCGGGCCACCATCTGAGATTTGAGCTTGCCTGCAGATCACCAGCTGTGCATTTCACTTGCTGAAGTACTGTCTAAAGTTTCTTAATAGGGAAAGAAAAATTAAACAATTGCCACACCTGTCAAATGCGAGTAAACAGCTGAGCCGGAGTACGGGCACCAAGTTATCGGGCACCATCATTATCAGTATTAGTATCAAAGCAGTGTGTGCAGTGATTCAAGGGCAAGAGTGGATGCACTTTTTTCTTCTGCGTAACTGCCCAGCTGGTAAATGTGAATGCCACCAAGTATGGCATTACCCTGACCCTAAACAGCTCAGCTGTTGTAAGTGTGCACTTACTGGACGTATAGCTTGAAAAGGAACACATCAACAATATAGTATATATATACGTACGTCTGTCATATACATACTTAACACCACATCAGCGAATCTTTCAGATGTTCCTGTGGCTGCCCTTAACTCATCATCCGTAAGAATGATGTGCATTTATAATTTTCAACGCACGGTTCTAGTAATTAGTACTTATGCAGAGATTACAAAGACTAATTTACTTACCCTTTGTGTAAGTATAGCGCATCACAGACCCGTATATCCTGTAAAAAAAGGACACACTGCTGTGGTTTTTAAAAGCCAACCTCCTGTGATTTTCCGAGGTCAATGGATGCCCATTGAAGTTCGCTTGGTATGTTCCTTGACACACTTCCATCATTTGTGCGAGGTTACAGGCTCGAGAGATGTGCATATTGCTTATAAATCGATCTTAAAACTGGCCACCTGGCTTCCTACAAATGTCGGCCACACTCTGTGTTGACGTCATTATCAGCAAAGCAACGTAAGTGCACTGGTACCATACCATGGCCTACGAGATCTGCGCGTGCTGCCAACCTTCGTGGGATTACCACCAGGGGAAGGGTGCATGCATTGTAGCACCGATGCCGTTACTGCTGGGTTGGATTTCATTTTCTGTTTCTCACTTTCTTTTTGGTAATTAGCAATTATTTTCGCATTTGCTGAGCGTCATTACAATGAGGATTGTGACAGGAGTGCCTCAGGAACATAGAATCGCCGTTACCTTGACATGCCCGAAAAATCGCTGGAGAACCCCAGGTGGTCGAAATTTCTGGTGCCCTGCACTATGGCGTCTCTCATATCCTGGTTTTGGGATGTAAAACCCCAGAAATTATTATAATAATGGAAAAATGAGTAATTGCATGCCAAGATCACGATATGATTATAGGGGGCACTGTAGTAGATGGCTCCCGAAAGTGTTCAGGCCTCCATTCTGTCAAAATGTGACAGCCTCATGAACCCTTTGGATCAGACCCACGACTGGAGGCTTTGTTCTACAAGTGCATTGATGGGGGCTGTCCCTTTCATTACTCTTAGTCCACCTCACGGGATTCCTCATAACTGATTTGTATCCAGTGTCCATGTATTTCAAGTTGTGGAACAATTTGCCCTCGCGCTACCAATTGCTAGCCTCCTGGTCAAGTCAGTTGGTGGAGCGACCATCCGGAAAGGCATTGGTACCTGGTTGGTCGAAATTAGGCCGGGACATACGAACTGCATCCGTCAACTAGAAGCCATTTCTGTCTGGTATGGATGTCCTGGTGCGTTGGCCAATGAAATAACGTTCTTATACGAACAAAAAATGCTTTGCCAGTGCAGCACCAGATCTTTGTAAAGCCTCACAGTTTTTAAACTTGTGACGCCGATCGTATGTGCGCGACGTGTTTTAGTGATGCCATCCTTACGCATGTATAAAAAGACGAGAGAAATGCAATTAAAATATGTCAGAAACTCACCTTTTCGTTTTTTGCTTCTAGAACGTCGCACGTGACTCCGCAGGTGGCGTCAGAATGGACAGCTTGGTAGTACAAACTGAAGAGCATATGAAGTGATAATAAAAAGGTTGGTCATACAAACTGCGCAACACATAAAGCGATAATAAAGAGCTTGGTAGTACAAACTATAGAGCTTACATAAAGTGATAATGAAGGGCTTGGCGCACTAACCCTTACCCCAATTCAAACGACATTATACTAACGGCGGTCCATTTATCGTTGAGTGTGAAGTCCATCGGCGCAGACTTTGGTGGTGTCTGAGTTAGAATAAGAGTCGCTAGGAGTCGCTAGACCTGCCAGAACCACAAAATGGTCACTATGTTTATGAGGCGCGCCGGCAGCGGGTGTGGTATATTAAGCGGAGCTGCTAAATAACTCATTCACGTGCCTTCTGACACCCACGCCCGAACTGAAGCCCGGCCGAGTCCTCAACCGACGGCGAAGAGAGGACGCCCAGTGACGTACACTCGTATAATGATTGCATTTACTAAACATGAGTTTTATTACCACTTTGAATTGGAACTCCTCAATTTTTTTAATTTATTTATTTATACAATACTGCAGACACTAATGGGGTCCATGCAGGAGGGCAGTACATAAATACATACATTCATGAATAACAATCAGAAACCAAGGAAAAAAAGAACTAAAGAAAAAAAACCACACGACTCGACTCGGCACACTTCAGTGGGACTGGGATTTACACCCACACTCCTAACACCCCTCCCCCAATTGGATCATCCTCGCCCATTTCCCGAAATTCTCAAGATAACCAATGACTTGGTGTCCACACCCCTCCGCGTACTGGTTACACCACGGGTGACACCCTCCCAACCCTAAGAGAGAGAGATGGAGAGGAAAGGCAGGGATATGAGTCTCCGGTTTGCTACCCTGCACTGGAGAGAACTAGGGAGAGGGGATAGAAAGATCACAGTGAGAGAGGGTGCAAAATTGCAGACACACACAAAATCGAAATTCTGCATAAATCCCTGCAGTGGGGGACTCGAAATTAATTCTCACCGCCAGGGGCTGCTTAAAATGCGCAGATATAGACAGATGTCTTTGTATTTCGTCTTTAACAAAATGCGGCCCCCGCGACCGGGAATCGCACCCGTGTCCTCGGTCTCGACACTATATTTCAGACGCCAACTTGACAGGGCTGGTATTATTAATTAGGTGTTTCGAATATCAAATTTTTCAAACAGGTATACTCGGGTTCGAATATCGAACCAAATATCAAGAGACAGCGGTAACAATATTTTAGCTGCCAAACAGTTAAGAAAATGCACTAATAAGCTCTCGACGCAGAATATGTATTGCTGTCAGCAGCACACTGTCTGGGTTAACTTGTCGGATCGCAACTGTATTGGTACAATATGACAGCACAACACAAACGACGTATACTTGGAGCTGCCATGAAGAAATATCAGCTGTTCCGCATGGACAGACCGCTGTAATGCGCGCCGGAGAGGGGCTTCGCAATTAAGAGGATGAGTGTAGCAGTGCTGTATATGTTTCGGCCGCCTGTGAAAAGCGTGCGGTCAGCGTTAGCAAGCACAGGCGTTGGCAAGCATCGGAGACCGATGCTTGTTAACGTATAGGCATCGCGGCCCCAACCCACTGTAAAAGCGGAAGACCAGTCATTTTCGGCAAAATGACTAGATCCCATGTCCAATATTTCCGAATATTCGAAAATTTCGAATGCCTAATTTCCGAATCGCATACGAATACTTAAAGAAGATGTAACGTTCTACGCATATTCGAAAAATTCGAATATTCGTACACCCTAGCTATAGTATTAACTAAACTTCCCTCACTTCCTTTCGCTCGCGCTGCTCGCCAGCGCCCCGTACACATTCCACTCCACCCTGACAGTGTCGAACACGGAGCGAACCTTTACGACGAGCGAAGGAGCCGCGTTTGCGACGCTTTCGGGCATGAGAGTTTTGGTAAGTGTATACAGCCGACGCGGTCACTCTTCCGTGGGGCCGTTTAAGTGTGTCCGTTGCCGAGAAATCCTCGCCAATCCCGGAAAAGAAGGCGTTTAGATTTATACGCTATAGTGAGTTCCGGCAATCGTTGTCTTCGTTAAAACGAGATCCGACCGCCGTCGCACTCGTCTCGGTGCGTAGTTCTTGTCGCCGCGTCGTTGCACTCATTCCAGGGGAAAAAAAAGTTAACGGAATAGTATAGGGTGGGAATGGAGCGTGTCGCTTTTGCTCGAGCACACCTCGTTTCAGCAGTTGCGTGCAACAGTGCGGAAGTGAGAGGCCTCTTCGACCAATCAGGAGGGGCGAACACACCTTAAATGTGTACTTCCGCACCCTGTCGTCTGCTAGCGGTGCGCTACAGGAGCAACACTTCGCAAGACTCTACGCTCGGTGGTCGCGTAGCCTTAGCCCAACTGCATGGAACTATAGTTAAACATGGAGTAGTTTCGCCGCTGTGTCCGTTCCAGAAAAAGAAGAAACCAAGACGAAAAGACCGGTGGGAAAGGGGGTGGGGGGGTTGATTCACACTTCTGTTCGCATTGGCAGGGCTAAGTGTCGATGCGCAATTATCGCCTCCGCTGCTATGTATAAACAGCGACAAGCGGAGGGCCGGCGCTTTCTCGCTCAATAAACTTTCAATCGACGAGCCGTGGCCTGGCCGGATAACTCGGAGTAGTGGCCACTTCGCCGGATAAACTTGAAATCGCGAGCGTATCGCGCTTGAGCGCGAAAAGCGAGAACGGAAAGTCGCGAGCGACCGCTGCAGCGCCGTTTGCGCTTTCACGACTTCCGCGGTTTCTTATTCGGATGCTTTTTTGGCGGGAAAAGAGAGAGAGAAATAAATGTTTCAGCGAACAAGCGAGCAAAAAACGAAAACAAAAAGAAAGAAATGTCTAGATTAACGTGAAACTATAGAAATAAAGGACAGAAACAGGCATGGCGGACGTAGAAGAAATACAACGTAGCAGTTTTAGACACTTTCTAAAGGCCTCCAGCCACAATTCCTGTTCGATGAAGATACAGTGTTCAACACGTGCCTGTTGGAACATTTGAAATTTTATTGGTTAATTTGTGGGGTTCAGCGTCCCAAAACCAGCTCTGATTATGAGACACGCCGTAGTGGAGGTCTCCGGAAATTTCGGCCACCTGGGGTTCTTTGACGTGCGTGCACTGACATCGCATTTGAAGCTTTAGGTGAAGTTCACGAAAACGGGACTATAGAAGATAGACAAAGAAGAGACCTCTCGTTGCTCTTTTTTACAGCCTTGTTCGCTGACCGCCGCGGTGGAAGAGTCCCTGGAATATGAAATTCAGGTAGGAACGCTTTAGTGAAACTGCAGGAGGAAGTGCGAAGCAGTGATGCGCCGGTGTTTTTCTGCAGGAGCACAATTGCCGTGCTGAACCGGTTTTGATCAATTATGCACTTGATTTTCCCTGTCGACAGAACATGCACGTACCGGTCCTGGAGGCAGTTCAATCGATTAATATAACACGCTCTTGCGTTTAATATATTAGAGTGTCTCTGATGTCCTCTAGGTGGTAAGTGCCGGGAACATACTTTGCATTGCCCTCAGTTACATGCATACTGTATGGTTACTTTCAATTTATCTTGATAACAGCTACTTTATTACCTTCATAACCAACGTTAGCTATATTGCTGCTTTATATTGTCGGAGGAATTACGTTGGGCTTGACAGAAAGGGCTTCGAACAAACACGTACACTTGTTTATTTTCACTTTGCCTCTTCCATTGCTAATGCATCGAAGCGACCGCCGCGTTCCCATGTTTATAGATATGTAGGAGACTTCGAGCCAAGGAGTTCCTTTTGAGAACTTCGTTGTAAACGAATTTCTTTATCGCGTCTCGAATGTACAGAGTTCTGCCAACGGGAGAACCACTTCTTCAGTCTCGTATCTTATAAACAGGCGGCATCTGTATAGAGTGTGTCCACTATATACTCCGACGTTTCGGCTTTCACCGCTGCATACACAAGGAAATCCTCGTGATATTCGCTGTAGCCGGTTCACTGGGCGTACAAAGACACTTTATCGAAGTGTATGTGTACACATTTTGATACACGCGTCCACATTTCATGTGTAGCATGGTCGACCGAGCAGTTCTTGCGGTCTGCAACTATACGCGACCTATACGGGAAAGCCGTTTCTTATCTTCTCACTTTGGCCTCTGTTTCCTGTCGTTTCGGTTATTTGTTGACTCATTAGTCGTACTTGTTCCTGTTATCTACAAGCTTCTACATCCATTTCCTCCTTCCTTACGAGTGGGCAGGCGTTGTCCCCATCTTGATGGCCGTTGTCAGCCTTATATCGCTCCCTATATATTTCACGTCTGCCCGATATGTACGTTTACGAGTATATATTCGGTTTGCGCATCGAATAGCGATAATAATTATCCTCTTAATGGAGAGGTTGGCAATTTGCGTACAGGTGTACAAATATTTGATTAGGCGAAAGAGAAAAAAAACAAATAAAAGTATGAATGACAGAGTCAGGCACCTAATCTGGGAGCAGATAAGTGCTCACGTGTACAGAGGAAAGACCGAAAAAAAAATATTGAAATGGTGTCGGCGAGCGAGCGTCTATAATTAAATACGCGCTAGGTCATCCGCAGAGCGGCTGGTACAAATGATAATGAAAGCCTTCGACAAATTTAATCTCCACCGCTGTGTAACAAAAATGTATAAAATGGAATGCAGGTCAACACTATATAGTGCTTCCGTGGTGTAGTGTTGAGCGGTGCTTAAATTTTTTACCTGCCGGTGTTCCAGAATTTGAACATTCGAAGGGCAATTTTTTTATTGGCCCAATTAATACGTCACGTATTTTATTTTTACTTCTCACGTACTTATCTCTTGTAACGGAAGACGTAGCAGTCATGATCGCTATTATCAATGTAATTGTATGCAGTATATAAACGTTTGCAAGTGGGTATATGTTGAGCTTCTGTCACTACCCAGTATTTGCTGCGCCCTTGCACTTGATTTTTTTTTCTTTTTGCAATCAACGAAACAGAACCATAGTACGGGCATATGGTCGACGATTACTAGATACTGTAATAAAAAAAAATGTAGGACTTCGCTACCTTCCAGTTTGATATTTCTATGCGAATATTCCTTTTCCTTAGGGGATGATGATTTGTGGGGTTTAACGTCCCAAAACCAGCTCTGATTATGAGAGACTGCCGTAGTGGAGGTCTCCGGAAATTTCGACCACCTGGGGTTCTTTAACGTGCACTGACATCGCACAGCACACGGGCCTCAACATTTCGCCTCCATCGAAATGCAGCCGCCGCGGCCGGGATTCGATCCCGCGACCCTCGGATCAGCAGCCGAGTACCATAGCCACTAGACCACTGTGGCGGGGCTTTCCTTAGGGGGAGGGGATGCACACAAAAATGTCATAATTACTCGTTGTAAATGTGCTTTGAAGTTATTCTATCTCGTGTTTCTATGTGCTCCATACCCTTTCCGCTGCCAATAAAGCGCCTTTTACTTAGTGTACATCGGCGACATGATCAGCTCCCCCGTGCTATCCCTGAAACCCCCTAGCCTCCTGCACGGTAGTATCCCCAGCATACACCTGGATGGATATCTGTACATTCAATCAAAACATGCTCTGTTGTTTCCTTAGCTTTTCCGCAGCGCGCACGTGCATCCCCTTGTTTATCGCATTTAGCTCTGTAACTTCGTGTTCTCAGGCTATCCTGTTGACGCCTGTTGATGTATAGATCCTAACCATTATCGCACGTAGCTAATTTTGCTGCGACATCCACGTCTTACTTGCTGGCGTAAAGAAACGACAGTGAGGCAGTCATTAACTCTCAGCGTACGTTCATTATTTTCTTTAGCCAGGCCACTAACCAGGCTAACATTTCCGGAGTTATAAAGTATTCTCTCTCTCTCTTCTTTCTACAAGAACACTGAGGCAGGCAGGCATGGAACTTTATTGATGGTCCCGAAAGACTACGGTGCCCCCATTTTCAGGGAGGTGATGAAGTCGCGGACCGCTCCAACGTTGGGACGGGAAAGCTAGAGTTACTGTATATGCTACCTGCGGTAGCATATACAGTAACTCTAGGGAAGGCCAATCCTCACCGCCGCACCGTGGGCTCTCTGGACAGTCCACACACTTGACTTGAACGCTCGGAGCTTCGTAGCGCAGAGCTCCACTCTTCTTCAGTGGTGCGGCTGTTCGGGCCTGTCTGTAACAAGGGGCATCCCCAGGGCATGTGTTGTAAATTACTTCTCTGGCAGTCCGCTCTAAAATTGTTTGGATTGATGGAGTCAAATAAAGCCACTTTGGATACGATCCCCTCTGTGTGATAGCCTGTAGTCTGTTTGTTTACCACCGTGGGGAGGGGAAGGGGGGGAGTAAACTCCCCTGCCAAAGTAGCAGTGCTTAGTTACCTTGTTAAAGGTGCAACGAATGCCTCGGAACTCGACAAGCCTCGGTTCACACAAGGACCTCGACTCGCCCTCTCTTCCGCGCGGTGGGTTAGTGTTCTCTCGCTTTGACCTGTGCAATGTCGTTGAAAGCAATCAAACAATGAAAGCAATAAAGATTGCATTCGATTACAATTGTTCCGAACATGCATTTGCTTAATACTTAGCTTTTTTTACTCTTTTTTTTAGTACAGCAAGCAGGTCGAATGAAGCTGCGGGTGTATTTCCGCTTCATTCAAGAAATGATGGTAGGGACAGTGTGCCAAAAAATCTCTGGCCATGATAATTTATATAAGAGTAGTTATAACGTGGGTATGTTCTAAGCGTAATTGGTTTAGGTTCAAGCGGATGCGTTAAACCGTACGCCACAGCGCTCACACGAACTCACAGTCTGTCCGCGCATATATTTTCCGATCTTTCACTATCGCGAAGGGGAGTTGTTCTTTTTTTTTTTTTTGGGGGGGGGGGGGGGGGGTCTCCTTAAATGGGGGCAGTTAGACACGAACCAAGCGTGACGACGTGGCCAGAGTAACTCATTCTCGTAAACGTTACAAACTCCCGAGCGGAACCGTTATGAGGTGCACCGGCCTGCACCGCTCAAATCCACCACGCATCGTTTACCATCACGCGCTTCCGCAGGCAAACATCGTCACGCTTAACCGACTGAGCTCGTTTTTGTAACCGTAATAGCTGCAACGCTTAAAGTATACATATCCGAGGGTCGCGGGATCGAATCCCAGCCGCGGCGGCTGCATTTCGATGGAGGCGGAATGTTGAGACCCGTGTACTGTGCGATGTCAGTGCACGTTAAAGAACCCGAGATAGTCGAAATTTCCGGAGCCCTTTACTACGGCGTCTCTAATAATCAAATCGCGCGGTTTTGAGGCGTAAAACCCCACAAATCAATAATATTGTCGAGGAGTGTTCCGGCTGACTACACTCCTCGTATAGTAGAGTTCGGCAGCGAGGGGTGGCACAGTTCAAGTTACGCCGCAACAAGGTCCAGGGACAGACTCGTCGTCGTCTTCTTGAATCCAGGAAACTGGGTTGCCCATTGCCCACTACTCATACACTAATAGTACAATATATATATATATATATATATATATATATATATATATATATATATATATATATATATATATATATATATATATATATATATATATATATATATATATATATATATATATATATATATATACCACTGAAATCCATGTACTGTTTACCTCAGTCACGCTTAACCGAATGAGCAGCAGCGACCCTGAAGTGTGCATACGCGTTAAGCGCAATCGGGCGGCCTGTCATATTCTCATTCAACGCGCCGCGCGCATTCTGATTCGGCCGCATATGCGACCTTGATACGCTAGTGCGACTGCGAAAGCCACGTCTGGCGGACTCCATCATCTAACCGCGTCAGCATATAAGGCGATCCCGAACGGCAGGCCTGCGCGTCGCCTTGAAACGCTGTTTTTCCGTATCCATTCCGTATAGACCTTAACGCCTGGCCGGCACCCTTTGTGCGCCAAAAGTCCACGCCTAGATCACGCTTATATTATGGCGCGTTCCGTTCTGGGTAGCAGCACGCGATATCGGAATTCCTAAAGCCGCTGGTCTTGTTAGAGGTTCCCGTGCGCGAAGTTCGTGGTGCTGCCTTCTCGTGCAGGGGTTACGCTTTTTATTTCGTTTCGTTCCATTCTGTTCCGCACACGCGGCGCGGTCATAGCCGCTTCACAAGAGTGCTGCCGCTTCGGCTTATTGTTCCATCTTACGAGCTCATTTCGGTGCCGTATATACAGTAGCGTATTTCTTTTCCGCCTCCTCGCGCGAATCAGGTATATATATACACGCATATGACGGCTACATGTTGCCGTCTTGCTCAGCAGAGCGCGAAGTTCGTCTGCTGTATGCCCGTACTTGCTATTTATTTTTTTTTCTTCTGCTACTATACGCGGCAGCAGACGACGGTCACGGGCCGCGGCGCTACACACAACATGGCGGCCTCCCACATTGCAGACGGCGTCTGCGCAGGCCGTGATGTATCGCGTTTACGGCTGTGATTGTATACACTAGATCTATTTATGTGCGTATACGAAATGGCGTATGCCTCTCTTTGTCTTCACTCCCGCATGTTTACGTGTCCTCAGTTCGAATTTGTTTTGTTTCCCTGTTCAAGCACCGAAACTTTCCGTTGTTGCACAGATGGCCGTAGTGCAGAAAGAACCCGTTCACGTACGGATACTTAGTCCATAGTCTACTCTTGGTCTGTACTCACGCGTATACGTTGAGAACTCGCGTTGTCCCCGCCTACCTTAAACTTCGCTGAAGAACGATGGATGTACATGTATATATCCCCCCCCTCTCATAGGAATTCGCATTTGAATGTCGAACACGCCCCACTGCTCGCTTTCTTATCTCTCAAAAAGTACCGTTTCCCTCGTGAACCCGCGGGAACAGACGACGCTTTCTGGCGGGCAGGCGTGAGTAGCAGACGACACGACGCCGTGAGTACAGCGGGGCGCGTTAACGCGAGAGGGCGCGCTTCTGTGTGTGTTTGTGCGTGCGTATTGAGTAAGCACGCAACGCGAGGCTTTTGGGCGTAAAGAGAATGGCGAAGGCGCGCCATGTTTAGAAATCGAGAGAAAATGGAGGAAGAAAAAAGAAAAAAGGACAGAGAAAACAGAAGAACCGCGCGCGACCAAAGAATACGCGGGTTCCCCTTGCCTGCTGCCTCCGATTTTGGTCATTGTTCTAGCGTCGTCAGTTGAGCATGCACGGGTCGCGCTTATTTTGCCGCGCATCACGGCTTCTCTCCGTGTCTCTCTTCTTTCCCTCTTGCGGCGAGGCCCTGCCCTAAACCCGGCTTGGCCTGGATTTCGACTTGGAGCGTATCGGGGGGAAAGGCGGGAAAAAGAAAGAAGCGTAAGTTCGGAGGCGAAGAAGCCGCGATGTCGTCGTCTTCGAGCGTTGTCATCCGGGTGTGGCCTTCTTTTTTATGTTTCTAGAGGTCCTGTAGCGACGGGGGTGAGGAGGGCGCGGCGATCGAGGGGCATACGTTTTCTTCGAGCCCTTTTTTTTTATCTTGCCACGAATCTGCTACTCTACCGGGCGGTAAGCGTGCGAACTTGCAGACGAAAGCGACTCTCCAGACGATACGCTTGTGGGAGTACGACCGACGCCTTCTGGAAGTCCTGTTCTCAAGCAGACGGCTTTGCTCAAGACGACTGCTCGGACACGTCCGTTCGTTCCCTTCGTGATGCACCAGAAGTGCGTTCTCGTCGATAAAGTGGCGTGAAGAAGTCCATTTCCCTGGTTGGTAAGCATCCGGAAGCATCAGCCATCATCTAAGCATCATCTGAGCATCACCTTCGAGCCAACTGAAGGACGATCGACAATTGTGATACGAACCAAGCGACGTGTAGATTGTGGATGCGACAACGTAGCGATTGCATTAATCAGGCGATAAGATCACGGACGCCCAGCCGTGAAACCGACCTGTGACGTGTTCCTGTGACGTGCGCGCCTGCATGCTATAACTGGAGTCTGCAACCAGACGATAACGATCGTGTCCCAACCCCCTTTATCCATAAGGGCTGTGCCGCTGGTACTCAACTGCCATAGTCAAACAAGAAAACGCCTCAGTGAGACTTTTGAACCACTGCTAGCGGACAGGGACTGGCTTTCGCTGTGTCTTATAACCTGGTGAGTTTGCTTGGCTCACTTGACGTGCCGGAATTATGGAAGTGCTGTTGACGACGTCGCTGTCGTCTGCTCGTGTGACCCGCGACTCGTCGTCAGCTACGAGCCGCGTCGTCGCGAGTTCGTCTGCTACCGCGCTCTGGTGGAGGAGACTGGCTGGCAGAAAGCGCATCGCTCCAGGTGAGTTAGATGCGTTGAAGTACTACAGCAACGTTACTTAGGAACGCGCAGATCGATTGAACGAGACGTCACAGAAGCGCAGCTTCTCTGTAGCGTGCTATTACTAATGTGGCAATTTCATCGATGTCAGCGATACTCCATCATTACGCGAGCACATTACTTTGCCTTTCTCAATACTGACCGGTTTTTACAAACACAGCCCTGCATGGCGCATAGAATACCGTCATGAGTGCATGGCTTTGTGTTTTGCAGTGACACCCGAGTCTATATGCCTGTTATTTTCCTGTCAGTGCAAGGAGCGACTGCTTTGCTGTGCACGTTTTCTTGCGATCCCGTATATTGTTTTGTATCTTTACGTGGGGATGTTTTGGCGTATTATAGACTTCGATCCGTATCCTGTCAGGTACACTGTTGGCTATGAATGCGGCAACCCTTTAATAACCCCTGTATACGCTCAACCAAGGTTCAACTGTGCGCGGCGACCAGAGCAACAGTATTTAGTCAGCGCTTGTTGTGTGTGTCGTTGTAATGCGCTTCAGTAGAAGAGACTTCAGTAGATACTTCAGTAGAAGAGACTAATGCGCCTATCCTTATGAGGTCATGTATATAAGGCCGATCACTGAAAGTGGCCAACCACTGACAGTTCAGCATGCCTTCTCTCCATGTACGACAGAGCCGTTCCCCAGCCATTGGGATACCTATTTATAAACACCGTGCTCCCTCTAAACGTCAATGTACGCTGAATGTATTCGACAGCAGGCAAGAAGGTAATCGAGAATGCGTAAAAGTTGTCGCTATAAATGCAGAAATGTTTACTGAAGCGACGAACAACAGCAAATTGGTTCACTGACTTCTGTTTCCTGCCATGGCAGAAGGCCATATAGTTTACCGTCTGGTCACCGGTTCATTTCGTTGTCTGCACCTGTTCTCCTTCCGTTAAACACACCCGTTCTGGAATCGTTAAGACGCCCACATGTAAACACCACGCTCTCCATAAACGGCCAGAGCAGTGTGCATCAAACAGCGCTCGGTGATTCGCACACAACTTTACAAACAACGCTTGCTGGAACAGTCAATTGCGCGCGACGGGGTAACGAGCGGAGAGGCCTGCAAGACGCGGAAACACAGACTTCTGCCAAGTTATCGCGCGCGCTCACACGCAAGACAACACCCTTTCGTCTTCTGCATAGCTTCCGCAATCAGAAACAGACGACAACGTCGACAGCAAACGTTTATCGTCTTTACGATCGTCGTCTGCTCAGGGTGGTTGGTGGTCGGCCGTCTGCAATGCGCCTGGCAGACTGCGCGAATCTGCCACGTTCATTCGAATTTGTTTCGCACGTACGTTCCGACCGGTCTGCACGCACTGCAGCAATGCTGAGGTTCACGGGCACCTACATGGCAACGAATCGCTTGTATATAGATGCCTGTTCTCTTTCCGCGTTGCTTGTCTTCCTGTTGTACGTCGTGTATGACCACGCGAATTCGGCGGGCGGTCGCTTTGCAAGGTTTTATACATTGACTCGTGACCTCCAGCCCGCGAAGCGACCGGGATGTTTCTCAGCTAGAGCTTTCTCTAAACTCGAGCAGTTCCTTTAGTAACACCTTCACGTTCCCGCTTTCTTGCATTCCGTGTTTTCTTCCTACTCTTTTGACGCGCTCACGATATATGCGGTTGCCATCCTGACGCCCTGCCGTCTGCTTTCGCGCCCTTTTGTCTTCTGCTACGGCTTACCTTGGCTTTGAAACTGACCTTTAGCTGTGAGACGTGTTTTTTATTGTCTTTTTCTTTCCCTGGTACATGTACGGATTATGGTCATGCGTTTTTCTTAAGCTTTTCCGCCTGCCTCTCATATTTATAGCTCTAACCTTGCCCGCATTTATCCTTTGGCTCCCTTCGTGGGGGGTGTTCTGATGGTCTAAACTGCGAGAAGGAGAAAAATGGCTGCCCCGCGCCATATTTGTGGTCACGACGGCAGCAGAGCGCGCCGCTCCGGTGTATTGTATAGCCGCGCATTTTCACTTGCTTTTCCTGTTCTGAATTAGCTCTTTTGACGTTCCTTGCCCTAGAAAGGTCACTACGATTTGAATCAGGCTCCGCCATTTTTTTTACACCTTGACGTTGCTATCTTAGGTTAACACTAGACCCTCCTCGCTCTGCGAGCTTTGTTCGGTGAGCGCTAACCGTAATTACTCGTATACTATAATCACTGGTTAAGAATTTGTTAATGAATGATGACTAATGTCGGCTATGGATGGCTAAAGCTGCCTTATATTGCATAAATGCTGAGTACATTGTTGGCTAGTTGCTATTGCGGACTACTGTTATTAACTGCTGGAGGAAATTTGCTCCTGCCTCCACTTGTTGGCAACGCGAAGATTGGTGTTCTCGTGTGGCTCCATAAATTTCGACAGCATCATTTGAAGGGCCTGGAGACAACAACCATCGTTGCAGAATTCCTACATTGAGTTGCGTCTCAACGGAAAGTCGAGTGAGAGTGATATGTACTCAATATCATCATCATCATCAGCCTGTCTACGCCCACTGCAGGACAAAGGCCTCTCCCTCGGAACTCCAATTATCCCTGTCCTGTGCTAACTGGGCCCTATTTATCCCCGCAAACTTCCTGATCTCATCTGCCCACCTAACTTTCTGCCGCCCCCTGGCACGCTTGCCTTCTCTATGAATCCACTCTGTTACCCTTAATGATGATGATTTGTGGGGTTTAACGTCCCACAACCAGCGCTGATTATGAGAGACGCCGTAGTGGAGGTCTCCGGAAATTTTGACCACCTGGAGTTCTTTAACGTGCACTGACATCGCACAGCACACGGGCCTCAACATTTCGCCTCCATCGAAATGCAGCCGCCGCGGCCGGGATTCGATACCGCGACCTTCGGATCTGCAGCCGAGTACCATAGCCACTAGACCACCGTGGCGGGGCTACCCTTAATGACCAACGGTTGTCTTGTCTTCGCATTACATGGCCCGCCCACGCCCATTTCTTCTTATTAATTTCCATTAATATGTCCCTAATCACGCGTTTGTTCCCTAACCCACTCCTCTCACCTCTTGCGCCTTAAGGTTACACCTACCATTTTCCGTTCCATAGCTCGCTGCGTCGTCCTCTATTTAAGCTGAACCCTCTTAGCCTCCAAGTTTCTGCCCCGTATGGCAGTACCGGTAACATGCAGCTGTTATACACTTTCCTTTTCAGAGACAATGGTAAGCTACCATTCATTATCTGAGAATGCTTGCCGAATGCACTCCACCCCATTCTAATCCTCCTAATTACCTCAGCCTCATGATTCGGATCAGGGGTCACTACCTGGCTTAAGTAGACTCAATATAACCGCAAGAAAACCTCTGCAGGGGGACCATCTTAGGGGTGTTATACGCGTGTGTTGATGAGGAGCGATGTTGACGGGGATTTTAGGTACAAAAGCGTATTTTCTTTATGTGAACGTCGCCCATATGCAATAAAAAGTCGGGTAGAATTAACTGATGTTGTGTTTATGGTAATGCAAGAGCATCACTGGAATTTGACTGACATCTAAGTTGTCTATATATCACAGTAGATAGCCTGCATGAGCCGACATTATCCAACAATATCCATCGTTCAACGAATATATATGGAAGAATACAATAGCCGACACCTACCGATGGCAAGCTTTTGCTTGCTGGGCAGCTCCAGTAATTATATAGATATATTTAGACAACTTTGTCCTGCAGAGCCAATATTTAGCCTACGTCAGCTAATGCTTACCAATTGCGGCAGCATGCGCGAGTGATATAGCAGGCTACCCACCGCTCAGTTGGAAATTGTAGGGGTGGGGTCGGAGTGTGCGCTCAGACACGCTGCTACATTAAAGAACAAAATACGGTAGGTTCCACGCATTATGGGAATCGATTTCGTGCGAAGCAATCTGCGAGGAGTTTACGTATGTTGAACTGTTTGACATGCGGCCAATTGTTACGTGCAGTATCAACGTCTGTATGCAAAATGAGTACAAACACCGCCACAAATGCTGATGTGATAGGTGTGTTTTTGACAGACGGACAGGTGCTCAGGTTCGCCAAGAAATGCTTCGCATTTAACTACACAGAACGTAGCAGTTCAGTTGCAACAACTTAAGGCTGCATAAGTCGTGAAATGCCCGACTCGATTTTTTTTTTTTTGATGCTTGAATTTTTACAGGAAAGGTGGCAGTGCGTGATCGACTTGCCCTGTTCGAAAGAAGCCAAACATTGGTGACCTGGATAAAAGGGCACAATGCCACAGGAGCCGCGTGTTTGTACGGGCAAGGTCACGAACTGTTGACAGATATTAGTGGTCAGTCTAGCGTGTCGAGGGCATCGTCGTGTATTTCCAGCAGCGGTACACGCTTTGCGGAAGCGGAAGTCATACCATAAGGTGTACTTTAAGCGCTGGCCAAATATCATAAACAGACAGCAACAACGAGAAAGAATCCCGATCACGAAGCAGAAACGTTTGCAAAGAAAACGTCGTCTGCCACAAGAGTACAGAGGAGGTCGTCTGCTCCTGAAAAAGAAAATATCGTCTGCACCTCGATCCATAACCTCACTCCATTCAGCCTCACCGCGGAAGACTTGAGAAGATAAAGAAAGGAAAGAAAAGCAAGGGAAATGGTGAAATAAAATAGAAAAGAGGTAAGAAACAGTGCGGACTGGCGGGAACGGTATTCGTCGATCAAAAAGATGGAAGCGTTGAGTTTGGAAACAGCAGACGAAAAAAAGAAAGAAAGAAGGAATTCGTGATCCGAGGCTAGCGCACGATATACCCTCTATACACAGTGGCTCATGCAGGCGACCTGAACTTGCAGACGATAAGTACTGCGCCTCTACACGGGACTCGGGGTCGTCTGCATTTGCTGCGTCGATCCGGATGAGTGGCTACGAGTTTGGAGTCTTGCCGGCGGCTTCGTTTATCCCGTATATGCTTGCGGAGGGGGAAGTTCGCGCCCGCGCAGTTTCCTCCTCTCCCGTAGCGAAAACCAAACGTATACTGCACGGTATAGCCGCCATCTTGATGGTATCTCACGGGAGCTAGCGGTGTATTAGAAAGCGCTATACACCGCGATTCCTTCTACACGCTGAATGGATTGAGTACTACGGGTATCACAGTACTTGCTGCTGCTCTTTACCAGAGCAAACAGTGTTTCCTATATCGAGAGAAAGAAAGAACAGAAAGGAAGAAACTGCCACGATGGGAGATTTGGGCATTCGCGGTTATGGTCCGTTAAGTGCGGGCGTCTTCCCGTACGGACCTCGAGGCTTTGTTGGTGGTATGCGGAGCAAAAGTGCCGAGCTCTTTGGCCTGAATTGCAGAAACATGTGTGGAGCTTATTTGGGTTCCCTTTCTTGTAAAGCCGAGTCCTGAATAGGTGTGCTAGGTGGGAGGTCTTCCTTGAGTTGCTTGAGACTTTTTCACTTTGGTTCTGGGTCGTACGAGCATTAATTCGGCCCTTGTTGTAGTGCTGGGCTTATGGGGGAAAAGTGAGAACAGCTTCTACGTTCGGGAAAGTGTCAAAATTTAGAGCGCGTCGAAGCCCTGCGATTAATCGATCCGTTAATTTTCTTGCGATATAGTACGGACAAGCGCAGAAGTGATGCTGGAGGCGGTACCGGCAGTTTGGGCACGTACATACATTTGATAGACAACATAAGCGCACGTAATGAACAAAAGGAACATTTACGGTAGCGCAGAACAAAAATGTAATGGCGTAAAAATAGCGGTAGACATAAGATATAAATTCTTTGTTAAACAAGTGCACATTTTAATGAAAAAGAAAAAGAGGAACAGTGTATGAGAAGTAACAACAAAACCGGTACACAAATCATGATATATACATTTTATGAAATGCGCGCATGTAACAGGCTTATGTCATTGCATAGTTGGGTACGGCACAATGTACAAAATGTGCAGTGGTATGCGGAACAGATTGCCGTCTTCAAGGTAGTTCAGAAATAAAGTATTCGCGCAACTGCTTTTTAAAAGTTGAAGCTGCTTCCAGTACAGGCTTATATTAGAGTATGACATACAACATCCGTACACACGGGAATAGAAGCACAGAAACAAAATAGGTTTTACAGTGTAAATTCAATGGCGGAAGACCGCACGGTGGCTCGGCGAACGCCAGAATGAAAGTGACAAGGAGACCGACGAACCATTGCGTGCAGGGAAAGAAAGGACATTTTCTGATACTCACGATTTAATGTATGCGCATTTGTTATCGCCCTGTCTTTTTTATTCTTATCGACGAAGATAAGTTTACTCCAAAATGCAGGAATCCCCAAATTCGCCAAAAGTACCAGGCGCGCATAACATTTACGCGCTAACCAAAACCCGCGAAAGGTACGAAGCGAGCCGCGGCAAGCTCACCAAACGGCGGGCGGCGGCCGCGACTTCCACTCCTAAAGTCCCTAGATATATTTCCATTTGAAAAGCCTAGGGACTTAGGCACTCCAATGTGAGCACGTAGAGAAATGAAGCAAACACTAATGGCGTCCTCCACCGTCGCTTCAGCCCAAGGAGGTTCCATTATATAATATACAAGAAGGTTTAAAATTTAAGAAATTTCACCCGTCGCGGTAAGGTTCAGCGGGCGTTGGCACTCCAGCATTTTTTTTAAACCTCATTGATAATATATAACCTCCTTGCTTCAGTCTTAGCGAAACAAGGGTGATGTAATCTCTCCTCAGTGTTGCGGCGGTTGCGGCGCTCGCGATGCATGCAGGGAAGAATGAGTTTGAATGCGAAGCGGTTGGCGGTTGGTACGGTTGTTCGTACAGCGGCCGTTGCCGCGGTATTGCTCGTTGTTTCATCAATTTAACCACATCTTCGCGCTCTGCGAAGTGACGACTCGTGTTTAGCGGTTGTGTTTTGTGCGCGAGCTGTGTGTGGCGTGTGTTTAAAGCAAGCGAGGTTGTTCATAAACGTGAGAAAGCCGCTGCGAATGAACCGTGAGGCAATGCAACAGGGATGTGTTCGGTGTGCTGGGCGCGCTTCGCAACGAGCCGCATTGCAATTTCTTCGCCTTGGAGCGATGAACGTCCGCTGCGTTGCATCTGTTGCGACGAATGTTGTCGAAGACAGCAGTGAATGTGACCTAAATGTGAGTATAACATGCTGCTCGCATTAAGTTATGTGCTTGTGTCTAGACAGCGCCTCCTCTATTTAAGAAAAAAAAAAATAATAGAGGCGGCGCGGGTTTAGATACGGTTGTGCAGTGTGTTAACGTGGATTCGTACGACTCGGGCGTTGGTCAAGGCGGCCGTGGGCTACCCGTCAAATCTGGGACACCCGAAAAAAAAAAAAAATCGTTGCCAGTCTCTGTTTCGTTCATCCTTTTCGATGGTAACAAATGTGAAGTTGATGTGACATGCCATTGCGGGTAAGCTCACTTATAGCGAGCGTGATTTTCATTATACCGCTTGTGGGAAAGGTGCTTTGGTTTTATGTTATCGGGCATCGAAAAAAAAAAAAATTCGTTGTACTCGTCTGTGGGCGAAACGATGGAATCATGGACGCTTGGATTTCACGCTGTCGCAATTTCGATGTCCTGAACGAGCTCGGCGAAGGCTGAAATTGCGGTGTGACATGCCGCAGTTGACATCAACCGATAGTGCTATATAGACGAGCTCAATATGTGTAGCGACTCGATCATCTACATGACACTCTCAGCCGCTTTTCACGCGTTGGTTGCACGTAGACATCCCGTGGGGTCTGTTAGGCCGCTCCTGGTCATACGCAGGATGCTGACGTGTTTACGGTTGTGGTTAAGCGCGGTCAAGTTCCCTTCGACATGACAGTGGGGTTGTGAGGGAGGGGGGGGGGTGTCGGGGTTACGACCCCTCCCCCCGTCGGCGCCCCTCGCCGGCGGCCCGTTAATGTAACGCTTGGGCGACGAGGAAGTTGAGTTTTCTGCGCATAACGACAGATGACGCTGCCGGCCTGTTCCCATCGTTTACATGTCGTCTTATGGGCGCGACGCATAATTATCGCGTTACCGTCTCATATATTGCAAGTTTTCTCAGTTTTCACTCTGTAGCATCAACAGAGTCAACATCAACATCAACAGAGCCTGAGCATCAACATCACTGACAATTTATTTATTTATTTATTTGAATAATTGAATCTGTACAGAAGAAAGCAGTTCGCTTTATATGTCGTCGCTACGATAGGTATTCTTCACCTAGTTCACATCTTCATAGCCTTCAGCTTACTACTATCTCTGTTCGCCGTCACGTCGAATCTTTAAAGTTTTTTTACATTCTCGTTCATTGTCCACGATTTCCTTTACTCAGCGACTACATCACACCCGCCAAACCAACTTCCACCAGACATCACCATGAGTTGAACATGACTCCTTTTAATCACCCAACAAACTCGTATAGAGTTTATTTTTTTTTTGTCCGCACTATTGAAATATGGAATGCGTTGCCCGGCCATGTTAAATCGTTATCACGTGATGAATTCATATTGTACATTAACAACCACAGATCTTCATGCTCTGTACATTTTTGCTCTGTATTGTTGAATTGCAATTTTTTTTGTATTCTGTACCCACTCCTGCGATAGCCTATTAAGGCTGCAGTATGTTAAAATAAATAAATAAATAGGGGCGGCGGACATTTTAGCTGTAGTTAGTAATAAATGCTGAATTAATTACGTGCCGTACAGCGCTTGGAACGAGCTGCTTGCACTCACTCCAGGGCAGACGACGCATGCCGCTGGAAGTCACTCGCTGGCGTGTTGAGAGCACGCATGTGTAGATGGCCTTGAGAAGAAAGGGCGTGAGAGCTGCCACGTATTCTTTGTCATCTGCTGACTCATAGAACTCTCACAGGCTTGCGCAGCGCGACGTCGCGCCGCCGCAGCCGATCGCGGAGGCCACGGCGCGACGCGCGCGTTTCCCTTTTCGTCCGACAGAGGGCGCGTCGGCGCCGTGCCCTTTCTGCCATAAGGGGCAGAGAACTGTGCTATGAATTTACGTTTTTGCTATAGTATGATCGATTTAATTGAAGTAGATTTAAAAGGTTTGAGGACAGCTTAAAGAGACAGGGGGAAAAAAAAGTTCTTAAATTTTTTTACGAGCCTGGTGGCGCACATGTCACCGCCCCGTTACAAAGGGGACGCTCATAGCATCCATCCATCCATCCATCCATCCATCCATCCTACGGCGTGACTTTACCGGGCCGCCCGAGCGAGCGCTGTTTCCCCTCCTCAAGAATTCTCGCTCCGTGCCCGTTGTGTGCTGGCATTTGTCAGTGACAAGCGAACTATCCCATCAGTATGTTTTAAGCGGTGCTGCTAAGTTTGTCGCATGTATAAGCAGCTGTATAATGAAATTCCTGGTTACGCCACTGCTCCCTGTCTCCCTCTTGACTCATGTTGACGTAATCGAAATGCAGCGTTGACGAGAGCAACAAATCGCTTCGTCATTGGACACACCTGATCCTGCTTCACGCAAAGCGACACTGTCACCGAGAGCGATCATTTCGGAATACCGTGCCCGAGTTATGCAGGCATTCGTGTGTCCCAGGCATAGCGTCACGTGACAGTCATGCCGACCTACTGAACAAGGTCATTTAGGCGCCGATGAATGCCCTTGCGATACGAGGAGCTCGATGGATGGATGTTATGGGCGTCCCCTTTATAACGGGGCCGTAACCAGGGAGCCACCAAGCTCTAGCTTTATTTCATCCTCTACAAACGTTTGTTTTCCGGAATCACACATATTTTCCCAACAAATCTTTCTCCGCGTTGACCTAGTTTATCTATTATCGTTCCGCCGTGAAGTAACAATCTCATTCGCACTATCTTGTGTTTCTGTTTGCTCCATACCTCTCCGCCACCAATTCTCTAAGCGCCTTTTACTTATATCCATCGCCGATATGTTCAGCTTTCCCGTGCTATCCCTGAAACCCATGGCCTCCTGCAGAGTAGTGTCCACACCTACGTCTGGGTGGATATCTGTCAATCAAAACATGATATGTCGTTTCCCTATAACTGCTTCATAGCGCTGCTTCATAGCTTTCGCTCTGAAGCAGCGCCAGTCAACCGTCCGGATCCTTTTCCTATACATAAGCGCAGGCCGACGTCTATAAGGAGCTCCTTCTGCTGTGGTTCTCTTTCAGAGCCTTTCCGCGTACCTACCTGTCGGTGGTGGCGAGTGCGCGGTCGGGCGTACAGACTCCCCTTGTTGGAAACTCCGATGGAAGAAAATCGCTGACCCGTTGAGCGATTGGTGCCGGTCGCGCGGCCGAGTCGAAGGGCTGCCGTTTGTGACTGCTGGGATGCCGGCGCGCCCGCGAGAATTCGCCGAATGACGGACGCGTCTCCGTGACCGTACTTGGCCTCGCGGGTGTTTGTAACCCGTACCGCCAGATGGCGCGGTTAGGAGGGGACAGGCTTCATAGTAGATTTAAAAGACATGAGGCCAACTTAAAGAGAGAGGGGAAAAGAAGTTCTTAAATTTTTTTACGAGCCTGGTGGGGCACATGTCACCGCCCCGTTACAAAGGGGACGCTCATAGCATCCATCCATCCATGCCAGAATGGGGTGTCTGAGAACACGAAGCTGTAAAAGAATAATGGGGATTGTGCGCAGCTGACGCATGAGAGGGGAACGGGGGGGGGGGGGGGTGAAGGGTCCGCAGGAAGGGTTAGGGACCGTAAAAACGATAACGGGGCTGTTACTTGGATAACAACGTATTTGTGCCATGTGGAATTCTGCCATGTACCACGTGTGGAATTCGCCATCTCGATCGCTCAGCGTTTAGTGCGCTACATTACTGTCACTGACAACACTTAAGTAACCCAGGACCAAATTTGTCGATGTCCGAAGTGGTATGTGCACCCGTAAGTAACAGCGGTAAGCTGGACACACACACACACACACACACACACACACACACACACACACACACACACACACACACACACACACACACACACACACACACACACACACACACACACACACACACACACACACACACACACACACACAAAGCCAGAAATGAAGATTTAAAAAAGAAAAATGATAGGGTTGGTTTGTGGGGTTTTACGTCCCAAAACCAGCTGTGATTATGAGAGACGCCGTAGTGGAGGGCTCCGGAAATTTCGACCACCTGAGGTTCTTTAACGTGCGAAAAATGATAGTACGCATGATGATCTGTCCCAGCAATTTCAGATAAGGTGCGTTTGCCGTGGGCCCTGAAGTAGACCAAAGGAAGCCACTGTTGAACGGAACATTATCTTCTTTTTTTTTTCCCCTCCACGACGCAAAAACCAGTTCCGCAGAGCTGACAGTGCCAGTATTTACGGGCAATTGCGGGCACGACGCTATAGTGTCCACAGTGACGACAGGACGGCTGCTGTATACCTCCCGTGTGATCCATTAAACGGTACCTTAGCCCGACTGAGAAAAAAAAAAAAAGAAAAGGAAACAATAAAACGTCGACTAACTGTGCCCTGGATCGCGGCCCAAATGACAAGTTGGGAAATAAAGACGCGACCATTTCGAATGTCACGTTCGCTGCCCGGAGAAGTGACAACATAAGGGAAAAAAAAAGCAAGGAAAACAAAAACGGATTGACCATTATAACGCAACGGAAGCGGGCCATCTTGTTTCGGAGCCGGCTGGGAACATTTAAGACTCCAACGCAAGAACTCGAGGCCACGACCGTCACGCGTTACGGCGCAATGCGGCGGCGCGTGTGACGTCAGCGTTTGGTTTGTGGTTTGCGCGGTGAAACGCGAGACGGCATTCATTGCAACGAAACCGTGATGTTGTAGAGGATCTAGGAAGGAAGGATCGGGGCCTCAATCCAACTTGTAGATAACTTTAAGGACAGATTGTTGATGGTACTACGTTGTAACCGATATTTGAATATATCCGGTCGCACGCGGGAGGTCGCGAAAAGTTAGACGAAAGTAGAAGACGTGCTTTCGTGGGCGAGTTACTTATTCCTACGGCCTCATCTGATGAGACGGGTAATGCCCCGCCACGGTGGTCTAGTGGCTACGGTACTCGGCTGCTGATCCGAGGGTCGCGGGATCGAATCCCGGCCGCGGCGGCTGCATTTCGATGAGGGCGAAATGTTGAGGCCCGTGTATACCGTGCGATGTCAGTGCACGTTAAAGAACACCATGGTAGTCGAAATTTCCGGAGCCCTCCACTATAACGGCGCATCTCATAATCGCAGCTGGTTTTGGGACGTAAAACTCCAGAAATCAAACGAGACGGGTAATCCGTCGTGAGAGTAACTGCGGATGATGCGAATGGTCATGATTTAAATATTGTGGCTCAATAGCACGGCACGCCAGTTTGGGCTTATCCCAGACCTTATGCCATCACTTCGCTCAAGCGTACGCAATATCACCAACCTCTCCTAGTGCATTAGGTATATAAGCAGTCAATTCACTTGTAAATACCTTACCTATAAATATGTACAATATGCTGAAGCACGGATAAACGCTCGTGAAGTAAAGATATTACGAGGTCACTGTTGTGACCTTTAGAAGACCTTTTGTGTGTATTTCATTTATTCGTCGACGTTTCGGTCAGCCTGACCTAGAAAGGTCAGGCTCTGACCGAAACGTCGACGAATACATGAAATATTATTGAAGTGCTGTCTCATACATTCATGCGGCAGCCGAAGCTACCTGCTTCGCAAAATTATATATATATATATATATATATATATATATATATATATATATATATATATATATATATATATATATATCACAAAGACACAGTGAGAAACATAAGATTTATTCTGACGTTTCGGCTGGCCTCCAGCCGAAACGTCAGAATAAATCCTATGTTTGTCACTGTGTCTTTCTGATAGTATATTTATCCCGATAGCCAGGAAGAACTCTATATATATATAGATATATATATATATATATATATATATATATATATATATATATATATATATATATATATAATTGCAGTGAACAAAGTCTTGGACGCCGGTAAATAATAGCAGTAAAAAGAAGACACACGTCGAAAAACACAATGTGTTTTTCGACGTGTGTCTTCTTTTTACTGCTATATATATATATATATATATATATATATATATATATATATATATATATATATATATATATATATATATATATATTCGAAAGAAGAGATTACCACGATTAACAAAAGCAATATAACTTTACTGACGTTGCGGCCGGTGGACCGGCCTTCATCAGAGTGTGTATATATATATATATATATATATATATATATATATATATATATATATAGATGCGGAAATTGAAGTTCATATAGATCCGGTGAATTGTAAAGGCAGAACGATCGAGTCACGGTGAAAAAGTGCTTTTATTCGACGTTTCGACCAGGGTCTGGTCTTCGTCTCTGACGAAGACCGCGTTAAGTCGAGCATATAGAGTCCTTACTCTCAGTGAAATACCATAAATATGTCAGCCTTCGCCGAAGATTCCAAGCGTCGTCCGCGCATTCGATCCTTACTGGATTGCTATGTATTCCTGAACTCTCAGTCAACATTCGCAGCATGCACTCGTAACTTCGCTGCGATAACGAAGCAACCAGACGCTTGTATCGTGAAGCTGTTATACACGCGGCAGTGTCCTTATCTTGACGCCATCGCACTGAGAGTTATATGTATGCACAACTGGGGAGTTGCCCTTATCTCACGTTCGTCTAATCCTTGAGGCAATCGCCGGGACTTTGCCAAGCACAGTCGCAGAATTCTTACGTCTCCTTAATCGCCACCCACAGTTGGGAGCCGTCCATTCCTAGTGAGCCATAAGTTACAACATCGTATCGCAACACGCGCTAGTGCGCTCTAAGCAGAAATGGTACAGGCAGTGAGTGTCCATGGTCGCCATGCTGCCGGCGCGACCAAATTTTTATTCTGAAGCGACGCTGTCTGGAATCCGGTCTTGGATCGCTCAGCTTGCCTGGTCGCGAAGCGTTGCCGTCCGCTAAGGTGTACTAATCCACAGTGACACTTTCGTTATGGTCGTGTGTAACAGTTTCGCGGCGCTCCAAGTCCTGCAGTACTTTGCAGGACTTGCAGTACTCTGCAGTATGTTTACTTTCGTGCATGAGTTGTGTATGGTTAATATTCGTATTATGTATTGTCTCTGCTATTTCGTTTGCTCGCGTGATGTGTTTTATACCCTAAGTTGACTATGGACCCTGGACTAGCCAATGGCTACGGGTCCAGCAATGCTTTTGTATTTTATAAAATATGTTTTAAAGGAATCAATGAATGACAATGCCTGTGGAGGTACACACAGCCTCCGGCTGTTTTATGTTCGTTGATTGGCGGCCTTTTTGAACTGCAAAGACGAAACTGTATCTCAGGTTCGGCTTTCCAATGCTCCTGTGCGCGTCTTGTGCGCTGTGTCCTTGATTATTGCACCACTCAAATCTCGAAGCCATCCACTCGTGATGTTTGTACGAGGCAGCATACAGGGTGGTAGACAGTCACTGCATAGTCACGAACGGTAAATGCATGTGACAAATTAGACAGAACTGAAGTTGACGTGATGCCCGAAATGTCCAGCAGACGACACGAAGACGAAGGAAAGAAGCTGCCACAGCAGCAACACCAGGACGACGCATTTGACGCTCTCATCACAAATCGGAGAACACAATTTCAAACTTGTTTGAAACAAAAAGGATGCGCGAAGAAAGACAATCACAAGGTAGGGTACAGGGACAAGCGCAAACTCACACTGCTTTATTCTTGATCAGAGCCACTGAATAAATAGGAAAGTCACATCAAGACCACGTGTGCACGCGCCAAGAAAGAGCACCAGAATTACACATGCGCGGCCAGAACGCCCCTCTCTCCAGCATACAAACTTACAGAAGTATCGCTGACACAATCGGTTCCCTTCTGCCATATAAGAAACGCTTCAAGTACCAAACGTGCATTCAAATTTGCACTTCTACCTTTAATCTTAATCTCACTGAATCGAGGATCACACATGCATGTATTACAGTGCTCAGCTAAATTAGTTTTTTCTTTTCTCTTTATATCTTGCCGATGTTCCCTCGCCGATGTTCCTTTCTTGGCGCGTGCACACGTGGTCTTGATGTGACTTTCCTATTTATTCAGTGGCTCTGATCAAGAATAAAGCAGTGTGAGTTTGCGCTTGTCCCTGTACCCTACCTTGTGATTGTCTTTCTTCGCGCAACCTTTTTGTTTCAAATATGTCATACACACTAGGCCAAGAACGTGTTTTACTACAATTTCAAACGGCCATTGTAAAGTCACGAATCGTAATACACGTGCTTTATGCCGTGTTGGAGACTGTACTAAGTAAGACGAAAAAAAAAAAAAGCAGGCGATCATTGGCAACATTTAACGACGCCTTCAACGACGGCTTCAAAGGACGAACAGAGAATGAAAAAACAGACGTTCACTGTGCGTATTATTTTTAAACCTCCTTGCAGTTACTGCACTGTTCTGCATAGTGGAGTGATGGAGCATGCGAAACAGGCGTTAACACGTGCGCTTTTTTAAGTAGTCTATAACAGACGACATGCAGGCGAGAAAGGCAAACGATCACAGCGGTGGGATGCCGCCTCCGATGATGCTTTCAATGGACGACAACGACGGAACGAAAAAAAGAAAAAGAAAAAATAACAGACGATCTCGTTCAGAGCAGACGAAACTGGCCCGACACGGACCGTTAGAAAACGGCCAGGGAGAGCGATCGATGTAGAAGGAAGCAACGGTCCTGTTGGGAGGGGTACCGCATTCCGGCAGATTACAGATATGAAGCCCCCGGCCGGAATGGCGGTGAAAATAGAAGCGATCAACTTTTCCGGAGCATACGAGGTCTCTCTCTCTCTCTCTCATTTTCGCGCGGTGACGCGACCGTGATTCCAGTTTGTCGGGTGTGCACCCCGTATGTGCCGCCTCGCGGTCAGTTCATCGAAGTAAGAACAGCCGCAAGTGTTTCGGGGGGGTAGAGAGGGTGTTGTTTAGGAGAACGTTCGGTCACGTCCTGACACTTAGCTCTGACCCCTTCCGTTCCTTCGCCGCCGTTTCGAATCCGCTACCTTCGCTGACCGATCTCTTTTTTTTACGACTGGCGGCTCGTTCGCCCGACGCCGCTTCGCTTAACCCTCTCTCAACCTCCCGCCTCAAGCACCCCCCCCCCCCCCTTCTTCAGTAACGGCCAGGAAGTGACTCTCCCCTGGAGACCTTTCTTTCTACATTTTCTTTTACTACGTTGCTTTCTTCGGGAACGCTTTCTTTCGTCATTTGGGCGACCCCGAATGCTTGTTTGTAACGCGTGTTTCGTCGCACGATGGCCATTGCCTAACGCGGTGCAGTCTGTGGGAAAGCTGTACCTATCCTGACCTCGTCCAAGGATGAGGCGGCCCGCAAATCGGCATTGGACACCTGTAAATTAAGACATACGACAGTTCGTACGTTAAGCACATATTTGTTTTTGTGATACTATCACGTGAACATTGGCGTGATTGCTCACTGAGCTTCTGCTGTTTTGGTTCGGTTTATTTTAATTGTATCTTTTACCACGTGCGGGTTTTTTGTGCATTTGATACGTCGATAAGTCGTGAGATGTATGTACACGCTTGTGACGAAGCGGTAGTTCAGAGTCCTTAACGGGGTTTGTGTTAGGTGGCGCTAGTATGACCTGCCCTCCCATCAGTGTGAAGCATTAGGCAAGCGCAAAATAACAACTATATATGGATGTGATTGAAGTTTACTGATCTCATACAAAAGCAAGATTTGTAGCAAAACCTAAAGTACAGTCCGACAAACGTGTTTTGTCCAATAGCAGGCAGCGAAAGAGAAAACTGCGGAATCGTGACCGCCCCTTTGACATTTAAGCGAATCACGCGTGGTGGTTGGTGAGTGCCATTTACACATTGTCTGCTAGCACGTTTGAAATAGCTTCTCTTGTGCGATGATAGCTGTAGGGATGTCGAGCGTGTTTTATTAATTTGTTGAAAAGGTGTTTGGTGTGTTTCGCATTGTCTTTGTAATTGTTGTTTGAGTCCCCCCAAAAGGGTAAGTCTTGTCTCAGCATAGTTTCGGATTCACAGACTACATTCTCTCCGTCGTAATTCGCACTAATGCAGAATCCAATTAGTTGCTGTCACCTTTGAATCATTATGTAAGTCTAGCTTCCACTCGTTCCAACTAAAGCAGTCGTGTTGACAGTAAATCAGCAACCATGAAATTACTGTTTATTTCGGGGGGGGGGGGGGGGGCGCAGTCTTTGTCATTCCTAGCGATTTCTGCTAAGTCTGCAGTGCTCTTCCTGAACATGCATTGCTTGATGTGCCGTCTACAAATGAAAACACGGGGACATTGTTACACTCAATTCATCGACCGCAAATCGTGAATGCAGTTTTCCTTTAAAATACGCTTTGGAGTTGTGCGTTGTTTCACATCCTCTAACTCTCGCACTGCAACGTGGCAAACACGACAGACATTCCTTTTATGCTTCTGTTTGTCTTTGTCGACAAGATGTGTAATTGCAGCGGGCTATCTCCTTTCGAATCGCATCCGCTCGTTGAGCACTGCTCCCACCCTTTTCGAATCGTACTGTTATTGTCTCTCTGGCGTCCCTTTTTGCTTTATTTATCTACATCTTTATGCGTCCACCAACGCGTCTCCGTCGTTAGCCGCCCGTAGAGGTCGCGCCTCTATCATCTTGTCTTGTTTATTTCGCCTGCTCGATTCCATTTCGTCTGTATCGGACCCCGCCCTGCGCGCCTCGCGGTCTTCTGCTACGCGTTCCCCCTGTGGCGCGGACAATAACCTTATCTCACTCGCCAACGGTTAAATACGCCCTTCGATCATGATCTCGAAGGTCCGTTGTGACCTCATCATTTCGAACGGGACGGCGCCCACTTGCTGTCCATTTTCTTCTTCATGGCGCCGCTGCACGTTGTCATTTTCTTCTTATGCCTCTCCGGTTCTCGCTTGACCCGCTGGCCATTTTCGTCTGCCTCCCGCGCTTGGTTCGTCTGCTGCCGCTTTTGCATGCATGATCGTCTGCATCCGCATGCTATCCTATTCGCTTCGCGATGTCAGTTCGCTGCATTTGGCGAGACCCCCTCCCTCCCCCATCTCACATCACACTCACTTATCATGGGCCGCCTCGCAGTGACCTTCGTATGACTCTTGCCGGCCTTCTGTCCGTGTCCTCCGTTGACCTTGACCAAGGTGAACTTTTCGTCTGCTTCTGCAGGATGCAGCTTCCGTTTGCTGCAGACGTACGTGTTCTTTGTTCGTCGTCTGTATGACTGACTTTTCGTGTGCTTCTGCAGGGTGCAGATTCCGCTATTACAGACGTGGCACGTCTGTTCGTTGTTCGCCGTCTGTATTACCTTTACCAAAGACTTTTTTTCTGCTTCTGCGAGAAGCATGGCCTTTTGTTTGTTGCAGACGTGCTGTGTTCGTTCGCCTCGTGTTCGTTTTCTGTAAGTCGATGTCAGTAGATGGACACACATATTATTGAGGTTTATAAAACGTTGCATGTGGTCATCGTACCGTACAGGCCTTCGATGCGTGATATGAGGTTCGTCTGCTATGTCCGGTTCGTTTTCGTTGGCTGTTTCCATGCAATCAGCCATATTCTCTCCGAATTCATTATTTGTTGCTATTTAACCGTAGGTGTGATCGCCATCAGAGACCTTCGCTGATCTTGCTTGCACCTTTGCTCGATGATCCGTTCTCCGCTGTCGATCGTGAACCTTGAAACAGGCTTGCCGTCCAGTTACGTGCCTCCCGTTATACTAAATTACGCTTACTGTTCCATACAACGACACGTTTACCAATCTCGGAACTATTCTTCCTCCAAGGTGTGCATATGTATCGACTTTTACGGCGGAGTTAGGTATGGTTTTACTAAAAAATCGCTTCTCCTTCGCTTAAGTTTGCAATGTTCTGCTAGGTCCCCACAGCTCCGCTGGTCGTTGGTATTTTTGATAGCGGAGCCACGCCTAATTTTCTTTCGATTCTTAATTATAACCAAGCGGTTTGGCCACTACGGCACCGCCGCTAATTCGCACCGATATCCTTACTGTACCAGAAGCCTCCGCAGCAACCCTTACAGCAAGACGCCCCTGCAGGTCAGGTGTCGTCTGCTCGGAATGCACCCTGTTCTGCTGCGGCGTGGTATGCATGCAGACGGCCATTCATTACGGCGCACTAGCTTCCCGGTTTAACTTTCGTCTGCTATGCTCCCCTGTCGTAAAATACAAAATGAAACGGTCGTGCGGCTTGACCCGGCTTACGGCTTGCCGCTGCCGACACTCAACGGGTGTGGGAAAGCGGATGCGGGTTTTACTTGTTTCCTGTTTCATATCCTTTCTTTTTTTCTCCGTGAGGACCGCTTGCAGGCTCATAAAACGCGCAGCACACAGCAACCGTGGAGCGACCATCTTTGACCATCGCTACTGTCGTCTGCTCGGTCATTTTGCAGACGGACCATTATAAGTTTTGTTATCACCATCAGTACTCCGAGTAGATCTCACGTTTACCAGCGCTCAGCGTTGCATTACATCATGGCTAACTTACTGTACGCAAGGCTTGAAGCAGGGATATGCTTGCTCATTTCTTTCTTTCTTTCTTTCTTTCTTTCTTTCTTTCTTTCTTTCTTTCTTTCTTTCTTTCTTTCTTTCTTTCTTTCTTTCTTTCTTTCTTTCAGGTACATCAGCTTTCCTTTCGCGAAGGCATGCGCCCTTCTAGTAATCATCGATTCTGCAAACATGAAAGCCGATTGTGTTAATTATGCGTATTGTGCGGTACGAATCACAAACAAATAGAACGACTTCCCAGACCTGTCTCGGGCAAATTAACTTCGAATAAGTTAACCTCAATGAGACACCGAGCCGTGCCGTATTCAAATAGTATCTGACAGTTGCGTTATTAGCATGTGGTAAACATAAGAAAACGGAAAATCCCCGTTGACATCATAGAATTTCTACAGATCGCGACTTCATTACCGTTGATTAGCGGTAGCACGGTCATGCATACCTTGCAAAATTATACCGTCCAATTATGATATACGTTACCTTTACAGCGAGTTAATTTTGTAACTCTCGGTGTATTTTCTTCTGATGCACATTAGAAAGTCGTGAATGGTATGTAATATATGGCCGTTACAAACCATTCGCAAGGACACAAGGACAGCTTGCTACACCAGGACAACAACGCTACTCAGCGCTGCACAGCACACAAGGACAACAGTGATGCTTAAAGTTCACGAACGTGTTGGTACATAAAACGAGTGCTCCACCACGTTGATGCCGAAGCAATGTATAAATGTTCTATAAAGCGAGAAATCAGGCGTCCGTCCGGCGTGTGCAGAATTACCGACCGATGGCAAGAAAGGTCGCTTGGTCAGCGACGTCAGTGATGACGCCATGTGCAATGTCCAGTGACGATGACTTCGAAATTGTGCGGCTTTAGGCTTTAGTGTAGTCGTCGCATGCAGATACGTTGTGCTTTCGCATTCATTGAACGTAAGGACGCTTAAGTGGCCCTGCAACTTTTTCCCGACACTGTTCGGCATCATGACGCGATGTCTTGGAGACGGCGTCTTCCTGCGGCTCGTCTATTCGCATTCCGTAACCCATTTTCCGATGTCTACACGAATTCAACAAATTAAGAGTATTTAATTGCACACTGCCAAGAAAGAGGTAATGTTCGCTAGCCGTTGGTTAACGTTGACTAAATGTTGGCTAGCATAGCCTAATATTGACTTATTGTTGGCTAACGTCAACTGACGTTGGCAATCCTTTATTAGAGTTAGGGTAAGGGTAACAGAGTGGATCTTTAGAGAAGGCAAGCGTGGCAGGGGGCGGCAGAAAGTTAGGTGGACAGATGCAGTCAAGAAGGAAGTTTGCGGGGTACAATGGTCGCAGTTAGCACAGGACCGAGACAACTGGAGATCTATGGGAGAGGTCTTTGCACTGCAGTGGGCGTAGACAGCCTGATGATCATGATGATGATGATCCTTCATTTGAACAGCAACAGTCTATTGATCCAACGTCATTCTAATATTTAAGTTCTCTATACAAAGTATTTTTGAGGGTGGCTGGCAACCTACAGCGGGCGCAGAGATCGAAGTAAAACTCCTACGCCCACTCCCGCCGCCAGAGGTAGCGCGCCGCATTTCGGCTCGACGGTAAGAAACCGGAACACGAGCCTGTTTCCTTTCACCGGCTTTCCGTGTATCGCGGTTTGTATACGTCGTCTTCGTGCAGGCAGCTCCCGTTCGGTTTCGCTAGCTGTTTTGCATTTGCTATCGACAGCATGTGCTGAGGGCGTTCGGTTCGGAGAAAAGCTGCTCGCAGTTATGTTCCCATAGAGATAACTCGTAAAGAAAGACGGCGACCATTCTTCAGAATTAGAAAGCAACAGCGCACTAAGCATACGCACCCGAATAGTGGATGTGGTCAACACAAAGAAAGAAAGAAAGAAAGAAAGAAGAAAGAAAGAAAGAAAGAAAGAAAGAAAGAAAGAAAGAAAGAAAGAAAGAAAGAAAGAAATGGGCTCTCAAAGACGTCGCGTTGTCTGGGCGTTGTGGTTATGAAAATGACCGGAGAAACACTG